>JAMFNV010000011.1:67956-667956 GCA_025768905.1 Aspergillus sp. MA 6041 | reverse complement strand
TATCTTGTTCCTTGCTCCTGAAAACAACCATTGTGTATAGCGCGCCCCGTTTGGCGTATTGTGCCGCCGTGGGCATTCTCCGTAAGGACCCAACCCTGCTTTGCCACAGAGTACGTAGTACCCTCGATAAACCGGGAAATAGTAACTCCCATGCGCGTATATTTGCATGGTGAGGCCCAATGGAACTCGTGTTGTCCTGAGGTTTCCGTTCGAATCAAAGTCTCCTGGGTAGCGCCAACTCCGTTCAGAGCCTGGGAGAAGCTTGATTGCAATGTAGGCAGCAACATCTGACAGCCCTGTCCCTTCAGACGGCCATTCAAAAACCAGGGCGTCAAATAAATGATCCGTCATGGCAAATAGCATCTGTCTGATGCCGGCCAAATCAAAAGAACCTCTGGTGGTTCGCCGAGGCATCATCAGCTGAGTCTTCTGGCTCCTCCCCAAAGTCCATTCGACCGGGCTCTGAACCCGGTTATGAGATTCTTTTGCTGAGTGTCTCTGGTAATTGGCAAAAGTGTGCATCGTTGTCTTAACAATGCTCAAGGGACTGAGGACTGGGATGGAACGGATCATACGAGTATGGCGAACCACAGCATCGTTCGATGACCGGCGACGCTTCTTGAAGGAGCAACAGAATCATTTAAAGAATCAACAGTGCCGTTCAGTATTTCGTTGAATGGCTCGATAGTACTACCGGCATGTTTTGGTGTGGCGGTTTGAAATATCGACCATGAAAGAGGAAAACAAAAGACAAGTCAACGATTTCACAAGGCTTAGTGGGAGGGGAGTCGTCAACCGAGAAAGGTCGTAAGTACCCAAAGGAAAGGTTATAAGGAAAAGGAGGAGAGAAGCGAGCTGGGGGGGAAAGGCAGGGATTATATATTGCTTAGTGGCCATTCACCAAACCATAGGCGAGTGTCATATTCTTCCCATGGGCCACGTACTCGGTGACTGGCTGAGTAGAAAATAATAGAATTGACCGTGGCCGGGAAATACAGCATCACAGCGCACACTTTCCTGGTAACTGCCTTGTCGACCTTCACCTTGAGTGAATCTACATTTACGCCCCGTAAAGAATATTCATTGCAAGCCCAAGGGAGAGAAAGGCAAGAAAGCCGAGATCCCAATGGCCGACTGCCTCCAACAGCAGATAGCAATCAGACATCATAGCCCCGGTGGTACAGAGGTATTGCTTGAAGTCATTCACGGTAGTCTATTTGGAATTGAAAAGGCTGAGACAGATGGCAGCTAGACTAACGTGAAGGGCAAAGTTAGGGCTAGCGGGACCACTCTATACAGGTTCCCACTGCGCCGCTAAACAAATTCACCAATATCATGAATAGCTTGGGTACTGGAGCATGTACTGGAGTTATCAGTAACACTAATCATCACTAATCATCACCAATCAGAAACCTCTACACAGAGAACCCATGAGCTCGGGAATTCGCATGCCCGCATAATGGGTGGAAATGATGAGGCTGCCGGCCACAAAGAAGAATATGCATATTTGGCCAGGTTCTGACGAATATCAGCAGCATCTGGCCTGAGGACTTAGCAAATGGTGGTCCATCTTGTGGCGGCGCGAGGGAACTCCAAGTTCCCGACCTACATTGAGCGTGCCCAAAGCCCTGAGGGAGAAATACGACCACCCGAGTCCCAGCACCGACACGCGGTTCAAAACTGACAAGGATCATGTTCATGGTCACGACTACAGTCGTTGTTTGGTAGCATGGGAAGAACAGAGGGCGCAGCGTGCAAGCACTTTTCCGGTCGTGCATTATGACCATTGCCTCTGGCAACGGCAAGAGAGAAAATTGCCAAATGACCGGGGGCTATGTCTCGAGATTGAGGCCGCAGGCTTGATGACCAACTTCCTTGTATTGTTATCTGGGGGGTTTGCGACTATTCGGACTCGCATAAGAACAAAGCCTGGCAGCGCTATGCGGCCATGGTTGCGGCGTCTTATGCGAAGGAGTGGCTGCAATATGTTTCCCGAATGAATCTTGTACAACAGATTTCGCCGGGTGAGATTTTTAGTAAGTAAATCCGGTATAAGTAGAATGGAATGACCCGTCCTTTGTTCATAACTCCCCGTATAAGAGCCGATTAGGCGCATTGAAGGCCAACTAGTAAGGCAAAACGAGCAAGCAGAGCGCCATCACAGAGAACAAGAGGACAGAGCACTGAGTGAAGAGCAGTTTAAATGCTGCCAGATATTCAATACGTCTGATTATACGCAATACAAGAACTTGAACTCGCAACCTGTGCCAGGAGCATGCCAATGAGTTCTGGAGAGCGATGAATACCGCCACTGGATAACCAGTGGCAGTAGCGATAACCTTTGGATATCAGAATTCTTCATCGGCTCTTTTCATAGCAGCAGGATCTCATCACGCACGCAATACCCGCGTGGAAATTAAATGGAGATGCGCTAAGAAACAAAGTTGACGGTCTGAGGAAGATACTCATGGCTGCGACGTCTGACCCAGCAGCACGGAGCACCATCTGCGTCTTTGATGCACTCGACGAATCTCACCAAAAGAGTCGTGATGACCTGCTATTTAAGCTCAAGGCTTTCTATACGGAAAACGTGTTCAGAAAACTCACTCAGCCAACAAAGATACAACCCTGAACCTGAAATCGAGCACATACTCCACGATGCTACGGACATGGATCCGCGCATCCGCCTACAAGACTAGAAACACTACGAGAAGCTTTGTGGAGAGATTAACGCTGTCATCCAGATTAAAGTGGATGGGTTATCGTGAATGTTTAGGTTTTCCCCAGAGGTCCAGTAGATTATGGGAAACTGTGCCGCGCGGAAAATCGGACATATCTCTGGGTAGAGCTTGTTATTGCATGCATTCAAACAATATTCTGGCGGGAGCCTAGCCAGAGCAAGCAGGCTATCCCATCACTGCCGGGTTCTGTGAGTGAAGCATCTACAAAAATCCTCGAAGGGGTGTCAAGAACCGATATCCCTCGAGTGAAAAGGGCCGTCCAGATAATTGTGGCGGCAAGGCGGCCGTTGAGTACAAAATAAATGGGCATAGCAAAGTCCAGCAGTTACACGTCAAGAACATATGCAAACGGAACAGCCGCTCTAATTTGGAGCTAGTGGGCCGGGCGATACAATGCCTCAGAGCCGTTGCTGAAAGAAAAAGCAGACGTGAACGTCTCCAGTCCGCTATACGGCACGCCGCTACTCGTTGCTTCTCTGAAAGAACACATCAAAGTTGTTAAGCTATTGCTGGACAATGGAGCCGATATAAACCAATCCTTCTTGCGGCCCGAAGACGTCTACCTGACTAGTCACCGGGCACAGCTCTGTGGGCAGCTGCTCTATAAGGTAGATTTTGCGCTTATGTCCGCCTCGCGCGGAGGTCCCTTGGACGTGGTCCAGCTTCTCATAGACAACGAGCCGGACCTCAACGCGCGCGATGAGGACGGCTTCTATGGTACCCCTGTCCAGGCCCAGGCTACTCCTTTTGGAGAAGGGAGTCGATTAGAATGCTGACCAAGATATTGAGACTGCTCTTGAGATTGCCTCATCTTTGGACTACCCGGCTATAACTGAGTGTATTCTGCATAGTGGGAGGCATACTGAATGTGGTTACTGAGGGTGTACACTCCAGGCCCAGTCCAGAGCAAGATGAATTTCGCGCCTTCTGTGGCCTTGACCATTTTTCTGCGACCTGGTTAATAATGAAACACTAATGTTTGTCGGACATCTTCGAACTAGGCATGATACAAGTTCGAATTGCTGGAAAATGTTACCGCTCGAGTGACCTTGAATGAGTTAGGGCTAGGTAAATGGCCCAACATTCACAAAATCACAACAGTAGCTCTATTGCTCCAACATTGTGGCCTTTGCTCTTCTTCTGTTCAATGAAGTATGTGGGTTGACTTCACGTAGGCAGTTGTCAAGAGTAGGAAGGTGCCATCGTGGCCTCAGGAATCGCCTTCCCGGTTCGTCTATATAAGGACCATCTTCCCCCCTCCTTGGACTCTCGATTCTCTCTTCTGTAATTATTCTGGCCACCGTCCTGGGCTCACCGTTCCAGGACGGTGAGCTGGATCTTTTGACATTTATGGCCCCTCATATTTTCCATGCCCCCGGGCCCTTGTTTTCAACATTCGGCAAATCCTCTCGACCCATTGACATTCATCTGTAATGCATGCAGGCACTTCTCCAAGCTCAACGGCTGACTGCGAATTGCAGAAGAAGTAGAGTTCTTTCTGACGAAGGCCGTCTTGGGAGAGGCGAGGAGAAACGGCACGCCAATTCCTTGTGATAACTGCACCACGATAGAAGGGTCATGGTCGGAAACACAAAGCCGTCGGAAAAGCTACACAAATTCTGTGTCCTCAATGCGCAAACCATTTCATTATACATGGTGTTTCCCGTCCAATGTCGTTGGTTGTTGCGCACCAAGTACGGGTGCAGATGCAGTCCGATCGAAAGAATAAACTCCCCATCACCTGCAGCAACTGTGGCGAGGAAGAACAACTGAACGCTACCAAATACAACATATCGGCAGAACTGGCAGAGATCCTATGCCCAGCGTGTGGGATGTACTACTCGAAGCACAAGACACACCGACCACAAGACATCATTCAACATAATCGTGTTTCATTGAGATTGAACCAGGACCGTCAAATTGGAAGCCCAATCGAACGCGAAATCTGTCCTGTATTGGAGAGCGACTTTGTGACGAAAGGACCTAGCCGAAAGGGCTCCCCGCCGAAGCAACAGTATTAGGGAGTCACGGGTGGGAGGTGCTTCGACTGTTGGGCACCACGAGCGTCCCGCTGCACCGTCACGATTGACTCGGACGAGAGTTGCGATGATCCGATATTGCATTGATGGGCATATCCGGGTTATTCGCTTGTTTACTAGCTATTTTCGTGTCCACATTGCCAACGCCCTAGTGGTGCCTACCCTAGCTTGATAGTAATAGAGGCAATCCATTTTCATTTGCGGCCAAAATACCACTTTATAGTTCCACGGACATGGTCGGAGAAATGTGAATTACTTAAGACCTTGGTGCTTTACACGCTTTGACGTAATCAGTTGTCATGCCTGTGTACTGTTATGCATGCGAGCATATCGTAGGAACATGGACGAGCCCTTGATTTAGCCAAATTGATCGAGTTGCTGGCGGAGCAGCAGGTCGGCGGAATTGGTAGATTCTGGAGGCCATTGGAGGAGACTGGTGGAGTGTAAGGCTTTGTTCAAACTTGATCTGGAATCTCTCCCATCATTATACGGAACGGCAAGCATACAAGTAATAAAACAACGTATCCCAAACGCAAAACGTGCAAGAAAAGAAAGAAAAAGAGGGACCATGGACGCTGTCTCATGGGAACCAAGGACACGGTCTGAACAATCAAATCACGACCTTCCCACTTTCCTCATCATGCCGTAGAGTCGGCCGATCTCAGCCTTGACCTCCTTAATAGAATCACTCTTAGCTTTGATAAGAGCCTCTGCAGCTTCTCGCTCCTCTCTCAGCCTTTGCAGAGACTCTTTTTCAACTTCAATAGATCCCTGTAGCTGGCCTATATAGGCCTGCTCAGCCGGGGTTAACTCCCGCGGCGAGGTCTCGGTCTGAGGGGTCGGCACGGCCCATCCCTGGGACACAAGGTCCCGATGATACCATCGGACATGGTAAGTACAGTGGTATGCATGATAGTATGCATGGTATTCCTACCTTCTTCAGTTCGGTCTGGATAGCTCCAGACACCTCCTCTTCCGCCGGGCACTTCCGCCCCTGGTTCGTATTAGTACCTGGCTTATATTTACAATAATCCATATAAAGGCTACTAACCTGCTTCTGGCCGCCCCGCGCCGCCGGGTGCCGCTGTTCGGTTTGCCGAGGTTTCCCCCCCGGGCCATGGCCTCCATGGGAAGGGCCGAAACCACGAAAAGCAGGGGACGACCGCGCGACTGGGAGGACGGAGCTAGGAGCATTGGGCTCCTGTGCGCCATGGAGCTTGGCTGCCAAAGCCAAGAATAACTCATCGTCTTTTCTCCGTGTTTTCGGTGTCTCTTGGGCTTTGTGGACATTTGAGAGGGAGGTGGGAGCGGTATGTTTGTCTATTTCGACCAGTGTGTTAGCATATTCGGATCGTTTTAGGGACACAAAAACGAATAAAGCATAATGGAGTAGATGCTCTTACCCGCTTGGACATGGGCCCAATCATAAATGGATGTTTAATGGATGTTTGTTGCTCTGTTGTAGAAAAGGATGCGGTTTGTGACGAGGAGGATGTAGGAGGGAGAAAACAATGGGGGTGGCAGATGGTAAAATACTGGAGAGGAACATGGTCCATAACACAACACGGAAGGCGCGCCCTTGAGAATTACCTCTCCGTACCTTCCTTCAGATCTGAGTGTTAACGACACCTCACTTCATGCATCGAACCATGCTTGGTGGCGAATAAATACGGGTTGAGATTGCGGGACTTAGCAATAGATATGTTCCCAGTTCCTGGGGAATGTCTCTACCGTCAGGGAGGTCGTTCGGAAATCCAATCTACACAGAGGGGGCCAGGAACCAGACCAGTAGTCATAAACCGTTCAATAAAACAACAAAGGTTGGCCGGCTGATATTCCCATCCGCAGGCCACCACTAATACCAATACGTGTACCCAGAAACATTATAACCCCTGTTACCTTCCCCTTTGTATAGTTTCCGTTTCAAACGCGGCTGGCATATTGGGCAACAAGGTCAGTTTCCCGCTTTTTCTACACCCCCACCAGACCTCAGCAGTTCTACCGGATCGTACTACAGATATGACCGATTTGAGTAACTTGTCAGGTTGAATCTCGCTGTCCGATTGCTATTCCAATACGATGTCCTGCACTCGAATACCTAGTTAGTGTTTGATAAGTAGTAGTTCAATGAAAAGTCTCCCAATTGATATGGTTATCGAGTCTCGAACTCGAAATATACATCCCGTAGACCATGTACCAAGTCATGAAGCTGGATATATCCATGTCCTTGCGACATAGAGCGAGAAAAGAAGTTGGAGTTTCTAAACTGGACATGACTTGGTTGCCAACTGTGCAGGTACAACCGTTGCCTCGGTATGGAAGGCTGTACGGTCAAGTACCTCAAAAATATCAGTCTCGGGATACTGAGTAACAAACGATTCAGTTGCAAGTTCTCATGGCCTCGTAGTGGCCGAGCGCTCCGGGCCATGGTCGGAACAAGTACGTAGTGCCGCTAGTGCGGCAGTGCGGCAGTACTGCCGCTTGACACCGCCTAACCACCTGCTTCCATACAACTATAACTCCAATATAGCGTCAAGTTTCAACTTCTACGAGGCAGTGAGCACGAAATGAATTGAAGAAATATGAAATTCATAGGATCGTAACCTCTATAAACATGACATAAGCTGATTAAGCAGTATTAAGCCCATCGCAGTTGTCGAAAAAAGCCACTTTTCGCTCTATCAACTAACTAATTCAAATGTCCTCATCATCAACATCCTCTCCTCTCTTCTTCTTCGCCAATCTTTCTTTCCGCTGTTTTCTTTTGTCACCAGCACTAAGCACTTTCTTCTTTTCTACCTTCGTCTATATTGGAATAATGGTTAGCATATGTTGTTGTTGGGACAAGGGGAGACCCCCCGGAGGCCCCTGGGGGTCCCTGGGGAGTTCTGGGGGTGTAGAAAAAGCGGGAAACTGACCTTGTTGCCCATTGCATCAACCACCTCATCGGGCTCGTCCTTCTTCTCAAGTCTAGGACCGCCTCCTTGACCCTGGACCCAGTTGTGACCCGAGGGAGTCATCTTACCGTCCAAGACAGCCCAGACTTCCTCGGTGAGGTTCTCAGTGAACTCGGCGGAGTGAGTAATGATGATGACACCACCCTCGAAGGCCTTGAGAGCCTTGGAAAGAGCACCAAGGGAGTCACGGTCAAGGTAGTTGGTGGGTTCGTCAAGGACGATCACGTGAGGTCGTTGCCAAGAGCAAGCGGCGAGGACGACCTTGACACGCTGACCACCAGAGAGACCGCGCATGCGGGAGTGAGAAACAAGTTCGTCATCAATACCGAACTGGGCGCAGTGGGCTTCGATTTCCTTGCGGACCAGGGGACGGAACTGACCAGAGGCCAGAGCCTCCTTCTGGTCAACCTCGGCAACCTGCTTGGAGTGAGACTCCATGATCTCGTTACGGGGAATCCAGGCGTTGTCGGCCGTCATCATGGGAGTCCACTTCTCACTCTTCATGCCAATGTTGTCACCAAGGGAGAACGAACACTCGTATTCGTAGGTGTTCTTGAACTTGCGACGGCCGTGGACACCAATGACGCGACGGTCGGTGCCTTCGATCTTGTAGATCTTAAGCATAGCCTTCTCGTCATCGTCGGTAACAATCTTGTTGGCACGGTCCATGGTTTCACGGTCCTCACCAGTCTGGAAGCGCCATTGGATGTACTCGGAGGGAGTCTTGTCGAGGTGGTTGTCAATGTGAGCGAAAGCGTGCTGCTTGATGTAGGCAATACGGATGTTCTCGTGCTGGTAGACTTCACCAGTGGTAGGGAGCAGTTCACCAGTCAGAACGTTGATCAGAGTGGATTTACCGGCACCGTTGGGACCAATGACAGCAATACGAGAGCCAAGGGAGACCTGGAAGTTGATGTCGGTGACCTGGGGCCTGGGGGTACCAGGGTACTGGAAGGTCATGTCTGAGACACGAATGATGGCCTTGGCCTTGGTCTTGACACCCTCGAGGAAACCGGGCTCGGGGAACTTGAACTCAAGGTCGGATGCGCCGAGCTCGTAGTAAGAGCGTGCAGAGGGGAGCTTCTTGACGAATTCACTGAGGGTACCACGGTAACGCTTAAGCTTGAAGCGCTCGTAGTGGATGACGTGCTGAAGAACGTTGTCCAAGAACTTGCTGTCGTGGGAGACGATGATGGAAGTGCAAGGAGAGGTGCGGAGGTAGTTCTCCAACCAGGCAACGTTCTTGACGTCCAAGTGGTTGGTGGGCTCATCAAGAAGGAGAATATCGGGGTCCTCGAAGACAGCACGGCAAAGAGCCAGCTTCATCTTCCAACCACCAGACAGGGCAGTGATGGGACCTTCAAACTGCTCACGGAGGAAACCGAACTCCTCGAGCTTAGCCTCGACCTCGGCCTGGACAGGCTTAAGGCCAACCTCAACAAGCTTCTTGATGGTCCAGCCAATGACGGTCTGCTCAGTGTCGGCAGAGTCCAAGTCGTGCTCGACGTAGACGGTCTTGACCTCGTCCTTCTTGGGGAAACCTTCCAGCTGCTCGTTGTTGATGGCACGCATGAGGGTAGTCTTTCCAGAACCGTTGGGTCCGAGCAGACCATAGCGCTGGCCACGCTTAAGGCGGAGGTGAGTCTGGTTGAGGAGAATCTTGGCACCATAGGCAAGAGAGAAAGTGCAGTTGCAAAGATCCTCACCCTCCTCCTCATCAGAAGCAACTTCGTCCGCAGCAGCAGCATCAGGGGAAGCGCGCTTGCGGAGATCCTCAGCAATAGGCTTGGCCTCCTCTTCACCGACAATGGCGCCGATGTAAGGAAGAGCGTTCTGGGTCCAGCTGGTGACCTCAGCATCCTTCTCGTCAACAAGCTGGCCGGCGATGGCAGCGACGTAGTTGATGACGGCCTCGGACTTCTCGGCCTGGGCCTTGAACTTGGGGGCGAGGATTTCCTTCAGGATGGCGCTAACGGTGGAAATGTCACCGGCAGTGGAAATTTCGGGGATCTTTCCATCCTTAACGTCACCGACACGAGTCAGAGTCTCCAGAGCCTGCTTAGACTTTCCAGCAGCCTCAGGGTCGGCAATGTTCTGAACGTTGTTTTGAAGCTTGGGCATCAACCTGGGCAGGAAGGGAGCAACAATCTGAGGGTCCTCGACAAGCTTACACATGTTGTCGACGATGACAGCGGACTTACGCTTGATGGCAGTCTCACGCTCATCGAGACCACGGTCAAGCAGGGGAGTCATGATAGCGAGGGTAGGGCCGGTAACATCGGAGACGAAAGTGGTGGCACCGAGCAAGTGAACAGTCTCGGAGACGTTCTCGGGGTAAGCGATACAGCGGACAAGTTCAGGAATGAACTTCTCAATATCCTTGTTGACAATAAGGCCGCAAACAGTCTCGAGATCACCGATACGAGGTTCCTTCTTGTCCTTGTTACCCTCCTGGATACCCCTGATCTGCTCAGTAACCTTCTCATCGGCGTGCCACATGGCGGCCGAAAGAACGGGAATCAGGTCGGGAACACGGAAAGCAAGCTGTGCCGGGGATGAGCGGACGAGCTCGGTGATACAGTCAAGCGCAGCCAACTTCTCACCGGTGTTCTTCCTCATATCAAGAGACTCGAGGATAGTGGGAAGAACAGCCTTCACAGCATTTCCGTTGATACCCTTAACGATGGCGATAGCGGCACCGTGGGCGGTCTCAACCTCGTTGGGAACAGCCTTGGCCTTCTTCTTTCCAGCGGTTTCAAGGACAGGGGCAAGGAGGGTAACGAGGTGGGGCTCAACTCCAGGGGCGATGGTAGAGTGGGAGGCAATGGCGCGAATGGCATCAAGGGCACGGACGCGAACGTTGCCATCCTTCTTGTTAGCAATCTGCTTTTGCAGAGTCTCGACAGCCCTGGGTGATCAAAGTTAGCCGATTGTCGCTGGCGGAGTAGATGAAAAATCTGCTTACTTCAGGGGAAGGGTCTGCTCGGGAATAGGACCAGACAGAAGGTGTGCGAGGTTGCTAGTGGCAGCGTTCACCTCATCGGGGCTGGAGGAAACGTTGAGGTTCTTGAAGAGGTCCTCAAGAACAGCGACGGACTGAGCAGTCTCCTTTCCGGAGACGGCGGGGACGGAAGCAATATCAACGGCAGGCATTTTGTATGTTGCTGAAATCGTAAAATCCGAATTTTAAGAGAAATAGAAGATGATGTTTAAGAGAGAGAAAAAAAAAAGATTCAAAGAACCAAGAACGAGAATAGTGTTCTATGAGGGGGTATCTTGAGGGTGACGGTTAGAAAGCTGCGCCTGAACAAGACGCAGATAACGACCTAAACCGACCAAATAAATCTATGATCCCTTTTTGTCTAATAAGAAGAGACAAGGAAATAGAGGAAATGCAAAGAGGGGACCAGTCCTCTATCGAAGAGATAAGGAAGATGGGAGGGAGGAGGAGGAGGAGAGAGGAAGAGAGGGGCGAGGGGAGGGACATATTTATCTCGATTCTGTGTGGGTGGGTTGCAGACTTTTTTTTTGCCAGCGTCTTGCCGCCCAAAAAAAACTCTGGGACTGATAAAAATTAATTAAAATTTTTAAAAAAAGACCTGAAAGAGTAAAAACCAGCCCCGATTTTCGCGCACTAACCGGATATGGGGCGATAACCACAGGATATTGCTGGATTTTTAAGCCACTGGAACCGCAGGCTGATCCGGGCGGTTGCTGCATGTGTTGCGCCCATTGGCCTGCACTTCACTGCGGGCTGATTCCTCCGATCACAACTTCTATCTATGGCTCGGGCAACCCGACCGTGTCTGCTTCCTATACTTCGCCGATGAGGTTTGGTCAGTATATTAAGGAGAAGGGGCTGGAAAAGCATACCACCGGCAAATCCCAACACAAGCTTCGACATATGATAAGTTTCATATCGGCGACGAAATTATGCTTTTATCCAACCACCCCTCCCTGAGGTCGTTATCGAGCGAGCCCTAACTGACAGCGGATGCGGAGATGCAACGATTCCCTCTAAAAATGGCACTTTGACAAGCCAGTCCTTTGAACTCCAGATATGAACCGCTGCTGAGCTCTGTTATCGCAGTATGGTACTATTTCTGTCGCCACCCTCGGATCGCTTCTG
Organism: Aspergillus sp. MA 6041; assembly: GCA_025768905.1. NCBI lineage: Eukaryota > Fungi > Ascomycota > Eurotiomycetes > Eurotiales > Aspergillaceae > Aspergillus > Aspergillus sp. MA 6041. Next base: position 656,090 of record JAMFNV010000011.1, on the reverse strand, counting down.
AAAATGGGTGGCGCAGCCAAATTAATAGTTGCTATATTTTCCAAACGCCGCTAATTTATCAAATATCCAGGGCCAAAGTGAAGTTACCGAGAACCATGCCAGCCTGCCAGGTTTAGCCCTTATTCTCCCCTGTCAATATCGACGGCCGAACTCTTTCACGAGCCCCAAGTGCCGCAAAGGCAAGGGGAGGCGCCGGATAGACGGCCATGATTTCACTGCAAAGGCCTCGGATCTCCATGCTAGTTCCAGGATGAGATGTACCCTGTACATTAAATAATGTTTAATCGGTTTTCTTGACCCTTCGGCTGGCTGAAGATTCAGGGGGAAGCCTTACGAGAATTCTCCTTTGCTGACGCGGCTAAGTTTACAATCCCCTTGGAAACAAGACGAGAGAATGCAAACATATCCCGGAGTCAGACTCGCGAGGATCCCTGGCACCTGAAACGATGGGCTGAGTTGGACGACAGACACATCACCGCCATTTGTCGAATGGAGAGACTGCTGCTCACCGCATCGAATTTTCTCTGCGATTTCTTGGTTTTCAGGGAAAACTAGATCAGTCTAATCAAACCCAGATGATACTTAGTGTTGTTTGTTGATGGAGTTGGACAAAATTCTTGAATCCTTCCTTATCGATTGTTTTCTCCGGATTTTCCTCCCTTATCCCCCGCGAAACACAGCCGGATGGGGCTGTGGCAAAGACAATTCTGACAATTCCAACAGGGGAAAAAGAAAAATGCAAGCAAATATCTCCACCCCCATAACCTTATCCTGCCATTCTTCTTGCATTATGGAGTATTCGAATCCTTTGAACTTTTTTTTTCTGCTCCTTATCGATAGACCCCAGTCGCCTCGGCCCTATCGCGGACAAAGTCGCATCATCTCGGGGCATCATATCCAAACTTCCATTCCTCGGCGCAAATCCTGAAAAAGAAAATCCTGGAAAAAAAAAAAAAAAATTTAACAAAAAAAATTTAACAAAAAGTTTCTCAGGGCGCTGGCCTAAATGACCTAATCTTAGAATAGCCAACCAGAACACCCCTTGCGAAAACTTATTTTGAGGTAGCCTTCCAAGGTTGGTCCTTTGAACATTTCCCTCCCTTCTCCCACTGCCATCATCCAGTCTCATTCCATCTCATTTTGCGAGGTTTCCCCGAAAATCCAATCTAGGTGTAGCCCGTCTACCCGACCCTTGTCTCTCGCCTTGGAGGCTTACTAGGGACTCGTGCCTTTCATAATCTCACTTTGATTAACTATTTAGTCTATCCTTCTTTGTCCCTATCAAATAATCCACGTGAGATCGGCTTTCCGTCCCACTGGCAGCCCGTGACGAACTGACTCGAGGATAACATCCCCTGTTGGGCGAGGCCGCGAGAGAAGGGATACCTAAAGGGCGATCATCAGATCATGCCATACAGACGGGCTTACCCGCATGCCACATAATAAATACGTATGCCGTCCACACCGTACTTAATTCGCAGTCGCCACCATTTACGTCTGCACGGTATAATTCCAGCCTATGAGGGAGTTACCCATGTATCCGTCCCTCCAACGCGGTACTAAATTATGACGGCTTCATGAAGTGCTCCGTACACCTCCCGCCCGTCCCGTGCGTCTGGGCTCTTGAGCTACTTGGGAGGAATCCGATTCAGTTGAATCAGTTCACGGTTAGAATGGATCCACCTACGTTTAATCCCATTCCATTCCTCGGCCTTGGAGGTTATTATTAAAGATTGCCTTCGGGTCCGTTACTTTTCGTTATCGTGGATTTCCTGGTTTGGTAAACCTGTTACTTGTCTGGGTAAGGAGGGAATATATTTCACCGTGCGATGTTGCCACTGGTATCATAGAATCGGCGTTCTTGGTTGCGTATGTGATTTGAGGATTGTCGGATGGTTTAGCCGCTTTCCACTCCGTTGTATGGATGGTTTATGGAAATGTGGCGAGTTGGACGGTAACTATCTACATGCAGGTACACCTTTGCATTGAGTGTCTACTTTTCTTTGTAGATGCTTTTCAGTAGGGACTGCGGTAGCTTTCAATACGTTCATTCATCTAAAGATATAGGATATGCGACAGCTACTCGAACGAGAATCGTCAACAAAAAAACAACAGCAACATGGTATTCAACAATCGCAATCGCAAGTTATGAGGGCTCGCTTTCGGAGATAACATCTAGTCGCTGCTGGAACTGGAGCTAGAAGAACTCGATGAACTCGAGCTGCCGCCGCGTTTGCGGCCGTGGCCATGGCTGTGGTGCTTCTTCTTCTTCTTGTGCTTTTTGTGCCTGTTCGGTTGGGTCAGTTTTGATCGCATAAAGCAGATACATGATGGACCTACATCTTGTTGGCGGCATTCGCTCCCACCGCTCCCACAACGGCACCCCCGACAGTTCCCAGGGCTCCGCCAGCCATCTTGTGGCCAAGGAAACCTCCGGCGGTGCCGCCGAGCAGCGTTGACCCTAGACCTCTTTCGCCTTCAGCACCTGCCGGCACTGGACTGTGTCCCTGGTGCGGAGCGTGTCCGCCTTGGTGACCACCGTAATAAGAGGAGTTCTCGCCACCGTGGGGCTGGCTATACTGATGCTGCTGGGGAGGGTACGGCGAGTGTCCGCGGTCGTGCGCGTAATTCACACTAGGGTCTTGCCCATAGGGTCCAGAGTGTTGCCCATGTTGGGGTTGTCCATATGGTCCTTGCGGAGGATACTGCTGGTGTCCTTGCTGGTACGGGGGAGGCCCGGCAGAGTACGGATCGTGTGGTGGCTGGCCATAGGGCTGCTGTTGCTGTATTGCGCCGTCAAGTTAGCATACGCCGTACACTACTAGCGCGGATGAGAGCGGAGAAAGGTAAATGATGTGTGGGATTTACCTGAGGTGGATAGTATCCTTGTTGTGGTTGCCCACCATACTGCTGCGGAGGGGGATGGTTGCCATGCTGGCCTCCGTATCCCGGAGCCCCTCCTCCATAGTAGCCCTGATCGTGCCCAGGTGGACCGCCGTACTGATTATACGACATGGCAGGTTGGGATGCGCTCTGCGAATATGGAGGGAAAATGAAACAGCTCGCGGCTGTGCTTCAAAGATAAACTTTCAGCAAACGTGAAGAGATGATGTAAAAGCGTCCGCGTAAGCAGAGGGAGAAGCGAGATATTTAAGACGAACGGTCATCGGGAAAGCGCCATCAACGGCCCAGGCGGGGTCCCGGGAAATAATGAGAGGCGCAGTTGTACCCGCTAGCAGAGAGCACAGGGTCTCTTATCCATTCACAAGACATCATTCAGGTGGCTTAGCTAGGAAATGTTCAGCTCTCATCTTCGTGATTTGCACGGCAGTTTACGTTGCGATCATGGATGGCCGCTGAGGCTGGTAACACTCCAGCTGGTGAGGGGTAATTTCAGGGTCCTCGTCAGCCCGCTTCGGCTACCTCCTCTATCTGGGCACAGGCTGTTATAACCGCCAACTTAATCGCTTGAATATTTCAGCGAATTTCTGCGCCATACACAATTACAGATAGTATTGGACCCTGGCAATTTGCAGGAGATAAGCTCGTGCCGAGAAGCTGCTCCATGCAGGATTGTTCCTGTGGGTACGCAGTTGAGGCTACATGACCAGTCACCTTTAAACTCCTTAGACCCTGCGTTGGAGATCATCATCTTGCTCCAAGCAAAAGACTGGCAAAATAAACAGTTTCTCCTGACTTTGACTTACTGCTCACCTGTCCTGGATCCTGACAGCATAGGGCACCGCCACTGTCCCTTGTGGCTCTTCGACAGCGTGCCTGAGGCCGGACTGGGCCTTGCTGACTCAGAACCACCAGTAACCAACTCGTATTCAAGACCTGGCTCAGGACCTTTATTTAATCTCATCATGCATCATCGATCTTAAGTAAATGAATATACTATCTAGGAGATGGTCCAGCGGAGTACCGGCTGTTCGCTTTGCGTAAAGCGCCGGGTCAAGGTCAGTAACTACTCGACCGAGCCGCTCTCCGTCGCTTACAGTAACAGTGCGATGAGAGACGTCCCGGGTGTCTAAAATGCGAGACATACGGAATATCATGTCCAGGGTACAACCGAAACTTCAAATTTGTGACAGCAAAGCCGCATCGTTCCCGACGTCAACCTAAAGTGCCTAGCCCTGAAGACGAACAGGTTCGCGCGCAGAGTAGCCCTGTGATAGACTACGAAAATGCTGCTCTCGAGCAAATATTCACACCACAACCACTGGGAGTTACCGCTCTTAATGTCACTCAATGCCTTGACAGGCTTACCGACGAAATCTCCCAGCCATTTCCATCGAATTCGGGATATGTGATCTCCCGGTGGTTCCTGCTTCTGCCGGGTTCTTATGGGCGAAACAAGACACTAGACTTTGCCATGAAAGCATTTACGGCCCACCACGTTGGCAGCATGACCATGAACAAACAGGCTGTGCGCTATGCCAGGTCTGCTTATCTGGAAGCGTTAAGTAGGCTCCGAAAATCTCTAAACAATCAGACTGAGGCACTTTCCTCCGAGGTTAACTGCTGTGTGTTACTTTTGTGTATATACGAGGTAAGTTATTAGTATCCTGTAAAGATAAGCGGTATCTAAAGAACATCTAGCTCTTCGCAGATACGCACCGTGGTGATGTTTGGATGAGCCATGCAAAGGGCCTCACTCAATTGACAAAGGCTAGGGGCTTGTCGCGGTACAAGACCGAGTTTGATAGCATACTGCTTAAGGCATCCCGTGGCTTGATTGTGCGTTATTCCAACTTAAAAATGGGCAATTACACTAATGTATCAGGTTATGCACTCTCTCTTCGGCGGAGAAGAATGCTTACTGGCTTCTGATGACTGGCTTCGCGTGATGCGGGGACAAAACAACAGCGATCTGTCAGTTGATTTCGACGATCTCGTGGAGGAGTTCTTTGCGCACTTTACCCTTTGCCCGGGTCTCATCCACAAATTATATAAGCTTAAGGAAGCAGACTTCACCGACCCTGCAACATTAGTAGAGATGTCAGACTTGCAAAATAAGACTCTCGACCTACAGGAAAAGCTCATCATATGGTACGATAGGTTTAAATATACGACTCCTGTTCCCCGTGACGTTTTATCGTCCACAGCAGACGCCATGTACCCAACTGTCCTTTGGTATCACGATATCAATAGCGCCACAATATACTGCGGCTACTATTCTTATATGGCCCTCGTCCATGAGATACTGAGGACCTCTGGATACCCCGGCGACCATGGAGCCATGGCTGCTTATTTCCGCGACCAGATTTGCAAATCCGTCCAATATACAGCACAGGGATTTTTGGGTCCCTATCGAATGGGGTTTCCTTTGAGAGTAGCCTGGGAAGTTGCTAGTCCAGCCGTCAAAGAGTGGATTACAGGCTGCACGAAGAAATTTTCCGAGTTCTATGCCGTTCTTCGAGCAGAAAACTTTTAATCCCGCAAATCGGTTTTCGGGTTTCTGGAACGCAAAGAATTGATTCCTATCACTAGCTACTCCTTAACCTCGTCGCGGACTATCTTTAACACAAGGGCGTCTGAGGAAGTGGAGACCACAGAGGTTCTGCAACCATGCGAGCGGCTATCAACAGAATGGAAGCAATAACTTCCATCAACAGTCCCATCCCAAGCATAACATCGATATCGCCTGTAATAGCACCAAACCTAGGCGGCCCGTGCTCCGAGAGCAGAAAATAGACCACCCTCGCCGTCAGAAACGGCAGCGATGCCAAGACCAAGAGTACAGTCCTATATCCAGCCGCGGAGAGGAACCTGCGCGATCTCGCTGCCATTCCAAGCAAGATGCACCATACAAGCAGGAATTTCAGAACAAATACCACTGTTCCCACAATTTCACAAGCACGGATATCAAGCAAACCTCCAACCAAAACTAACACGATGGAAATTATGACGGGGAAGCGAAAGAAATGGAGTGTGAATCGTAAATGGCCTGGGTGTCGAGAGTTTCCGGGCCCTGTCCGGCCTGTCTGTCCGCTATAACCGATCAGCATCACTTGATATAAGTCCTCTAATATACGGTCACCTACCTTCGAAGGAGAACGAGGCTGACTTCGAAAAGAAGAGGAGAGAGCCCGATTCCCTGCAAGACGGTCTCGGCAATCAGCATTGGCTTGCTGGGCCTCTGGTTTGAAATCATCATGGCTGAGGCAGCAATTCGAACTATAAATCTTTCAGTAACAGCCTTGTATATTCAGTATACTGGAAGGCATTCATACGCTGGGCCAGAATTCCTATCATTCCCCACCAGGAGTATAGAAAGCATCGAGCATTGCCTCGACGTTTTGTATGATGCCAGTACCGGCGCTCCTGAATGAATCTCGAGACGAACTGGACAATGTGGATGGCTGAGAACATAACGAGCTCTGCGATAGCGAAGCTTCGCTTCTGGTCAGAGATAGTAATCTGGGACATGTCTTGAGGCAGATTTGCCATGGTGGATGGGTTTGTCCGTCTTGGGCACCAAATATTTAGATGAAAATGGTTCAGTATGAATATTTCCAGCTGTAGCCAGGCCCAGCAACATATTTATACCCTTCTACCGTCGTATTCAGGGCGCCATCAAAATTCTATCATAAGTATACTATGTAATTACTTTGCTGTATAAAGCCCCACCTCGTGGTTGATGACCATTCTAGGTTTAGCGTCACGCTTGAATGGCTGCAGAATTGCTCGATTTGGTCAATTATCTCGAGCTGGAGACCACACTGACAAGAATTTTAGCAGCAGCGACATCTGGGTAACCTACAGCCAAGGCTGACTGCTATGTGGTGCACATGGTTTGTGTTGGAGATCGATTTAATTCTTCTACCTAGGATCTGCAGATATATATCGCTACCGATCTTGTTTCAGACAAAAGGATCTCAGTGACCCAGATCTGTGCCAGTTCAGACTTGATGCTAGAAGACTTGAACGACCACAGAATAGTCAGAACAGTCATAATTACACACTGAGCAGACAATAACAGGCCTGCATTGTAGATATATTCATGTACTTTGTAGATAGCGCCAAGGACGGTGCGGAGTGGTTCGTCCAACTTTGGCCAAAGATGTTGGATGATTATTGCTCAAGATTGTGGCCGAATTACGACGACTTCAACGCGGACGCCGACCGGCCTCACCTGCTCCTCCGTGTTTCGTCTCGATATTCCTCTCCTCCACGACGCTCCTTGCGCTGCTGCGATACCAATTCCCCTCCTTATCCTCGCTTGCCCCGTCCATTCCGTCGTGCGATCGTCGCTTGTCTTCGTTCGGCCCGCCGCTCGTTACCACGTTTGGAAGACGCCTAGGGACGACCCTGATTTTTCCCATCACCAACAACAGCTTTGGAGGACAATACTGCAGTCTGGGGTTTGGCCTGCTATCTCGGCATCGTCCAACCGTCCTGTGAGATCGGCCTGGCCGTTACGAGTCACCCCCCAGATCCAGTGCGCAAGCGCATTCCTGTCCTCCGCCCCTGATCCCCTTGCCGCTTTCGTCAGGAACACCAACCACCACGGAATCGGCCTCCAGTCTCCCCGATCGGCCCCCTGCGTGCTGGATGAGTACGGGTTCTGTCTTTTCCAATGCACAGACGCTCGTCTGGCTCGCCTTCCCTGGACGACGCCGAAGACCCCTTGGTTTCCCGCACCAGTGAACCCAACCATGGCCCTGGCCCTGACCTTCCAGAGAAGCCGCGCCCTGAGGTAGCTAGAACCGGGACCAGTATCGACCTCCGTCGAGACGCCAACGGCCATTCTACGCCCCGTTCGAGAAATTCAAGCACGTGGAGGACCATATCTTCTTCGTCCACCGCGACCTGGACACCCCACGACTCCCGATACTCGCCAGCGATGCCCCTAACGCCGCAGCGCCTCTCTATCGAGGCGTCGCCCGACTCACCCCATCGGTCACGCCTTTCGCGTCTTCGCAGCCCTTGGACATGCTCTATTCTGACGGCGCTTACTACGATCCTCGCTTGCTTCTTCCTCTTCTCGATATTCCGTTCATTCTCCGCGCTTCAGACTGGTAGCGATGGCTGTGGGGTACCGGTGATGAGTCCGACCTTTCTCCGCATGGTGGGATTTGACACCGAGCACACGCGGTTTGCCAGCAAATATAATCTCTTTCTATATAGGGAGGAAGGCGTGGATCCATACAACCAGGAGAATTTGGGGGTAAGCTAACTACACCCATATGTTTCGCAGCTTTCGTGATTTAGTGACTGACTTTGATTGTCCTCCTAGTTGAAAGGCGCACCCGTTCTATTCCTACCCGGAAACGCAGGAAGCTACCGCCAGGTCCGATCGCTAGCCGCCGAAGCCTCGAGACACTATGCCCAAGTGATCCAGCACGACCAGGAACGATTGAAGACCGGAACGCGGAGCTTGGACTTCTTCATGATCGACTTCAATGAGGATATGGCAGCCTTTCATGGACAGACGCTGCTTGATCAGGCGGAATACGTGAATGAAGCTGTGTCTTATATACTGTCTTTATACCATGACCCCCGGCGAACACGACGAGATTCGGATCTCCCGGACCCCAGCTCCGTAATACTTATTGGACACTCGATGGGAGGGATTGTCGCACGTACGTCGTTGACAATGGCAAACTACCAGGAGAATTCGGTAAACACGATCATCACTATGTCGGCACCCCATGCTAAAGCGCCGGTCTCCTTCGATTCGGACATTGTCCATACCTACAAGCAGATAAACGATTACTGGCGCGAGGCGTACTCGCAAACCTGGGCCAACAACAACCCTTTGTGGCACGTAACACTGATCTCCATTGCCGGTGGCTCTCGGGATACCGTTGTCCCCTCGGATTATGCCAGCATTTCGTCCCTGGTTCCGGAAACACACGGCTTCACCGTATTCTCATCGACGATCCCCAATGTATGGATTGGAGTGGACCATCTTTCTATTACATGGTGTGACCAGTTCCGGAAGGCCATTATAAAGTCTCTGTTCGAGGTCGTTGATGTTCGGCGAGCCAGCCAGACTAAGCCCAGAGCGGAGCGGATGCGAGTTTTTAAGAAATGGTACCTGACTGGATTAGAGCAGGTATCAGAGAGGATGCTCGCACGAAATGGTAATGCTTTTCAACTTGGTCTTGGTAGCATCTGAATATTGCTAACTAGCGTGCAGAGCCGAGTACGTTATTAACACTGGAAGATCACACGAATACAATCCTAGCGCAAGGCCAGCGGCTTGTGCTTCGCGAACTTGGCCACCACACGGGCCCTAATGTACACATGCTGCCTGTACCCCCGCAAGGAGTTTCTGGCAAGAAATTCACTCTACTCACTGATCAGCGCTTGGACAGAACAGGGGAACAAGGCAGTCTGGAGGTTCTATTCTGTAGCGTGTTTCCTCTACACAATGGGAAAGCCTCGACTGTGTTTGCAATGAATATGGATCTGTCAGACAGCAGCGGCTCAACGCGTCTTGCATGCAAGAACGCTGCAGACGACGAAATCCACCTTCCTGCGTCGACTCGCACTTCCAAGAATGCCTATGATCGTGTCAGGCCGTTTTCTTACCTGCAATATGACCTGGAAGACCTTTCAGAGCATCAGTTTGTGGCAGTCGTCGATAAGGCCCGTGCACCCACGAAAGGTTGGGTCATTGCGGAGTTTTCAGATAGCTCCGATGCCATGATCAAAGCTCGGATAGGCTTAGGTGGACTTCTGAGCGCAGGATTGAAAGTTCGCTTACCGGCCAACCGACCGATGCTCACCGAGGTGAAGATTCCTGCTTTATATTCGAGCTTGTTGGACTATAAACTCCGTGTCGTCCGCCACCGCAATACGGGCGACTCGCAAGAACTCTTTTCTCCCCTTCTGCGCCAGTCGATTCCGGATCCACATGAGTCGAAGTTTTTCGTCAATGTTGACCAGGTTAACGTGAACTTGCACGGACTCGCGCCATACATGCCCCCTCCCCTTCGGCAGACAAGCCAAAATGGGGTTTCGTTTCAGCTATGGACTGATCCAACATCCGATTCTACGGTTGACATTACTTTGACGGTTGATGTCCTTAGCAGCTTGGGCGAGCTAGTGATGCGGTACAGGACGGTATTTGCTGCATTTCCTTTACTTGTGGTTGCTCTCGCGTTACGCAAACAGTTCCAAGTGTACGACGAGAGTGGCTTCTTTATCACCTTTGCCGAGGGTCTAGACAGTGCGTTGCGTTCGTCCATGCCGGTTTTGCTACTGGCCATGTCACTACTTGCATCTTCTCTCGCCACTTCTACCGCCCTTCCGACTGGAGACGACCCTTTCCACTGGGCAACAAATGCAACCGAGACACCTATCGACTTCACGAAAAATGACCTTCTTCTTGGGTCCCAGGATGCATTTTTCTGGTTCTTAGTGCCGCTATTTGGCCTTATCTCCGTTGGAGTTTGTGTTATGCTCAACTACGTTTCTCTCGTTCTACTCCAAATATTCTCCTTCGTATATGGCATTTGGAACAGCAAGTATGGCTATATCAGACGTGATGACAAGGGGTGAGTTTCATAATCCGGCTGGTCGTGAAGCATCGCTAATTTTCCAGATATCTTCCCGTCTTTCCTGCGCCGAGTCCTAGACGGCGGTTGATTAAGATGGGTGTTCTATTGGTTCTCGTATCCACGGCGATACCGTACCAGTTTGCCTATCTGGTGGCTTGCATCGTGCAACTGGCAACTTGTGTGCGTGCTCAGTGGCATGCCAAAGAGACCGTAAGTTGTCCACACACTCTCATGGATTATGCTAATAATAAACAGAGATCGACGGCCCATTATAACTTCGCCAACTACGCACACTCAATATTCATTTTAATGCTTTGGGTTCTCCCAATTAATATACTTGTTCTTCTTGTTTGGGCGCATAACCTGGTTGTGCACTGGTTTATGCCGTTCTCATCGCATCACAACGTGTTGTCCATAATGCCCTTTATTATTCTTGTGGAGACCATGACTACTGGCTCAATGGTCCCCAGGGTCAGCGCACGGTACGTTTCTAAAGCGTTTCTGGTAGATACGCCGACTGACTTGATGCAGCTTAAAACACATCACCTCCATTCTCTTTTTCAGCATTGCGGTCTACTCAGCGGTATATGGAGTCTCCTACGCCTACCTATTACATCATCTAGTCAACGTGCTTGCTGCCTGGCTCGTCAGCATCTACCTCTTCCGCAGTGGCTTCTCGTTCGGGCGGTTTTGGAAGATGGTGGAAGGAGACGAGACATCCTACACATCTGAACCAGGAAGCTACACGAAGAAAAAGCCATGACTATGATGCCGCGTACATCTCTTCTCCAAAGCATTTGCAGCTTTCCAGCACCTACATGGAGTTATCGGGAGCGTGTTTTTCTGCCATTGCATTGCACTGTCTTTTTGTTGCGCCGCTGTACATTTGTGACTGATGTTCACCACGCTGAAGTGCATAGACTTTTTTTTTTTTTCTGAGGCAGTGGGTAATAGGGTTGTATATAATGTTGGATCTGGATATAGATGGCTGTACCAATGCTAGAGAGCGTGCATGAATACATAAGATAACGATGCAAGCATAGCACTGCACCTGACCCGCACTTCCTGGGAAACAACGGGACGATGTAACCCCCATCTGGACTAGGCCGGAACAGGTAAGCCCGAGCGTCGACCCCGAGATCGGGAGCTGGAAATCGCCGGCAGTTGTCACGGCTTGCGAGCTCGGGATTTGCATTTCATCATCAGCAGATTCAGCAGGAATCCTGCGAAATCCACCTTGTACGGCATCCGTTCCAGCACATCCAGGTATCGTTTCACTGTTCTTGGGGATCTGTTCCGGTCGACCTGGTGGGCGAAGCTTTGCGTGGTTCTTGGCCCGGGAGCCAAGAAGGAACAAGGCGTCTGGGCGTACAGCCAACAATTTGGAGAACCATGAGTTGAACCTTGGGATGAGCTCAGTTACTTCAATGTAGTACGGAGGAGATAAGGACAGTGATATTCTATTACCCGCCTATATTACTCCTATTAACCTGGTCAGCAGTCTATCGCAGGATAGGCTATGGCACGAGTGGAGTGGAACAGACACTTCTCCACCCCCGGTTAACAGTGGACGGTGCGCGTGGGGAGAATGCGGAGTCTGGAGAGAAACACACTCGAGACAGAGAGCCGTCTGGAGACTTGGAGAGAAATGACGGATCGGAACTCGTCAATATACAACTTAGACTTTAATCTCCCATGGGATGTCACCCCTTGCCTCGATCTGAGTCGCTGGCTCAAGAACCCCCGACGGGCCCTTGTTCCACTGTCCGGCCACCATGGTCAGACCTGGCTTTTTTTGGTAGAAACTCTGTAGGAATGTCATAATTTATTAAAGAGCCGGACTCTCAGCAGCGCGCTCTCTTCTGGCAATCGATCGACAACCAAGACCGCCAGTGCGCCACAGACGTCCTACTAGCTGTCAGTTTCTTCCGCGGGGCTGCATTTCGTGCTTATTGCGCGCACACCTATAAAACTCCGCTGTTCTCGCTCCTCAAGGATTCTGTTTCCCAGAGCCACCCCGCACCGCTTCTTTTTCTCGCGTTCCTTCACAGTTGACCGAAATGGTTGAGTCGCAGGACAAGACCCCCGTGGGCCATCTTGAAGCGCCTACTCATCAGCAGTCAAATGGCAGGTCTCTTGGCCTGGTAGGAACTTGCGTCCAGTACCTGAAGGACCGAGTGCCGACCCTGAAGCCGCCGATGCGCAAGGCCCCGAATCCGTTCCAAGCTTTACTACTATTGAACCGACAGCAATGGCTTTTCTTCTCGGTATGTTCCGATCAACTCTTGTATTATTACTACCCGTGTACTAACGAGTTATACCAGGTCGCGTTCTTGGGATGGACCCTTGACGCGCTGGACTTCTTCACGGTCTCCCTAACTACATCGCAGCTCGCAGCAGAATTTGACAAAGAGATCAGCGACATCACCTGGGGAATAACCCTAGTTCTTATGCTCCGCAGTGTCGGCGCGATCACCTTCGGAATCGCCTCAGACCGCTGGGGCCGCAAGTGGCCCTTCATCGTGAACAACCTGCTCTTCATTGCGCTCGAAATTGGGACCGGTTTCACAAAAACCTACAAGCAGTTCCTTGCTGTCCGCGCGCTATTCGGTATTGCCATGGGTGGTCTATACGGGAACGCTGCTGCGACGGCCCTGGAAGACTGCCCTAAGGAGGCGCGCGGTATTATTTCCGGACTGCTTCAACAGGGTTATGCCTTTGGATACCTCCTGGCGACTGCGTTTGCGCGCGCGCTGGTTGACACCACCTCCCACGGCTGGAGACCATTTTACTGGTTTGCTGGGTGTCTGCCTGTATTGGCTATCGCATTCCGTCTCTGTCTCCCCGAGACGAATGCCTATCGCGAGCGCCAGGCGCTTCGAGCTGAACTGCCTGGAAATGTAACCTCTACGTTCCTTTCTGAGGGCAAGGTCGCCTTGAAGAAACACTGGTTGCTTCTCGTTTACATGGTTCTTCTCATGGCTGGTTTCAACTTCATGGTGTGTACTCTAACCCGACTTAATTTCTATGAAGCAAGTTCTTACAAAACCAAAACAGTCCCACGGATCCCAAGATCTCTACCCAACCCTAATCGAGCGCCAATTTGGCTTCTCTCGCGACGCTGTCACAGTAACCCAAGTCGTCGCGAATCTCGGCGCCCTAACCGGTGGCACAATCTGCGGCTGGGCCTCCCAAATCTTCGGCCGCCGCTTCTCGATTATTATAATTAGCATCGTCGGCGGTGCCCTTCTCTACCCCTACACCTTCATCACAACCCACCGCATCATGGCGCCCGCCTACTTCGAGCAATTCTGCGTCCAGGGCGCCTGGGGTGTCATTCCCGTCCACCTGATGGAGCTCTCACCGGGTTCAATCCGCACATTCACCGTCGGCACGGCGTACCAGCTTGGTAATCTCGTTAGTTCGGCGAGTTCGACTATCCAGTCGACTATTGGCGAGCGGTTCCCGCTCCCGGAGACGGAGGAGGGCGAGGAGAGGTTTGATTACGGTAAGGTGATTTGTATCTTCATGGGGTGCGTCTTTGCGTACACGATTCTTATTACGTTCCTGGGGCCGGAGAACCTTGGGAGGGATTTCGATGTTGAGCATGATGAGGATGTTGGCGAGGTTATTGCTGATAGGGATGTTGAGAAGGCTGCTGCTTCTGGTAGGGAGTGATTTCCTTTGGATTTTGACTGCTATTATTTATGCTGTATAAGAATGTGTATGGATCTGGATGATGAGCTCTAATTGCTGTGGTTACGGATGGGAAATACTTATGGTGGGGTATTAGAATGACACAACTAATTGGTTTACCTTGGAAAGTCACGTTGATTAAACGCTGTGTTCAGTGGTAATGATGGCATGTAGTAAAGTAGTATTGAGTCTATTCTCGGGGAGTTTTGATAACCCTAATGGCTGTATACATCAAGCAGCGTATACAGCTGGCGATAAACATTGCTGAAATTTGTTCCGCGAAATTAAGCTCTATGAGCTAACTCCAATAGCCGCATTAGGATGCCTTGATAATTCAAGCAGGGCTCCCTTATTATGAAACAAACTATGTCGTGCAGCATTTAGATCGTAACCCTTGCCGTTTAGGAGGGCAAAATAGAGTGACGTCATATCCATCCCTTTTCCTTCGAATGAACTCAATACCACAACTTAATCTTTTACTTACATTTGTTTTATTTGAAGACACTCTAAATCCCACAGAGCTGCTGTATAAATATGGATCGAAAAGACCCCAAAGAGCATGACAACCGCGAAGGGGAAGGCAACGACGATGGCAAAGATTCAATCCCAGAAACCCACGACGAGGTTCAGCACCGCATAGCGGGGCTCTCGATATCACAAGAAACCCACAACGCGGATGATTCCACACCATCAGGCTCAGACCACTCGGCCAAGCCCCAGGAAGATGAATTTAAACAGGAACCGGAACAGGAACAACAACGACGACAACAGGCGCGCGTTGATGACGAGTTAGGTACCGAAGACGAAAGCTCAAGAATCTTTAGGATAAATATATTCAGGGGGGATGCTGATGAACCAGACGATGCTGAAGAACAGGAAGAGAGCAGGAATATCGAGCCCGATGAATTGAAGAATATCCTCTTTAGTTTTGAAACGCCGCGCGAGGTTGACTTGCGTGTCAAGATTTCGGGAGACTTAAATGTTACTATATTGTATGTTCCCTGGTTAAATTTTTTCTTAGATGGATCTGGAGCTAATAGAAGATAGGGCGTGAATACTCTACGAGGGGATTTGACGCTCTGAGCTCGACCAGAGGCGTATTCGGACATTTGCCTCTGCTGAATGCACTGAGATAATGCTGGGAATTGAGCCACTCATGTTGGCTCGGCGTGGAAACAAGGAAGAACAGCTCCAAGCTCAACGGACACCACCAAAACCAGCGGGGTATCTCACCCATTTAAGCCATGCTGCATAGAACCCCATTCTAGATGGCTTGGGGTTGAGAAGGCTATAACTATACTAGATAGTTAGTGATGCCTCAGGCATAAAAGATAAAAGCGGTGTTAGGGTACTTGCTTATATAAGCGCCAAATTAAGTTAGCGGTCTTGGCGCGAAGTCGCGACGAAGCGATCAAAGTCTCAACGCCATCAGATCCAAGTAGATCTCGCTCCAGCAATCCCCCAGCGAGTCGATACCCGCTTGTTCTTATCTTAAATTTCTCCGCCCTCTATCGCATTCGACGTATCTACCCAGCGCTGCATGCAATTCGGCTCCCCACGCCCGCCGACTTTTTGAGGATAGCGAAGACCCTTGCTCGCATCGTGCTCGCGACGTGAAGCCATCTTGAATTTCATCAATCGCCGACCATGGATGAGAACACGGCCATTTCGGGCGGCGTTGCTGACGATGTCCAAGTGACTTCTGGTCAGGATGCTCCGGGTGATGTGGTCAATGCCTCTGGTGAGTACTGGTCTTGACACCTCCGTCCCCTGAGAAGAAGCAATGCCGTTGCGCATGTTTCTCCCCTCGCAATTGTGAAACGATGCCGAGGTCGCGATCGCATCGAATGTTTTCTGAGACATGTACAGAGAATACCCCGGGGACTGATAATCCGCTAGATGCCCCCGCGTCACCTAAGCCTGGGAACACCGGAGAGGAAGACGAGGAGATGGGCGGCACAGAGAACGAGACGAAGAAGGAAAGCGAGGGTAGCGACGAATTGGCGGATGTTGCTGCACAGTCAGGCGCTGAAGGTGCTTCTGAGGAGCAGTCTGCGCAGACCAAGTCATCGCTCGAAGCTTCAGCACGCTCTCACCTCGTTTCCCAAACACACGCCATTATCCTCCCTAGTTATTCGACATGGTTTGATATGCACACTATCCATCCGATTGAGAAGAAGGCTTTGGCAGAGTACTTCAACGGAAGGAACCGCAGCAAGACACCCGCTGTCTACAAGGATTATAGAGATTTCATGATCAACACTTACCGACTGAACCCAATCGAGTACCTTACTGTCACGGCTTGCCGCCGTAACCTTGCTGGAGATGTGTGCGCTATCATGCGCGTTCATTCTTTCCTCGAACAGTGGGGTTTGATTAACTACCAGGTGAGTCTCGATTCGCTTTCGTGGCTGATTGATGATGGTAACTGATGTTTTATCTGCAGGTGGACCCCCAAACGCGGCCTTCGAACATCGGACCCCCCTTTACCGGCCACTTCAGAGTTGTCGCCGACACGCCGCGAGGCCTCCAGCCGTTCCAGCCTGGTCCGAACCATTTCGTCAAGCCAGGCAAGCCTCTGCCAGCCACGGAGCGCGCCGCTTCCGCAACACCCGCAACCAAGGCTGAGTTGAATCTCGAGATCCGTCGCAATATTTACGATGACAAGGGCAAGGAAGTGACACCAGCTGGTGAGGATAAAGAAAAGCAGGCCAACGGCGAACCGGGTGCCAATGGCACCGGAGACTCTTCGAAGGCTCTGGAAACTGCGTCGCAAGAACCTCGGAAGAAGTTCCAATGTTTCTCCTGTGGTATTGACTGCACCCGTCTTCGTTTCCACTATGCGAAGTCGACTCCGGCCACTGGTGGTGCCAATGCTCCAGACTCCAAGTACGACCTTTGCCCCAACTGCTTCTTACAGGGTAGGTTGCCATCCACCCACAACGCTTCAGACTTCGTCAAGCTTGAAGACACTTCATACTCGCGGGTTCCTGATCGGGATGCTCCTTGGTCCGACTCTGAGCTCGTGCTCCTTCTGGAGGGTCTCGAAAACTTCGATGACAACTGGGAGCAAATTGCCTCCCACGTCGGTACAAGAACAAGAGAAGAGTGTGTGATGAAGTTCCTTCAGCTTGAAATTGAAGACCAATATGTCGAGGAAGGCCCTGAAGTTCGGGCCGGCCCCGGACGTGAGCCCATCAGCCACGTCGAGAACCCAGTTTTGTCTGTGGTGGCTTTCCTAGCTCAAATGGCTGAGCCATCAGTCGCTGCCGCTGCCGCTGGTAGATCTGTAGATGAGATCCGAAAGGAGCTCAAGAAGCAGCTCGACAAGGCCCCCACCGCAGAAAAGTCCCAGGACAAGGGCAAGGAGAAGGAAGGCGCCGCTGTGAAGAGCGAGGATTCCATGGACGTCGACACTGCTCGCGAGGAGCAATCGACAGAAGTATCCGAGAAGCAGCCCAAGGCTTCACTCTCCACCGTTGCCCTCGGCGCTGCTGCGGCGCGCGCCGGAGCTCTTGCATCCCACGAAGAACGCGAAATGACCCGCCTTGTATCCGCCGCAGTTAACGTCAGTCTGCAAAAATTTGAAATCAAGCTCCAGCAATTCAACGAGATGGAAGAAATCATTGAGGCCGAGCGCCGAGAACTCGAGCTCGCGCGCCAGCAGCTTTTCCTAGACCGCCTAGCCTTCAAGAAGCGCGTGAAGGAGGTCCAAGATACCCTCCAGAACGTTAGTCTGAATGGTACCAACGGAGGGCCTGCTGCGGATGCTGCGACAGCCGGAATTAACAACCGGTATAACTTCCAACCTGGCGGCAATGCCGCTGGAGCCCCGCAGCCCTTGAGCGCCACAGGAAGCACAGATTTCAAGACTCTAGATCTGTGAACACATCCGTTCTAAATACTGTTCATGGAGTTGTTGATTTTCAGTGGTCGTGGAGCAATGAAATACCTTTCTGGATTCGCAATCCATAATCTATAAGCTTGTTTTTGTACAACAATTTGGGTAGGTGAGGTGGAACGAGAAGGGGAGACAGAAAGAAAGTCAAGGAAGTGAACGACTGAAGTTGAATCTTTTCTTATTATCCTCCGGGGTCTGGGTCCGGTTGTCGATGCGATTCAATATCATACGAGTGTTAGGAAAAGGGCGCTTTTATTTTTTTTTTACTCTTGTATTTTGGAGTTTATGTGTTTCGTTTTCTTATGCTATACAATAAAGTCACATGAATTATAGGATTATGCTATTCTCATTCCATTTTGCCTTGTAATCCAGGTCATCCTGTACCAATTTCACTGCTTGGTACTAGTATTCGAGTTTGGTGGATAAAATTACAGACTTCCTTCTGTGTACCTATATTATATCCCTAATACACGGATCTCGACCGCATCCAAAACCCCGGGTGGAAAAAGAAGCACCACTGCATGCTATTAAGACAAACCAAGATATTACAGAAAGGTATAAAATGCAGATAAGAGGCGCCTCAATCTGACTGCGAGTCGAATGGGCTTGGCCGAGTAGATAGGAAAAGGCGCTCATCCTGGTCGTCGCTGTCGTCTGCCTCTGATGAAACATTTCTTTCCTGGGGACTGCGGAGATTGTCGTCCGAGTCAGAAAACATGCGCTCTTCTTCCTGATCTTTATCCTCGGATCCCTCTTGCTGGATGACTGGCTCCGGGCCTTGTTGATTGTCTGGGTCAGGGTGTTCATCATTCGATTCCGAGTCGACTTCCATCTCCATATCAAAGTCAAGCAGCGGTGGCGGCGCATACGAAACAGGCGTGCGTTTGCGAGAGCTTGTCCGCGAGATGAACTTCGACTTGGTCTTTTGCCCACGGTCCGGGGATCCTGGTCGGAACTCAGGGTCGGTGGCGTCGGATTGACAGTCTAATTCGGCATTGGCTGTTACTGCTTCTTCTTCCCCTCGTCCCTCCCCTTCCCGATCTGAGGATTTCCAGTTGATGTCCCGAGAATGGGCTTCGGAAAGTGGACGAAAATGAGTCATCAATCGGCGCATCTTGTGCTGGTTTTTGAATTCGCGGTCTATTTTTTCGGTCTCATAACCGTACTCTTCCCATTCGCTCCGATATAGAGTTCGGTCGCGCCAGTCGGCTAGCTCTTCTGTTGTTTTCCGTTTGCCTGATGGCCTCGTAGGGATTTGATTGCTTGGGGATTCGCCTTTTGGGATTGCCGGAGGCGACTGACCAATTCTGGTCCAGCATAGCAGCTCTTCGGCTGAATTGTGTTGCTGATCGAGTGCTTCGGCATGCTCGTCTTCGGAATAACTTGACTCTTCATCGACGAACTCTGGTGAATGATCGTTGGCGATATTGTTAACGTCCTTTCCTGGATTTGGACTTGAGTTTGGTGAGATCCCTCGGTAAGGTTCTTGGGGCAACGCTTTCTGGGAGAGTAAGGATTCGACTTCATCATAATCTAAAGGAATAGGATCCCAGCCCTTCCTATGGCGTCTATCCTCAACATCGAGACTGCAACGCCGTGCTAACCCCACCCAAAACTCGGAACTCTCAGTCTTCATATTGAGCGTGCGGGCCGCCCTTCTGACATCGAAGGATCTCACAACTGTTGCTGAAGGGCGGCTCGCCTTCCCACTCTTAAGTACTCTTGACGAGGCAAAGAAATGCGTTGCATGGATCAGACGGCGAGTTACAGCGAGAGCGATTTCATAAAAATCGGATAGAACATCGGCCGTCATCGACGGGGTCTCGCCTTTGAAGGCTACATTGACCCAGTTGTCTTTCAACCTCTGGCCACCAAAATTCATAAAAAAGCGTTCTGAAAGTAGAATCCATTTTGTCATTTTGAAAAATGCAGCCGCGGAGTCGACGTTGAGGTTAGATGTGAAGTTTTCATCCGGCAACTTGTTTACCTTGACTGCGAGGCCCTGATCCGTCTCTGATAGATTCGTATTGCTTTCATTATCGGCATTATCTGCCTCTAGCCCTTCTGCAACCTCCTCGTTGATGATCCACAGATCCTTGTGCCTTTCTTTACCGGCACTATCTTCCTCCCTCTGTTCTTCCAAGCAAAGCAATTCAGCATACCTGTCAAGTGAGTCACAACATTCTTCGCCGATTTCAGCTGCAGCTGGGATTTCGCCTAGGATAGCTGTTCTGGAATGAGTATCGTTAAAATGCTGCCGCCGCACACCTTTCTGGAGAAGCCTAATAAACTCCAGGATTTCAAGCTCCGATTTGGACCCGATTGATGCGGCAATTTCCCGGATACCATCTCGCCCTTTCTTGTCCAAGACGTCGAAGAGGATCCGTTTCTCCTGTGGAGTCCAGACCACAACTCCATCCTGCGTTGTATTGAACTTGTCTTCCCTGCTGTCAGGTTTGTCCTTGAATGTCTGGTCCAGAAGTTGCCTGTACGATTTGATCGAGGAATCTGAAAGTGATGTGCGTAAGGATTTCAAGGCCTGAGCGCGTGTCCCTCTCGCTGCTCGTGGTGTTATAGAAGGAGAATCCCATAGTCCGTCACTGTCCTCCGACTCGTTGAGGTCAGAGCTGCTCATCGTCGAGCTATCGGAGGTCGAGAATGTAATGGCGGCTGAGACATGGATGGATTTCGCTAGACGTGCTAAGCATCACCTATAGATCTGTGAAAATACTCGAAATGTTGAATGGCCTCCTCTTGGGAGCTTCCAGCGAGAGAAAAGTGTCCGAGGGGAAAGAAAAGTTGGTTATCGCCCTTCGCTGATAAGGCCATGTTTGCATTGTTTGTCTTCATTATCGCGCCGCGGCATGCTCGCTTTTGCGCGAAGCTACGCCTTTAGTTTGCTGCAGATATGCAGCCCATGGCTTCCGGATGGAACATATTTATCGGAGAGTCAGATCGGGGCTGGCGTTCAGGTTTCTTTCTCGAACCGCCAGACTTCCCCGGACGCAGCCGCACACCACCTTGCAGTGTCCACAGCGATGGAATTCCGCGCTTGCAACAGCTACACCACCTCTGGAAATACCAGCAATAAAGCTCCGAGATTATCAGGAAGAATGCATTCAATCGGTACTAGACCATGTTGACCAAGGACATAAGCGCTTAGGCATATCTTTAGCCACAGGCTCTGGGAAAACGGTGAGTTATATTTTGTCTACCTTTGTTTTTGATAACCCACTCACATTTGGCCGCCTTTTTTTCTTCTTCTAGGTCATATTTACTCAGCTTATCGGGAGAATCCCTCCGCGAAATGAGAATGGAGATAAGACCCTGATTGTCGTTCATCGGAGAGAGCTGGTTGAGCAAGCGTACCGGCACTGTCGCCTCGCATACCCGGACCTCACCGTGGAGATTGAGATGGGTAATCGCGCCGCATCGGGGTTCGGCGATATTATCATTGCCTCTGTCAGGAGCCTTACATCAGGGGAGCGACTTGCAAAGTTTGATCCCCGCCGCTTCAAGCTGGTCTTGGTGGATGAGGCGCATCATATCGTTGCTCCGACGTATCGCACAGCACTTGCGCACTTCGGACTCAACGACAAATCTCCCGATTCCCCTGTCCTAGTTGGTGTATCCGCAACCTTCTCACGATTCGACGGCCTCAAGCTGGGCGCTGCCATTGATCACATTGTGTATCATAAAGACTATACGGACATGATCAATGAGAATTGGCTCGCCAACGCTATGTTTACCACTGTCCAATCCAAGGCAAATCTGTCACGGGTCCGAAAGGACAAATTTGGGGATTTTGCCTTGGGACAACTATCCAAAGCTGTCAATACGCTCCAAACCAACGAGATCACTGTCCGTGCGTGGCTGGCTAACGCAGCAGAACGAAAATCTACTTTGGTATTCTGCGTTGACATTGAACATACGAAACAATTAACCGACACTTTTCGACAATCGGGAATTGATGCTCGGTACATCACAGGCACTACTCCAAAAGCAACGAGAGATGAGCAACTGGAAAAGTTCAGAAATAGGGAGTTTCCTGTTCTGCTCAATTGCGGTCTCTTCACAGAAGGAACAGATATACCCAACATTGATTGTGTATTGCTTGCGCGGCCAACTCGGTCGCGCAACCTTCTCATCCAGATGATTGGAAGAGGCTTACGCTTATACCCAGGCAAGAAGGATTGCCATATAATTGATATGGTAGCCACACTGGACACGGGGGTCATATCTACTCCTACGCTTTTTGGGCTTCACCCTGATGAGGTTGTGGAAAAGGCAACAGCGGAAGATATGAAAGCGAAGAAAACCAGTGCAGACGAGGTCAGTAGAGAGCCAGGGGATCTGCCATCCTCTGGAAGCGAACCAGACATGCCCAATGACGTGAAACTCACATTCACCAAATATGACACTATTTACGACCTAATCCATGACATGAAATCTGAAAAACACATTCGCTCCATCAGCCACAACGCTTGGGTTCGGGTCGGTGATAACCGTTACCTTCTCTCGGGTGGGACGGGGTGGTTGAGCTTGGAACGACAAGACCCGGGGGACGAGCAATCACCTCAGTACACGGTTCACCAGGTGATGACATTCAAATCTGCTGATGAGACCAAGAAGTACACCCGCCCACGACTAGTCGCCAGCGCAGAAGACTATGAATCAGCCGTTCGCGCCGCCGATACATTTGCAGCTTCCCACTTTGACCACCACTACATATCTGCCAGACAGCAGTGGCGTAACTACGCGGCGTCTCAGTCACAAATACGGTTTCTTAATGCGTCCAACATCCGCGAGGGTAATATAAGGCACACTGACCTTACGCGAGGCCAAGCTGCCGATCTCATAACGAAGCTAAGATTTGGCTCGAAGAAGAGATTTGCGGCGAAACGGAAGCAACGCGCGAAGCAAGACGAGAAGATTCGCAACATCGAAGAGTTGCATAGACGAGGAGAAGTTAGGGTAGGTCCCGTTGAGGGTTAAGCTTTGCGATGTCGCGATGGAAGGATAGTTTGAACTTTTGGCGTCTGTACAGCGTTAATCTATAACTACATGGAGGATATCTGTATCATACACAATGCATAAATGAGACGCCGCGATCACCGAACCGCAGAGTGGGCTTTGGGCTTTTTTGGCGGGTCCAGCGCAACATCAAATCCGCCAAAGATCTCCTGCGAACTTTCCCCCTTAACAGGAAGGGCAAGGCTTGAATGAAATACAGTCGTGTCCCATTCAAAAACGTGTCTCCCCGCCTCGGGATCCCAGTGGTGGCGTGGGACCATACATGAGATCCGTTGCCAATGCCGGATCATGAACCGTCTTGTGATCTCGTGGGGACGTCCGTTTGTATATAGACCGAATGTGTCTTCCTTTTGCGGCCCATCAGTCAAAACCTTCCGTAGTACCCCGCCCCTCGAGTCTACATCGCTAGCTTCTACAGAGGACGTAATGTGTTGTCTTGATCTTCTTTTCGTTGGGGTCCACGGTATATCGCCCGAAATCAAGCCATTTAGCACTCCTAACTCCGCGTCCGCCAAAGGAGGAAGCAGAACTCCAAACACAGTATTATACCACTCACGTCGGATGTTTTTCCGACGGACTAAAGGCATACTCCTGCCCCAGGAATTTTTCTCTGAAGTAGCAGGTCCCTGGAGGAACTTAGAAGGGAGGCGAGAGCGATTACCCAGCTGCGCGTTGCGGTTCTGGGATTTCAGCAAGTCCATCAAGACTTTCGGCGGTTCCCATCCCTCTTCGAATTGCGCTGGGCCTGAAACAAGGGCTTTGACCGCTTCTGTGTCAGATGGAGCATCAACCGCAAGCAGATCATTGAGCATTTGGACCCTCCGTTTCCCAGTACGTCCATAGGCTAATTTCAGCACTTTTTCTAGCGTTCGCGGGTATCCGTCATTCGCCCGTTGTAGAACCGACAAGAAGGCCCGGGCCTCTTTGTGCAATTTCATCAGTCTGTCGATATTATCTCGAATGCGATCTCTTCGTTCATCATGGTATCGGCGGAATCGTTGTAGGACTTTGTTGTGGCATGTGCTTCGGGCGATGGGGTCAGGGAGGTAAGAGCTCTCACGAAGGAGGCTGCGGAGAAGGCTTCGCCATTCCTCTCGTGGAAACAGCGATGTCAACTCGCGCCGCAGAGGTTTCATGACGGGCTATCTTGAAAAACGAAGACACTGCAGCTTTGACCTTATCCATTGCAGTGGTTGAAAGCTCGTCGGAATAATCGATAGGCGGCGGGCTCAAAACGGAATAATTTGCCGGGACGCGAAAATGGCGCCAAAACGCGACTTCCGCTGCAGCGGCACGGGCACGATTCTCCTGGAGCTTCGTCTTTCTTTCCATGTGGATTCCCCTGCATGAAATAGGCGTCAAGTACCTGAAAGTGTAATACATGAGCTGATTATTTTGGTTACCAATTCGCTTTTGTTATCTGGGTGGCTTCGTCTGGCCGTTCTCTACACCTGTGTTCATACGCGCGCCACTGTCGCGAGTTGATTCAATTAATATCGGCCGGCCGCTGGGCGGTTGATCCCAAGGTGCATTTCCCCACATGCCCTTCGCTCTCTGTCATCCGTCTCTTTTCCTCTGCCCAGTGTTACCTTACTCTATACTCTACCCTATTTGCTGTATTTCCAAACGGGTCATGCCATTGTTGGTCCTCCGACATTGTTAAGTCCGCTAATCCCTAGACAGGTTCCCAACTCTATAGGTGCGGTGGACGATCTCGGTTGGGAACTCTCGACAGGATGACTACCAACAATCACCATCAAGCACGCCCGAGTCTCTCTATGTCCTATTCTCAGGGTAGTATAGGGTCGGCGAACGGCATGTCTTTCTCACAATCGCAACTGGGCTCCTTCAACGCTTCACAGTCTGTCGCTTCAACACCGCGTGCTACTCCTCCCCCGAAGAGCTCTCAGCAGTCGGCCATGTCGTTCAATTATCCTAACGGCATCCCGAACGGCACGCGGGCTAGTTTCAATGGGTTTGAGGATATGAATGGTTATGGAACAATGATCTACCACGAGGAATTCAGGCCTCAGATTTACAGGGTCTGTTCATCCCTGCGCTCGTTTACCGTCTTCTTTCGCTTTGGTGTACTGACGTTGATGTTATCTGGCTTGTAGGCCGTCTATTCCAATGTTTCGGTATATGAGATGGAAGTGAATGGAGTCGCTGTGATGAAGCGACGCTCTGATTCTTGGCTCAATGCTACCCAAATTCTCAAAGTTGCTGGCGTGGTCAAGGCGCGAAGGACAAAGACCCTAGAAAAGGAAATTGCGGCCGGTGAGCATGAAAAGGTCCAAGGAGGCTATGGTAAATACCAAGGAACATGGGTGAATTACCAAAGGGGCATGGAGCTGTGCCGCGAATACCATGTTGAAGAGTTGTTGAGGCCCCTTTTGGAATATGATATGAACCCTAACGGCACCACGGCTTCTGGCCCTGACTCTTTGGACACCCCGACGAAGGAGCAGGCAATGGCAGCGCAAAGGAAACGGCTGTATAGCGGCATGGACAACCGGAGCGGGCCCCAGCCCCAGCAGGGAACTTTCTTTCAAAATATCTCGCGTACCGCAGCTACCGCAGTCAATGCCATTAGCAAGGCCCGGTTTGAATCTCCCGCCGGGAGAGGCGGCGATAGCAGACGATCCAGTGTTATACGGAAACCGTCACAGCAGATGGGCAGCCAAGAAGCACAACCACCCTTCGGAAGCCAACAAAGCACGTACAGTATTGCATCTGATAGCGGCTTTGGGAGTAATATTCCGGCGAATGGCCGCTATACAGCGCAAGATGCCATGAGCTTCGACCAGGATGAATCAATGGAGCCGCCGCGCAAGCGCATTCGTTCTTCGCAGCCGCTCAGTTTTCCTGTTGATGTCGCGTGCATGTCAATGAATGAACCTACCCCTACCGAGCCAAATGATTCGTTCTACCAGGACATGGAGCCAATAAACCCTATTATGGACGACAGCAGACATGGCCTTGATCCTCTCCCTCCAGCCACCACACCCGAAAGGTTCCAGAAGATGAAGCTGATCATGACTCTCTTTTTGGATAAGATGACCAAGGATTTCTCAACTCATCCGGCGTTAGTTCAACTATCAGGTGAAGATTTGGAAGTCCCACTTGACGAATATCGGAATAATTCATTGCACTGGGCGGCTATGCTTGCTCGTATGCCACTCGTCTATGCGCTTGTCAAAAAGGGTGTTAGCATCTCCCGGCTTAATGGGGCAGGAGAGACGGCTCTGCAGAAAGCTGTTGGCACCCGGAATAATCTTGACTACCGAAGCTTTCCTCGTTTGCTGCAAGTTCTAGCCCCAACAATTGACGTGGTTGACCGGAGTGGGCGGACAATTTTGCATCACATTGCAGTGATGGCGGCAACGGGCCATGGGGGCCATGTGTCAGCAAAACACTATCTCGAAGCATTGCTCGAATTTATCGTTCGCCACGGTGGTACATCGCTCAATCAACAAGGACTGAATGGCACTGCAAGCCAACCAGGCACGCCACTTCCTATTGAGGTCATTACCCTGGGACGATTCATTTCAGAAATTGTCAATCTTCGCGATGACCAAGGGGATACGGCACTTAACCTGGCCGGCCGTGCGCGATCTGTCCTTGTCCCACAGCTGTTGGAAGTTGGTGCAGATCCTCACATTCCTAATCACACCGGCCTTCGCCCGGCTGATTATGGCGTTGGCGTGGATATGGTAGATGGCAGCTCCCAACAAGATGGGAGTCGAAATGATACATTTGCCGATCAATTAGCAAAGACACGGAAAGAAATTCTTGACGGTAAGTGTGGCCACTATCTCCTAACACACTTCAATTTACTGACTGCCTTTTAGCAACGACGGCCCAAGTCACTGCCATCATCCAGGAAACATTAGGGTCGTTCGATAAAGACTTGGCCTCAAACTTAACCACGAAGCAAGAGAAATTCGATCACTGGCATGCAAAGATTCGGGAG
The DNA here is from genome assembly GCA_025768905.1 of Aspergillus sp. MA 6041. Lineage (NCBI taxonomy): Eukaryota > Fungi > Ascomycota > Eurotiomycetes > Eurotiales > Aspergillaceae > Aspergillus > Aspergillus sp. MA 6041. The sequence continues at coordinate 628,972 of JAMFNV010000011.1, read as the reverse complement.
TCAGCAAAGGCTCGACAAATAGAGCAGAAACAATTGGATGAACTGAAACGCAAGTCTATCGATAAGACAGAAACGAGCAGGCGGTTAAAGAATTTGGAGAAGTCCTCGGCGGAGCTTCTAGTGGTCCTCAAAGGGATGTCCGCGGATGCAGTCGACCTATCGAAGCCAGTATCGCTCGGCGATGCGGATAAAGAATCTGGGGTTGAAATTGTTGAGTTCGAAACCATCTTTCCAGAAACATTTGACGCCATGTCTGGTTTTTCTGAAGCCCAAGTTGCGTACCTTCGCAGATTGCCGTCTCCCGAGGTTCTCCAGCAATGGGTAAATTGTTATCGGGCGTTCAATAAGGAAACCGTGGACGAAGTTGAGGGTCTCAAATCTAAGAACGTGGTGCTCGGCCAAAACTACCGTCGGATGGTTATGGCTTGCACAGGCTGGTCGGCCGAGCAGGTGGATGAAGCTGCTGAGGGACTAACGCAATGTGTCAAGGAGATTAACGACAACCCAGTCCCCGAGGACGAGGCCATCGAGATCCTAATGAGAGATCGAGGTCAGGACTGGTGATATCCTTGTACATTCTGACGAAGCGTACAAGTGTTTACGCAGTTACATACGATCTGCCCTAGGCAGGCTACCGGCATCTGTAGCCGGTGGCATCAGCACATTCCTATTCTACTCACATATACGATCACTTTGCTACGAAGCGTTGTTCAACTCGGATCGGGTGTTTTGGTTTGTTTAATCGTTTTACATTCATGTTCATGTAATTATGTCGGTATTTACTGGATACCCTGACGGCACTTAATGGATTCTAATTATTGAACTTACATTCTGTCAACCACATTACTGGCCCCGCGTTTTTTGCTCATTCTTGCTAATTTACTCTCTGGGTCGGCTCTCCTGATGTTTTATGTGGCCAAGGCTACGACCATAGCGCAACCCTGGTACGTAGCAATCAGGTGTTACTGTGCCCGAAGTTTAACAGAACTCATTTGTTAATCATCTCTCTGTATGGAACGAGAAGCTGTTAACCTTAAGTTATCGGACGGCTCCTGACAAACGAGGGTCAGTACCAAAACTCACCTAGTGAGGAACATCTCCGTTTGTATCGGCTACCAGATGAGGCTTGGACGTCACACAACTACTCGTCATTGGCATCACTACCAGAACCCTATTCCTCTGTCCTATTTAGACAGCTGCCCTGTTCTTGTATAACTGTTTTTTGAGTTAACTGAGCATTCCTCTCCTCGCCTTCGTCATTCGTAACTGACGCTAACTCTGGAAGCAAGCATCACGTCCGCACTGGAAACATGGAGAAAGTACGACGCGCCATCAAAGAAGTACTCTACTTCCTCATCCTTATGCTCCTCTTTCCGCCCCTCCTTATCATAGCGTGGGCCGATTGGGGCATCCGTCAAGTTTACAAGTTTACGCGCCCGCAAAACCTCAAAGCCCGACATCGTGAACGCCCTTCTAGACCCCCAGTCCCGATTTCAAGACGTCGTGCATTAACACTACCTTTGACCATGGTAAATGCACCCAAGCACCATAGGCCATCCACGAATACCCAGGAACTGTCTGTGTTCTTCAAATTACCACTGGAACTTCGCGAGATGGTTTACCAGGAGGTTCTTATATCACCTTTTCGGCTACATGTTTGGCGCACCCATCGAAGACTGTGCAGTAAACCTTGCAGCGAGCTAAATGAAGGGCTTTGGACGTTCTCTAGTAACTTTTCGCATAGTTGCTGCCAGCTTCCTCCCATTGCAAGAGATGGCAGCGTTCAGCGGCGCTCTCATAGGGACCCTCCACGTAGGGATAAATTTCTACCCTTGCTCTCCAGCTGCCGTAGAGTGTCAGCCCCCCCTGTCGTGACGAAAAAGCAAAGTTGACTGAGCCTAGATATTCCGAGAGCATCGCTCTTCTATACACCATGAATACGCTGCTTCTGAAGGACTATCGCACGTTTCTCCTTTTACCAAAAGCTATCGCCCCTCATCGGTTGAGGTCACTCCGCTTCTTGTATCTTCAGATAAACGTCTTCCGGGGCAACAAGATAGATTGCGATATTCAGTCATCGTGGTTGAAAATATGCACGACACTAGCAGGCATGGACCGCTTAGAAGATCTGTGCATTGCGTTGGGTGCGCACACCCAAGAGGCCAACACGCCCCGACCTCACCGTCCAGTGCTCGGCTTACTCACGGCCCTGAGGAAAGTGAGGGCCACAAGGTTTCGTGTTTTAATACCCCCAGGATGTAGGTTGAACCAGACCATTGGTGGTGATGAACAGCCTTTTTCCGTTGAGGTGAGGGCGGGTTTATATGACAATTGCCGTTGCTGTAAAGCTATTCGCAGTCCTTCTTCTTTTCCGTTTCCACCTTCTTGGAGTGATGTGTGATGAATGCTATTGTATTGTTGGGAAATCGCAGACGCGCAAGATAAGACTGCATGTACATAGTACTATCATCGGGCAACTACTGTTGGGCCTTAATGCCACGGCGACGGCGACGGCGACGACGGAACTACCTGGAAACGTTGCCTTATCGATAAGGCCGCAAGAAAAGTTGCGGCCGAAAAAAAGACGGCGGGGTTGATCATGATTCATTTCTCCTCCATCCAGTCACTCTTTCTTCTGGCTTCTAGTCAGTCCTTTTATTGCAGGAATTTCATTATCTCTCCGTGCTCTTCAGATCTTCCCGATTTCCCAGTATGAGCCGTTAAATGGTAGCGTGCTGATAGAACATTCCGAGACTCATCACAACCCCTTTTTGCACCGGTACTGTGCTCCGCCGAATCGCAGTGTCCAGCATCGCGTTAATTTCCCCTTGCTGACCCAAGAGAAGCTGGTTTTAGGCTGACAGACTTCCCAATATGGCCGATTCCTCGACCCCGAACTACCCCGCATCGTTGGACACTCTGTTCAGCGAGATATCGCTAAAAAACCAATATGATCCGATACGCATAGAAGATGGGCAAATAGCACCAGTCCTCGAGCTGCCACTCGCAAAAGCAGTATTCGGACACTCCTCTACAGACGATGGGTCTCTCGAGCGCGTATCCCGGGGGGAGATATCATACACCGAGCTTGTGTCGGAGAAAACAAAAGCAGTGGTTGCCGCACCTATCGATGGCCTAAACCCTGAGCAGCAGAGGTCCCAATTGCTGCACATCGGCCTCGCCGCCCTTTTCGCGTTTCTTCAAACCAACGTTACTGGTCCGCCGCTCGAATTCAAATCCGTAGATGTTATCGTGCCCTCAATTTTACGGAAAAACCCCACCACGCTCCGAGCAGTTCGCGATAGAGTCATTCGGGATTTCTCTGTCGATGGAGAGGCGGCATACAAGCTCACCCCGTGTGTGGAGCTCTTCGCTGTTGCGAAGGCTATCCTGGTCGATGCGGATGTTCTTATTGGAGATGGCCCGTTAGTGGCCAGGACTATACGGATGCGCGTCAATTTCCTGCACCAGAAGATGCTATCCGAGGTTACGAGCACGCTGCAAGATGCTATCTACAAGGATTTGGGCGTCATTAGTAAGAGCTTGTTAGATGACAAGTCCTCTGCTTTGGATAAGGGCAAGTTCTTGTTGGAACGTGCCACAGTCCACGTTCACCACGGCTTCGATGCCAAGGCAAGAACCGATCTCGAGAGCGCTGCTGCGGAGCGAAAGTTTGAGTTTGCGCTTACTGGCAGACTGGGGAAACGGACGAAGTTCCAGGACAGGGATATCAGTCAGCTTGTCATATTGGCGAAAAGTGCGGCCGATGAAAGCAACACAGATAAGATTGAGGGCTCGGATAATGCTGACGGCGACGTATCCGCGCCGAAGAAGTTGGACCTCAATGATGATACACTTTTGGAGACTATTTCTTTCACTAAATCCGATAAGGAGTCTGAGGAGAAGGCTGTGACTGTGCAAGAGGAGTCTACGCTTCCGCCTGCGTTGGCGTCTCTTGACCCTGGAGAGCAGCCAATGCTTGACCCAATTGACTCTGCTATCCTTCTCTCATTCGCCGCCGCAATCACTAATACTAGGCCCGAGGATGGACTTACTCGAGAGGAGACCGCACCTTATGCTACAAGGGTTCTTGATGGTGGCAGTTCGAACTGGCAAATCTACACGCAGGGTTTGCTACTACGCAGCCGGATTGAAGGGTACAGATCCAGAACCGTGGAGAGAGCTGTTTTGCAAATGCAAGCTGTCGTCGATCAGGTCCTGGCGGACACGGCTACGCTAGACACTCAAACAACTGAAACTCAGCAAGAGCCATCAACTTTCCTCCCAAGACCCGATAGAGAGGAGTCTGCATCGGCTGCAGATCGACTCAAGTACATCTGGCTACTGAGCTTCTCCACGCGTTGGGATCTCGAATCTGAGCTGGCCAACCGATGGGTTAATCTTGGAGGTCTTCGAACCGCTCTGGAAATCTACGAACGCTTGCAGTTGTGGGCCGAAGTTGCGCTCTGTTACGCTGCGACGGATAAAGAAGACAAAGCCAGGATCACCGTCCGTAGACAACTCTACGAGCCAACAGGGCAAACCCCAGACGATGAGAATGAACAATTCGAGGGGCCTGAAATATCTCCTCCTCCTGCCGACGCTCCCCGTCTGTTCTGCATTCTCGGTGACCTCCAAAGTGATCCAACCATGTACGACCGCGCTTGGGAAGTCTCTAACCACCGATATGCACGCGCTCAGCGCTCTCTAGCCCGCCACTTCCTCACCCTGCAGCCTCCCGCTCTTGAAAACGCCGCCGAAGCCTACAAAAAGAGTCTGCACATCAACCGCCTCAACCATGGCGCCTGGTTCGCCCTCGGTTGCGTCCAACTCGAGCTGCAGCACTGGGATGGAGCAATCGAATCCTTCACAAGAACCGTCCAACTTGAAGACACCGACGCAGAAGCATGGAGTAACCTCGCCGCAGCTATGCTCCGAACCTCCAAACCCTCTGAATCCGATGATACCCAAGAAGAACTACTTCAAGAAGAACCACGCGAGCTAGCCGAGGACGAGGAAGAATCCGAAGAACCCCGGAATACACCCCAAGATCCCCATAAGCGCAAACGCGAGGCCATTGCAGCCCTTCACCGCGCCGCACAACTCAAAAACACCGACGTCCGCATCTGGGATAACCTCCTCACCGTCGCAGCTTCCATCCCTCCCCCTTCAACTCCTTACCGCGACGTCATAGCCGCCCAGCGCAAAGTCATTGAACTTCTAGGCCCAAAGACTGGCGAAAAGTCAATCGACATCCCAGTCCTCGGAATGCTAGTCGACCACCTCGTCACCGCATACGATTACAACGACCTTCTCATCCAACCCAACTCTGATTCGGCACCGACCGAGGGCCAGAAATCAGACACCAGGCCAGAGCCCGTCATCCGTAGCGGTACAATCGCCGGCTCGATCCTCTCACTAATCGAAAACTCCGTCATCCCCCTAATAACCCACTCTGCGCCGCTCTGGCTCCTCGTCTCAACTGTCGAGCGCTTCCGCGAACGCCCGTCTAGAGCTCTAGAGGCGCACGAAAAGGCCTGGCGTGCGACTGTTGCGTCCGCGTCGCAAGGTGCGTTCCAGATGGGCGAGGAGAAGCGGTGGACGGATATTGTTACTGCAACGGAGAGGCTGGTGCGCAATGGGTATGCAAAATACGGCCCACTGGATAGGGAGGATGCAGTCCCTGGTGATGAGGCGGAGCTTGTTGCTAAAGATTGGAGATTTAAGGCGAGAAGTGCGGTTCGTGGGATTATGGGTAAGGGGAAGGAGTATTGGGAGGATACGGAAGGGTGGGAAAGGCTGAGGGAGCTGCAGAGTGAGGTTGGGGGAAGGTAGAGAAATACCTAGAGAAGTTGAGATTGAAGGGATGAGACATAGTGAGCGATTGATGTGGCTGGCTGGTTGGTTGTTGTTGTTTTTTGGCCCAAATATGGTTTCTTTTTTCTTTTCCTATTTTTGGTATATGTCTGGGTTAGAAAAAAAGCTTTGATATTTCACCCTACCGAGTACCTCTATGGAGCATGGCCGTCCCGGCCCGTTTATTTGTCTGCTTGGTGTCCTAGCTATCGCCCCTCCAGTTTCCTTTTAATCATCCCACAGAAGCTCTCAAATAAAACAGAATCCGTCCCCTTAAGCCACCGAACTACGACTCGGACAAGCTTGTCCTCAACGGGGTCCATCTTCAATTGAATCTTGAACCCAAGCGCCGCCTTGTCCTCATCAACCTCTGGCTTTTTCTCCGAATCGGACATCTTCATCTTCCGCCTGTATTGACGAGCCCAGACGTTTTCTGGGGCGAACCCGACACCAATTGCTAGGTTTTTGCGCCACACCCAGTGGATGTGAAGGGATGACAGTTCCGTGTTTGCAATATTGCCTACATTGTCGATGGAGCTATCGGGTAGCTCAAAGGTGTATTCTGATGGAAAAGGGAGAAGATGTTTAGGGAAGCCGGGTATGCCGCGTGCGACGCTCTGTAGTGGTGTTAGGGCTCACTTAGGTAGTTGATAAGGGGATTAGGCTAATTCATACCACAGTTGGGCGGAGATCTGCCCATGACCAAGCGACTGCCCACCTCTTGGTTTTGTTTCCCTGCACAAATTCCGTCACGGCGTAGTTATGGTTCCCCAATTCTATGAGTTTCTCAACTAGCATGGAAACGCTGCTAAGCTTTCCGAGCATTGATGTATACCAGGAGACTCGTTCTTTGAGCTGTACGCTCTCTGTGATCATTCGGCTTACATAGGATATTTCCCCTCCAGGAGTTACCATTTCGATCTCCACGCCGGTGCATGCCTAGTTCTATTGTTTAACAATTGTTCATCGGTGTTCAGGCTGGACCACATACCGAGAATGGAGGCCTCTCTTTCTCCTCAGCAGACGCTAGCATCTCGTCTTGAGAAGAGTAGAATGGGGGGTTACACATCGTAAAGTCAAGCCTTTGAGCCGTTAGTCTGGGAAGGGGGCAAGAATGAGTCACAATACCTTTCAGCACCAAGAACGGTGTCCAGTGGAACAAGATCATCACTCGGACTTGTCTTCACAGTTCGAATACGCGACTCCAGCTCATTGGCCTTGACTGTATGTTTGGAGGTCCTGATATTTTCATCGTCAATATCTTATTCGGTTAGCCATGCACAGAACTATGTAGTGGGTGCGCCATCTCACCAGATGCAATGAAATTCCAGCCAGGTCTCATCGTAACCCCTAGAAGAGGGTATATGCTGCAACATCCTGTTCCACTGCTTAAATTAGAAGCTTCTTAGAGGACGTGTTTAGAACATACATATCAAGGCCTGTAACAACCCTGTCGGGGTCATAGTTATCTCGATATTCATTTCCTGTTGTGTCTAAAAGGTCCTGCAACCATATGACGTAGTTCAACCTGATGCTGTAAGCGCAGGCACGATTCAAATATTCATGAGGTTAATTCACCTGTTCGGAACCTGGTAGTGACTGCGTTAGTGACCATACTTGTAGTGGATTAAGATCTGAACATACAGGTGGGCACAGTCGGCCCTCTGGGATTTCGACTTTCAGACCAAAGTCTCGTTTGAGAAGGCTCACAGTCAATTGCCTGGGAGTCAAGAGTCAGTTGAGGAGCTGACCCAAAACAGTGCATCATCGCCATTTACCTAACAGCGCCGGGGTCTGTGAAGTCCAATTGGTTATTTGGTTTCAGGCTATTCTAATTTTAGTCACGGAATTCCGTGTGGTAGGGTCTCAGGTTGTACGAACAACTTAGCGAAATCGGGGGATTGGAGTGCGAGAGATGCGAAGTCCACGCCGTCTTTGTAAATATCGCGAGCTGCGCCCATAGTGCCATATACAAGTGGGTAAGGGTTTGGCTATTTCGAGAACGAGGGGCAGGAATTATCGCTCGGAAATAGAGCAGGATCTCGTCTGTGACTCTGGATTGTAAGATCGTGCTTGGATGCGCATCTGATTAGCCAGGAGTTCCTTGACGTGGAGAATGTCCAGTCTTGTGCTGGTGGAGGCTTCCCACCTTCCAGGCACAAGCTGCCTTGGAGAGACTCTCACCAATTGGGGTTTCACCATCAGCACCAGCCCTATGATAGACCGCGTCAACCCAGGAAAGGATGCCAAGATGGAGAAATACAGGTTTCCGGTCGTCGAATGAACGAAAAGCAGGGGCTGCTTCCTTGACCAGGGGGCGTGAAAAGCTGCCCTGGAGTGGAGCGATTGGCGATGACGCGGGGCGGCACACGACGTCACTGCCAGCGCCCCTCACGATGATCAAGAGCCAGACTCGACAGGCGGTAGGGCGGCCTATTTACCATAGGCACCACTCCCGCCCCTTGTTCACACTCCCTTGATTCAATTCTGCTCGGCTGGATGTGCTCTTCGCCGGAATTGGGTTATTTCGTCAATTGATCAACAACATAGCACCCTAGCGCTGGATTCCCCTGCCGACAGTGTCACCATGGATAATTTCAAGGATAAGATCCATAACCTTGGGGATCACCTCAAAGGTCAACAATCCTAGAATTGCTGTTGCCAGGTATTTGATTGCTAACGTCGAACACCGCAGACACCCATATCGATGAAAAGGCACACCACCTAAAGCACAGAGTCGGCAAGTTTTTCAACATTGTAAACCCGAACCACCGTCACGATGAAGAACATGAGCAGGAAACCGACAGGAAAAGAACCGCAGTCAGCGAGTCTCACCGTTTTGGTTCCTTTGCACCCATTCGGGAGGGAAACAGAGTCAAATGGTATGTCGATGCGCTCGACTACCTCTGGGCTGTTTCCATAGCCTTGGAGCAAGCAAAGGAGGTCATCTATATCGAGGACTGGTGGCTTTCGCCAGAACTGTTCCTTCGCAGGCCTGCTCTCACAACGCAAGAATGGCGATTGGATCAGATCCTTAAGCGTAAGGCGGAGGCCGGCGTGAAGATCTATGTGATCGTATACAAGGAGGTTGGTTATCTCGAGTAACCTATCGCCGGCAACTGCTAACTTAGAGTAGGTGAACCAAGCATTGACGTGTAACTCTGCTCATACAAAGCACGCTCTGCGGGCACTTTGCCCCGAGGGAAGCCCTGGATACGGGAACATCAAAGTCCTTCGCCACCCAGATCATAATATTTTCGAAAACGCGGCCGACATGACGTTATACTGGGTAAGTTGTGTCTGGTCGCCCAAGGCTCAGCCATGGCCGGAGCTAACGGTCACAGGCTCATCACGAGAAATTTATCGTCATCGATTACAACTTGGCTTTCATCGGAGGTATTGACCTATGCTTCGGTAGGTGGGACGCACACCAGCATCCACTAGCGGACGTGCACCCCTCAAACCTGAGGGCAGAGGTCTTCCCCGGGCAAGAATTCAACAACAACCGGATTATGGACTTCCAAAGTGTAGGGGACTGGCAATCAAATGAGATCAGTAAAGCAGAGTACGGCCGAATGCCATGGCATGACGTCGCTATGGGTTTGATTGGTGACTCTGTCTATGACATTGCTGAACACTTTGTCCTCCGGTGGAACTTCATCAAGCGTGACAAGTATAAGCGAGACGCGGGCGTTGATTGGCTTCTTCTCGAAGGTCGCACTGGAGATGATGAAGATATTGTTGCCGTTCAACGCCCCAAGTACCCAGTCGGTGACTACGTGCAGCACCCCTACTCGCCTCTGAGCACCAAGCTCCGTGGCAAGCAAGGATCCGTTGGAGCACAGATTGTTCGAAGTAGCGCTGATTGGAGCAGCGGCATCCTGGTTGAACACAGCATCCAGAATGCCTACAAGGAGATCATCAGTAAAGCTGAGCATTTTGTCTACATTGAGAATCAGTTTTTCAGTAAGCATCTTGTGGTTGTCCTATGTGTCAATGTGGCCATGCTAACAAACCCTAGTCACTGCCACTGGTGACGAGCAACAGCCCATCCTCAACACAATTGGACGTTCTATCGTCGATGCTTGCGTCCGAGCGGGCAAAGAAGGAAGAAAGTTCAGAGTAATTATAGTCATCCCCGCTATTCCCGGATTTGCCGGAGACCTTCGACAAAACGAAGCTACTGGAACTCGCGCTATCATGGACTATCAGTATAAATCGATCAACCGAGGAGAGCACTCCATCTATGGTCAGATATCAGCCCAGGGAGTTGATCCTACACGTGAGTCGCAGCTTGAACTCGGTGCAACCAATACTTAGCTGATCAACTACAGAGCATATCTTCGTCTTCAATTTGCGGGCGTTTGATCGAATCAACAAGACCCCTGCGCTTGTAGAGTTGGAAAATGAGGCTGGGGTAACATATCATGATATCCAGCGTGGAGTGGCAGAAACCCTTACGAGCGAAAGTGTCCACCCGGCCATTGGTAAGGACGGCGATAAGCACGAAGTCAACTACGGAGATGCAGAGAAGGAGAAAGAAGAGCGAATCGCCAAACTACAAAAATACGAGGAACGGAATGAAGCTCGCGAAGGACACCCTGCCGCCAACAAAGACAACGTATCCCACGTAGCAATGCTTAACGGCGGCAAAATGTCCGACGAGATTTGGGAGGGTGATCCTGAAGCGGAGAAGGAGAACTTCGTTCAGGAAGAGCTTTATGTACACGGCAAGGTGTGCATTGTGGATGATAGGGTGGCAATCTGCGGCAGTGCCAATATCAACGATCGAGTAAGGGATTCTCTGACCGCTTCAAAAAAAAAAAAAAAAAAAAAAAAAAAAAAAACATGCAAACTAATGTTCTCAGTCCCAACTCGGATACCACGACAGCGAGCTCGCCATCGTTGTTGAGGATCAAGATTTCATCAACAGCACAATGGACGGAAAACCTTATAAGGCCGCGCGCCTTGCAGCGACTCTTCGTCGACAATTGTGGAGAGAGCATCTTGGCCTGCTTCCGGCACAGGACTATGATGCATCCAAGCATCCGAATGCCCAGCCGCCCACTGTCTGCATGAATGAGATTCTCGAGGGTCCGGAGAATGACTTCGTCACCGACCCATTGAACGATGAACTCTGGAAGACATGGACAGGCCAGGCTAGCGTGAACACCGAGGTCTACCGACAGCTCTTCCGCACAGACCCCGATGACAATATCAAAACCTTCGAACAATATGACTCGTATAGGCCCAAGGACGGGTGTAAGCTTGGGCACCTCTTCGATCCCTACATGCCGGTCAAGGAAGTCCGAGAGAAGCTCGATAAAATCAAAGGACATCTCGTCTGGATGCCTTTAGACTTTCTGAAGGATGCGGAAATGGCGGAGCCAGGTCTGCAGGTTAACCAAATTACGGAAGTACGTTCTCCACGCATTTTCTAACTTCTGTTCTTCCTTCGCGTACTGACAATCTCCACTAACAGAGTATTTACACCTAATATCTCACGCAACATAACTCCATGAATCCGGATTCATTTTCCGCTCCATTCATATTTTACCAATATTCACCCTCTTTGGATTGCCCCAGTTGGATTAATACCCAAATATTCCTGTACTTAAAGTCATTTTATTCAGAATTTTTGGAACTCTTGAAACGTACAAATACAGGCACGCATTAAAATCTCCCCTCATGTCTCAAAAAATGGAGTTATACCAACATCCCGCGGCCGGTCGAACTCTCCATCTACCCCTCGTTAAACAACAAGCCTCGTATCATCTAATTACTTAGAAGTTAAAAACAAACTAGAGCCACCCCCACGCACCAAACGAAGGCCCAGACAAGTCCAGCCAGCCCAACTCCATCCCAATTCAAGGATCAAAGAATTACACTTTAGCATACATACCCTACCCCGATAAATTCTTACTCCTCCCCAACGCAATTTCGTATTGGCCAAAAGCAAAAAAAGCGTCGTGGGTATCACACGCACTCTGCATGGTGCTACCATGTCCAACCATGGTTATACCATAAGGTAGCATACCTACCGAGTCTATTTTGGTGCTAACTGTCAATCCTAGCTCGAAACCAAAGCGCAGACACAGCCGGTAGAGCACAATGGCATTCATTTTGGCACCGTGCGCTAGGAAGCTTCTAGAATCTATTTTAAAAAAAAAAATTAGTATATGGAAGATCTAGCATTGGCCCTTATTTAGTTTAACCTAAGCCAGTCTCTGGCTTCTATTATGTTAATTAAGTTCATTGGTAAGGTGAGAATTCTCGAGCGTTGTGTATGGCAGTGATTCGACCTCTTGAATTCGGAGTTTATAGTGGACGAGCGGAGAATGCGCAGCGCCGGATAGGATGGTCAAAGAGACGACATAGGGCGAGGTGAGGTTCAATTGGAACTTGCCTGAGTAAGGTTTCTCGTTCTCGCCTAGGGCAGTGACTGCGCAGTGTGCAGCTTGGTAGAGTCGTACAGTGGAACTGGTCAGGTGCGCGGTCATACCATGCCGCCCATGCCATAGCAGTGGCACAGAGGGATTAAACTAAAGAAATAGGTGAAGCGGAATTCGAGCATGGCCTGGCGCAGTGCAGGAGCGGCATCGGAACATGCTGCTTCTGGATGAGCTGTGGAACAAGGGAATTAATTTTGTATTGAGAGTGGTTGGTTGATCTCGGCTGCGTCGCCGCAGTAAGGTTGAATTTTTTTCTATCGAAAACGAAAAGAAGAATTACAATTAATCTATGGATATGTATCACAATCCACGCTTCACCATAAGATGCAATAAAGAGCACAGTTTGATCCACCAATCACACATGCAAAGTAAGCTGGACGCAAAGTGAAAAGAGGCAAGGATACTCGACGACAGAACCAAGTGAGGAATCAAAATCGAATAGGAAAACGAAATAAACTTTGCTTTTGCTCCCGATCCTTGAACACCATCGCAATGCGTCGTTCGCAACAGAAAACGAGTTTCATAGGCATAGCATAGGTTCGGCCGTTAGTGCTCCATTAAAATGGTTAATACGCGCTCAAGAACGGAAATATAGAAGTGAATAAATTAGACTGAATGCCATAGAAAGCAGACAGACCATTAAAAAGGCAATTTTTGGTTGAGGCCAGCCAAAGTACCGATTCGGGGACCGTTGTCATATTGGCTAGGGCCAAGGTAAGTAAGCCTGATCCTCAAATGGGTCGCGACCATCAATCCGATTGAATGGTTGGCCATGGATGGCAGCTTCTATGAAAGCCGATTCGTCCAAAGGCCAGAAAATATGAGGTGAGATTCAAGGGAACATTTTTGAAACTGAGTTTTGAACGAAGAAAGGAAAGCAAATCCACATATGGCGAGCTGATGCTGTGGGAATCGTGGCAGGTGTTGCGGTGACTAGAGCGGCTTGTGGAAACTATCGAATTCTAGACAATAAAACAGTATAACAAGTCAGCTCGTAGTTTGGAAATTGCACAAGAGCGCTGAAGAGCGCTGTGCCGAAAATAAAAGGGGACAAGGCATATTGTTTCTCATACCAAGTCGTAAGGGACGTTAAAACGGGTAACAGCCGAAATGTAACTGTTACTTATGCTTTAGCGGTGTGGCAAGCATTGCAGCGGCAGTGGCCACAAATCTTGCAGCGCCAGATAGCAACAAAAGGCCCGGAGTTGCAGTCAGAGCACCGCCAGGTAAGGATATTGCCGTTCGTGGCTTGCACAATGGCAAAGACATGGCCGGAACACTGATTGGCCATTGTTGACGCTATCCTGAATCAGGTATCTAGTACGGTTAGCATCCAGTTTGCGGCCCTGTTTTGACTGGTTTCCAATGTCTAAATACCTCGTGCAGATATAGGGTTCAAAGAAGCTTCGTGATCACCAGAAGTTTCGGCAGAGTCTTGCAAGTACGGATGATCACCTCGATCCGAGAACTTTGGGCAAAGCAGCCGGCCAGGACTTCTACAACCTTGAGTAAGGGGAGGTGAAACACGGTGGAGGAAGATTGATCTTGCGGGAAGCTTCCAAAAAACGAGAGGCAAAGAAGATAAACGTTCTCGGATAATGTGTCAATAAGGAGTTGGTTCAGAGAAGTTGAGCGAAAGAGAAATTGTCGTGGAAGATGAGAGTGTTGAACTGGGGCTCCATAGTAGGTATAAATAGGGCGAGCTTCAGACGTGACCGGAGAACGAAGACATCAAGGATTAACGGGGTACATTCACTCAGAGCAGCTGTTCAACAACAGGTATCCCGGCAACTGTACGAGTCCAGGCCAGGAGCAGGGCCGGCTGCATGGGAATTATCTTTATCGGATAGCAACTGACAATGCAAGTACCCGTTTATTCTCGGTCCATTGGTGAGTGGAGCAACGAGAGAAAATTCAATTATGATCTGAAAATCACCGGAGGAAATAATAGGCTTGCAAGGTTGTGGGCGTCGTATCCAAAAGTCCTACTGGAGATGTGTGTAGATTCGGGAGGCTGAGGTAGCGACGGTGTAATAATAGGAATCAAAAACCGATCGCAGCCCTTCGGAATAAAACTTGGAGGGTCCCAGGTTCAACTATAAATGATATATCTCTAGTGGGCCAGCTAGGTGGGTAAAAACTTTCGGGGACGGAGAAAGACATGCAATAGTGTCGTCGTTAACTTTGGGCGAGCGCTGTTCCATTAGCAACCGCCAACAAGGTGCTGGGTCTGGACAGGAGCTCCCTCACCAACTGAGGGCGCGCCGACGAAACAAGAATAAGCATGATTTTGCCGGATCGACAAAGGATCGGTTGATCGCACAATTTCACAGGCAGATCTTGAAACCTGGTGCGCAGTGCCTACCCAGGGCTGTGGTGCTGGATCCCTTTTGGCGTGCAGATCGTGAGGGTCTGTGTGGAAAATAAAGCTGGTCCTGCATCAAGTTGGGTTCTGGAGCCCATGGACGAGCGAGAAGGAAGGCAAAAAGTACGGGGCGAGCGAGAAAACAAAGTACGAAGCTGAGTTCGTTGAGACTCGAGAAAGTGGGAGAGAGAGAGAGACGATCCCCGGTCAGTCAGTTACTTTGACTTTTCTGTCGCTTTCCCAATCCAGCGGAACCAAAATCGAGCTTCATCTTCCCAACTTTCCTTCTATCATTATTCCTCCATTCCACTCTCGGACTCTCTCCACTTCTTCAGCCCCCACGATCAGCCGGAGTCTCACTGTCTGATTGTCATGACACTTACTGGCTTGCTTCAGAACCCGGTCAAAGCTCGCTCTCGCAAGCAATTCCCCCCTCGCCTCGTCCTGTGGCCGACCGCCGCGAAAGCCGTTCTCGACTGACGCCATGAACGAATCTTCCCACGATGCATGCTCATAGGAACAATTTTCCTTGAAAGTGGATATGATCCACCGCCAAAAGCAGGGGTGCCCCAACTTCCCAACCCTGCAGAAAGCCAGGCCCAGAGTGATCTCGACTTGAAGCAATTGAGGTTGTCCGGCTCCTCACCACATACCATATGACCATTCTCATTCTCTACACACATGTCGCATTCGTAGACCCGACTCAAGCGGAGCTCAACAAGGCCTGTGACTTCAATCTGAATCGAGTTTCGGTCAGATGATCCCGGGATCTTGGTCATAACTGCTCCCCGGTGTCTCACGGTCTCGCTCCTTTCTTTCAACTTTTGGCTGATCACGGCCGATCCTGGCGGAGATTTGTACACTTTCCGCGGGCCCGTCAACCAGGTTCGCAGTCAAAGGAAGCAAAACGAGCCGCGCAGTAAATTAATTTAGGCCAGCCCCCATGCTAGCTCCTTCGTACGGCAGCTTCGGCCACCAGTTGGGAGACGGAACTCAGACTGCGTTCACTCCGGAAGGATCTGCAAAGACAGCTTGAACATGACCCTCCCTTGGTCGAGGCTATGAGCAAGGTTAGCCCTTTTTCTGTGCTTTTCCTGCGTCAATTTACCATCTAATGATTGGATAGCGGTAATCAACAGAAGCATTCCATAGAATTCCCTTCCTTCAGCTCACCCTGGTGATTGCCTGAAAATCAGATGAGGATTATTGTTGACCAGGAGGTTGGCTCCACCGAAGTCGGCCTAGACCCAGAATGGCTTGAGGCTTGATCTAATTTAGAAAGAGGCGACGCTAAAAAAGTAGATCGAGATATCAACCGCAAATCATCGCCCAGATCACACACCTTTTGACATTCCTTGGGACGTTGAGCGGATTCTGCAATATCCTGTCTTGGTTATAGAATTAGACATTGGACAATATGAGCACGCGCTGTCCTTCTTGACCTCGGATCCAAAGGCCCAGGGCGCCCACGAAGGACTTTCAGGTGTTCCAGAATTCTATTATTGCATACCCATTGCAGCGACGCGCCAACGACCCCGATACCGGCCTGGCAGGCTCGCACGGGACTTGCTTTGAATTCCCAAACATGACCAAGCCAACATTGGTCGTTTGTTGCGGGCCACCGTACACCAGAATAGAGCTCAAACATAATGCGTGTGTAAAACGTGGTCTTCGTCATTTATGCACATCAAATTGCGTACGAGAAGTCAACTCTGCGTGGAATAAACCTGCAAAGCATAAAATCGATTGCTCGGTAGCAACTTGCCTAATTCTACCCCACGAACTAGGAGTCAGAACTCTTTATCATCATGAAAGCTCATTTCCAACATCAGGCAGGGACGACAAGTCGAATCTCGACGCGCTCCCCCCTGTCCAGCCGATCTACCGGAAACGATTCCGCGACAAATTCAATCATGCTTCTGACTGGTTCAAGTTACAGCTCGTCATGATGCTATGTGGTGGCTGGTGAGAGAGATGCGCCTCTGAGTAAGGTCTGGGAACCCCGCTCTGAGTTCAAAGTTTCCAAATTGTTTTCTTTTTCCATTCCTCTTTTTTATTTTATATTTCAATTTAAGATTTGGTACTTTTGACATTTCGACAGGTCTTTTTGTTGTCACCCCGGTTCCAGGACTGCGTGTTGACCAACAAATGATAACGAACTGTATATTTAATGATCTCCACAAGCTTTCTTATTTCCCGAAAAGCCATATCGCCGGGTGGGGAAGCTGTGCAACCGATGGCGTTTCATCGACGGCTGGATCTGGTGAGTGGTGTCGAATGTCGAAGTCCTTCCATAAGTATAGCTCTTTAACTCAAAAGAAAAACCAATAATGGTTCATTCTTTTCATAGCGCCTCGTGGAGGTGCCAATGCCTCAAGTGGCCTGCGCCAGCGGATTCCCGGCTTCCGCGGTGTTCTCGAGACGAAAGTACAATCTGGCCATCTCCGGAGTAGTTGTACCTTGTACACTTCGTCTGATGTCATATTGTTCCGTACCACATACCCGGTACGATTTTGCTGCATAACAGGAACTTCGTCAAAAGAATGTTCCTAGAGCGCAACCTCATTGTCGGGCTCGCTCACACCGCTACAAACTTTCACCATTATTGAAACTTAATTTCCCATGCACATTCCCTTTCACGGGCACGGCACACCGATCATTGTGTCACGTAGATGAACCGGGTCTCTTTCAGTATGACAGCATGGTCTGCATGATTCGGCTCTCTGCTGCCGCCTCTCGTCGAGTCCGCGGCGGTCAATGTAATTCGGAAACCATATTCGTATACGAACTCCGAGATCTCCAACATCGTCTGCTCACGCGACCTCTAATCCTTTCTTTATGCTATTCAAGGTGGGCCCGGGTTGCAGGTTGACACCGTGGCTGCAGATACTGGAACTAACCCTAGTTGAGACTACATGAAATTCCCAGGGGACAAACAAGCAAACAACAAAAGAAAACGGCGTATCATTCTAAAGGTATCTCTCGAGGCTAGCGTAGCCAATAGATTGTCGAGACCTCACCATACAAACAAAGTAGGTTACGGAATGTTCAAGAGGTTCTCTTGCATCAGCTCCACGGACCAAAAACGGCCAGAAGACTAACTTCAGAAGCTGATGCCTTCATTTCTCGAAAAGCTTATCTCCCGAGCCTAACCTTCCACAGCAATGCTATGAAAGGGATAGGAACGCTCAATAAACTTTCATTTGCTCTTCCAACGCTCCGTTAAGAACGATCTTGTGGATTTGAAACAAGACGCTCCTGCAGTACCCAGAGTGGACTGCACCGCTGGTGATGCTGAGGCAATGCCTTCAGCTTGGCCTCTAAGAGATAGACAGGCCGGATAGGCTACGAGTGGGATGAGATAGGAGGGATGGGAAAGGTAATAGGTGGCTGAGCCCAGTGCGGGAGTGGATGGTAGAAGACCACATTCTCAATCACCAGCTGCCACCGTACACGAGAATTGAGATCAAGTATACATGAAATAAATTCAGCTTCCTCATATAGGGTTTGCCCCTGATAAGAATGTGGTTAACAGCCCCTCAAGAAAAAAAAAAATAAAAAAAAAAAACGCCCTGCAAGAATTGAGTAAAAGTGCCCAATTTTCTATACAGATTTGAGACATCATCAGGAATTTTTGTCATTATCGTCTTTTCGTTATCTTACCAGCGTACTAAGTAGTGGTATCATGAACGCTTCATCAATCGGTGTATATGCAAATGGAAAGCATTGGACTTGCGCACAATTCAGTTACTTTTGAAGTCAGTCATTAAGGTGAAACAAGGCCGAGACACTGTAATAACATTAGGACAATTGTCTTTAAATTGATTCGGGGGTTGACTGACCTTTCACCATAGTGATGGCGTCTTATGCTCTCAGCTAGAAGGCTTGAGATATCAATGACAATCAATTTCTTAGATTTTTGAGCCACTTGCGGAGATATTGGGAAAGTATTAGTGACAACAATGTAGTTAATAGACGCGCACGCCTCCATTTGTTCAAGGGATGAGTCCCCGAAGAGTCCGTGGGTAGCGATGCAGTAGACCTTCTTGGCCCCGCCGCGTTTGACTACAGTTTCTGCTGCCGCAATCCATGATCCTGACTTGTCGATCATGTCGTCAACGAGGAACACAGTTCTATCTCGTACATCTCCGACCAATGTGATTGTCTTCTCTTTTTCGGGGACACGGCCGACGCTGCCTTCTTCTTCGTCGTCGGAAGAGTCGGCGGCGTCGAATGATCCACCCAGAGCATGATCACCAGGTAACGACGACGTAGTCGATAGGATAGAATCCATCATTGAATCCTGCATTGCTTCAGCATTATCCGCACCGGTAGGCTGCCCTGGAGTTGCATCCCCGGATGCCGGCACCGAAGTAGGTCCGGACGGCGGATAATCATCGTCAACAAGGTGGCCTTGTACAAGTCGCCCGGTGATCACATCCCGAACCCGAACATCGGTGTATTCATTTACAGCTTCCAACTCCGAGGGTCGTCGGGCACCTGATGGGGTTTCCGGGCGCAAAGTACTGAATGTGTCAACTTCATTCATATCAGGGTGTGATTCCCCTGATTGCGAAGCGCCAATACTTTCACTGTGAGTCCGAGCGACGAACGGGTCTTGAATTTTGGGTAGTGGTGTAGATTCCTGGTCCAAAGCTTCGAAGAAAACCGTGCTATCAGCCAGAGTCGTCCCAGGCTTGGGGCGACGTCTGTCTGTAGTAACGATGCCAAAGTTGAGTTTCAGTGTATCTGCCAATGACGTTACACGCTTGGTTCCCCCGGCGTTTTTGCTTACGACAACAGCCTCCCTCCAGCCGGCAACATTGTTACGGATCCAACGTGCAATAAAAGGCTCGGCAAAGAGGTTGTCGACGGGCTTAGCGAAGAATCCCTGCATTTGGGATGCCTTGAGCAAAAAGCCGATTAGAACATTATCCAATCACATAACGGCGATTCGACCGCGTTGAATCAACCTTTCCAACACTCACATGGAGATCCAAAGTAATCACGTGGTCGACCCCAGCGACTGTCAGGAGATTTGCCAGCATACGCGCGGTGATGGAGCCACGATGGCTCTTCTTCTTGGATTGGCGGGAATATGGGAAGTACCTCGTCTGCGTCAGCATCATGTGTAGCAACCAGCCCAACTAGGATCCATACGGCATAACCGCTAGAAGAAACATGTCAGCCTCGGCAGCCATAATAAGTACGCATTTCAAAACAGAGTCAGGCAGCCATACCTGTGATAGACTTTGCAGAGCCTCCCTTGCAAGCTGAGATCATGATCAACAGCTCCATGACGCTGTCATTGATCTTCTCGCTGCCACTCTGGATGATGTACACATCTTGATTTCGCACTGAGACACCAACATTTACATTGGTCTCGCCATTGCTAAATTTTCCAAGGTCTACTTTGGCAGGTGAAGTACCTAGCCTCTCGCAGACTGTCTCGGTGAGGAGGGGATGTGAACCCCCTGCGAAGACCTGCACTCCCCGCATCCTGGGATAGAGAAAAGTTAAGCGAAGGTAGGCATCAAGCTGAAGAAAGACAAGAGAGTTAATGAATTAACGTCATCTCAGGTGGACGACGAAGTTATGGAGGGAAGTTGGATGCAAAAAGGAAGAGAAAAAAAAAGATGGAAAGTGAGTGGAGAACAAAAGAAAAGAAATCGGCGCGGAGGGAAGAACTGACGCTTTGGGTGTCTACGGCCGCCGTAGCCGACTGCCCGCGGTCACGGAGACACCCCACCTCTCGGGTTGCTTCCATCATAGTCAAATAATGGCGTCAAATTTTCCAAAAGTGCAGGGAGGGGGTTCCTTGATTGTTGCTTGGCAAGTAAAACAGAAGAATGTCTTGGTAGTTGGTGGTGGTGAGGTCAGTTTTACTCCCTACCGCAATATATATCGTACGTCAGCCACACTCTCTAACCTGGTACAACAGGTAGCTGCTGGCCGGATCCTCCACGCCCTCAATGCGGATGCCAATGTTACAGTTGTTTGTCCAAATTCAGGGCTAAATGAAGAAGTTGCCTATCGAGTCTCGGAGGGTCAAATAGCCCATATTGACCGGACTTTCGAGCACCCCGATCTAGAAGGCGCCGACATGGTCCTATGTGCTGTAGACGACCCAGAAGCCTCAACTCGCGTTTGGAAACTTTGCAAAGAAAGGCGAATACCAGCGAACATAGCCGATGTGCCTCAGGAGTGTGACTTTTACTTTGGCAGCGTGCATCGGGATGGTCCGCTACAAGTTATGGTTAGTACAAATGGGAACGGACCGAAACTTGCAAGTATTGTTCGAAAGAAAATCGCAGATACCTTACCCGATAACATGGGTGCTGCCATCGAGAACGTCGGAAAATTGCGGCAGAAGTTAAGGGAGGTAGCCCCTAGTCCACAGGAAGGTCCTAAACGGATGAAATGGTACGTTCAGGTTTTCGTTGTTGTCCAGCTATCATGAAACTAATTGTACTTACGATAGGATGTCCGGTGTTTGTGAATCATGGAATCTAGAGGACTTGGTTCAAATGAATGAGGGAGACATGACTGCTCTACTTACTCATTATAAGTCTGGCGGTATTCCAACTCTTGCCGAGGTCCGATCCAGCCTTCCAGCTTGAAGGTTGACATCAATGTTATATTGGAAACCCTAATGGTTCGAAGGATTGTATATATGTGTATAAGGCCTATCACTGGAGAGCACATGGGTTCATTTAAAGAAAATAAATAGAAAACATTCCGGTATGGCTAATTTTACACTCAATAGTCTTGAGACGTAGGAAGAAAACCTCTCTCAGAGAGGGACAAGGATATCCAAAAAGAGAATCGATATGGAACAACAACGAAGAAAGGCAGGTACACAAACCGTCTAGTGAAAATGCGAGACTAAAATATTCAGTGTCGGCCGACACTATGCTTGCGGGGCGACTTCTCTGATACTGACTGCCTTGGACTGACAGGGACTGGCGGTCGGGCAGGTACACCTAACCTCGCCTCTCCGATTCGCTGCAACAAGGACTGGAGAGCAAGTCGAATCTCAGGGTTCAAGTCACGGCCGAGCAGCTCGACAGCCAGGGGATAGAATGTCTCGATGTGTTTGTCGAATCCTTCAAGTGGGAAGTTTGTGTAACCTTCAATAACATCCACAACAACCGGACGCCAAGCTACTATGTTCCGGTGCTGCGAATCCTCATCAAGTCGAACAAAGCCGCTGATGATATCCGCGCAAAGACTGCAACAAATATTAGCAAACGGTACAAGTTTCAAATGTCGTCAATTCTTCGTTCGAATACTTACGGGATCAATGCCGCTTCTGTTTCCGCGCGGCTGCTCTTCCTCTCATCTCGCTCGTCGTGGTACATCCTGAACAAGATGTGAACGTAGGTGGCGGCACTTCCACTTTCTTGCTTGAGGAGATTGGGTGGGGACTTCATAAATCCCTGGCGCCAAAGTTGCATTCGTAGGTCCTTATCATCGTTGAACTTCTTGGCAAATTGGTAGCTCTTCTTCAATAGACCCATAAGCCGCAGTAGCTCATGACTGGGTATTTGCGCGTAGACTTTGTCGTTGGAGAATAGCTCATGGACCGTCTCAATCATCAGCAGTTGGAGCACACAATTCGTTATGATACGGTTGAAGTAGCGACGTCTTGCCACAGTAACTGCAGCAGGTTGTTGTTGAGTATCCGTTTGAGGCCTATAGTCTTCCAACTCGGTGCCTGAAGCTGCAGGCATATCTCCATCTTCGTGATCGGGTGTCACATCTGACGTCCCGTTGGATTTGGAAGGTTCGACAGGGGTTTCTTGAATTGGTGATGGCTCATCCAACTCCTGCGCCGCCGCCTCCTCCTGAATGTCTGCTGTTTGTCCATTTACTTCTTGAGCCAAGGGCGTCTTCGGCGTCATAGTTGTAGCAGTTGTTGCAGCTGTGAATAGTTCATATGCAGTAGTCTTACTGAAAAGCTCGATGAATGCACCAACTGTCTTGCTCCAGTGATCTTTCTGAAACTTCTCAACATTTTGTAGAATCAGTTGCTGAAGACAATTGCTGCCGATTCGCGCGATGGTGTCGTTCTCTTGACATATGCATAGCGTCAGGAGTTCAAGGACGCGCCCAAGCATATATTCAAGCGCATCGAAGTAATGCGTGAATAAGGTTATCATGTGCCGTAGCGCTTGAATCATTGTCGTTGAGAGCCAGACCGAAAGTTCTTCATGGTTTGGCACTTTGGACATCTCTGATTTCGATTGCAATACAACAAAAATGGGATATAGGAGTTGTCTCCAGAGTACATCCCAGAACTCTTGAGGGAAGTTACCACCGTAACGTATCAAAGTGTCAAACAGGTACGTCAACGCCCTGGAATCCCGAGTTAGCAAAGCTCTTTCCGACGGCTAGAGCTGGATAACTTACCGTGACCGAGCTTCAAGGTCATCACCAGTCATGAGTATGTCTTGGAACGCAATCAGGATAGGATACCAGAACTGCTCCTCTTTTGACTGTCGAGTGAGTTGTTGAGTAAGGTTTGTAGCATCCTCATGGAAGCCTTCCGAAGACGTGCCACGATTAGACAGAGGGCATTCTGGGGTTCTCAGCATCTTTGTAACCGTGGATTTCAGAAGTTCAATCGCTTGTAGTGACTTCTTTTGGAACCTCATATTCTTGGAGAATTCCGTAAGGCAGACAATAAGGTCAGGGAAGGCTCCTTGTGTGATAACGACGCCAAAGCGGGTGTTGTAGATCTGAGTAACGTGTTCGAATGCCATGTTTACAATTCCCTCTTTAATCGCAATTAGCTGATGGCGCCCTATAAAACATCAAAGACCCGCATCACTTACCATATGGTTCTCGAGCTGCGAACGAAAACACGCCAAACATCGTTTTCCAGCCAGATCGAATGTTGTCCCCGCGAGCCTGGATCATTTGTATGAGGCATCGAAGAATCATGTCCTTTACGGTAACAGCGACGCTGTTAGCCATGACATGCTCGAATGGCTTGAGGAAGTCTTTCTGAAATTTGAATCCTGGTAGTTCTTCGATTTCCATAAAGCGCATTGAGAGTTGACGGAGCGAGTCTAGTGCGAAGAAAACCACCGTTGTGTTGGAATGACATCCAACCTGATTGAAGTGTTGCCCAAGCACCTCCCAAATCTTGGACCACTCAATTCTGACTCTGGTCATGTTGTAATAACTGATTTCGACCAATTTTTGGAGACTGTAGGTGCGGGGAGAGTCGGTTTGCCCAGAAGACTGGATCTCTTGCCAACTCACTTCACTGAGCGCTCGAACAAAATCGATTATCGCTTCGTGAGAGAGGTTAGCAGTATTGGTAAAGATTCGGTCTACTCCCTTAACCATCTCGGTTGAACGGCTCTCCATTGCTATTTCCGCGCGGAAGGGCGTGGTCCCGGTAATGGACTTTGGGCGCGGGCGTCTCTGTGATTGCATGGATTTTCTTGCCCCGTCGGATGGAGATTGAGGCACAACGCGGGCCCGCGAAACATCCGGCAGGGAGCCCTCATCAACTCCATCACTCAGTAGCTGAAGTCTATCTAGTTGGCTGACACATGTGAGGATTTCTCTCCAAGAACTTTTCAGATGGTTTCCTTCTGAAAGCGCGACATCCAGAAGTATCTTCAGTGCCTCGACGTTCTTTGCGACCATCTCTCTAACATTGCCCAAATTTGTGAACTTTGCCAAAGCAGTGACAAATGCAACGCGAGGGGTTTCGAGATCGAACGCACAGCTAATCCGTATAGCCAATTTCATGCCTTCCATGCAAAGCTTGATGCTCTTCAAATTCTGCGTATCTTGCATGGGAGCGGACAAGCCCGAGAGGAAAGACATCCAAGTGACATTGAACATGGAGCCAACATGTTGAACAGAAGTTGCTGGGATGAATCGCGAAAGTGCCTCCTTGACGGCAGTTTTGCGCTGGGCTCGAATCAGGCTTCGATAGAGTTGCTCGGTTTTGTTGGCCATTTCTTCCGAGGCCTGCGCATATTTCTCGCCCTGTATGTCTCTCCCTACTGTTGCAAAGACTTGTCCAGCCCTGGACGCGAGGCCGCTCGGGACAGCGGCAGGAGCGCCGGAGTTTGCTGCTTGCTCTCTTTCCGTGTCTAGAACAATCTCGTTGCTAGCAATCTCCTCGAATATTGACACTAGATACTCATCGGGTAAGTCCTGGTTATCATTGATACCACGGTTGTTCTTGATAAAGTCTTCTTTGGTCATGCGGCGGCCCTTCATCTTGGAGCTATGCTGATCGGTGTTGAGCAAAATAACAGAGTATGCAAGCACATATGCTGTGTCCGCATTAGCAAAAGCATTTGGGTTTTGCGTGACATAGCGTTCTGAGAACTTGAGCATAAACCGATCAATTTTCTGGGCCTCTCCTGGCAAACGAAAGTGTTGCAAGAAGGAGCGGAGAGCATCCACGAAACGCCGCTTAGCAAAGTCCATCATGTCAACAAAGGCGTGCATAATAGCGATGTTTTCGGCATCACCTTCCCCAAGGTATTCTCCGACCATGGCCTTGTTTAGGTGTTCGTTGCGTAGTATGAAGGATGCGATCTCTTCAGGAGAGTCGGACCGTATAAAACCTTCCTGAAGAGAAAGTTTGATGCCTCGTTTGGGCTTGAAATTGAATTGTTGAATCGCGTTAGTAAGCGCAATCTTCCTCTGTTTTACCTTCTCTACCTGACTGGGATCGTCATCCGGAACCGGGGTGGACCTGCCAGTACTACCGTCGGCACCATCGACCCGTGGCGAGGCAAGGAACGTAGGAGCACTGCTATCTAGAGAGTCTCGAGGGTTGTCGACTGACTTTTGCGAAAAAGCTCGGGGGGCAGTCTGGTCATCGTTACGCTGCGAGGCCCAGTTGTCCAGTGACTCCAGTATCTCAACTAAGCACTCAACAGCTTGGTGTTTCAATATGTACTCCGGCGGCACGCTGTGAACAGTTGGTTGCTGACTGTTTCCTATGCTGGCGCTTGTAAGGTTAGGAGGAAGGGTACCACGCTGGTGCCATTCATTTCCGACGCTAGAGGCCTTCACATGCTGTTCATGGTATTGTTGTTGCTGGGCCGGGCTCACGGCTGTTGGGACACTAGCATATCGTGATAACTGTTCAATGATACTGCGAAATGCTATTAGAATAATGGAAATGGTCAAATCTGGAGTTTAGGAGACGAACTTCTGGAAAATATTCTCCAATGCCGTGCGATCACAGTCATAGTTGAGATACATCTCGACCAAGGCACGGGGCTCATCCGCTAATCGCTCTAATACCTCCATAAAATACTGCTTCTGGAAGGCGGGTGCGTTTCGCTTCTCAAGAATGGCCAGATATATTTCCTTCATGAAAACCTCTAGTTCTTTCTGGTCCAAAGTTAGACATAAAAGTATATACAAAACAACAACAAGTAGGGCTCACTAACCTTCATCATCACTCTCATGTGTTTTAGCATGAGCCAGAAAATTTCACAGCAGACCTCAAATACTTTGGGTACTGAGCTAGAGCCATTTCGACTTAGACTCAAACATAGATGAGGCCTAACGGCTTGGAGAAAGGCCATCGGTTCTGAGCTACCGGAGCTGTTCCTGATCGTGAGGAGGGGGGAGGTGAAAATGGTGACGTGGTTATTGATGAGGTAGTGGATGAGGTGCAGGGACAGCAACTTGGATCTCATGTTCTGGGATTTGAGGTCTTGTTGTTGCTCATGACTGAGGATCTTATGACTCAATTTGCAAAGAGCTCTGAAAACCAAGAAGGCATCTTTGACGTAAATTTCATCGACATCATCTTCGTCATTGGCTGCGTCCTCGGCCTCTTTCTCCTCTCCGGAAGCTCCAGACATAGACTGTGCCCTCTTCTTGTTGATGCTGGCGCGAGTAACCATAGTCGGTACGTTATCATTAACGGCTGTGACGTCTTTGTTTGATTCGAAACTCTCCAGAGTGAGTTTCTCAGTTGGCTCCTTAGACACCGGCTGATCTGTTGCAACAGAAGCAACATCAGATACTTGATCATCCTCAGCGGTGGAAGGAGCATCAGAAGCCTCGATTGCCACAATATCCGAAGAGCCAGCCTGCACCTTTTCGCTTTCCCGAATGCGGAGTTCTCTCAAATCCAGTCTCACACGAAGTCTGTCAAACACTGTGCTGACCATTTGTGTGAGAGATCCTTGAGCAATTTGCTGATTTTGGCTGGATTTGGAATATATGAACATGTTGTAAATCTGCCGAACAGCCTTCAAAAGACCTGCCCCATGCACCACAATTTTGTCATTCAAGACCGCAGCCAAAAGTGACTTTATAATTTGTTGTTGAATCTCAATCGCGGTGGCTTCATTTTCAAAGCAGTCGCAAATGGCATCGATGGCTCGTTCTATAAGAGGGGGCTGTTCGGTAGGTGTTTCTGACTCTGATGCTTTGGCATCTTGGGTAGATGGGAATGCAAAGTAGGAGTAAGTAATCAGCTTGCCAATGCAATCAAGAGCGGTTACTTGTAGAGGAATGCTGAAAGTTCTACTTGCAAGAAGCAGAGGGCGGAATAATACTTCAGGATCGATTGGGTGGCGATCGGATTGTTTGATATTGGTGAGCGCATTCTTCACAGCATCCTCCAATTCCTTGCTTTTCCGAGCTTCCCGCGACGCACCAATTGTATCCAATGCTGTCACAATGAAGACGGTGGAACTGACTGTTGATGACCGGTGTGTTGCGAACGTCGCGGTGGTCGACCGCGAGTCTGAACGTAATCGCATGTCTTGCGCGGCCGGTTCATCTTGGGTTGAGGGAATATCAGGACTTTCATTGGGCTGTTCTTCAGAAATGGAAGGTTGCTCTTCGCGTGGACTATCGGTTTGGTCATCTCTCGTATCCGACTGATCTTGTTCGTCCTTAGGCTCGAGAGGTTCGGTAGTGGTTTTCGGGGATGCCGGAGACGGCTCTTGCGGTAGGCCATGTTCGTCGCCCTCCAATTCTTCTTGCGGTGATTCGCGCTTTTCTGATTCGCTTAATTGAATTTCCTGGCGCTCTGACTCGTCTGGTAATGTTGGTTTTGACTCTGCGACCTCATCCGGAGTCTGCGGTTGTTCGGTAACAACATCAACACCATTCTGCTTGTCTGCCTGGGGAGCAGAGGGTTGGGGTAGCTCATTAATAGAGCCGTTCTCAGCTTCCGCCATTATGCGAGACTCCGTCTGGAGTATTCGGGAGCAGGAAGACAGAAGTCCCACATGGAATGGAGTACTTAATTAGAAAAATCGAGGCTTGGGGAAAGATGATTTGGATACGGAGTATGCCTTGGTAGCTGATGCGTGTCCAAAGGCCCACTCTACCGCCCGCGGCCGCTGGTGTGCCTGACTAACAAGGCATAGCGCCCGGCGACCGAAAATTCCGACCCGGCCAGCTTCCCGGTGAGTGTCGGGTCAACGAAATTGAAGCTCACCCCAGCGTTCTTCTTCCAGATACAATTTCTCGGCTCCTCTCCGTCCTTCATCCTTTTCTTTTTCTATAGCGCCGCGGGCCTATATCTGTATCACATCACAGAACCTAGGCACCATGGTCGCCTCTGCTATCAGAATGCGCACTCCAAGCGCTTCATTCCTCTCAAAAGGCGCCTGCTCCTTGAGGCGACCGCAGGCCTCCTACAAATTCACGGCCTCAATCCAGTACGTTCTCTATCATTGCACGAGCGCTTTGCTTGCCTTCTGTGTACTGACTTGAGATTTCTGTGGTTTAGACACCAATTGCCCGCCATCTCTGCTCTTTCCCGCTTTTATGCCTCCAAGTGTATGCTTATTTCAAATCTCCCTGCTTGACCACGGACTCTTCCTGACATGCGGAAAACCCACAGCTTTCCCTCCCCACACTATCATTAGCATGCCTGCCTTGTCGCCGACAATGACTGCCGGAAATATTGGAGCCTGGCAGAAGAAGGCTGGAGATGGCCTCCAACCCGGTGATGTTCTGGTCGAAATCGAAACCGATAAGGCACAGATGGACTTTGAGTTCCAGGAAGAAGGTGTTTTAGCTAAGGTGCTGAAAGATTCCGGCGAAAAGGACGTTTCCGTTGGCGCTGTAGGTATCCCCTTCTTTCGAATTGCGCGAACTCATGTTTGCTAATCACACAACTTTAGCCTATCGCTGTCTTAGTCGAAGAAGGTACCGATGTTGCGGCGTTCGAATCATTCGGTTTGGAGGATGCTGGTGAGGGTGCTGCCCCCGCCAAGAAAAGCGAAGAGGCCCCCAAGGAAGCCCCCAAGGCTTCGGAACCATCCACACCTCAGCCAGCGGCTGGTGGTTATGAGCCCGAAACTTCCGGCGAGAAGCTTCAGCCTAGTCTGGACCGCGAGCCTGCGATTAGCCCCGCTGCTAAGGCATTGGCTCTTGAGAAGGGCGTTTCCGTTAAGGCCCTGAAGGGTACTGGACGAGGTGGCCAGATCACCAAGGAAGATGTGGAGAAGTACAAGCCTAGCGTCTCAGCTGCCGGGCCTGTCTCTGAAGACATCCCTCTTACGTCGATGCGCAAGGTTATCGCTAGCCGTCTTCAGCAGTCTTGGGGCCAAAACCCTCACTTCTTCGTCTCTACCACTCTGTCTGTCACCAAGCTTCTCAAGCTTCGCCAGGCCCTTAACGCCTCTGCTGATGGCAAGTACAAGCTGTCCGTCAACGACTTCCTCGTTAAGGCTTGCGCCGCCGCCCTCCTCAAGGTTCCCCAGGTCAACTCCAGCTGGGTTGAGGAGAATGGCCAGGTTGTCATTCGTCAGCACAACTCCGCTGATATCAGTGTTGCCGTCGCTACCCCTGCTGGATTGATCACTCCTATTGTGAAGAGCGCGCAGGGTCTTGGCCTATCTAGCATCTCCAACCAGATCAAGGATCTCGGCAAGCGCGCTCGGGACAACAAGCTCAAGCCCGAAGAGTTCCAGGGTGGCACTTTCACCATCAGCAACATGGGCATGAACCCCGCTGTTGAGCGATTCACTGCCGTCATCAACCCCCCTCAGGCCGGCATTCTTGCTGTTGGCACTACGCGCAAGGTTGCTGTCCCTGCTGAGACCGAAGAGGGCACTTCGGTTGAGTGGGATGACCAGATTATTGTGACTGGTAGCTTCGACCACAGAGTTGTCGATGGGGCTGTTGGTGCTGAGTGGATCAAGGAGCTCAAGAAGGTTGTTGAGAACCCTCTAGAACTCCTTCTGTGAGTTTTAACTCCAGACTTTTGGTAATCGTATGTGCTAGCGCATTGGCTCAGAATCTCAACCGGGCCTTGTCTCATTATGTATTAAAATCCTCATATTTTTGACCATTTTGGTCGTTAGGTACAGCTTATAAATTCTAGCATTTTTCTGTGACATGGCGGCGCCTTGTAGTGTCTTTATTTTCATCATAGTAAGCCACTCGTATTATCTATAGTCCTGGTCCCTTGAAGTCCCTAACCCTAATAGCCTTATCGGACTTTATATAACGATGATCTTGTTTTTCATTTCATCGATTACATTCCACATTATTGTGAGGCGCCCATGAGGCATACGACAATTTCGCCATCTCCTGACAGCCCTTTGGGGTGTATACTGCTCTGTTTACATTGGGAATAGGGTAGTTTATGCTGCAAAGAGCGTAGCGATAAACCCTACATATTGCGGTGTTGGACACGATATTTGGGGGAGAGTTTTACATTGTAGAGCAAACGCCTTGGCGCAAAGCATGGTACTCAACAATCGCTTAGTTTTATCCTTCCCAGCGGCAGCGGAAACTCATACGAAAAGGCATCAGATGGGAACAGATTCTTCAGCTTTATCTTGCGAGCCCTCAGAGGAAGTCTAGAGACTACGCTTGACCAAAGCTCGATGATAGCCAACATTACTGGTATCACGCAAGCACGCTAAAAGCAAACTAAACCGCGGGCTCTTAGGACACGGTGGCCGGGCCCAAATGTATCGATCATTTGATATCTTATTACTGTTGAAAGGACCGGTGACATTTCCACTAGACCGTGAAAGTTAGTCAAGGCGATTGCTCGTTGTATGATCCTACAGTCATGCTCCCCATCCTTATGCACAATACTACGTATTCTCGTACTTGAATACCGGCTTCTATCTTGGTTGCAAGAATTTAAGGCGCAGGCTTCGTCTGGACTAGAAGTGTAACTATCCTGGATGCTAAATGCGCTGCAATTTGTATGACCCGTTGGAGTAAATGTTCCAAGAATGCGCTCAAGCCCCAAAGTTGGTGGACGACGAACGTTACCATGCCAAGTCCAAGGCACGATCATGACATCATCCACGCCAACCACAGGTATAAAAACGTCATTTCTCAATGCGGGTCGCGATGGCTATTTCCCGCGTTTAAATTCCTGTCTGCTCATACCCCCTGAAGTTACTTTTTATAACCTACAGATCAGTACACGCCCTCCAAAAATATAACCATGAGTTACGCCGACGCTGCCGCAAGGGGTCCCAAGCAATCCCCTGAAGAGGTATGTCACCACACCCGTCGGACGAATTCTTTGACCTTACTGACTCTAATCGCAGGCGTAAGTGAAGCTACTGAATCGCGACTTTTGATACCTAAAAAACTAATCAAATCTGGTTTCATCAGCCGTGCCCCCGAAATCAACCGAGTTTACAAAGATGAAGGCGAGAGCACAGCATCCCTAATCGACGTTGACAGCCCTCACGTGCAGTCGGTAGACTCCGATTTCCTGCAACAAAATGTGCAAACAAGCACTCAGGCGGAGCGGATAGAGCGTGAGGAAGAGGAAGCCCGAGGAGCCCGTGAGAAGAAGGCGAGAGCTAAGGCCTCGCGTGGCCATGGCAATGAGACCAACCCGGTATACCTTGGCAATGCCGCTATTCTCGCCCTCGTCAGCGCAGGTCTTGGATTCGGAGCTTACCACAAGCACGCACAAGGCAAACTTTCGTGGGAGCTTGTTGGGCTGTGGACGGGTGCTGTGGGTGCTTTTGGCGCCGTCGATTACTTTGTCAGCAAGTAGGTTTCTCACGTTCCATAACCAAGGCCTTCAATTACTAACTTGCGTCCTTCCCAGGTGGTTCCTCCAAAACAAGTACCCTCCTAAAAACTAAGGAGTGAGGGCACTCTCTATTTATATATATATAGTTACTCTATACCAAATTTTGCCAGCTGCGTTGGTGGGGGTAGTGTTTTGATCTTGGGCGCGTTTTGATGTAGCTCTAGGCTTGTAACGAATACATTTCCGCTCTTAGTAATTCGAAATTGAAATGCTCTTAGAACTGATAGAGACAGTGGTAATCTTTGCGATGGAGTTGTCTTGTTAGTCTAATTATGCTTTGCGCAGGGCGCAGTTGCTCGTCGTCGAGTGGAGCTAAAATCATAAAAACCGATTTTCTCCAGCCTTCGAGGCTTCAAGTTTTTGTTTCCGGTACAAAACTATATTTGGTAGCAGAGTGTCTGGACAGGCTGGATATTGCGGAGAGCGCGTGTTAAAAGGCGATTGTCCAAAGGCGGTGACGCCAAATATCGAAGGTTATGTGGCATCAAGCATCAATGAGACACTCAGTATATTATTGATTTCTAACACGCCGATTCGACTGGGAAGTCGTCAAATATATTCGACGTATTGTTTATCCTTTCAAGTCGGGACTAGAACCTGTCCTGCACCCGCCACTTCTGATTGATATACCCTCTGTGGACACCAACAACATTAGGGGCACCATTCACATAGAATATGGTATGGATTTCCACCCGCCTGCGATTCCGTTGATATATGTTTGATTGAACGTCTAATGCTCCGATATAGAATTCGCTATTCAACTCTGCTCTCAAGCAGTCATCTGCGATTCGCCGCGACTTAGACACGTTCGCACAATCCCCTGCCACAACACCTGCAGCGTTACAAGGTAATTATTCGACATTTGAATCAGCGGCTGTTTCGCGTATTTGAAGATCGAGTGCGCTCATTAAGATTATTTATCGATACTGACGTCTGCTTATAGGCCAGGTTGCAGCGTCTTTAGCGTCGCTATCCCGGACGATTGACGACTACTCTGCTTTATCGAAAAGGGAATTAATACCAGAGAAGCAGGAAAAGGCGTTCGAGAGAGTCAAGAACTTCAGGGCAGAACTACAAGATTATCGACAACATTTCGACCAATTACGGAAAGAGAGAGAGGATGCTGTAAGTGTTCATTCTGGAGACCTGGACGGTGCGACTCTGTATCGACTGTGGCTAACTGTTTGGTTAATAGCAATCTGTAACCAACCGCCATGAGCTTCTCGGTCGTCGTCCGCATCACACAGCTACACCTGAGAACCCTTATGCCCAGCCTTCGGTGGCCCACGATTCACCATTTGCGCCTTCTTCATCGCGGTCTGGCACTGGTTTTGGAGGGTCGGACTATACTCGGGAAACGCATGCACTAAGGGAGCAATCCCTCCTGTCAAGCACAAGCTCCCAGCTTGATGATTTCCTTGATCGGGGCCGTGCTGTGCTTGCCGACCTTGGGCAGCAGCGGGAAGTACTAAAGGGCACACAACGCCGCCTTTACAGCGTCGCAAACACCCTCGGCGTCAGCGGAGAAACAATTCGAAAGGTTGAGCGGCGAGCGAAGCAGGATAAATGGATTTTTTGGGCAGGAGTGATACTATTCCTCTTGTTCTGTTGGGCGGTGATCCACTTTTTGAGATGATGCCGGTTGTTCGTTTCCTAGTCTTGCTTACCCTCTTGTAAATACAGCAGTTGCTGGCCTCATAGTTTCTCTAGCGTCGGCGTTGTTTGGTTCTTGGATTGTAATATGAAATATATTCCCTAAAATCGAGCGGATACATGTCTTTGTAGTTTATATTTCAATTGATTAATTACGCTGGTTCACAGCTCGCTCCCATATACTCTGGACGGTATAACCAGTTATGGTGTTCTCCGTCCGACCTCGGGACAAGTATGCCGTGCACGTTACAGTTGGGGCAGCTCCATGCGTCGGAACGGGATCGAGCGAGAGAAAGGGCCCACTTCCTTCCAACCTCGTCACCCGGAGTGATCTCGTACAGCTTTTCGCTTCTTTCTCTCTCTCTTCTTCCCTCCGTCTCCTCTCATCGCGATAGAATTCCCCCACCTCGTTGTCCCTTTGTGGTGTATCATATTCTCCATTAACCGTCACAATGTTCGCTGCTCGTCAATCCTTCGGCTTCCTCCAGAAGCGGGCCTTCTCCGCCTCTGCTAGCCAGGTATGTCGTTATTTGCGCGCTTTTGTTTTCGGAGTACCTCGGAGATACCATTCAAAACAATATACTTACTGCCTTGCGCAATCTTTAGGCCTCCAAGGTCGCTGTCCTCGGTGCCGCTGGTGGTATCGGACAGCCCCTGTCCCTTCTCCTCAAGCTCAACCCTCGTGTTTCTGAGCTTGCTCTTTACGATATCCGCGGTGGCCCGGGTGCGTCGCACGACATCCCAATCGAATCCATCGTCTCCTTCAGCGAGCTGGGCTAATTGGAAATCTTCTAGGTGTCGCTGCTGATCTCAGCCACATCAACACCAACAGCACTGTCAGCGGTTACCAGCCCGATGCCAGTGGCCTTGAGAATGCCCTCAAGGGCTCCGAGATCGTCCTCATCCCTGCCGGTGTCCCCCGTAAGCCCGGCATGACCCGTGACGGTATGGATGGCATCTCGAACAACTAGCATTATAAACGGACAGGAACTGATGTTTTGACGACAGATCTCTTCAACACCAACGCGTCGATTGTCCGTGACCTTGCTAAGGCTGCTGCCAAGGCTTCTCCTGAGGCCAACATCCTTGTCATCTCCAACCCTGTATGCATCACCACCACCTGGGGCTTGTTATGGCAAGTCATGCTGATTATTCTAGGTCAACTCCACCGTCCCCATCGTCTCTGAGGTCTTCAAGGCCGCTGGTGTCTACAACCCTAAGCGCCTCTTCGGTGTCACCACCCTTGATGTCGTCCGCGCCTCTCGCTTCATCTCCCAGGTCCAGGGAAGCGACCCCTCCAAGGAGGCTGTTCCCGTCGTTGGTGGACACTCTGGTGTGACCATCGTTCCTCTGCTCTCTCAGTCCAACCACGCCAGCATCCAGGGCACTACTCGTGACCAGCTTGTCAACCGCATCCAGTTCGGTGGTGACGAGGTCGTCAAGGCCAAGGATGGTGCTGGTTCCGCCACCCTCTCCATGGCCATGGCTGGTGCTCGCTTCGCTGAGTCCCTCCTCCGTGCCGCCCAGGGCGAGAAGGGCGTTGTTGAGCCCACTTTCGTTGACAGCCCTCTCTACAAGGACCAGGGTATCGACTTTTTCGCCTCCAAGGTTGAGCTCGGCCCCAACGGTGCTGAGAAGATCAACCCCGTCGGCGCGGTCAACGAGTACGAGCAGAAGCTCCTTGAGGCCTGCCTCGGCGACCTCAAGAAGAACATCCAGAAGGGTATTGACTTCGTCAAGGCCAACCCTTAAATGATTTACGCTTGAAAGTTCTGCAGCGGCATTCCTCCCTGTATAACAGTCCTATCATTTTATCCGCCCGCATCACTTCCACATCGACTAGTACTACATTGGAGGAACGCAGCTGCTGATGGAGTACTCCCTTCACGGGAACGGTGACGGGAGACAAATGACTTGTATTTTCCTATAAAATATAAATCAAATTCGTAATTACGTCTTATGAGTATATCTACATTCAATTTCCCGAGCATTCTATGCCTTCGCACCTAGTAGTATTTAACATCATTCGTGAGCCATGTAAAGCACGATTAGGAAGTAGAATTTATAGTAGCTTTAGACTAAGAACTCAAATGCCTGAAAGAGTCTAGGAGTCCGATTCCATATCAGAAAAGAAAAAAAGAAAAAAAGAAAAACCTCAAAACCACTATCTTTAATCCCAAATCCAGAGCAGAGCGGAGTATCAGTCATCAGTCGTCATTCGTTCATTCGAGAACTCTCAAAAGCAGGGAAAGACAGGACAGGAGAGACATGAGCCTAGGATCCCAGATAACGAATAAGGAACAAATAGATAGATGGCCAGAAAGCGTATTTAGGGCACCAATTTTTTTTTTTAAAAAAAGGACAGGGAGCGAAAAGGAAAGTGCAAATCAAACACAAAACACTTAAGTGTAGCTTCGCATGGCATCCATGTAACCCGTACCTCCGCGTAGATCGTGGTCGAAAGTTTCCGCCACGTCGAGAACTCGTTTGATATGTTCCATGGATAGAGGGGCTTTTTCGTTGACGGCAAGTGCTTGCGCTGTCCGCACGGAGTTTTTGATCTGGCGGACACTAGTTAGCTCATATATTAGAAACCTTTGGAGAGAGTAAAATAACTCACCTGTCGTCCGTTGAGATTATGCCGAGCAAGCGTGTCGTAGTCTTTGTCTGTGAAATTCGACGTCTGTACGCCCTCCATCGCCTGGACCTTTTCGAGGAACATCTTCCATACGCTGCGCTTAGCTTTGGTAGTGAGGTCACCGTAGCGCAAGGCAACGTGGATTCGGGACTGGAAAGCGTCGTCAAAGGTTTCCACGCGGTTAGTGGTCAAGAAGAGAATCCCCTGGAAGTACTCAAGTAGACGAAGGAAGATGCTGACGAGTGCGTTGCGGTGGATATCCTGGATTGTTCTCTTCTCCAAGAAGATATCGGCTTCGTCTAGAAGCAGCACGGCACCCCAAGAGTGGGCAATGTCCAAGATTTTGTTCAGCTCCGCTTCCAATGTGCGCGAGTCTGTTCCAAGCTCACCAGCGCTGACCATGTATAAGGGGCGTTTCAGTAACTCTGCTATACCCTCGGCTGTCAGTGTCTTGCCAGTACCCGGAGGTCCGTGTAAGACGGCCACGAGTCCTCTGCCTTTCCCTTGAATCACATCATCGATGTTCTGTGCGGCGCAGAAGGTATGAGACTCTACTAGAGCTTTGACAATGGTCTTCTGGTTGCCGGGTAGAACCAGCGAGTCGAACGCGTCCTCATTCCATTCGATATCACTGACTCCGGAGATGCTGAATTCGAGCCAGAGCTTCTCGCTAAACGCGAATCCCAGAACTACCGGGCTGGCGATGAGCAATTCTTCCTCGGTGAAATCTCGCTCAGAAGCATCGCCGACCTCGTCCATATCCTCTTTCTGGATCTCGTTCCCATTCTCGTCAACTTCCACTGCGACAACCTGGGGCCGGCCATCCTTATTTCGAACCACCTTGAACTTCATCTTGGGCGCATCTGAATCACGGCGTTCTCCATGGGATTGATCAGATTCAGATCCTGACGCACAGCAGCATCCACCCTCACTTTCGTCATCGGAACCATCTAGCAAATCGGGATCTTTGGGACGGACGGTGCTGATAGGGTAGTTAGGGTTGATGCGACGGTGGATTGCCGGGTCAATCATCACTCGTCCATTGATATTGACCTTGATGACAGTGCGCTTCTTTTTGAAGAACGCCATGCCCTTATGAAACCGGTAATTCATGCCTCTCAAAGCAACAAACTTCTTACCCCGTTCAATGAGCTTGGTTTGGACTTCATCCGCTTCACGGTGGTATTTAAGCGGATAGCATCCAAGGCTGGTGATCTTGCGGGCTCCCTTGAAGGTTTCCACTTCGGCTGCCATTGTTCCCATGCCAAATGTCTTGCCATCATATTCTAAATACCGACCTTCAATACTGTACCATTGGCCCTTCATGAAAGATGACTCTTTAGTGGCGTATTCTATCTTGAACGCACGAGGCTCGTCTTGATTACCATATGTAGGCGCATAGGCAATTGTATTTGGCTTGAACAACGCCCACAATAGATCAAAGGTTATGGTATTCGCCTCCAGTAGCGGATACAACGTCTTCTTAGTCTCGGCGTAATCCGTGTCGAGGTACTTGATCAGAATCTTCAGGTGATGTGCCTTCTGCCGCGCAATTTTCCTTGCTTTTTTCTTCTTTTCTGTTTTGGCTTGTTGCTTAAGCTCCTTCATGTACTGGCGTGTTTCCTCGAGATACAGAAAGAGCATATTTGGATCAACAACTGCGGTCTCCTGTACCAAACTAACGCCTTTCACTCCATCCATGACTTTGCTCAAAGCCTCTCGGAGGTGCTTACTCTTGAGGTCCACTACCGTTTCGACGTATTTGCCTTCCCAGTCAAACTTGCGACGTACAGTGAAAAGGTACTGGTCCCACTCATTCGCATCAGGGTCATCCATGGTTTCAGTGAGTTTAAATTTGTGGATTGTGTTGTCCCATACTGTTTAGAGTTAGCTGGTGTTTTGTCTTCAATCCTTTGAGATGGGATGGAAAGAAGTACGTTGATCAACTCTCTTGAAAGCCATTTTCGAGCCAGCCTTCTTCTTTGACCTTCTCTGCAGACCCTTTTGAGACTCTCCTAGATTGTCGATCAGGCCTCGCCTACCGCGCAACTTAACACGCTTCCCATCGGCCTGTTTCGATTTCAGCTTTTCCTTGGCCAAAGTGAGAGACATCTCAACCAGGTCTGCATCACCATCATCAAATTGTTGGTCCTCGGAAGAGTCCTCAATGGTATTATGTATTCTGGCCCTCTTCAACTTCAGCTTCTTGACAAGTTTTCTGAGCTGTTTCTCGTCGAAGGAATCATCCTGCTCAGTATCCTCGACGTCAGATCCTGTATCTGACTCGTCATCATAGCGTGACTTAGGCTTCTTCTTATTGCGCTTCAGCCTATTTGCTTTGGTCTTCGTGCGCCTCCGTCGCGAGTATCGCTCGAACTCCAACTCAGAAGGCTCCGATGACGACTCATCATCCTCTGAGGCGGATTCACTGGCGCTTGTGCTTTCAGAAGATGAATTTACATCTGAAGAGCTATCGACACTTGGAGTTACTATCGACGAGTTCTTGCCTGCTTTCCGGGATTTTTTCTTGGAATCGCGATTCCGAGAATTGGCTTCCGGCTCTTTTCCAGGATGTTTCTTGCAAGCTGACTTCTTAGCAGTATTTTCGGAGACGGAGACTGGTGACTTCGCATCGGCCTTTACGGCATTGTTATCGACGGCCGGTTCGGCATCATGTTTGGTGTCGCCCGTTGTGGTTGTAGGGTTGGGTGAGTCGGCCATAGCTTCTGTGGATGATGGGACCCGCTGTGGAGCTTCCCCGAGCGGAGTGGAAGATGGGCTAGCGCTTGGATCTCTTTGTGTCTTAGGTTCTGGAATTGTAGATTGCTGGAGGCTGATTGAGGCGGAATCAGGAGAATCAGTACCAGCGGACATTATAGATAAGTGGTAGACATGAGTTGGTTGCCTTATAAGGAGAAAACCGCAGAACGTTGGACGGGCGCTGATAGCGGAGAGTGAATACGGGAGGCCCCGTAAGCGTGTGGGGAGCGGAAGCAAGTGAAGCGTTGAGTGGAAAGGAAAGGAAGACAAACAGAGACGAAGAAAAGAGATCTCTGGAAGTGACGCACTTCAAATAGCTCCCGATCCGCCTTGCTTTATTATTACGTGTCTGGTCTATTGGCCGAAGGATAGGCGTTCTATTCTAGCGGTGTGTTAGCCTGAGCTCTTGGGGGGTGGAAAGCTTCCATCAGACCTGGGATAGCAGTGAGATCAAATGTATGTAACGAAGCTGAAGAGATGGTGAGTTCTAAAAGAAAAAAAAAAAAAAAAAACAGAAGCCGGTGCGAATGGATGTCTCACCGTTATAGGCAGATGACCCAGCCTCGACTTGTTAGCACCAGAATGTCAGCGAGAGACCGGAAATCAGCCGGGTCGTCGATGGTTGTTCTTCAGCTGGCTTATGGGTTGATGCCTGGGTGAGGCTGACAGTGTTTGTTGTGCTGGAAGGTAATGTGATCTTGTTGACAGGTGACGCCCAGTCTGGATGTTTTTTCCTCTTCTCTGCAGCATCTGCCTGCCTCGTCGCCCCACGATGCATGCGTGCCTTTCCGTGCTTTTCATCCAGACGATCATCAGCCTGCGCAAGGCGGATTTAGAATGGTTTTATCAGCTTCATCTTCCCCAGCTGGACTGATCATCTTTATGAGCAGAGCAAGAATTTATTGCTACGCTTTGGTATAATCCCAAGCCTATAGCCCAGGAACCCTCTCCACAAAAGAGTATGAGGTGATCTACTTTCTGGTTTCCCCTGATATCTTTATTCTTTGGGCATCTCCTTGCTTGGTTGACAAGTGATCAGGCTTCCATCTGGAATTCTGGAGCAAGGGCTGCGACCCCTAACCCATGCCCTATCCAATACAAGTCTCAACTCACGACCCGCTCTGCTCGTGCCGCGGACTCTCCTTCCCCCAGTTCGCATCCCCGGTGAGTTTCTCTACAACTTCCACGACAGGAAGGAAGTACAAAGCCAGACTAGCAATCCATAATACTATTTTGCCTCCCGTTGCCAATGCTCTGTAACCGGACCTGTTCACCGATACCAGGCACCAAACACTGCCGCTGAATTCTTGCTCGACATATGCCAAGGACATGAATTCTTAGAGAAAGAAAATTGGGAGGATGGGAGGAACAGAGACTAGACCATCTGAAATTCTGGACCCCTGTTACACGAATCGCTGATCGCGAGGTTCAACGAAGTAAATGCAGCTAAGTACGATGGGGCGAAAGCGACGAATAATATTTTCCACTAGTTTGCTCGTTGCATGAGAGTTGCCGATGCATTGGGCTCGTGCAGGTACTTTTTTCATCTCGTTTTCATTTCCTTTTTTCTGACAATCAATTGAGTGAACTCGGGCAGATATGGTACGACAGACTGGGATGAAACCATTCAAATTGTCAAGGTAGAGGGAGCAGAACCGCCAAGTCAGCTTCGCGAACGGTTCGCCGGGTTGAAGAAGGGAACCCCGAAAAACAGTTTGAAATCCAGCCGACGATCTGGATTGAGGTCCAGCGTCCAGCGGTCACCTCCAGTTTCTCGGCATGACAACTGGACTGGACACCGGCGTCGATAGCGCTGTTTCCATGGGTTGCGGATTGGGCGGAAAGTCGAAGGAATCCCGCTTCACTTTCTTTTTTTAGTCGAGAATCGAATTGTTGAGCAGCCAACGGGACACGAGGAAGCACGCAAGCATCCATCCATTGCTTATGGAGCGCTGTTGATCTGTCAAACTAGTGCTCCAATCACCCACCTTGAAAAATGCTGATTGAAGTATAGAGAGATCGTTAGTTATTATACAATCAGAAGGGAATCAGAGATTCACCTGCTTTTGGATCTGTCTAGGTACCGAACTTCAATGTGAACTACATGATGGCATGGAACTACTGCTAGTTTTCCATATCCCCTCCGATGTATATGCCGATCCTAACGAGTGGGAGCAGAAGTAGGCAGTAGGCGTGGAAAAGAAACATGAGCGAACCATGTGAATGATTTATCTATTTCTTTATAGATAATAAGAAGCTATTACTGTTTGGAGTACAAATTTCGCTCTTACCTACTCTTCTATCTAGCACTCATGTCCGGGAACTGTCTCGAATAGCACAGTAGTACCCCTATCTAGATGGCGTCTGCCGCAAGTTCAGTGTAATTGTGAACGTAGGAATTGCACACTCAGTGAAAATATGTTATACCCAAGTGATAGAACCAAGTGAGAGTGCGACATGAAACAATGCTGGCAACTTTAGGCAAACCCTGAAGCCTAAACACTTAGACATCTTCAATTCTCTCAATCTCACTGGTGAATAACACTGCACTACTCTAGTGTGTTCATCACCTATTCTTCCAGGTAAGGACATAAGACTCAATTGTTGTCCCTCTTGAACTTTTATATCATCTCTTCTCATATTGGTCCAGCTGGATTCTCAATTCTGGCAAGTCAAATGAAATACCAGCTCCTCGTGCACCGCGGTTGTTCCCATAAGTATGTACTACGACACTGACTCTGATACTACAGCCAGCACCTCCTACTCCAACGGATTTACACCCATAAACTCACCCAAAGGCAAGAAAATTGCAAAGGCCAATAACGCAGCCATGAAGACCGAGGAAAACGACCAATATCCATCCCCGATCAAAACTGAAGAAACCATGGAAGTAAGTCATCCTAGACAGTGAAACACAAACACAAACAGGAACATACACCTAGAAGGGAAGTACTCGAACTAACCAATATAAAGGACAGTCTCACCCCAACCAAGGCACCAGCCTTAGCAGCCAACAAGGCAGCAAACACCCCCACTGACAAGAGCGCAACCGTCACCCCGCGCAAGCGTGGCCGCAAACCAGCAGGCTCAGCCACCACAACACCAAGCAAGAAGTTCAAGAAGGACAGCGGCAGCACTGACGATGGCGAGCCTTCTACCCCTGGTAATGCCACTACACCTTCTCGCGCAACCCTCCCTTCCATCCCAGCTAGTCTTGCCGCGGCGGGCCCGGAGGACCGCATGATCTTGCGCCTCCGCGATGAGGAGAACCGTCCATGGACTGAGATAAACAAGATCTTTGTCGAGGCCACGAACATCAAAGTTGGCGGATCTACGCTTAGAATGAGGCACACGACCATGAAGGCCAACTTTGTGGGGATCAGTGAGGAGGATGTATGTCTCTATCTCTCTCTGTCCCGTCCCGTCTTTCCTTCTCTCATTATATCCAATGCTAACTGGTATTATTAATACTGCAGGAGGCGCGCCTCATGCGCATCAAGAAAGAAGTCGAAGAGAAATTCGAAGGCGAGAAGTGGCATCGCATCACCGAAGCGATTATCCAAGACGGCGGCGCGAAGTATCCCGCTGCAGCGCTACAGAAGAAATTCAAGGAGTTGAGCAAGCAGCTTAATGGTGCTGCTGCTAGTGGCGCTGCTGCTAATGGTGGTGATGAGAAGTGAAGTTGCATCTATTTACTACCCACACTGCCTAGGCAACTGCTTATCTCACGCGGCCTTTTTTTGCATCTTTTTTTTTCTTGCTTGGTGTGTTTTTGTTTACCTGCTTAGGATCCCAGGAGAGCTGTGGTTGGCGTTTCTGGTGTTGCTGGGATCAGGAATACATGGAGTTGGCCTGAGGAGTAGCTAAAGGTTGATTGAACTCGTTACGAAGCCAACTGGCTGGGTTGATATATGGTTTGGAATGGATTTGCAGCATACACGTATTAACTTGACGTATAAGGACTGCCGAGGTTAGGTGCAGATTCCTCAATATTCGGTCAGTAAATTAGGGGAAACTGGAGCAGACATCGGATTTGATTGCAAATCAGTTCAATTGAAGAAAGTAATGTCCCCTAGTAACCTACCCATACACGCAAAGAACACCAGCAACATTCCCGAGTCAGTAGTCACTCCTGAATCCAAGAAACCACCGTTCCGACCCAAACAAAACTTGAAATAAGAATGACAATCCTGCAACGCATATCCATGGGTAAGAAAGAGTAAGAAAAAGAACCCCGTTTTGTGCCAGACAACAACGAAGCAACCAACCAACAAAAAAACAGTCATCATAGAACACTCAGTTCCTGACGAGGCAAGCTCAACGTGTCCCCGTTCATGGAATTGGTGTCTTTATCTGTCGTTGAGTCGTCACTTGTGCGCGCAACGATAGGTGGGCGAATTTTCGCTCCTACGAATCCTCGTCTATCTCGTCCGGTTCGGGCACGTCCAAGCCAATTGTGCTTAAGGTCTTTGCTGAGCGTTTCGATTCTTTCCTGTGGGGCGTCGTTTGTTTGGACACTTGCAAGGACGCTTACGCATTGGAGCATGCGACCAACGGTCTCGGTAATGACGTGTGAGGTGTCTGTGTTATTCGTTCGGTGGATGATTGTTGGCCGTTGTGACGGAGAAGAGAAAGACTGGAAAATGAGCTGGTCTGGGTTGGACGAAGTGTTGGATGTAGCGCGACTACGGTTATAGTCCGGTGAATCAGAAGAGAGGCTTCCTGCGGTGTTGAGGAAGGCAGATGACTGAGAACTGTAGCTGCCGAACCCGCCATCAAGTGATGCGGCAGTACCAGGTCGGCCACTGTTACTGCTGCTTTTAGTTGTAATGCTGAGGGCAGAGGTTCCGAGTTTGATGCTGTCCAAACTTAGGCGAGAAAACGTAGCTTTGAGGCTATCATATCGGTTGATGACAACCATGTCACGGAAAGCAATGAGGACGAGGTTACGAACTTCAAGCTCGCAACCAGGATACTCTCCGTCTAACGCAATACTCCAGAACTCTTTTGCTTCTCGCGAGTTCATGACCGACCCACACCCCTTGAATTCAAGATCCAGGGGAAGGAAAACGGCTTGGATAAATGGAAGAATGGTGCCAAACACCAGCATCCAGATCTGTACGAGATGAGGTATCAATTTCTCATCAGGTACGCCATTTAGTGTATGATTCAAGGTAGCAAATCCTGCCTCCAGAAGTTCACGTAGGTCATCAACGATAGCCGTGGGCATACGTCTTTGCACACAGCGCTGTATGTGGATGAGAACCAACTTATTGAGGTCCTCAATAGCAATGCGCACATCTTCACCGTCAAATATCACCAGTAACTTCGCTTTTAAGAAGTCCCAAGCATCCTCGGGACTCATATTGTGGAGACCGAAGCCTTGTAATGTCTCTCGTAAAGCAGCTTCAGCGAGAATCCCTCCTGTGCTTCCTAGCGACGACGGGCCTGCGAACCCGCCAGAAACTGCCCCAGCCATGGTTGAATTTGCCAACCATTCGGGCGGTTCCGCATCTGCCTGCAACGCCTTTTCTTCCTTTTTCTTGTCACGAAGCGCGCGGCCGCCATGCAATAGGTCCAACCCACCGACAGACTTGCTGAAAGAAGTGGTAGCGGCACTTGGAGAAGCCGGCGTAAAAGAATATAGCGACTGGGGAGCATTGGGATCTGATGGTCTAGAATTACTCGCCGCAGACGAGAGCGGAAGGTTGAAATGATCATCTCTATCCTTCAAATCTTTCAACTTCAGCTTTTGCCGTGACAAAAAATGATGTTTATGCGTTTTGTCCTTTTCCTTCTCCTTTACCCCATCTTTTTCAGGAACCGGCGGCTTATCAGCGGGTACAACGGTACTTGCCGAGGCGTTTGACAGATTGTACATAGACGAGTTATTTGAGGGGAAGGTATCTGCTAGACTTGTCGTAGATGCGCTGACAATCCGTGTTAGACCGGGGATCTTGTTTGGAGATGGAAGCCC
The DNA here is from genome assembly GCA_025768905.1 of Aspergillus sp. MA 6041. Lineage (NCBI taxonomy): Eukaryota > Fungi > Ascomycota > Eurotiomycetes > Eurotiales > Aspergillaceae > Aspergillus > Aspergillus sp. MA 6041. The sequence goes on along the minus strand of JAMFNV010000011.1, from coordinate 584,230 downwards.
TTTGTCTTTCACATCCTTATCACGACTGATACCAATGTGCTTCGGCTTCGAGAACAGCTTCATCTTGGACTTTTCGCTCTTGTGCTTATGCTCGCGCTCATAAGTGTGAGCTTCCATCCCCGGCGGCGGTATTCGCGGAAACACATGGTTCGCTGCTGTCGTCGCAGCGGCCTGGCCTACGCCATGTCCAATACTCTGTTGTTGTGGCTGGCCTGAAGCTGACCCTGGTCTCGGGGGCTGTGAAGCAGGAAGCGGGGGAGGGGGCGACACTGATCCATCATCCGTTGTTCGATTTGAAGGAAGTTGAACTGTTGAGGACGGGTGCTGGCTGAGCATAGCAGCCTGAGCTGCTATTCTCGAGGCCGAAAGCGTCGCGTCCGACAAGGAAGCGGTGGGGAGGGATGGTTCGAAGAAGCCCTGCGAGTGGTGACGCGAACGCTTGTGCAGATCCGGCGGATGGGCTCGTCCTGACGGTTTTCTGCTCGACGGATCAGGGTGCGGCATGAAGGAGGTGGGGAGGCGCCCTGAGGCTCCGTTGTTGGCTGCGGGTGGTGTCCGGACGGCGGATCGAGGGGAGGAGGTCCCGGGCTGGTATGTGTTGGTCTGGGGCACAGAGATGGCGGTCGCATTTGAAATCACCGACGAGGCATCACTTCCAGAGGAGCCCGGACGGTCCAATTCGTCATCGACAGAGCGGCGAGGTGGGAGCGGTGATCGAGAGGCAGAGCGCTCTGGGGAGACGGTGACGGGCGAGCGCAGCATTTCCGGGTCGGGGCGGGAGAGAATGTGGTTAGAGGTGAGGCTGTGTATGTAATCGAGGGGTGTCAACGGCAGAGATGCTCTTTTACTCCGCAGTCATCGTCGCGCTGGACGCTCTCTTGGGGATCTATTCAGTGCATTAGAGTAGTGAGATAAACGCAGTAGCCTGAGAAGCGTCCAAGAAAGACGATCATTATTCTTGTCGATCGTCCATCGCTCCGCAACGCACTTGGGCCTCAGTACCACTAGTAGTCCCGCTGCTAGTTCGCTGTCCGCCCCGCCAGCAATTTCTCCCTCCGTCTTCTCTTCTCGCCAACGATAACTGTAAAAAGACAGAGACTTCAACTAGCGACGCAAGGATTTCAGCATGGCACCATTCACGGACCCCCAGTCGAATCGCCTCCAGGCCGCGTATACATCGCCGCAGCTGGACCGCACATTCGAGCACACTATCCACTCAGCCACACCAAACCCCTCCGACGACAACGTGAAAGTCAAAGTCGCATACCTCGCAGAACTCAGAAAACTCGTCCCTGTGCTACAAAATGATATCAATGTGTTCCTGACCGAACGTATGGAGGAGGACAAGAAAGCTGCTGAGGCGCAAGGCCGTCAATTGTCCAAGGAAGAAGCCAAGGAGGAAGAAAATTACGGAGAGGAGGTTGTCGAGGATGATGCTTGAAAAGAGAACAACTACACAGACCATTGAGGAGGCCGTGGAATAGGCTGTATCATGCTAACTCAATTGAAACTCAATATATTGAATCCTTGGATAATCTTACTATCCCTGGGTATCAAAAACGAAATATCCCCCATCCCACACCAAGGCCTATCTTGAACTGGACAATAAAGAAAATGCAAGAGACGCTCTCAAATGAATCAATGCGACATATCAACAAAACTCGAATCTATTTACCGAAATCACGATACAATTACGAAGCGGACATGCGACTGGCACAGCCTAGATGTACAACAGTATTACTGCAGATCCGTTAGCAACTGGCCGACTAATTCCAACAATAATCCAACGGGCGGGCACTTACTCAGGAAAAACGTTTATCACACTACCGCCAATTCTCTTGTGGCAGACACTGCAGACCCGTTCTTCGGTAACGGTAACATGTCTGGATCTTGATGACCGCCCGTCCGTGCCTTCACCGAGCAGAAGCTGTGCGCGTGTCTTTATCGTTTGGACTTTGAGCAGGTTGGCTGTGATTCGGCTCTCATTCAAAATTGTATTGGCAGCGCGCATTCGGCCTTTGAAATAAAATTCGAGCTCATGGACCGGGAGAGATTCGGGAATCAACTCCAGCGCGGAATTGGCGGGCAGTCGAGATCCGTGTTTGGCTAGGATATCAAGAGCTGGGCCATATTGTGGCTTGTACCCGTGAGGCGGAGTTAGATACAAGGACAGCAATGTTAAGTATATAGAGGGTTCATCATCAGACGGAGCAAGTGCGGAATATTCTCCTGCTGCCCCGCTTGGCGCTGGTGTATCTTCTGTCTTGTGAAGATGGTTACAGTATCTATTAATGTTAGCATGCAGTCATATGATGCAGACAAAATACAACGTACTCTTCTGCTTTGTCATAATCTTCCAGCTTGAATACATAAATCTCTAGTGCTTGCCTGTGTTGGCCCATCTTGCTAAAAAGGATTGCGCGAGCCTCGAAAAACTCTGGGTCTATTTTGCTAGTTAGTATGGAGTCCTCGTAGAAGATAAGAGATGGACTTACCGTCACGATCCAGGCGACCTAAAATCTTGGACGGAGAATATTGATCGCTTGTTCTCAGCATAGTGATGAATTTCTCCCGCCACTCAAGAGAGTCCTCCTCGTTTGCAAATTCGTTCTGATGGTTTTGATGTTTCTGTAAACGATCCAAATACAGAACCACAAGCTTTTGATGTATGTCGGGAGTCAAATCATTCAGTTCTCCAATGACATGTTCAATATACCGAACAGCCAATTTGATGTCGATTTCCTGCAGAAAACCAAGTACTTTCTGCCGGGGCAGTGTTTCCGCATTTTCAGTATCCGCAAGGAATATTTCCATGCCAAGTTCAGGATCTTCCTGGACAGGCCATTTCGCAAATTCAAGAATAAGGTCGACATGCTCTGGAGGGAGATGCTGTAGATAAGCAACCATCCTCTTAGGGCCATGTAGCTGCGGCGCCGTTTCTTCTTCAGCGTCAGATTGGCCGAACTTTCTGAGGAGTTCAAGAGCTTGGCGGTGCATTTTCTTCCCATATAAGAAGTCAATAAGATCGTTGTGGCGGCCTGTCTCTTCAAGCTTCTCCATGACTACTTCCGGATCACAAAAGTTGGCAATCCGGAAGAGCGAGCCTGCAAGAGAAGGCGTGGCGTACATGTAAACCCTGAATAGGGTTGTATCGACAAGTTTTGCCTTCTCGCGGAGCTGCTCTCCGAAATCGTAATCTACATCATCATTCGTCACGTCCAGTAATTTCATGACAGAATCTGTAAATTCATCATCTGCCGCAGTTGTTTGTGGATCGATTTTCAGAGAGCCGTCTGGATTAAGGAATCGCTGGAACCGCCTTCGTACGTCGGCAAGATACGCCTGTAGTTCACGCACCGCAAGTTTAAGGTCCTTCCCAGTTAAAGGCTTCTCATCGCGTGCATCTTCCGCTGGCTTTCCACGGATACTGCCCGACTCACTACCACTTCCTTCATCCCGGTTTCGAAGGAACGACATCATTGATGGCGTATGATTCAAAGCCTTGACGGGCGACTCTTCTGAATGGCTTCCCTCAGCGTGAGCGTGACCGTCGGGGAGTTTAATCTGACTCTCGGCCGTGCTTCCTTCTAACTCATCCTGCTCTTCGTTGATAGATGTGAGGTTGCCAGCAATAATCCTAGGATAAAGTCGAATGACGGTCTCTGGTGGTGCAGACACCTCTGTGAATAGCTCCATCGATTCGAGATACTTTCGTAGACCGAATAAACCTTGGGCCTTTTCGAGTTTGATCTCTCGTATTCGGCCTTCCTTGTCCTTAAGAAGCGCATCTTCGAGCATGCCAGCGAGGCTAATGGCTTCGTCAAGGTATCCTTTTTCCACAAGCGAATCGATTTGGCTGTCGTAACCCAGCGCCTCCATCCTCCATATAATCCGGTCACTCGCAACAAGAAATCCTTTGCCGGCATGCGCAAGACTTATTGTAGGTTGAGCGATATGCATTGTGTTTGCGGACGGCAATGAGATGGACTGAAGCAATGACAGTGTTTCCGGATTCCGAACCTCTAATATTCCCTTCGAAGGATCATGCAGTGCTAATAAGAACGGGTACGAATATCCGATATCAGTAGGCGCATTGCTCCACGGGATCTGTCGCCGGCCTAACGAGTTGCCATCGATGTCCGTAAACTGTGTGTTGATGTCCTTAGCCAGCAATACCTGGCCCTCACTAAGTCGTGTGGCAAGCGGTTTGGGTGCAGAACCACCTAGTCCCATATAACTCATACTGGCGACTCCAACGCCCGCAAGACGCCCAGTTTCCTGTCCTCCAAGGCCGCCAATGCTCCCCGGCCCCGCGAGATCGGTAACGGTCTTCGTCTCAATATCCACCAACACAAAGTTTGAGCCTAGCCCGGCTACCAGCCTTGTTCCAGAAATCCAAGTAAGAGTCTTTATACCACTGACGAGGGTCAGCTCTGCCGTATCATTATCCAACTCCATATCCAGCCATGACCATAGCAATATCTTCCTCTTAACCGCCACCGCAAGGCGCGACACGATCGACGGAACACCGGTTTCGGGATCATTGACAATATTTGACGTTACGGCAAATGCTGCCGCGCCCTTGGTCCGCGTGAGCTGTTCTTGGAGTTCATAGGACTGCAGGTCATGAATCGAAACGTATCCGCCCGACAAGGAGACCAGCAGCTTCGCCTCCTTGATCAAAGCCAGCTGCTCAATCTTATACCTGGAGAACTTCTCCAATTCACGCAGAAGATCCGTCTGCTTCACTTTTGTCTTTTGTGTCACGTCGTTTGTCCCATTTTCGCCGTTCTGTGTTGGCTGAGCACTCGCGTCGGTTGCGTCATGGTCATGGCCGTCGTTCTCCGTGGGAGGATGCGCATCGCATTCGACTTCGTTAACTCGGTAAATTCGGAGACTTCCATTGTTCAGTCCGACAAGGACTCGGTCGCCGTATGCGAGAACCGATTCGATCCGGGATTTGTCTCGTGGTTTGAGCTCGACGAGAGGCCGAGCAGTGAATGCGGATAGCATGGCTGGGCTGCGAGCTATGATGGTCGTCGCGCCCTTTGACCTTTAGAACAATAGGATCGAGTCATGTCCAGTGTGTAGGTGACAGGGATTAGAAAGCGCAGCTTCGAGAGCAGCTCATCATGTTGGGTCGTTGTTTCGGGTGTTCTGAGCTTCGGCGCTCTGCCGCCAAGCAGGAGATCATCACAATGCTGAGCCGGCTCATGTGACAGCGTCAGTAGGTAGGTACGTAGTTACTTACCACCACCACGAGGATTGAAAATTGTATAGACAATTTATGAGAGTTAATTTAGGCTGTGCACTTTGATATATGTTTCATTCAAGTTCTATCTATTTACATGAGTTTTCCGATGTACTAAAAGGGACTGATTCCATGCCCAACTACCAAACTCCTCCAACGGCGAGGGGAAACATGCAAGAGTGACAAAATGAGCGAACGCCTTTCACTTCGTAATATAATATAATCATCTAATGATGTTACCGACCAGAATGTATAAAATAGGGGAAGAGGAGAGAAGAAAGTATGACTTCGAACCGAACCCAGGCTTTTCACAATGAGAGGGAGGAGAGATGGAAGAGACGAGCATAACAACGACAGTATAGAATAACCCTGCGAAAGCCAAACACTCATACCTCGCATGAATTAAAGAAGGCGCAGCCTCCAATAGTGACGGCACATAAGGGCACCAACTTGCATTCAAAAAGTCTCAGAACCGAAGAACATATAAGTGATGATCGAGTATTGAGATCGCCGGGCGTTTTATGATTTCACCTCAGTGGGATAATCTTGGTGCTTTGCAGATGTTCCCTTGGCACGCCACGTGGACACAGCAGGTATATCGGCCTTAAAACGCTGTTCTTCCGTTCCATATGCGCGTGGAGTAAGCTTGATCAACGTATGCAGGGGAACCTCCATCCACGGACTCTGTTCCTGGGGAACATTGAGGAAGTACGAGTAGATGCAACGCAGCACAGCCTGGTGGGTGACGATGATGACGTTTTCACTGCGTTCTAGTTCCATGATGATGGGCTCGAGGCGAATCACGACATCGCGATACGACTCTCCCCCACGATAACGGTAATTGTATTTGTCCTCATCCCGAGCTGCAAAGTCTTCGGGGTATTGCTGTGCAATGTCCTCATACGTGAGGCCATCACAGAGTCCAGAGTCAAGTTCATCCAGGGCCTTCCACTCCAGCTTTTCAAATCCCGTCTCCTTGGCGAGAGGACGTGCCGTTTGGATCGTACGTTTGAGGGTTGAAGTCCATATAACAATCTTCGTGTTATCCGGGACACCGGACTTCTTGAGCAGGCCAGGCAATGCACGCGCATAAGCTTCTCCACGCTCAGAGATGTTAGAATCTCCTCCGATTTTCCCTGTGAGGTTATATTCTGACTCTCCATGCTAAATCAGGTCAGACCATGTGAACATCGTAGGGTAACTAGAAAGACGCACCCGAGAAAGCCAGATTGATCGTGGCTTGATATGAAGGTTCTGGATGTAGTAGACCAAGCGACTTGATAGATAGTCTTTGATCTGGTTTATTATCACGGTGGAACCGACGTTGATAAGTTTTACGTAGGTATAATTGTTTTCATCATCACCAATACCCTCGTAGACCTTCTCATAATTGCGAATTCGGTTGCGGAAATCCACGGCGGCGACTTCGGGGTCCTGCCCCTTATAGTCCGGTGATGTGGTCTTGACTTCCAAGATGTTGTTCATGATGAGAGATTCATCATCACATATTGACTCAACGAATAGCGTTTCGATATTAGCGGCGCTACATGATTCGTAAATCCAGCGACGGCGCTGTTTCGTTGAGTTGGTAGCATCTAGAATGGCGACCACCCCTTTGCCAGCATTGAACCAATTGACCATATCAGACATGGCCGCTTCAGCAGCAGCGCGCCTCATCTTCTCTCCTTCTGAGTTGTGAGGATCAAAGAAGGTAGCGGTTGGCTGGGGCGTAGAGTTTCTGCGATACGACCCCACGTTGAATACGCGAGCTGGGATGCCAACCCAACCAAGATATCGCATCGCTAAATGCCGTCAGGAATGTCCACGCAAACTGCATGGGGGAGCAGGTACGTACCTTTTCCGGCAATGAGACTCTTGCCTCTGGCCGGTAGACCAACCATGACAACACATATCTTCGAATCATCTGACTACGAAGCAGCTGGTAAGCACTGGAAAGTCAAGGGCAGCGCTCGCCATGCAGTGACAGAATTGTAGTACAAGTGACACAATAATTCAAATGCTCAGTGTAGACCGAACATGCAGGCAACAATGGCCAAGCAAGACACAAGTGCATTGACGACAGGGGCAGCAGACTTACGCTGGCAAAGAAGGTCTTATGGCCGCTCCCGCGACCAGTGGGTGACATGCTGGGCAAGCAAGTTGGTTTTCAGCCTCTTAGACCCGGTAACTCGTTAATTCGTTAATTCGTTCAGGTCTCGGCCAGATTTCCCGATCGGAAAGACAGATGTTGGAGACGAAGGAACAGCGCGGGCGTGTTCAGGGCTCGGTTTGACTCTCCTTTGTTGAATTTCTCCGAGACGGATTTCGATGATTTTGCAAGTTCACCAACGAAAGCTTAGGAAAATATCACACGATCAATAATAACAGCAAATTTGGCTTGATGTCCGGACTAAGGTATGTTTAACCTAGCGGTGAGCGCAGACGTCATTACCGTACCGCGGGGCAGGCACCAACTCTCTGAGGGAGACGACGAGGGGGGGGGGGGGAGCCACGAAGTGCTATGTTATACAAAAACCACAGAGTCAGAGTCTAAGAGCTCGGCCGTCAATCTCTCACTTTTCAACAGTCCAGGAGATGAATCGGATTGTAGGTTTAACCTTCCTGGAAAGCGTGGTTGCCACGTGATCTATTTTTGGGATCGGGGGTCTTCGGGTCTGGGCTCGGCTCTTTCTTCTCCTCCCTCGTTCCAATTTCCATCATCTGCCAATTACTCCCGCTTGATCCAGCAAATTGTATGGATACCTAGTCGATTATTGGAAATTCAACCCCTCATCGAATTTATGCGACCAGCATTGGTAGCCTATATCGCAGCGACCAGAAACGTCAAGTCTGGTCGGAAATATCGTGGTTTACATGGGGATCCCTGACTCGCGGCCCACTCACGGGGTTTCTACGTATGAGCAACAGAATTGCAGCTTATATAGCATGCTGAACAATTTCCGGGGGGCGGTTTATTGAATTATTATTGCACCGTAGCTGCAGGGGACTTGCGACATTTCTAAGTCAGCCATCAACGGATCAAGTCAAGTTTGGATAACGTCTGTAAAGGGCAGAGGAGAGTGATCGCTGCGCCGCAGTTGATATCAGTTGGCAAAATAAAGCGCCCATCATGGAGTGATCACCGTGCTTATTAAAGTCAGAAACCCCTCACGATACAACTGAATACATCCATACCTCCAAGTCTAGTGGGGCATCTCCGGGTTCTTAAAATGACGACCATTTTCAAGAACGGCCGTATATTCTCGCCTGCACATTCGAAGCCGGGAGAGAATGGTTTCGTCTCTTGCATTGTGATCGAAAAGGACCAAATCATCCATGTTGGTCCTCTTGAGGCCAGTATACCCACAGATGCCAGCGTTGTCGATCTCCAGGGCCGGATCATGATGCCCGGCTTCATTGACAGTCACGTCCATATCCTTCAGTACGGGCTATCACTGCGAAAGGTCGACTTAATCAGCTGTAGCTCCTTGGAACAGATCAGAAAGGCCATCATGTCCTATGCTGAAACTCATCCCGCCGTTCCTCGCATCCTATGCCGTGGCTGGATCCAGTCAACGATTGATGGAGAACCATTAGCCGGTTTGCTAGATGGCATTGATCCACGACCAATATATATCGAGGCGGCGGACCTTCACTCGATTTGGTGCAATTCTGCTGCTCTTGACGATATTCAGGCTCATACCACCCCGGACCCTCCTGGTGGTACTATACACCGAGCAGAAGATGGCCGCGCCACAGGCCTACTGAGCGAAGGAGCCGTCATGGATTTTGCCTGGCCTTTCATAGATGGCGTTACGCCGAGAAATGAAAAGCTCAGTGCATTACGAACAGCTATCGAATCATATTCTGCTGCGGGGTATACAGGTGCAGTTGACATGGCCATGTCCGAAGATGCATGGCAAACCCTAAATCTCTACCGTCGACAACATAAACTCCCGTTTCACATGGCTGTCCACTGGCTCGTCCCATTTTCAACCGACCAGAAAGTCAACTTTAAATATGTGGACCGGGCAATCGAACTGAGCCACGAATTCAAAGATCCCGATTTTTGCATTGCAGGGATAAAGCTCATGTGTGATGGTGTGGTCGATGGATGCACCGCAGCACTTCGCCAACCGTACGGAGGCAAACGAGATCCAATAGAGCCCATCTGGTCTACAGACTTAATGACGGAGGTCATTAAGCGTGCAGATGACGCAGGTCTCCAAGTTGCGATACACGCCATTGGCGACCAAGCCGTTCACCAATCCATAGAGGTCCTCTCAACCCTGAGAAAACGGGATCCAAATCGAAAACGCAGACACAGAATCGAACATCTCGAACTCACATCCCCCGAGGACGCCAAACGCCTCGGTGAAGAAGGTATAATCGCCTCTATCCAACCTGTGCACTCCGACCCAGCACATTTCAAAGCCTGGCCGGGCCTCATCGGTACACACCGCTGTAAGCGCGCATTCGCGTACAAGGACTTTCTAAACGGTGGTGCGAAAATCGCACTTGGGACGGATGCGCCGACGGCACCGCACCATCCATTCCAAAATATGTATTATGCTACGACGAGGCGGTCTGTTGTCGAGCGGGATAATCCCGAGACGCTTAATCCGGAGTTCGGGCTGGAGTTGCTTGAGGCCGTTGCGGGGATGACCGAAGGCGCAGCGTACTCGAGGTTTGCTGAATCTTGGACTGGGGCGCTGAAAGAAGGCCTCGGTTCGGATTTCATTGTCGTCGATATGGCTTGGACGCCCGAGCGATTGCTTGAGGCGAAGGTTTGTCAGACTTGGTATAGAGGGGAGAAGGTATATGATGTTGAGGATGTATAGGGTGTGGCAAGGAATAAGCCATTCATATCACATATCTTCCCCTTCCGATATTAGTCCGCATGGATTTTGTACATTTCTCTTAACAAATTAGGACCACACCTATCGTTTCGTATCTAGAAGCAAACATTGTAAATATATAGATCATTATAAAACCCGATTATTTTATTGAAATTGATCCCTGACAATGCTACCTATAGCTCATGCTATGCCATGCCATGCCATAAACATCAATACCATGCCACGCTTCATCGTTTTCGTTTAGTTTAATTTATGCAACCCAACCCGATAATCCAACTTCAGCTCATTAAATGCAATGAAGCTACTGCTCCGACAATTTCACCTCAGCAGTTAAAAGTGAGATCAGTCGAATCACGCCTCAACCGCACCCTCAGTACCCACAGCCTCGGGTGCTTGGGCCCGAGTAGATGAGCCCCAGTGGCTCGCAGGTTTTCTCTCTTCCGAGCCAGAGCCAGTCTCCTTCCACGTCTCCCCACGCGCCCGCTGCACACGGATTCCAGAGCCCCAAGGCCCCTCGGCGCCATTCATCGCGGCCATGGCGTTTTGCGTTTCTTCGACGGTGGCGAAGTCGACGAAAAGGTAGTAGTGGTTACCTGGTTCGAAGCGCTTCGCTGGGTGGGGGGTGAAGAGTTTGGAAACATTTGCGCTGCTTAGGTTAGCGATTGTACTCTTGGAGTTGAGTAAGCGGCAGGTGGGGGGACGGTAGATAGACATACACATTATAGTCCTTGAAGAAATCCGTGATGCTCGTGGTGATATCATCCTGCTCCGTCAAGCGCGGCAGCCCACCGACGTATAACCGCTTATTTGGGTCCGCGCTGCCTGTGTTCATTCCCTGGCCAGTACTCAGCTTCGTAGGTGTGGCCGGGCCCGAATTCTCATCCCGGCGCCATCGGTCCGCATTAAATGGCGATGTCTTGTTTCCACGTGGTGAGCCCGAGCTCGGCCCATCGCCGTTACCCGTTCCTAGTCCTGTGCGCTGCTGCTGCTGTTGGCGCTCAGAGGCGCTCTTAACGACACCTGGTTTAATCTTCACGGGTCTTCCGAGCAAGTCGCTTCCGTCCAGTTCGGTCATCGCGCGTTCGGCAAGTTCCTTTGTCTCGAGGTCCACGAAGCAGTATGAGGGGTTGCGGCCGGAGAAGGGGTCGATTGAGATGTCGATGCGTGAACTATACCAGAAGACAAAAAACCATCCGTTAGCTTCCCGCAACTCAGTTCAATGATATAGAACAAAGCGGGATAAACGTACGCTTCAAACCCTCCCTTGCTAAACAACTCCTTTACATCTTCCATCTTCGCCGTATAGGGCATGTTCCCGACATAGAGTCTCCGTCCCTCAGAGATAGCCTGGGGCACAACATTCTCCTTGGGGCGGCTAAATCCCCCTACCCTCGGCGTTCTCGGGCCCGGCGAGCTCTGGTCCTGGCCCGGGCTCTGGCTGTCAGATTGAGAGGGGCTCTCCTCGCGCTTCACGCGCCAGTTCAGTGAGTTGAATGCGCGGCCATTCGTTCTGACTCCATTTTGGTACTGCGGCTTTTGGGGTGCTATAAGGGAATGTATATTAGTACCAGGAGATAGAAGAGAAGTTTAATGCAGTTGCATAGTTGAATGGTGTGCCTCGTTTGAAGCAGAGAAAAGGTTGGAACAAAGTGAAATGCACTGGACTGGATTGGAAGCCCCGAGGAGCAGCCCAAAGGGTGTTTGTTTTCCTACACACTTTGTTGCTGCGATTGCGGTCTGGGACTCTCGGGAGCGTCGACCATTTTGGCGGTATAAGGATTTGATATGTTGGAAACGGGGTGGGTTGGTCGTGTATGGATGGAGGGTTAACTAGAGAGAAATGTTTCTTATCAGCACCAATCAACACATAACCAATTGACCGAATATTTCCCCCCTCCCCCTTCTCCAGTCCGACGCGGGGATGTAGATTGATGAAAAAGGAGTAGAATATGCTGATCGTTCCATACCTGGCAAGACGTGCAAAGGCACTAATTCCGACAAATACAGTCTGATGTGGCACCAACGAAACAGAATTCCGTCTGAGCGATTTCAGGATCCTGAACTTGCAAGGTCGAAAGGCTTACACCGGGCACCACCTTCAAACCCTGGGCCAGAAAATTTGGAAATCTAGAATAACTTCGAGCAAAGCGCGCAAACAGTACAAAAGGTACAAACATGTGGAGCCTCTTTGATTGATATGCTCCTTTAATTGGTGAGGTAAGCGAATCTCATTCCTGATATAGCTTAGTGTATTATGGAGATTAATATCATCCTGACTTCTGTTGATATTTTCGATTTCCTTTCCTTCAAACACTTCATCGTTTGTCAACCTTGGGCCTTCCCTCAATGGGCAATTCTGATGTTAATTCAATACGCCAACTATTTTTGATGAAATTTTGTAATAGGTATGATATCCATTTTTTTTAATTCATCGTACCCCAGCCAAAGGATGAAGCAAGATTTCACACAGACCTGTTCCGAGTCTTTCCATGCGGATCAACAATCGTTCCAACTGCTGTCTGAAATGGCTATTCTGTCTCACTTATACGCTTTTATCTTTATACGTATTCATGCTGACTGAATTTTTCCAGGTTCAACGTTTCTCTAGAACATGGGAATATATACTCCATAGACTAGCTAGCTATAAAATAGACATGAACATAAACATAAACATACAGATACAGATACATGACGGGTATATAACGTTACTCGTATACGTACGTAGACTCGTTGTCAAAAAAACTCAAACCGACTTACACCGTGTTAAATCCCACATCCGCCAAATTAGTGGAAGAATTGTCTTGCTCGTACAAGATCTCCGGCTGCACTGATTGCCGCAGGATATATCGTCTGAAGAAATACGGAATCTGCCGTAAGCCGTATTTGGCGTGGAACTGCGTAGATACCGAAAACACCTGATCCAGTTCCTCGAGTGTTTTGCCCTTGGTCTCAGGCATAAACATGAGAATCAGCCACCAGCCAACTATACACCAAGCGGCATACCAGCTGAATGCTCCCTGAGGTTTGAAGGCATCAAGGAGCGCTGGCCAAGTGATGGCTAGCACGAAATTGAAGAACCAGGTTGTAGCCGTCGCCAGGGCCATACCGTATGAACGGACGTATAGCGGGTAGGCTTCCGCGGAGTAGGTGAACGGGACGGGTCCCTCGCCGACGGAGTAGAATATACCAAATAGGTATGTTCCTAATGCGGTACATCCGAGGCGGGCGTTGTTTGCTGTATCTTCTGGGATCCAGAAGCTAAAGCCTGTGAAGAACATTGCGAGAGCCATCAGAGGAAATGTACTCAATAACAGATTTCGTCGTCCGAAGGTATCGATTGAATACACAGCAGGAATAGCGAATAACCAGTTGATAAGACCCCATCCGAGTGATGCGGTGAGGGCTTTGCGTTGGTTAGAGGAGGTCAATTTATTGTCAGCGCGGTTGGTTGACAGGAAGATTTCGGACGAGTAATAGGCAAGCACGTTGACGCCGCAAAACTAGAAGATTTAGCAGTCATCTCATAATTTGTATAGCGGTATCATACCTGCTGCATGAACATAACGAGCTCAGAGGCGATCATAGCGCGGCGATTCCGAGGTACGTTGATCAGCTCTAACAGCTTGTTTTGCCCTAGTTTCATCGAGTTCTCGGCCTCAAGCAAGGTGTACATGTAGTACATATCACGGGCAGCCTGCACCTTATTGAAGCGCAAGCTACACATCGACTGATACGCCCGGTCGTAAAGATTCCGGGACATATACCAACGGGGCGATTCTGGGACCGTAAAGACGAAGCAGCAGACGATCACCGCGGGGAGCAGAGCGGAGGCCAGCATCAGACGCCAGTTAAGGCCGACGATGCCAGATGAATCAGGTACCTGATAGAAAGCTAGGTCGGCGGCATACCCTACTCGTCTTAGCACTAAACTCTATACAATATCGCCAAAGGACTTACCAAACATAATGCCAAAGGCCGTCCACATTTGCCATTGCATTACAAGGGCACCACGAATAGCTGGAGGGGCTGTTTCCGCCGCGTAGATAGGTACAGTTGCGGACTTTGGACCAATTCCGAAGCCAAGAGCAAACCGAGCGATAAAAAGGTGCCACCAGGTATTGACAAAGCCCTGCCAAAGACATGTTGTAGCCGAGAAAATGCAAGTGATGAAGATTGTTCCCCGTCTGCCAAACCAAGAGTTGAATGGAACCGTCAGCCAACAACCGACGACAGCACAGCATAGATATGGTGCAGAATTCACAAGCCCCGAAATCCAATTGTGTCTAGAGTTGTCTACTTCCGCGATGCCGAACTGATGCTTGTAGAATATCTGCGCGCCGTTCACCACGGTTTCATCTGAAACAATTAGTATTTGGATATCGCCCGGACTGAGGCAGTGAGCTTACCCATTCCCTGCACAGCGGCTGACAAAGAACACAAAACGATGACCAGGTACATGGTCCAAGGCTGTGACCAACGGTTCTCAAACTCATGTCGCAAAACGTCGAGTTCTTCCCTTGTCAAGCCAGGTACGCTTGCGAACTTCTCCGGCGCCTGGGCCAACATCGCGCCCAGTCCAAAGGCGCGAATATCTTCCTGATCGCCTATTTGGTTTGTGACAGCGAAGTTGATGCCCTGCTTGCGCAGCTCTTCAAGAGAATATCCTGCAAGTGGGTTTGCCAGCTTCGCGTTCATATTCCGCCGAGCACGTTCCGCTGCCGTCCCAAAAGTGCGTATGGGCACGAAACTGTCTTTCCTATCTGCTGCATACTCGAGGTTCTCTGTCCGGGGTTCGAGCGCGATGTCGCCCAAAGGGCTGGCGATGTCTTTGGCTTGCATTGTACAAGAGGTAACTTGGTGGTGGTGTTTGAGGACGTGATACGAATAGAAGCGCAAGGCTAAGAGACCTATATCAGACAAACAACAGCCCCGGTAGCAGCTCTCAGTGACATTGGCAACTCAAAGACCAGATCGTTACCAGTCTCGGAAGTCGAAAGACGCGAAGGCCGAGCTCATCGAAGGCGACGATAAACGAATCCAAGCTCCACTATAAACTGGGAACTGACAGTTTCACGGACCACAGGACAAAGAATGTCAGCCACGCGAGAATGCCCTGGCAGTGTCCTACCCAGTGGTTACGGATGGGTAAAAGAGCAGTTCTTTGAGTTGATCTCGTAAGTTGTTGCGAGACAAAGAGACTCGACAACCGCGTGTAACTAACTTGGGGTGAAGGACAAAGGGAGTGAAAATCAACAGGAAAGGCTGACAGTTGATGCGGAGAGGAGACATTGTAAGAACTGAGAAGACGTTGGAACACGCAGGATTATGTGTAGGCTAGCTGCCAAAAGCGCCCCGAGCTAGGGTGATGGGATGGGCGCGGCGGAAATTAACAGGCTCGACAAAGACAAGGGAATCATTCGCCGGCAACCAATTTCTTGGGAGCAGCGCTGCGGTCAGTGATCGTCAAGCAGCTATGATTGGAAGACCGGAGGGGTTGTGCATTGGAAGTGGCAGTGAGATTTGTGATCTGCCCAATGAAGCGACAGGCGAGCCTTGGGAGCCTTCCTTCTCGGGGGTTGCAAGAGAAGGCTGTCTTGGGGGCCAAGAGGCTCAGGCCCGTGGCTGTGGACTCGGACTCGACACGAAAACAGCATCGCCTCGACGTCGAGTCTGGGCCCCTGGGGTAGGGAACGGTTGCGGAGTGAAGAGGTCGCGGTCGCTAAGAATAGCCATTTGTCAACAATATGTGCAACAGAGAGAAATGGAGGAAGCGGCGTACGGCAGAAGACCAGAGTACGGCTGCAGGATCGGAGCGTACTTGGCCTCATTTCGCATTCCTGTCGATCTTCCTTATACTATGGAGAACTAGTTTGAAGCCAGTGATCGATGACTGCCCGAAACTCTTCTCCGGTTCTCTGCCAGGCGCTAACAACCCCAGATCTCCGCTGCGTGCCCAGATTCTTATCGCCCCTTATCAGTCCCTTATCAATGCCGTTATCGTGCGGGGAATGGCTCTCATGTCGGGCGGTCCGCGCACCTCGACCGGCGGAACGCGCACTTCCCCAACCATGCGCAAGCTGGAGCTTCCTATGAGCGATGAGTACGAATATGGATGCTTCCGATATGAAGCTAGTTGGGGAGTTCATTTTCCTAGCCTCTCGTGGAACAATTCCGATCGGATATGCGGCACCTGCATCTTGATATATAAACCGCCATAACACCATTGTATTTCTTTCACTACCAACGTAATACAACATCTCTTTACTTCCATCCTCAAGGCTAAGGTACAACCATCACAATGCTCGGCAAGATCGCCCTTGAAGAGGCCTTTGCCCTCCCCCGCTTCGAAGAGAAGACCCGCTGGTGGGCTTCTCTCTTTTCCACAGACCCAGAAACCCACGTCAAGGAAATCACGGACATCAACAAGATCCGCATTGACTATGCAGACAAGTACGGTGTCGGCTACCAAATCCTTTCTTATACTGCACCCGGTGTCCAGGATATCTGGGATCCAGCCGAGGCTCAAGCACTAGCGGTTGAGATCAATGATTATATCGCAGAGCAGATTAAGGGCAGGCCGGATCGGTTTGGGGCTTTTGCGTGAGTTGCAACCACAAAATTTACTGTCGTTTTCCTCGCATCACCAACCCAGCTAACTAGATTATGTATAATATAGAACACTATCCATGCATAACCCCGAAGAAGCGGCTGCCGAGCTCCGCCGCTGCGTCGAGAAATACGGCTTCCTCGGCGCCCTCGTAAACGACACGCAACGAGCTGGCCCAGACGGTGACGACATGATCTTCTACGACAACGCCTCATGGGACGTCTTCTGGAAAACAGCTACAGACCTCGACGTGCCCCTCTATTTACACCCACGAAACCCCACAGGCACAATCTACAATAAGCTTTGGGCTGACAGGAAATGGCTCGTCGGACCGCCACTCAGCTTCGCACAAGGTGTCTCCCTGCATGCCTTGGGAATGGTAACCAACGGTGTTTTTGACAGACACCCAAAGCTGCAGATCATTCTGGGCCATCTGGGCGAGCACATCCCGTTCGACATGTGGCGGATAAACCACTGGTTTGAGGACCGGAAAAAGATTCTGGGGCTTGCGGAGACGTGTAAGCGGACCATACGGGAGTATTTTGCCGATAACCTCTGGATCACGACGTCGGGCCACTTTTCAACCACCACGTTGAACTTTTGTATGAGTGAGGTTGGGTCCGATCGGATCTTGTTCTCGATTGATTATCCGTTTGAGACATTCCCGGATGCTTGTGAGTGGTTTGATGCTGCGGAGTTGAACCTGGTCGACAAGAGGAAGATTGGGAAGGATAATGCGAAGAAGTTGTTTAAGCTGGGCGCGTATAAGGATTCTGAGGCTTAGCTTGTTCTTTCAGCGATAGGGCAGTTAGAAACGACGGAGAGAAAGGATGTACTTAAGATGAGAATATGTCTTTGCTTGGCCTGTCTGCGCCATAGCTTCAGTATCCTATCAATTGGAAATACTAACTAAGGTACCGATGATATCGGATTTGAAGTCCTGCTGATGTTGTAGTAGGTAGTACACAAAATGACAGCCATAAAGCCTATCCTCCCTTTGGATGGATATCGTATCACCCCGTTAATTCATATTGCAATTCACATTGATCGATTGAAAATCCCAAATAGTTTTTTTTTCGTAGGTTTTGTTGTTTTGCCTCTTTTTTTCCCTTCGGTTTCGTGTTTCTGGCTTGTATCTCTCTCGTCTCGCGTATGTGTTTGACTTATACAGATAGATCCGACCTGAAGTCGGTGTTATGTGTGTTTCATGTCAGTGCTGCAGTATGCTTATCGGAACCAAAACCACCGCAACATGTCGATGACAAACAATTGAAATGAAATTGAAGTGTCCATTCATTTCGTCCATGATTCAGTGCCAATGAAACTTGGTCTTCAACCACCAACCAACCAACAACCAATGACAAACGGTAAACCCAATAACTGGAAAGTCACTCCCCTCAACGACGAACAAGATAAGTAAGAGTGTGCGTCAAAAGTCGTATGATGATGGTCAGCGCTCCACTAGAGGAGATAAAAGGTTTACCTACGCTGAGAATGACGCGCACTACGACGGCCCAGTCTGGGAGCGTGGAAGTGAGCATTGCGCGAAATGTAGCGCGGCTCCGGGGCAGTCTCAGTGTATGGGGGGAGAAGAGGAGAGTAAGTGCCGTCTTCACGAAGAATGCCGCCATTACGCAGGC
This sequence comes from Aspergillus sp. MA 6041, assembly GCA_025768905.1. Classification (NCBI taxonomy): domain Eukaryota; kingdom Fungi; phylum Ascomycota; class Eurotiomycetes; order Eurotiales; family Aspergillaceae; genus Aspergillus; species Aspergillus sp. MA 6041. The sequence continues at coordinate 565,873 of JAMFNV010000011.1, read as the reverse complement.
CTGACTCGTCCTGTGGGAGCTCGGGGCGTGGGTTGTTTGAGGAGAACGAGGAGCCGTGGGCTTCGGTGTAACCAAAGACAGGTCCACTCTCGAGGTTGTGGCGGTAATGGGCGTGATTGTTGAAAGTGTTGGGAGCAGTGAAATCTCTGTGGATCTCGGTATTGTAGCGAACAGGAGCTGAAGGAGTGGGGGTCTCGTCGCGAAAACGGAAGTCTGCAGGGAGCCTGGGATGGCTGTAGTTGTTATTTTCGTAGGTGTAGGCTGAAGCCATTTGCTCGAGCTGGTTTCCCAAGGTGGTGGGGTCCATATCGAAGAGTGCCATGCCGGCGTTTCTGCTTTGAGCATCGTAGCCACAGGATTCCTCGTCCATGACCTGCCTGTCAGCATCGTGGTCGTATGGAAGCCAATCCTCATCCGAAGAGTTCAAATCAAGGAAGTCGAACTCGCTTTTGAGAGTTTGCTCGGGTGCATGAGCCTGCTCGGGCAAGTATTCCTCCTGGAATTCGGCTAAAGTGCGGCTGCTGTCACCCGGGGCGTTTGGAACGCGTAGCCTGCGAAATATGTCGCCTTCGAGCTGTTGCATTTGCTCTATGGTGGGGAGGCCATTAGGCAGCGGAACATCATAGGGAGAGTAGCCAACTGCCTGAGACTCAATAGAAGTGTGTGAAAGGTCACTCTGGCCGTTCTGGTTGGCGTGATTGACGCGTGCATAGTGGTTCGCAGACTCTTGAATAGAGCCACTCTGATAGTTCTCGGCAGATTCATCTTCGAAGCTGGAAGCCTGGGCTGTGATGCTCTCGGAGGCCTGCGAGGGTATCTCCTCATCATATCCTGCGCCATGGCCATTGTGATCATGGTCCTCAATAGGCTGGATTATTGCAGGCTGACCCGCAAGACCAACGTGATCGGGCTGGGTGTGATTGTCATCGGGGGGCGAAGTGGAAAGTTGAGTGCTTTCAACCCGACGAAGCTCGGAACGAGGCTCGGAAGGAACCTCACAAGAAAGCCACTGCGCAAAAATGTGCCGTGTAAGATAAGTCTGAGGGTCGGCGGAAGAGCCATCGCCACTAGAGGCTAGGCCTTGTTGAGATTGAGCTTCCCCGGTATCGTTACGGGGGCAATGATGATGATGAGGAGGCTCTTCCAGATCCTGGTCTTCTACTGCGGAGGGAGTGGGGTCAAAAATATCGGTACAGATGCAGGGTCCAGAAGCAAGTTCTTTCAGGACAGGAGTTAAGTAGGTTTTTCCGATATCGGCATTGATCTGGCCGAGCTCCTTGTACTCCTGGGCCACGAGAGAAAGCAACTGATAGACGGCGGTCAGAATGTGCGATGTTTCCTGTAGTCGGCGAGGGATGTGGGCCATGCTCTGCTCGACACGGAGGTTGTTGTACATGACGTGAAAATCCTCATAGATATAAACATCGTAAAACTGAAGGAACAGCTCGAAAAAGGTCTGCTCGGCGTGGCGGACGCGTTTTAGGTACCTTTGTGGCCAGCAACAAAGTCAGCTTTCTGTGTTCCTCTTAGGGCTAATGAGAAGGACTTACTGTGTAATGAGCCGGGACATGCGTTGGAATTGGTCGACCAGGGTGAGTCCACGCTCAGCCGCCACCTGAGCCACATGGTAACGAGTATATTCTGCAATGTCTTTCTCCTGAGAGATGAGGAAGTTCACATCAACAAGCACTTGACGGATTTCAACTGCGTGCTGCAGAGTTTTGCGAAGTTCGTCGATAGTGACGAGCCGTATAGGGTCACTAGGAAACTCCTTTCCACGAAAGAAAATGACCTCCATATCAGCGATCATGGCGCAAATTAAGAGGAAGCGTCGTCGAAAAGTGTCTGGAATCTCCTCGTTCAAGTTGAGGAAATCAGTGACCTTGGTAAAGAGCGTTTGCTTATGAGTCTCGTGATGGATACAGAAATGATCGTAGTGAGTAACTTCAGGGCATGGATGAACACCTTCCAACACCGTCATATGTGTACTGTCTTCTTCAACGGAAACCAGAGGGCCACGGAGGGCAGCGATACAATCGTTAATCTCTCTGTATCGTCGGTCTTCCTCTGCTACCTTGCCTAGAGCGTAATCGTAAGCCCGCTCTTGTGCCCAATACTCATCCGGAGGAGGTTGGGCCTCGGAATTATTGAGCTCGGGGAAAGGCTCGGTGGAGACGATGGGTGAACCAGACCGAGAACGAACTAAGAGAACCGTCTCGGGCTCGCTGAGGGTAGGGCTTTGAATGGTAGTGTCGATGGCCTCTTGCAGGCTTTCTTCAACCTGCGGCTCCTGGCTACCATCGATAGTTGTGTGATGATCGTACTCTCCAGCGACTTCATCTATATCTTTTCCATGAGTATTTTGGTGGGTATATTCTGGACAGATGGATTAACAAACCAAAAAGACGACCTTCGCCCTCAAGAATGCTAAAGGGAGGCAAAGTAGGCGAGTCGGGGCGTGCAGCGGACGAAACAACACGCCTCGAGCCACCGCGGGAGCTGGAGCCAGAGCCGTCGAACGACATGGCGTTCACGGAAATTGAAGAGCTGGTATCCACCATAAACAAGAGAAGCCTGTTATGCTTAGGCTATCTGGGCTTGGATACGGCAAGTCAAGAGCTATGGTTGGAATCACAAAGACAATTAAGGGAAGAGGTGTGTGAAGAGAATCCTCAGCAAGACAGAAAAAGCATCATTATAGGGGGAAGAAGAAACTTCCTCAAGTGTTGCTCAACCACAAGCCCACTCATCCTCTTCTGTGGCCTGGTATAATTCACGCATCCTGAACTGCTAGCGCCAAACTGCCTGTAAAACACACATGCAGCACCCAGACAGATACCGGATATAAGGACACCAAAGGTCTATATCCGCCAATGAGCGTTCAGTGTTGTGAATGCACTCACCCAGCCCTTTTGATATCCAGTCACTGGGTGGAGCCCAGTTGCTACACACTGCTGATAAAGCACGCAAAGAAAGAGCAGGCCAAGAAGCCTAGGCTTGAAGGCTCTGAATAGTGAGTCAAGTTGAAGAAAAGTTTTGAGCATCATGATAAGGCAATATAAATTGTGCTATCAGAGCAATGGCAACAAACGTTGGCTTTGAATCTAGGTGCCATCCAGAAAGGCCTATCATGTTGACTGTGTGCAAACGCAACAACAAAGGCAACGAACTCGAGGGCCATAAGCGAGACTGGGTGGACAAATTAGATAATTTAAATGTTTGTTGATTGACATCCATGGGTCGCAATGAGGGACAGCTGGTGTTTCTGAGACGAATAAGTGTTATTCATTGCTATATCAACTCAACTACATAACATGCGATGTACTGCACCTCAATCGAAAACGCCCACGGTGAAAATCACCCATTGTGAGAGAAACACCCACGGTTTGAGCGCCGAAATGGACCGGGTAAGCAGTTAGACCCTCCCACGAAAGTCGTCTGGTTGGACGAGGCGGAGGGACAGATGGGAACAAAACGTTCTCAACGTATCCGCCTCCCAGATTCCTCCGAGGTTAAGAGGGTCAGTGTCGTTATTCGCACGTTGACTAATTGGCACGTCATGGAGAGGAGCGTGACAACTTAAGATTGTGCGTATCAGAGATATAAACATTATACCATATCGGACCGCGCAGCTAACAACCAATGGATACAGTTGAGTGCACTACTCTGTCTTGGGTCGTTCAGGCTGCTCAGTCTCATCACCATCTTCCTCGTCATCAGGCAAGGGTACGTCCATAACACGCTCACCCGCCTTCTCCAAGGTCCTGCGGCTCCAGGCTCTTACACCTTTGTAGACAGCCTAAAGGTGGTCAGTGGCCATCGAAGAAGAGTTGAGATCTACGGTTATTCATACCCAGAGAAAGCTGCCAATACCGAGCACGATGACAATCCAACTGAGATTGGACACTCGGTTCCTCCCAGAGTTGACGCGGCCACGAACGATGGTAGACGATCGGACGTTGAACCAGTGCCACGGCGACAGACCGTAAAGGACTTGGATGAAAGACAGCAGCCCTAGTGATGCCATCCCCTTCATGAAGTGTTCAAACCAAGTAGCTGGCTTTCCAGATAAGCTATTGCCCTCCCAATAATCGGCATAGTATATTGTCTCCACGGGGTCGACGTAAAGGTTAATAATAGGGTCAGCAATGAAACCAAGAATGAAGATGGTCAAGATCAGGACGACAAAGGTTAGGATCAACTGAGTCATGGTGCTACTAATCCAGCGGGCCCAAGTGAGACGTTCTAGCCGGTACTGAAAGCCGCATGTCGGGCAATTCCAGTAGTGTCTCCTGCCATAGCTCGGGTCGGCATGTCGCCAAGTCTGAAGGCATCCCTCGTGGACATAACGGGAAGAGCCTTTGCATTTGCAGGGCCGAAAAAGACGACCAAGTTCTGGGTCTTCCGACTCGTAGACGACTCGTGGCTCACGTTGGAGAAAGCCAGGCACGTGCTCCGACGGGGGAACAAATGTGGGAGGCACGGACTCCAGGCAGATGCGACATACGCGATTCGGATAATGCTTTTTGGGAGGCTCCGGCGGATTGCCTGAATCCCCAGCCTGCTGGGTCTCTTCAGGGTTCTGGTTTCCTTCGGAGTTTGTGGAATCCGCACGCGAGGATTGCGAAGGGAATTGCCAGGTTGGCGTATTTAGCCATTCCATGGTGTTCTAGGTGTTCAAAAAAGCCTCATAGTATGTAGATATCATAACAGCCAAATACATAAATGGCCGGAGTCTCTAGACGCAGCAAGAAATCAACAACAGTCAAATCTAGCGCGGCAGGTAAAAAGCAACAAAAATTCAAAAAATAAGGCGACGGGGAGGAAGTTGAGTGGACTCAGAGTGGAGAGTGAGAGCTCTGGTTACTGCCCCCTCACCGCCCTCTAGCTTGGCGAGCTGGTCGGAGCTGGGCCAACTCCCAAGGCTAACGTAACATCCTGCCGCCTGCGTGCTATCTATCCTCCACGGCCTTCTCCCATCTCAGCTATCACTTCTCCCTCTTTTCTTCAGTTCTCAGACATTTGTGAAGCTTGTGGAGATAGAAAAACGTCCCGATGGCCGACAGATACTCTTTCTCCCTCACCACCTTCTCCCCAAGGTAAGCGGAGCTCGAATGATGACCGGTCTCAGCTACTAATACACCTCACAGCGGGAAACTTGTTCAGATCGGTACCATCCACCCAATTCGTCACTTTGAGTGACTATGCTGATGATGTAGAATATGCATTGAATGCGGTCAACCAAGGCGTAACTGCCCTAGGAATCAAAGGTAGGTGTGCGGAGGACCCAGGGTAAACACAACTGCTAATTTGTACTTCCTCCCGTCAGCTACGAATGGAATCGTCTTGGCTACTGAAAAGAAATCCTCCTCTCCTTTGATTGACCCTCCTTCCCTCTCCAAGATCTCCGTCGTCACACCTGACATTGGCATGGTCTATGCTGGCATGAGCCCCGACTACCGAGTGCTCGTCGACAAGGCCCGCAAGGTCTCTCACACCGGCTACAAGCGTATCTATAACGAATACCCACCAACTCGGATATTAGTGCAGGATGTTGCTCGCGTTGTGCAAGAGGCAACCCAGTCTGGTGGTGTCCGACCATATGGTGTCAGCTTGCTGATGGCGGGTTGGGACGATGGTGTTGAACCCGAGTCCGAGCAGGCTGACGAGGAAGATGAGGACGAACCCAAGAAGGCCACAGGAAAGACAGGCGGTACCCTAAAGGGAGGACCCAGCTTATACCAGGTCGACCCCAGCGGCAGCTATTACCCATGGAAGGCCACGGCCATCGGAAAGCATGCCACGAGTGCAAAGACGTTCCTTGAGAAACGTTACACCGAAGGGCTTGAGCTTGAAGACGCCATCCACATTGCTCTTCTGACCTTGAAGGAGACAATCGAGGGTGAGATGAATGGTGACACGATAGAAATTGGTAAGTTCCCCGGGGACATGTATTCCGCGCGTCGCATCCTAATTCTCGGTATTAGGTATCGTCGGACCTCCCGCCGACCATCTACTCGGCTACGAAGGTGTTGAGGGAGCCCGTGGCCCCAGGTTTAGAAATTTGACGAAAGAGGAGATCGAAGACTACCTGACCAGTCTGTGAAGGATTCGCTCATGTTATCCAGCCGGGAGAACTGTAGCATAATAGACGCCTACTAAGTCTGACAAGGACCTTTGCATATCTCGTTTCTACAACTGCGCTACTTAACCTTGAGAGTATCAGCTGTCGACTGTATGATACGCTCGTCAGCCCGGCTGAAACACAGAATCCGCGCCAACCACTGGCGATCATTAAAGAGCCAAGCACGAAATGAACGCACCTTAGTCTCATAAAATGAACGGCTTTTAGTCCCACAACAGACCACTTGTTTCATGCATGTACTTCGTATCGTAGTCTCCTGCCAAGCTGCGATCCAACCACCAAGCAAAGTGTATGAACAGCCAAGCAACCATTTTACCACCGAGACTTGGGAGAACCCTGTTGTACCATCCCAACCATCGGAACCGACCTGCGACATTTCGGTGTCACTGCCCAGTAGGAATTACCTAGTAGCCGACGATGTCCAGCGGTGTCGAAGTAATCATGCAAGTCAGTAAATTGGAGTAAACCCCCCTCCCAATGCGTCATGAAGTCAGAGGTCGGACCAAGAGCCCCGCATCCACAGGCTCCCATCCGCGCATTTTCTCAGTCAAAGGCAGATCGACATGACGGTCACGCAGACCAACACTGGAGTTTTATTAATGTGTTGTTTGAACATGTTTCGTCGACGAGAACTAACGATCTGCCGCTTACAAGCACCAAGGCGCGTGTTGTGTGCGGGCGCGCAGTCCTAGTGGCTGAATCCTTGCCACTGCCCTGCCCAGCCCCCAAAATAGGTTGACTAGAGACTCTGGACTGACTCCAATTTGAAAGAGGCGCTCAAGCGAGCCTCCAATTAATCTTGAACAGCCCTGCTGGGGCAAAAACTCTGTTTCCTTTCATAATCATAACCCGGAAAACTATTAAATCCCGGTTCCCCGGATTATCGCGTCCGCAATAGCACGCTCGGATTCGATTTCCAAGAGCAAACAGCAAAGGATTTGCGCTGCGCTTAGGTACCGTACTGCTTGGTGTGTTGGGCTGGCTGGAGTTGCAACAACAAACGTCACCTCTTCATCCTCGCGTGCTTCATCTGGGATTGTCCTTATTTGATCACGAATGAGGGGTGGTTTTGTGTGGTTCTGTGCGACTTGAATTTGGATCTCACGCTGGTACCCCTGTCACGCTGTTTCATCGTCGTGCTGTTCCTCTGGTCGCCGGTCCTAGTCTCGATTGCTGTCGTCGTCGAGGAGGAGGGGCTTTAAGTCGTTGGATATGGAAGGGAAGCGACGCATCGGCTCAGATCGGTCATTCGGTGTCTACCCTCGCTACGGGCCTTCAAGGTTTTCAGGGTCCATTGTTTGTTTGCCATTTGGTCTGGCCTGGGATTAGAGGAGGGTTTCCCGGAGAAAGGGGGGGCCGGACGGAGCGGTGGCCATTGTGTGCATCGCATTATTACTCTGCGCTGCAGGAAGCAACTGCTGGGACCTGCCGGGTAGGTCAACAGCGGCTACCGGTGTTTCTGTGCGTCTCGAACGGTTCCGATTCGAGGTCGGATGGTGGGTGCTCCCCTTTAAGCTGCTTTGAAATTCCTAAAGGTCCATATGCTGGGATCCTGTTTCTTCATCTCCCGTCGAGAAAGACGGGGTTGCTCGACCTTTGTTCATGTGATCCTTGTGTTGACTCGTTATTTAGATGCCATTATTGTCACGCTATGTCTGTGTCTGATACTGAAGATGTTTATGATGGAATCTCTGGGCAGCTTAGCAATGGAAATTCCGACGGCCTACTGGCGATACTGGTGATATTTATTTCACTGTCTTGCTACAATGTCCTTGAACTCGTCATCCTGGTCCTTTCGACCTTTCGGCGGTGGGGAGGGTTGTACTTTTGGAGTCTTTTAGCCTCTGGGGTACTCGGGGTCGTGCCATACTCGATTGGCTTTCTGTTGAAATTTTTCAGCCACGTGAATTCAACACTCTCTGTCAGTATCCTCACCATTGGCTGGTGGATAATGGTCACAGGACAATCCTTTGTTCTGTATTCACGGTTGCATCTTGTGCTTCGAGATGAACGTGTCCTCCATCGCGTTCTGTATATGATTATCGCAAATATCTTTTTCCTGCACGTGCCAACAACAGTCTTGACTTATGGCTCGAATGTCATCAAAAACGATAAGGAGGTTCGCTCTCCCTGGGTGGAGGGCTATAACATCATGGAAAAGATCCAAATGACGGGGTTCACCGTCCAGGAAGTCATCATCTCGGTACTATATGTTTGGGAAACCGTCAAAATGCTTCAGCTCGGCTCCAGTCGCGAGAATCAGAGAATCATGCGTCAGCTGGTGGGAATCAACGTGATAATTGTCCTCATGGACCTGGCGTTGCTGGGCCTTGAGTACGCCAGCGTATATGCGATCCAAATCACGCTGAAAGGCGTCATCTACAGCGTGAAGCTGAAGCTGGAGTTTGCGGTGCTTGGAAAGCTCGTTGACGTTGTCCACGGGAATCAACGCTCCGGATTGATCGGAAGCCCGATCCACTTGGGTTCGTTGCAGGCTTCGAATCCGCCTGGTGGAATGTCGTCGGCAGTACGGGGCGGGGTTAATTTCGGCCGCGGTTCAGTCACGAATTCTGTGTCGAGGGCTCCTCGATCTCAGTCAAACATTGATGTGCCGGGGGACAAGATATTGGCGATGACAGAAACATGGGTTGAGCGTCGCCATCGCGACGACTTTTAGGTCCCAATGACTACACCATGTTTCTTTTGTTCAGGGATCTCGGACGTTCGCATGGGCTATATAATCCGACTATATATTTGTAATATAATATAGCCAGCGCAGGATATAATTAGTGTCATAATTGTCATGATTTGCTTTCGTTGAGTTTCACTTCTCGAGAAGGCCGGCATCGGAGTCATCTTCATCTTGACTGTCTGCAATTTCATCCACCTTGCGTTTTCTCTGTATATTGGAGTCTTGCCCCTCGTCTAGACTGAAAGCGGCCATAGGAGGCGACGGATGACTGTCTAAGGCTCGCAGACCGTCCTTCTCACTGTAAGCGAATGAAGAATCTGTAGATTGTGAGAGCTTACCGTCTCAATAACGAAGGGAATAATGTTCTCCTCCAAACGCAGGGTTAATAACCTTCCGGCTCTCTTCATCACTTCGGCAAACCGAATGCTGTCAGACGCGTCTTCAGTGGTATAAAAATCGTTGTATAAAACGAGGCGAGTGTTTATACTGCTTTCCCACGAGCCACCGGACAAAACAGGACAGAGCGTCGCACGTGGCTGGCCTTTAATTCGAGTCCTGGTCTGATTTATAGCAAGGACTGCCATTTGGTGGGTTGTCGCCAACTTCGTGAGCTGATTTGCTAAGTCGCTCGTGACGTTGGCGTTTCGATTCATAAGCCATTGAACTTGAGATTTGTCAATGGTCTTCGAATGCGCAAGACGCGCCTTCAGCTCAGTTGGGTTCGGGAAATATGATGGGAACGGTCCTGACGCAGAGTCGATGACTAGTAAGGTGCAGCCCTCGGGTGGGAAATTTGACGGGCCATGGAGCAGGAGGGCAATTAGATGGGCCAGAGATTGAGCTCTAATGTGAGTCAAGCTTTGGACTAGCTCTTCTACAGTCTGAGACGATTTGGAGTGCTGGATAGATCTTTGTAGTGTTTCACGTAGACGTATTCGTGGCAATGGAGACCCAGTATCTTGAGTCACACGTTAGCTGAGTTTTTTGGAGGATACATTGGGCCTCATACCAATCCAAACCACTTTTCCCCCTGCTTGTAGAGCTTTCGAGGCAATGCTCAATCTAAATTCATGTTAGGTTTGTAATTATATGTTGGCCTGCCTGCAAGACAACATACGCAAGAGACGTTTTCCCAACTCCGGGGGGGCCAAACACCTCCGTAACCTGCCCATAAGGAATTCCTCGAGGCTCGCTGTCGCCTTCATCCCCTACGGACGGCGGTCTGATTGCATCATCTAGCTGAGGCAGACCGGTGGAAACGGCATCTACATTGAGAGACGCCGATGCCTGCAGTGACTGTGACGCGGGAAATGAGACAACCGGGCCTACATTAATTAGCATCCACCTTATGCAGCGGTTTACTGGGACAGCGTACGAGGTCTTTGGGTTGCAGGGCTGAGTAATTCTTGCGTGTTCATTTTGAACACAATGCGCGATCAATCGACAACAAGCCTGTCACTTCGTCTCATTTCGAATTATATGACACCAGAGATGTACCTCGCCATATAAATTTGCAGAAACACCTGCGTCGGCACTGCTGACCACCACGATATACGTGATGATTGGGCTGAAGCTCGCAGGCGCGTCCTTACCCAAACAGGAAACCCGCGCTCTCAGCAACACGTGGAAGAGCTAACATGTGACCATGGAGCCCTAGACCTAAAGCTAACCTAAATATGGATGACTTATTCAGCCAATAAAGAGCCGTCAACCAGGTCCATATGAGCAATTCTTCCAGGAGATGAGGTCGATGGCGTCAAATATCTGTATATAAACTGCCTAAAGCCCGAGACTACTCTTACCTAACCGGTTGAGAGCAAGGCGACAAGCCGACTCTGCTTCACTGCAAATGGCAATGCTGGAATCCCCAGCTGATCAGAATGCCGCTTTAATCAATAACACCCTTGCCATAGCAGGCGCTCTGCTATTCACGCTATGTGCTGTGGCCCGGCACTCCGTCAAAAGCCCATATATCCCGAAAGGCTGCCGCATTCTCGGACTCCTAACAAGCCGAAGTAATCTGCACGATGAATTCCACCCTGAATACAGCATTCAGGGTGTCCCTGAAAACAGCATAGACGAGCAAGGACGCCCAGCATGGCGCGTGAAAGCGCTCTTTACATACCCGCTTAAGAGCTGCGCAGGGGTTGAGCTGAATGAAGCCGATGTCGTCGCCACAGGCTTTGCCTTTGATAGGCAATTCTGCTTTGCGGAGGCGGAGCCTTGCAAGGATCCCAAAGATGGGTCGACTTGGGTAGCGCGTACCCTTCGCAATCGCGGCTTTAGCAGGCTTGCTCTCGTCCGTCCGGAGATTTGGATTCCTGATCCGGCTGTGCCAGGGTACAATCCTGAACTCGAAGAGGTTAAATCACGCGGTGTTATGGTGATATACTACCCCCGTGTTGGCCGCAACTTTCTGCACTCGGCCATGATCAAAGCCGGCATCTACTTCAACATCATCCCAAGGGAAACCTTATTCAGAGTTCCCCTTCATCCTCCCCCCAGTCCAGACAAACAGTGCACTTTTCCACTAACCCCTGTCAAAATCTGGAAAGATAACCCCTTGGCCTACAACTACGGCCACTTCATCCCACCCTCCTTCCACCACTTCCTCATCCCGCATGAACCAGGTCAGAGTCACAACCGACATATAACCCTGTTCCGTGTAAACCCATCCCACACCAGGGAAATCTACCGCAACGCCCCTCGCAAACAGGATCTTGGTTTCCAGCCTACGACCGGCTTCGCAGACGCGTACCCAATTCACCTCCTTGGTCTCGCCAGTGTAAGAGACGTTAATTTGCACTGCGTGGATGACATCCAGCATCTGAGCAGTCGGCGCTTCAGAGCGAATGTTATCATCCAGGGTCCTGGGGCGTTTGTGGAGGATGACTGGAAGGTTATTCGTATTTCGCCTCCATCATTAGCAACAGCGTCATCATCACCGTCATCCGCTCCTACTGCAAACAAAGTTGCAGGAGATGATGCTTCGGGAACCAAGACCAGCGAACCAAACCATTCTGCATCGGGATTGGTGATATACACGGCCTGCCGCACAATCCGGTGCAAACTCCCCAATGTCGACCCGGACACTGGGATTCGACACCCCCGGGAACCGGATCGGACATTGAAGAGCTATAGGCGCATCGATAAGGGCGATTTGACAAATGCTTGTTTGGGAATGCAGGGGGTTCCGGCTGTACAGGGTGAGTCTGCCTTGTTGTTTATCGCTTTGTCTAACCTACCTACCCATGGGGCAAACCCTTCCCTCCCTTTTCTTTACGTTGTTTGCTGAGTGTGCTAACGGGCAAATCGTAGAATCCCGGATTCGGGTTGGAGATGCGGTGTCTGTCCTGGAGACGGGCGAGCATTGTTATATTAAAATGTTGAAACCAGGCGAGCATGTGGAGGGGGTTTAATTGGCTATTTATATATTTTATTAGGTCGTAAATCTGGTGGTGTACGATTATTCGAATGATATATGTATATGTGCATATATGTATTATATAATGTGTAGTTAGAGAGCCCAGATGGTTCAAAATTGGTGTCTAATCAAAACCCCAAGCCAGCCTAAATAGGCAGATATGTACTATCCTGCGCAGTCAAGATTAAGCTTTGATTGTCGGATCCCTCGACGATCCCGCGTCGGGCTCATTATCAGCCAAAGCCGACCCATCATCCGACTCGACAACAGGAGCTTCATCCTCGGGGTCATCAGGCAGAAGTAAGTTCAAAACTAAGCCTAAGAACCCCGTAACGGCAAATCCATTGGCCATAACCAACTCCACGGCCTGGAGAAGACCCTCCAGCGCGTGGTCATCGCCCTTGTAAGTGAATACATAGGAGAACCAATCCGGCACTAGCGTCGCCGCCATACCGACTGCAAAAGACGCGGTTAGGATGAATCGATTCCGACGTGTCCAGTCAACGCTACACATGATGCGGACTCCAGAGATTGCAACAGACGAGAAGAGGAATGTGGTCATGCCGCCAAGGACGGAAGAGGGGATTGCGACGAGAGCGGCGGCGAATTTCGTGAAGATGCCCATAATAACTAGGAAAAAACAGCAGCAGTACCCGGCCTTGCGGTTTGCGCAGCGCGTGAGGGCGATGACACCGTTGTTCTGTGCGAAGACAGACATGGGTGTTATTGTGCACAGACCGGCTAGGAGGCAGGTTACGCCGTTTCCTAAAACGCCACCTTGGATGCGGGAGTCGAAGGTCGGCCCGGAGACTTGTAGCCGTGAGACGTCGCAGGTGGCTGTGATGTCGCCGATGGATTCCATCATGATGACCATGTAGACGGCGAGGAGTGGTAGGATTAGTGGCGCGTAGATGTTTAGCGGGAAAGTTCTGACCCAGACGAACGAAGCGACGGGTGCAGCGTCGATACCGGACCGGTCAAAGTAGCCGCAGGCAGCGGCGACAATACAGCCGACTAGCAGGCCGACTATCACAGCGCAGGATTTCATGATGGGTGAGCCGAATCGCTCGCAGAGGATGATGGTTACAAAGACGAGGAAACCCAATCCAATAAACTCGGCGCTACCCCAGGGTAAGGCGTGGGGGGCATCTGCACTAGGGCAAAGTGACCCGTCACCAGGGTTGCTGCCGCATGTGCCAGAACCACCGGCCCAGTCTTTCATTCCGTTCGAGATCAGACTCGCCCCGATCAGGAAGACCGTAGGGCCTGTCACGATGGGCGGGAAGAGAGCTTTCAGCAGCCTGCTGCTCATGAACGAAAGCCCGATTTCCAGCAAAGAACATAGGCACGAGGTGGCCAGTAGCGCTCCATATCCTTTCGGGCAGGGCAATTTTGCGCCTGAATCATCCACTGGACAGTATCCGGTTGAATACATCTGCGCGAATGTACCTGTTGCCACTGTGATTGTCGCAAACGAAGTTCCCACCACCGAAACCAGACCCGTGCCGACGTAATATCGCGTTCTGTGAATGTGCAAGCGAAGCATCTGAATAGCGGAGAGAAAACCGGAAACGATCAGGGAAGTCGAGACGAGGTATTGTGAATCTTCAGAGCCGAAGTTCGCACCGGACGAGCCAGCCAGAAGGATCGGAGGAGTGATCACTAAGAAGATAAGTATGCGACGGATTTCGAGTGAGAACCAGAAGTACCTCCAGCCAGCATCGCCAGCGCATGCTGCAGGCCCAGCAGCAGAGCTAGGATTACGGGAATCTTGTCCTCGAGGCCGAAAAACGGCGCAGACCTCCTCTTCTGCTTGATAAATGGAAGCCTCGGCGTGAAGAGAAACGCATAATCGTAGTCGCCAACCAGTCCATCTTTGGTGGTGAAAGCGTTGACCGTCCGTCGCAAACGGTCACGGAGCGTCCTTTTAGGGCTGAGGTCTGGCCCGATCTGGTCTGGGCCGTCCATGATATCTCAATGTGTGAACAAAGATCAAAAATAAGCAGCTGCTGTGAGGCCGGGCAGAGCTAAACTCGCGCGGGGATCGTCTCGCTTAGCTCGGGGGCAAAAAATTGGAGGTCATGAACAAGCGCTCGACCGGACGCGATACTCTATATAGAGCTGACATCGCGATAGCGATAGAAAATAATCTGCCAGAGCCGTGCGTGAGGGAATGAATCATGTCAACCGTTATCGGCCACAGCTAGACTTGAGATTAAGGGAAGTTGAGATTACGGAGGGGCCAGAGATAAGGCCGACTGGAGTTGGCGCCCCCAGATTCTTATCAGCAGCAGCAACGGGCGGCGCCGACATACTGCAACCGGAGCCTGCCACACCTTCGGCATTAGGAGTGGTTCATGTCTCTACGAACTGGTGTCTTTCTAGAACCGCTTGATCTTTCTAGACTCCGTTCTTGCATCGGCCTTGAGATGCAGGCGCCGAACTTGAGGAAGCTGGAGCACGATTCAAAAGCATTCCAGCACAACCAATCATCTACTGGTATAGTGATATTAGTCAAGGCCTTTGGTCAATCACCTCTCTACAGAAAAACAACGTCACCAGGAATTCTAGAAAAAGATCAGGGCCTGGTGCAGGGTCTGTGAATGTGATTCCATACAGAGTACACAATAATACCGTGGAGCAATCTCCGTCAGCCGAGGTATGGGTGTCCGAGCACCTTAATATTCACGAAGCTTCTGGCGTGCTGATTGACTGTTGAATTGCCAGGAATAGCTTTATGAATCATGGAGATGTAATGATCGTTGGGCCTGCGAAAATCCCTGCAAGAAGGACCGGTTTATCCCGGAATAATGCAGATGACTAATTATGCGACGCGCGGAAGAGGCAGCCACTGAGCCACTCCCGTTCCCCGTACAAACTTTGCGCTGACTCTCCCTCTCTCACGCCACCGCCCTGGCCCTACAGCCCATATTTGGAACGTTGAGGAAAGACACCAAAATAGTGACCCGCCCGCCAATCAGCAGCGACCATTATTGTTGAACCAGCGGGTCCCGACGGGTTGCAGCTAACTGGATGCAGGTTGCTTCTCGCCCCAACAAGTCCAGCCCGCCGCATCAATTGGTTGGAGGAACAACTTCGAGCGATCTTCTGGAGATTCCCTTGCTTTCACACATCCTGAAGCCGTCTTTGCCTCGGAACTTTCGATATCGCATGATCCGGCTCTCCAATAAGGCGCTTGGCCACTCTTTTGTCTAACTCCCCGACCCTCCTTTGTGTTTGTGCTCCTGGCATCGATGTGGCCGTCCGCCCGTTAGGAGTCCTGATCCCCAACATCATTCCGTGGTGGGCCCCCAGTCGACCTCGACCTTTTTTTTCCAACTCTCCGCTTTTCTGCTTTCTTTCTTTAAATACCTCTTTGCCCTCCTTCCCCCACCGTTCTTCATCACATAGACTCACGCTTGATCGGGCACTTCCATACACTCAGGATCTGCCATCATGTCTGCACAAACGGCGGACGCCCGGGCTCGCGCCCCGGATGCTAAGAAGGTCCATATCGCCGATACGGCTATCAATCGCCACAACTGGTACAAGCATGTCAACTGGTTGAACGTCTTCCTCATCCTTGGAATCCCTATGTATGGGTGCGTCCAGTCGTTCTGGGTGCCTCTGCAGCTCAAGACTGCCATCTGGGCCGTCATATACTATTTCTTCACCGGTCTCGGTATCACAGCAGGTAAGCGGTGCTTCCTTGATGAGCGTTTCTCGATATCGAATGCTGACATCAACAGGTTACCATCGTCTATGGGCTCACTGCTCGTATTCCGCCACTCTCCCTCTTCGAATCTGGCTCGCTGCCGTCGGCGGTGGTGCAGTTGAAGGTTCCATTCGCTGGTGGGCTCGTGACCACAGGGCTCACCACCGCTACACCGATACCGAGAAAGACCCCTACTCTGTCCGCAAGGGCCTGCTCTACTCCCACCTTGGCTGGATGGTGATGAAGCAGAACCCCAAGCGTATCGGCCGCACCGATATCTCCGATTTGAACGAGGACCCCGTTGTCGTATGGCAGCACCGCAACTACCTCAAGGTTGTCTTCGGCATGGGATTGGCTGTGCCAATGCTTGTTGCTGGTCTTGGCTGGGGTGACTGGAAGGGTGGCTTCATTTACGCCGGTATCCTGCGTATCTTCTTTGTTCAGCAGGCAACCTTCTGTGTCAACTCCTTGGCCCACTGGCTCGGTGACCAGCCTTTCGATGACCGCAACTCGCCCCGTGACCACGTCATTACCGCTCTCGTCACCCTTGGAGAGGGCTACCACAACTTCCACCACGAATTCCCATCTGATTACCGGAATGCTATTGAATGGCACCAGTATGACCCCACGAAGTGGAGTATTTGGGCCTGGAAGCAGCTTGGTCTCGCCTATGACCTGAAGAAGTTCCGTACCAACGAAATCGAAAAGGGCCGCGTCCAGCAACTCCAGAAGAAGCTCGACCGCCAGCGTGCTATTCTCGACTGGGGTACTCCTCTCGACCAGCTCCCTGTCTTGGAGTGGGACGACTATGTTGAGCAGGCTAAGAACGGCCGCGGCCTCGTTGCTATTGCTGGTGTTGTTCACGATGTGACCGACTTCATCAAGGACCACCCCGGTGGTAAGGCTATGATCAACTCCGGAATCGGCAAGGACGCCACCGCCATGTTCAACGGTGGTGTCTACTACCACTCCAATGCCGCCCACAACCTTCTCTCCACCATGCGTGTTGGTGTCATCCGTGGCGGCTGCGAAGTCGAGATCTGGAAGCGCGCTCAGAAGGAGAACGTCGAGTACGTCCGGGACGGGTCAGGCCAACGCGTCATTCGGGCTGGCGAGCAGCCCACCAAGATCCCCGAGTCCATTCCCACCGCGGATGCGGCGTGATCTTGGTAGCCACCCCTTTCCTTTATCGTTTTTGTTTAATTAGCTTAGCATTTTCCCTCTCTTTCGGGTTCACGACTTAGCACACCGGCGTTCTATCAGTTTTTTTTTTTTGCTAGATCTGGAGTTGCGGGTTTTGGTCGGTCGATGTCTGGCGGTGCAGTCGAACCATTAGTATAATACGTCTTTACCTAAAAGCGAGACTTGAATGAGATATGTCATCAACTTACCTACCATTTTTCGAGTTTTGTCTTCTGTAAATGTCAAGTCTACACCCTTCGACATAGAAAAGATATTTTCCAAGAGATGCGGTCAAGTTAAGGCCTAGTGGAGAAAACAGCTTCCAAGAATCCAAAGTTCAGCCAGAGTCCACCCGCTGTATTTACTTAGTCCAAATTAGTCGCGTCACCTGACTACCCTCTCACATTGTTCAATGAAATAAACTTCAATATTTGACATATAGATCTGAGAATTTAAGAAGTATGGACTGCTAGCTTCCATTCCAGTCCCAAGATTCAACCAATTTGCGGAAAGATAGTTGGCTGTTGTTAGTGTTACCAGGACCGCTCTTTCTAACTACCTATATCATATACCTTAACTACTAAGTATACCTGTATATTAGTGGAAATACCACAAATAAAAATATCTTTCTTAAACTACCCTAAAGGCCTGTATTTACTTTTAAACGCTTCAATTAGTATGCTCTTCTACTAAGGCTGTCGGCCATCAGCGACCATGCACCGGATGTCGACATATCCGGCGAGTGACGCACTTATCGAAAAAACTGTATTCATGCATCTTGACTCAGACTGATGTCATTGTTAGTAGGAAATTCGCAATATTGTGAAGCGTGGTAGCCCTGGTGGGATGTCGAAAATGAAATCCCGCCCTCTATAAGTTACCTTACGGTAGCTCCACTTTGCCATCCACATTCGCCAATACAAAGGCCTGAAGCTTAATGCTGACAGCCAAGAGTGGCAGATCCCAAGCACATATTGTCTCATAGTATACAGAGTATATCCGTAGTAGACTGTGTATATATGGAAGTCCCCCTCTTTCGAAGATGTAGGCTGGGTTTGAACAAATAACTATTTCCCATAACCAAAAATGGGTGGATTCTGGTCATCGCCCGCCCCTCCGTTGACGGAAGCCAATCTCCAGGACCAGGCTGGCAAGGTGAAGTTTCTTGAATGCGCAGTAAACAATATGTCCGGGTTACGTTGACAGAAGGAAAACAGGTATTCATAGTAACCGGTGCGACATCCGGATACGGCCTCCTCCTGGCCAGAATCCTCTACCAACGCAACGGCAAGGTATACCTAGCAGCTCGCGACACAGCAAAGCTACAGCAAGTCGCAGACGATCTCAAGCACGACTTCCCCAATTCGGCCGGTGAAGTAGACTTTTTCCACCTGGATCTTTCCGACCTGTCAACAATCAAAATCTCCGCAGGCGCATTTCTGGCGAAGGAAAGTCAGCTCCATGCACTATGGCATAATGCCGGAGTCATGATTCCTCCCCAGGGATCCAAGACCAAACAGGGCTATGAGCTTCAACTTGGGACAAATAACATCGGCCCGTTTCTGTTGACCAAGCTCCTGTATCCGACTCTGGCGAAGACTGCCGCCGGCTTACCTGCCAACTCCGTCCGTGTTATTTGGGTGTCATCTAGCGTTGCCCCGAGAGCTCCCACCCCTGCTATCGATTTCACAAACCTTGATTATCACAATGATGAATGGGCCTGGGTAAAGTACGGAAGAAGCAAGGCAGGAAACGTGCTCCAGGCGGCAGCGCTGGCTCGACGCGCTAAGGATGATGGCATCGCAAGCTTGGTGAGTGCAGGAACAACGCATTGACGGATATATGTCCCTTCTAATCACGTCCT
This sequence comes from Aspergillus sp. MA 6041, assembly GCA_025768905.1. Lineage (NCBI taxonomy): Eukaryota > Fungi > Ascomycota > Eurotiomycetes > Eurotiales > Aspergillaceae > Aspergillus > Aspergillus sp. MA 6041. The sequence continues at coordinate 546,851 of JAMFNV010000011.1, read as the reverse complement.
TAGGCACTTGACCCAGGTGTTGCCATCACCGGCCTGCAGCGTACCATGTCAGGTTGGCTACTAGTTATCATTGTGAGATTCCTAGCCCCGAGTTGTAGACTGCAAGAGGGGGCCACGTTACTGACACTTTAATAGCGTCTCATATCGCAAAGGCCGGAGATTGGGGCCTATACCCAGCTCTATGCAGGCCTCCAGCCAGACCTTGACGTTCAGCAGCCTGAGACATGGGGTAAGCCTGGAAATCTACCTCGTATTGCCCGTTTACTAACCAGTGCGGCAGTTGTTCCCCCGGGGAAATTGGTAGGTGGCCGAGCGGACCTCTTTGATGGTGAGGCGAGCGAGAAGTTCTGGGAATGGAACGAAGAGCAGATCAAGCCATATGTCTAAATTGTAGAGTGTTCCATAGAGTAACTAGTAAAGGGGTTAAGACATCTATCTCCGTTTATCTCCGGGCAGCATCCCGAGACGCAGTCAAGCATCCTATCCCTTTTCCCACTTCAGCCTGTCAATTCATTTTAAATCCTAACAAGACAACATTTAAATATGGATACAACCCCCATTCAAGATTGGAATAAATCTCGGCGGCGTGAGCAAAATGCAAGAGCACAACGACGCAGCCGTAAGCTCTCCAGCCACTGTGGACAGGGCCACGCCTCTTAACCATGAATTATCTGGCTAGGTGGGCGCCGACGGGAGCTAGAGCAGGCGATGAAAGGGTCTAATGTATTCAATCATCGCATCATAGTGTAAGTGCATATCGTTGATGCCTAATACCGGATGGGGTGTTCACACAAAGTGCTAGCTCTACCGGCTGCAGGGGCAAGACAGCATGTCCACAACCACAGTTGAAGTTTGATAGCTTCTTGTCCTACTTTTCCCGAGTATCGGACATAGAAAATGTGGCAAAAATCCTGGATGCTGAGGGCTTGGATATTGGGGCCATTGCAAAGTATGGCCTCATATCCATGGGATACTGTCTAGATGATTCCTTGTTCGAGAAGAGGAAAACCCTTTGTCTTGCATGTTGGTTCTATGAGATCGAACCTCAGATTGGTTCTCGCTTCGCTATTTCCACGGTCATCCTCGCTGGTGTTCAGTTTTTGGCACGATTGACTGGCCCGGAGAGCTGGTGTTTCCTGGCCTGCAACAGTTCTATTCCGAGGGTGCTACGATTAAATACACACGCATCCGCCTTTGTTGAGATAGCCCGACATATGGGCCTGTCATTTGAGCAAATTGTAAATGACGACGCAGTCTCACCCTTCACACTCACTCGCCCAGATGTGCCATGGTGAGAACTTGACATCACACCTATCGGGACAGTCCTCAATTAACGGAGTGATTAGGACAACGCCAGATAAGACGACTGCTTTGAAACCCGATCTCCAGCCAGTCCCCGAACAGGTAACAGTTGACCACCATCCCTATCTGGACATAATTCCTTTCCCTTCATTCCGCTCTCGTGCCTTGTCGGTAATGGCCAGCAGTGAGCGAGCTTTGGATGAAGATGCGTTGTGTTTTGACTTAATGCACGGGGGCATGCGATTTAACCGTTCTTCAAATATATCTTTACATGGACGTGGAGATGGAGCTCCCTGGGATGCTCGCAGCTGGGAGGTCACACCATGGTTTTTCCAGAAATGGGGCATGCTTGTTGGGAGTGAGAACGAGTTTATCTATAAGAACAGTGCCTGGTGGTGGGATTGTAAATAATTTCGGCTTTTTGAGGCTTCTTACCCCCTGGATAAGTATTTACTATGGCACGAATTAATGCTTAACGTTTGGAATTATATTATCATGTTTGCTATGGTATAAAGATAAGACATAGTAGCGGTCTCCTAGTCGAAGCATGTGCCTCGGCTACCGGTTGGCTGGGAACAAATGTGGATCCTCGCGGGCCGGGTTTCTGCAGCATTTATCAACAATGAACAGTGAACAATGCGATTGTTCCGCTAGTATAGAAACCATAATATCGCGTTTCTCAGCACCAATGCATTAGAATGCTCTGTAATTGAACTGCCAAGGCGCTGTTTTATTCCAGGCTTTATAATGTTACTTACTTAATGTAAGCATCACAGCCATACTCAACACCAAGGATCTCGCTTGGTTTTAGCTGCTCGGCATTATATAACGGCTGGACAAAGCTAGACTCACAATACGTTTTTCGTACACTTTCAGTCAATGCGGCTGTATTGTATGCAATCTATTACTATTCAAGTTACCAAAAGTTACAATACCATGACGGACTTGAAGCCGTCGACACTTCCTAATTGGGTGGATAGCTTACCCGGCTAAGTGGGTCGAAGAAACGAATTTCAGCTTTTTCCTGCCAAAAAAAAGGTGGTCACAAATCCTTCTAATCACGCTTTTACACTGGTGGGGGCTGAAGATGGGGGATTCCGTGGCTTTAGACGCAGATTCCCACCTGAGTGATCTGACTACCTTGGTCCCTAGTAAAATCTGATACCTTCGTCCATGATAGCAGAAGATAGCAGAAGACATGGCTGACTCCACGCTCGAGAACCCGCCGATTCACTATCGTTCCATTTTCCTCTTTCTTGGGTACCTCTCTCTAATAACTTCCCTGGCCTTCACCTGCTGTCGCACCATCTATGCCCGGTACCAGGCACGCCAGAAGAATAATGACTGGGCTAATAGCCAGCGGCGAACGCACCTGTTTCTATTTCTCTTCCTGGCTGCTATGAGCCTTGGAACTACATGGTACTACATGATCTCGCTATTTATCCGCACATACGACAATTGGGCGACTAGCCCGCAGGGATTGCCGTATGCAACCGAAGAGACGCCTCTCATTACCCGCATGGGCCTTTGGTTGTACAATACGTACATCTTCCAAGAGGCTTGGGAAACGGTATCTGAAACTCCAGCACGAGTCTGGTGGAGTGGTCAGATCTTTGGATGGACGATTGGTTGGAGTCTCTTCCTTGGTATCACGGGTATTTACCCTCAATCGCAAGGCTAGGCCGTTCCACGAATAACAAAGTATAACAGGTCGAAGATATCGCATACCCTATGTTTGGGTTTTCATGCTTCTGGCTCAGGCTGTCAGTGTCGCCTTTTCCGCAAACCTTTTCTTTGCTGCAATTACTGTATCTGCACGACCTGATGAGAAGAGTGTTTTCTTTTCATGGTACCCGCCGTTGCTCTATGAAGTCGTCCCAGTCGCGCTCTCACTTCTCGACACTCTCGCCGTCCCTATCTATGCGTACCAGAAAAATTTCATGCTGATCCTACTCGCGCCTCACTTTTTGGTCTTTGTTCCCTGCTTGTTGGGCCCAGGAGGCTCCTCGCCTGCGCCTTCTGAAAAAACGGAGGGACGGCGACAAATTGCCAGCTGCACCCAACGCTACGTTGTCTTTATGAAGTGGGTGGCGACAGCTTCGATTCTCTTGCAGGTCTACTTGACATTCCTGGCATCGCAAGAACTCGGCACGGGCCTGTCTTATGGAGAGTTCGTGAAGAAGCTATGGGACACTGTGTATGTTCATCCGGCTTGCAGTAGTGTCAGCTGGGATGCAATCATGAGTGCTGTCAGTGCGTTCTTCTGGGCATTCGTGCATGGTTTCGACACGAGTAAGATGGTTGGTAGGCAGTGATCGTAGTGGGTGGATGTTATTATATCATACGTATATATCATAGTTATATATAGGCAAGCACATACGTACATACACTCTGCGGGAGTGTTACAAGGGTATTGATGCGGGGGGCGGGGGCAGGAGTCGTTGGCTGGATGATATAGGGGTGAGACTAAACATTAGTATATCAACTTATGTAGGAAATATGCTGCAGGAAGAATATGTTACCATATTGTAGCGAATTGGGGGGGTTTCAATATATAACTATGCATTCAACGGAATTGCCCTTAGACGGACTTTGCTTGGGTGGAGAATACTGACTCGATACCCGAAGAGTTTTCAGTTATATATTTATTTCACATACCGGACATTCCACAGAGATAGATCTCTTTTTTAACTCATTATTATGGTGGGGAAGAGTATCAGTACAGCGTAGAGAGTGAGTGAAGGCTTATCGATAAGAGCAGTGATGACAACTGCAAAACTCTCCACCTCCAATTCCTCAACCTCACTCACTCACTCACTCGCCTCAAGCCCCTTGGACTGTACTTACAGTTCCATTCTAACTCCAGTCTCAATTTAAAATCAAATCTCAACCTATTAAACCTACAAACCCGAAACAATTATACTTCCACAAAGGAGCAGGCCGGGGAGCAACACCACCACCACCACAACCTAAAAATGTCCACCCCAACACCAACAACAACAACAGAAACAACAGAACCCAAACCAACCGCTCCCTCCCCCTCCACCCTCCCGATAACAACCCACCACTGCCGTTTCTGCGCAACCCTGCTAATCGCCACAACACGCGACCTACCACGCCTCCCCACGCGACAAAAAAACGCTGCCGATTCCGCCCGGATCTTACCACTACGCAACCACACATTCCCCTCCTCCACATCCACATCCGCATCCATATCCACGTCCACGTCTGCACAGAACCCAGAAGAAGCACAAACCCAGGCCCAGAGCCAGGAACCAAATGGGCGGCAGCAGGAACACTACTCGATTCTCCTCTCTACAAACGCGCGAGACCGAAAGCCGACGCTGATTCGACGGGAGGACGGGTTTGAGAAGAGGTTCTTTCTGCGATGCGGGCGGTGTCGGGTTACGGTGGGGTACTTTTTGGATGAGGTGCATTTTCCGGCGGAGGGGGGATTGAAGGCGCTTGGGAGTGGGTTGAATGAGGCTGGGGAGAGGATTCGGGAGGGCGATGAAGGGGAGAGTGGAGAGGATAGGGCTGTTTATCTACTTCCGGGAGGGTTGATGGAGACGGCGATTATGAGTGATGAGGAGAAGATGAGGAGTGTAGATCGGGAGTGGGCGGATTGGTTTAAATGATTATTCCGGGGCTTGTGGTTTAGGTGTAGGGTCATGTATATCTAGGTGATCTTTCTAAGGATTCATTCAAAGGCTAGAGCAGTCTGTGGATACATCGGAAGAGCTTATTGAATAGGTAGATTATGAAAGTAATGTAACATCATAAGAAGAATCATGAGGACGTAAGGGCAAGGGTATCGTAGTTTAGTTGGCCAGGATGGTGCGAACAAGATCTAGAATAGCATTAGTACTACCATCGCAATACCCACATGAGCAATAACATACCGGTGTAGTTGATCTCCCCGCTGCTGGTATCGACGGCCTTGAGCAGCTCATCAACCTCGTCATCGGTCATTTTCTCGCCCAAGTTTGTAAGGACTGTCATCGAAACCCTGTTAGCACCTAATCACGAATAACCCAGAACCAGGCGGACACATACTGTAGCGCAACTGCCCAACACCAATAACACCCGTCATATCCTTATCAAAGACCTGGAACCCGCGACAATACTCCTCGGGATCGCCAGGCTCACGGAATCCACCAGGGCGGTTAAGGACCTTCAGGAACGACTCGAAATCGACTAGATATAGCACCGGTTAATAGGCGTTCATTTTCTCATTAATAAGTGCAAACAGAACGTACAGTCACCGCCAACACTCTTCTCGAGATCGGCAAGTTCAGAAAGGGTCGGGTTCTGCCCGCAGGCACGGAGAAGGTCACCGAGGGACTCAAGGGCGACACGGCCGCTGCCGCGCTTGTCAAAGAGGGAGAAGGCTTCCTTGTAGTTTGTCGAGGCCTGCTCGTGAACATCAGGTGAGTGAGATGATTTATTGTTGCGTGACATTTTGACTGCGCTGAGGGAAAAGGCAACAGTAGCAGAATGGGAGATGGGAAGATGAGGAGGAAAGAAAGTTCACCAGCGGCTGGCTGCGTGATGATGCGAGCGAGCGACGGATTGGAGGGCAAGCAATGTTCGGTTTGGAGGGACGGAACCGCCACTGAGCCAACCACGGCTGAATTCAATTCAACTTCACCAAAACAATGCGGCAGGCACAATCCAGGGACCGGCTCTGAACCAAAGTGGCTTTTGCTCTGCTTGCTCTGCTCATTGCGAGCGACTCCGTCCCTCCTTGCAGAAATAATCGAGGGGATAGGAAATGATGTTCAGCGACCGGGGCGACGTACCATGGTGATTGTTTGGGCTGTGTCTGAAGCGGTTGTGGAATGTATGTCTCGAGTTCTTGCTTTTGCGAGGAACAAGATCGATTCGATTTGTACTCAAGAAGAGGAATGCAATTGGGAATCGGGAAGACCGACGGTGGAATGCAGAGAAAGGAGGGACAGCTTTGAAGTTGGGGAGATCGGCCCAAATCTGGTTGTTGTGGTAACCGGCTCCGCTATAACAACACCAGTTAACCACACCATGTTTCAGGGCCAAGAGCACACCAGACAGCTTCAGGATTACTAAAAATAGTTAAATGGCGTGGAATCTGTTAATTCATGTATACAGGGGATATATATATATACTCTCGACTGCGGTCGTAGCACATGCAACACATCAACAAAGAAAAGAAGGGAAAAAAAAAAAAAAAAAAAGCCGTACACCCGAAAAATATGTCCTCCATACTCCAAGCCCATCCAAGCCATATACAAAGCCAAGGGGTATATATACTGATATGATATTTAACATCGCGAAAGTCACTGCGAAATTCCCCTCGACTTGTCAATGCAACTGCTCAGCAGGTTTGCGGCCTCCGCCAACAGCTCCCATCGGGCGTTAGAAAACCCATCCCGCAGGATCATCAACAGTCCAAGGCACCGGTTGCGCCCTTTCATTGATTCAAGGTCGCTCGGCTCGCGACAGCCGCCTACGTGACGCAAGAATGCCTGCATATCTTGCCTCTGCTCTGCGACCGTCGAAAGCTCCGGTGGGTTTGGTATCGGGCCTTCAAGGGCGTACCCGTAGCACCAGACGACTAGGGCGGCAACGTAAATCACCCACGGCCGGTTGAGGAGGTAATCCTCGCGCCCGCAGTACAGTTCTCCTTCAACAACATCTGGGTTTCCATGCTGGTTGACCAAAAGGCATTCGGCGAGGAATTTCAGAGCGTAGAAGGTAGCGTCGCGGGCAGACGCCTTGGTTGCCCAGCGGTCTACCATCTTTTCTCGTGCAGCGTTGTAGTCTCGCGGAGTAATGGACCGTCCCATTAGTCTCCGGGCGCCGGCAAAGATTTGGCAGTCGACGACGTCAACATGCGAAGCCATATGAGCCAGACCGTGGAGCACGTCGCGCGATTCAAAGACATTGTCTTCGTCTAACGCGTACCGAGCACGATATACATTAGGGAAAGAAGTCATGCCCGGTTGTCCGAGAGCCTCGTCAAAGTCGCGGCGCCAGTTATCAAAGGCACGTAATAACGCAGACCTCCACTTGTCGCGGCCTCCCAGGGCATGGGCGACACCGAGCGAGCTGACCTGCAAGTCACGCTGGTTCATGTGCCAGCTCACACTGAGGAGACCAGCCATAAGAATTGTTCTTCCAAAGGCGTTTGTTCTCACGCGCTGCCCGTTGAGGGTCCTTTTAAGCCCGTCTAGGAACATCACCGGCCTGAGGCCGTTGGCCTGAAGACTCGCCTGTACCCGAGCAACCTCTGTGGCGCTGGTAGCGGACCACAGTGCTTCGTCGCAAGGAAGCGGTAGACGTAGTTCATGGGCGACCATCTTCGCCGAGTGTCCGAACATCGTGGCGTGAGTCGAATCCAGAACAAACGCTGCAAATGCAACTCGCCGAGTCGCCTCGGTCTTGATCCAATGCGTCCAAGACTCGTCGGCTGCAAAGTCCGGTGTCATAGCCGACCCAGAAGTCGACCTCGTCTGCCGGTCATCTCTCAAACTCGCGGGGGAGTCGAACGAGTGACGGCCTATCAGGGAACTACCGCGTCGCATCAACGTCAGAGTTGTGTCGTGGTGGATGTGCGCTCGCTCGTGAAGCGCTCGAGTAGAGTACATCTTCTCGTAAACTTCCAGGAGCAACAATGACTGAAAGATCCAAAGTTTGGCGGGAGGTCGGAAATCTCCTTCCATAAAGATCTCCCACCGTAGATGCCACATAATGAAGTCTGCTAGCTCTGATGCTGTTTCGGTGACATCCTGCCCGTGGATAGTGTCCAGAGTTGCTGCGCCAATCGCCATTACGGCCAGCAGTAGCAAATTCGGCGCTTTATCAGCTACAAAGGTCGGGCGATGCAGGATTGGCAGCTGCACATGGAAGTGATACCAGTATGAACCAATGTAAGTTTGCATTTTGGACAGGCTAAGAACGTGGTTGTCGTCGTCCATGTCCCCATCCATTAAAGCATCCTTGCGCTTCGCAACTGCGGAGTATGCGGCCTCGTTGAACCGGGTGGACATGAGATCTAGCAGCTCCTGGCGCTTCTCCTCGGACATGATCGCCCGTGGCGAGCCAGGGTCAAGGATACTCGTAACGCTCATTGGATGGGAGGGGGCAACACTGTTGAAAAGGCTTCCGTACGATGCATCGCTCATCATAAACTGGTTCTGCATATGAGCATCCATGTAGCCGGGCACCATCCTTGTTGCCGGTTGATTAGCTGCTGACGACCCAGGCGCCGGCTCGTTGAAGAGCCAAGCTGTGAAATCGTCACCCATGTGGAAGGGTGAACGATTGCTTTCACCGCCAAATACAGGATATACAGAAGAACTCATTGAGTCGAATTGCATATCCCCCACTGTTGAGCTTTGGGTCATCATCCCCGCCATAGAGTCTAGGACTCCCAGACCGTTTGTTTGATCAAGCGAGGCAGATGTCGATGAAGTTACTGGCGCTATACTGATATCAGAGTATCCATCAACAGGGATGTGTATTCCCGTCTGTGAACTGTAGGCAGAAGGGTTCATTAAAGACCCATTGAGATCAGTCGACACTCCATAGTTTGTGCCGAGATCCTCTGGTCTGTTAGATATAGATGCAGACTCATCTATTGGCACTGAACGCGGGCCTGGCCCCATTTCGTTGGTAGGTGAGCCGTTCACGTCATGGCGTGTGTGGACACCGACATGTAATGGACGCTGCAGTGGCGGAGAATTGAAGGCCATAGAGGCGGTGGGTGAGCCCATGTCTGGCAACCCGCCTTGCTGAGAAAATGGAGAGTCCGCTGTTTCGAGAGAATGATGCTGAACAACGGATTGGTAATTGAAGGGGCGTCCGAAGCCGGCAGCGGTTGGAGGCGAAGAGACTGGAACGCTGGTCGTACCGATATGTTGATCCGGGCCAGTAGAGCCCTGTTTAGAGTCCGGCGGCGAAAGAACAGGAGGAGAGTGGGATTGAGGTATTTGTGCGGCATTATGAACAATCTGAGATTTCGAGATCCCGCTGGTATTTGTGGGGGCGGATTGCGCGAAGTGATCGCGTTTTTGCAATTGCGAGCCCTGAGTCGTGTGCCGTTCGCGATGCCGTACGCAGAGGTCCTGCCGCACAAAAGAACGGTAGCATTCAGGAAAATCACACCGGTATATTTGCTTTGGAGCATCTAAGGCGGCGAAGGATCAGTATCCATGCTAGTGGGGTGGGAAGAGCAGGGAGGTGTGGAAGGCATACGGTTTAGTTGATGGCGGTATAGATGTTCCGCGCGAGAATAACTTTTGCCGCAGCCTTCGAACGAGCAGTCGAATTTACGATCCAGCTGGACCTTGCGAGTCCTTTTCCTCTTGCGCGGAGGAGCATTGTCCTCATGAGTGTCCGGGCTCTCTGATCCTAGGTCCGTGTGCAGTCTGCGTGTACCCTGGTCCAATGGAGCCATAGCAGTGACAGTGAAGGCCATCCTCAGCCGGATATGGTTCCAGCTCCCAGTTGCCTCGTATGATTGTAACTTTGACCGTCTATACGCTTCTATTGCTGTGTGCAGCAGCTTAGCCAATGCCCTTGAGGTAACCCGTGGAGATTCGGCTTTTGCCAAGCACGCTCATCGATCAAGCTCGAATAGAACCGAGAGAGCGAGTGTTTGCGACGATGATAGCGCGACGAGCGAATGCCATGGGCTCTGGGAACTGCGTGCGTGCCGTTGACTGCGAAGCCCCGTGGGGAAACCGGCGATCGGAGGATTATCGGGGTTAGGCGATAAGGATGAAAATTTATTGGTATCGGGAGTCGTTATCGCAGGAGGGGCGGAGACGGAGGCTGGAGGGATATCTGATGTGTACGAAGAAGGGGAGAAGCAGGAGGGTGAGTCTCGTCCGGCGATGGTCCGATGTCAGTCAGCCGGTGGTGAGGGGGAGAGGGGAAGAAGATGGACCAGGACCAGGTTGAACCAGAACCAGAACCAGAGAGGGCTCGAATGGAAAAGACAGGCGCGGCACGCCCTCTAAATAAAGGCAGCGACGGTTATATCGTATAGTTATCTGCGGAATAAAATTCAGGTGCAACAAGTCCAACGAGGTCAAGCAGCGCAGCCGGTGGGGCCGGGCAACCATCGCAGGAAGCTCCCAAAGCGGCTAGAATGAGGCCGAGAGTGAACGACAGGGAAGTCTCATCCAACCCCTCGGACTCGCCCAGTGACCAGGATCCAGGAATGAGGAGAAACGAGAAAAAGAAATGCAACTGTAAATCCTTGCTCAGAAAAGCATGGTTGAGGCGTCGTCTCTAGGCTGACGAGTGCGAGGAAAGGAAACGGCTCGTGTGGCAGCAAATTCACCGGTAGCGATTGGACTGTGACGGCAGACACCGGCAAACGACCAGTCCCTGGCACTAGCAAATAGTTACCAAGGAGTTGCCGTCAATGTGTCAGAAGACAAGAGACAGAAGGAAATTCGAGAAAACTGCTGGAGGAGACAGCAGCCGGGGCCAATCCGGATCGTGCAAAGGGTGCTGGGTGAATATGCGCTGCGGCAGCGGCGGTTAAAATGAACCCTCCACCAGGAAGCCGATGGAGCCCTCGGACTGACTCTTGCAGGCCCTCGCAGGCCCTCGCACTTCTCTCGGGCTAGACCCGAACTCAATCGAGCGATCCAAGTCCCTCCAGCCTCCCAAGACTTTCCATTTCGAAGGCTCAAAGTCAACTGCCACAGTGCGGAGAAGCGATCTGCAGAACTGGCTGTCTGGTGGGCTGCTGCACTGGAGCATCGTTGGACTCAGTCAATCAAAAGCTCGTCTTAGCGAGGATGCATGATGATGATGCCGATGCACCGGTGACCGACCTGCAGGCCTTCCTGACTGTGCAGAATTCTCAAACGCCTATAGGGCTAGGGGCATTTTGCGTGCGTCGATCGAGTGCAGGGGTGTTTCCACGAGCTTCTCAACGCCTCATCGAGTCATACTTCCCTCAGCGCTTCACCAGAGTTACGAAATCCCCCGACCTGACCATGGGCTGATGGTTACCTGCCGGTGATGGTGACGGTGACGGTGACCTGATTATTGTCGTCGCAGCCAGCCTAAACAGCGTCTCTCTGGCGCCTCTCATCCAGCTCCACCAAGAGTGGCGCTGTCTGCACCATTTTCAACTTCGTAGCAAAACATGAATATCCTCATTTTCGCCGCGAGCCCAAAGCGCAAGCGAAGCCAAGAGGAAAAAAAAGTAAACATCGAATCCCAAACACCTTTCAAGCCACCTGACGCCTCGTTCTCCGCTGGTTCCCCAGTATGGGGCCCGGCCGCCCGACACCGCGGAGAACAGAGATCGCTGCAGTTGATTTGCACCAGTGCGCAGGGATGAGCGGGCCAGTTGTCAGGGGCACAGTTGCACAGAAAGAGCAGCTTGGAATTCGAAATCCATGACTGACAGTGTTGGCTGACCACGACCTGGTCAGCCTCGACTACTACGGTATCACTGCCTATGGGACGGAATCTTCCGATATTGTTTCCAGACTATCGGAATCAGGACTATTGAAAAAAATAATCCGGCTGTTGGATTTTGGGTTGAGTGATCCTCTCTTGGCTTCCTGTTTCTATTTTGATATCACATCACCACCATCAGGATCACGACGCTAACGATCGAATTAATTTCGACGCCGTGCCAAGCGCTGGCGATCGCTCTGATCCGTCGCTATTTCGAACAAACAACAGAGATCATTATTATCTCGAGCTCAGCCTCAGCTCCAGCAGCTGGGTCTGGCCTCGCAAACCCCCGTTCAATAAGGCTAGTCTGCTGCGTCTTGTATAAACGAAGCGTCACCAAGACCCCATAGCGCCAGACCACGAAGAGGGCGGCGCCAGCCGAAACAAGCGACTCGAAAAAGGTTGGAAACCGTGCCACTGCAGGACCGGGGCAGGTGCAGCATCATGCATGCAGGGCAAAGGAAACCATGGCTAAAACAGCCGAAACAAGAAGGGTTGGGCAACGACAAGGCAATTCTATTAGTTAACAAGAACTGGTCAGACCCAGCGCAAGGGGTGAGACGAAAAAGCAAGTATACATCCAGCACAGCGGCCCCAACCTATAAGACACTCTGGATGGAGAGGCGATCCGATCTAGAATCTTGATCTGGCACTAGCACTGGGCTTGTGGGAGGAGGGGTCTCGGAATTACGTAGACTTTCACGTTCGCGAAGGTTAAAGAAAAGAGGAGCTTGGAGCTGTTCTTGACTGCCGACATTAGTCTCAGCCGTTCCTCTCGTATAGAGTGAGTGGCTGATACCAGTCACTCGCTATTATTATGGACTCCCCGCCTTAAACGCTCGAAACTCCGCTCCCCAGCAGGATCACCACCGCGTCAACTAATACAATCAACTAAGAATAATCCCTTGTCTCCAGACTTCAGTCCGAAGCGAGCTGCGAACAACACCAGAGTGACCAGCCCCTCTCATCCGAGATCATCCAGTCCAAGTTAGTTAGGCAGATCAGCCTCAAGTCCAACCCGGCCCAGCTTAGAATTTTGGCCCTTGCCGATTTAACCTCGACGTTAAATAAAAAAAGAAAAATAAAAGAAGAGGAGAGAAAACCTTGGAAGGTAATCAGCATCCCCAGTCTCAACAAGCCAGTCAACCAAGTCAACCAAGACCAGGGTCGCAGAGGTTGCCCTCATCGAGTGTCGTTCGTGTACTCTAGTCCCTTCGAGAGCAAAAGTCCCAGCCGATCTCGCTCCCCGATGCCCAGTCACCGAGAATAGCGCGTGTGATCCGATCAAGGACACTACCTAATTCCTTGGACATGAATCAAGTTCCCGATATAGGAGGGTAGCAGTCGGGCGCCTCAGTATACTCCCAACTATGCAGATCTGTCACTCGTCGGCGTAATATGATGATAGTCAGTGCGGAGGCGAAGAAAACTCTTCCATCCTTCCTTCTTCCTTCGAAAAGAGTTCTAGGGTGACAATCACGTTCCTGTCAGATTAGCCAAGATATGTTTACTTTTTTTTCACCTTTTTTTTTTCCAGTACGGATAGTGGGCTTATGTTTTTGCCGCTTCAGTTGGTATTATTTTAATTTGCCTTTGGCTCGTTCTGGGCCCGGTGCCCCAGGGGCAATACCTTACGCAGGGTACCAGTCAAGTGGTAGTATTCGAGTACAACGTTGCGCCTCCTATTGAATAGAGGATTGTTGGACAAAGAATAATACCCTCAAGGGGTGCGAGTAAGCATGTGGCAACCGCGGGCGATCAGTGGGACTGCTATAGTAAACCAGATGCAACATACATATACGTATCCATCTCGGCATGCACTGCACCACTAGACACTAACTCCGTACTAACTACGAACTAGAACTCAGGATCCCGCCCCTCCCGTACCTTACCTAGGCTTGCCGCGGCCAGGGCAGGTCTCGGAATTCGCAGATCAGGTTAAACTGGAACTCGGAATGAGCGTGGAACGCCCGAGAACGCGGGGCACCAGTTTCAAAAATGATTTGCAATGGTCATCCGCCCTAGTTGCCAGACTAAATACCCTAAACTATAATTTCGTCTAGGTACACGCAGGGAACCAACAGCCTGTGGGTGGAGGTAGAGGTGGATGTCGCGCCTTCGTCATCTCATCTCCCCCCATCTCCATCATACTGCATAGTGGCTGCTCTGAAACGAAACCACCCCGAGAGGCCCGGCAAGAATACATGATTGGGTATGTGATATTCGCATAGATTGGAAGCTGCACGAACGCATGCCATCTCACCCGCGGGCTGAGTCCCATGACATGCGCGATTATGTATACCGATAGATTGCTGAGGGTTTGGCTTTCCCCGCCACAGGAGCTGAGTAATTTTGAGACTCGACGGCGGGTGGTGACGAGGTTTGAACGGTTCGTCCCCATGTATGTCGGTGTTCTTCAGAGCTGCTCCTGACCTGTTCAGTCTCCGTTCCGCCCCCTCCCTTTCCCCCCTCTTCTTTCCCAAACGAAATGAAAAATATAAAACTGGCAAATTTATCAAGACAGAGAGAAGAAATCTACCCGCTAAACCTGAACCGCGTGGCTTCCAATCTGCCTAAACCTTCCCTGGGCGCCACGTTCCGACGGCGGTATGAGTTGGTGAAATCTGTAACATACGTTAGCTAAGGGGAATTAAACTACAACCGGTCCATGTTCATACCTTGAAGGAGAACGCGAATCTTCCGTGTCTCTCCTGACTGGACCTTTTCGGAAATTCCATTCAGTAGTCGTTCCGCTTCGCCCGGCTTCATCGTACCCGTGGGGAGCATTTGCAGGGTAGACTGCACCCAACCACCCGTATCTGGCGGCATTAATTCGAACATGGACATTAGCAGACTTGACGCATCTGGGAAGCATTCCCCTGGGAATGTAAACATCATTCCGGTGAGAATACGTTGTACGAGGACTTGTCCTTGCGACGCAATCAGCCGCTTCACGGCCTCCTGTATTTCCGGAGGGTTGGTGTAAGCCTTTCCATCCGGAGCGGTGAAGCTCGACACGGCAGGCTTGTCAAAAGCAAAACTGAAGAGGTCGTGGTAGTAGTGCAGCGTGGCCATAAGAGGGTCAATTTGCTGCAGGGTAAGGGAGCTCAGTGCAGCCGAGAAGATCGGCACTGAGAGAGTGGAAGCGAGGCATTCTTTGGGATAGAATCGGACGGCATCGGAGGAGAGACGGAAGAAATCCTCAATCACTATTCACATGTCAGACAGATTGAAAGCAAGTTAATGCGTAAAACATACCATCAGGTAGGCTTTCTGGTGGCAAGTCATTCAGAATACGGAGGAAAGCTGTGGCTTGCTGCTCGTAGAATTGGAACACTGCTCGACTTGTTGCGGGGTCAACATATTCGGCGCCCTCAGAGAATTCTCGTACGACGGCATCAGTGGCCCACAGGAAGCACCCTTCCTTTGATACTTCGAAACCGCTCGCAAGGCTCTGGGCAAGCGTTGGGAGCAGAGGGCTCATGGCGGTTCTGTAGCTGATGATCATATTTCTCCAGCAGCGACATACGCGCTCCAGAATTGGGGTGGATGTCGTGAAGTTCATGACGAGTGTTGTCGTGATAGGCAAGATCTCACCACAATACTTCACTGCTGGGTTCTCCAGGCCTTGAGAAACAAAAGGATTCACGACCAGAATAAATATCGTGATCAACTGAAGGTGATCTGTCGCAAAGTGAGTATATGATAACCGTATATTGTAGAGATGTACTTACCGGCAACAGCTCGCTGGCCCTGTTCGTCTTTGGCGTTATTGGCCAGGTTCATAATGCGAGACATGAGGGGATCACAGAACAGCTTCATAGTCTCATATATCTTCTCCAATGGCTGCACAGCAACAACAGCTGCAACACCTTCTGTCACCTCCTCTTGGCTGCTTGGCTTCAGTCTGTCAATGACAGACTCGTAGAATGAATGAAGCTGCGCAATATGTCCTCCAAGGAGTTTCTGACAATCTGTTCCCAGGAACTTGAATGCCAAGGCAGAAGCCTGGACGACTTCCACAGAGCTGTGCTGGAAGCCCGAGATGACATAGTTCAGCTGTGCTTCGAGGGTCTCGGGATGCTGCGCTGTCCATTCTGTGTAGCGTGCGAGTGCCATAATAGCCTGGAACCGGACCTTCTCTTGGTTTGGAATTTGAACGATTAGGGGAATGACCTGCGGTAAGACTGCATTTTCTTCCGGGTCAACCATGCGGCCCATGGCCCTCAGACTGAAAAGTGGTGCTTCAAGCTCTTGCCAGTTCGGAACGTGGTCATCCGTTGATTGCGAAGCGTACCGAGAGATCCATTGCTGGATAACCTGGTAGGCCTTCGACAAGCATTCAGTAACTCCGATGACAACACAGCAATCCTTGAGAACGTCTCCCATCGCGTGTCGGAACTGTCGGAACTTCTCTTCCTGCTCCCGATCACCACCGAAAAGATCGGTTTCGCCTTCCTCGGGACGCGGGTACTCAAGATGCTTGATCATGATATCCACCAATTTTGAGAAAATATCGCCATAGACCGCACGCGACTCGGCATATCGTTCCAGTGTGACGTATTGTTTCAATTCGTACCAGAAGATGAAGGTGATAGAAATCACATCACGCTCCCAATCCCGTGCACAGCATTCCAGCACTGCTTCCACTAGCTCCCGGAACTGTGCAGGTTGACGCGCCATCAGGACCACCCATGCTTCACCGGCCTCAGAAAATAACCTTGTGATACCTCTGAACGCTTCTGTATCCTCTGCCTCGGCGGTTTCGGCGATCTTGGGACGGAGAGACATGACGCGTGGGTACAAGGCCTGGATGATGGGTAGTGAGTCATCGACTTCACGTGTGTCTCGGTATAGAGTACACATGCTGTCAACAGCAGCGTCGAATGATGCATCGTCATCCAGGGCCTTCACAATGACGTCCATCAGAGGTGAGTCGACAATCTTCGATGCCGGGATCTCGCGCATCCAGGACGTTATACAATCGAGAAGGCGGGGGTTCGTAGATGCCGCAGCTAGAAGTAAATGCAGTCAGCAGGGTTTATATGAAAGTGAAAACGAAAAAAGGATACGGACGGGATGATTGAGAGTATTGAACCAAGAGATGCATGACTTGCTCTGCATTGTCTTCCAGCAGTTCTTTTGTCCTCGACGAGAGTTCATCTTCCTAAGGCGAATGTATTAGATCCTGAACTATGGCCGCGCAAAGAGTCGTCGCCGGTCGATGTTGTAAACATGGGATGCTGAGTTTGTCGAACATACAGATAAATTGATTTTGCGACCTTCTGTCACTTCCTCCGGAAGGATTCTGAGAAACTCCAGCACGCAGTCACCGGCGTTGCTTCCTAGCGAAGTGCCGACAGTAACCAAAACGTCCTTCCACTCGACCATCTGGATAGCAAGACTGGCTAGACACACGCAAAGCTGGGTTTGGATAGGTCGCGGCCCTGAACCGAAAGCCACCAGGAGATTAAGAACTGAATCTCTCAATCCAACCACGGACTCTGCGGGCAATTGGTCTAGGTCAAATATGATCTGGTAGAGTCAGTACGCCAGAATGACTCCATAGGATTATTCTCCGGCTTCACCTTTCCCTTTAATGTTGTTGCTGCGAACAATTTCGCCTCCACGGGAACGTCGGTCGACTGTAACATTTCATGGGTAATAGTCCACGCCTCGACCTACATGGTGAGTCCAATCGATCAGTATAAACGCTTCTCAATCACGCGGTGGTGTGCCGTGGGGACAGGTGAGGGGCTAGGGGCGAACGAACGGATTTCTGAAATTTCTCAAGAAACTCATGAGCATGAGCCTTTTCGGTGCGCGGAACATTCCCTTGCATAGTAGCGACCGCTGCTAGGACGGGCCCAAAGGCCTGTCCTGCGGCGTCTCCTTTGCTGGCCATGGTCGAGGTGGGAAAGCTGTTTTGGTGTGGGTGTGCTCCGTGGGAGTCGGAAAGAGGGGTCAACTAGGCCGGGAGGCTCAACACGAGTAGGTTTCAGTCATGAATCATTAAAAAAAACATAAAAGAAAGTAATAAACCAGAGAGCTGGACTGCGAGGTGTCGCCGGCTGTGCGCAGACTCGGTGTCAGAGGGTCGTCAATAGGAGAGGAAGTGGGATGGTGGCTGATGATCCGTTCCCAAGGAAAAGTTGGTGAGCCGCAACAATCAGTTGGCGCCGAACTGACTTGGAGAAACCCGCGGCCTCTCAAGCTTCACATTATCTTTTCACCTACCCATCACCACTCGCCGCCAACCTCCTCTTCTGCTCGGTTTATCTCTATCAATTGTGCCGTCGGCTTACTTGATTTATTTTATTTATTTAATTTTCGCAAACTCGCGTCGTCGTCATGACTGGCAGAGGAGGCGGTGCTGCTCGCAAGACACTGCTTGCGCCCATCCACTTTATTTTCAAACTCCTCCAGCAACGCTCAACAGTCTGCATCTGGTTATATGAACAGCTCGCATTCCGTATAGAGGGGAAGATCAGGGTATGGAAGCTCCTGTTTCTGTGCAATGGCGATCGCTGACCGAATTGCTAGGGGTTCGACGAGTTCATGAATCTGGTAGTCGATGACGCCGTGGAGGTTAAGCTGGCCACAAAAACTGACGAGGAAAAGAGACGACCATTAGGTATGTGGAAGCTGCTCAGAATCTATCATTCGCGACTTCCAAAGCTGATAAGTTGCTTCGAATACAGGTCAAATACTGCTCAAGGGCGACAATGTCTCCCTCATCCAAGCTGTCCAGTGATCGCGAGTCGCGCCTCGTCTCCTATCTAATACGTCGTTAATTCCAACAAAAAAGTTCTTCGCCGTTTCCTGTTCTACGGAGATCTTTAAGACTACTATCTACGCTGTGTCACTGGAGAATATGGATGGAATAGATATATCTGCGGACATCTGAAACTGTTTTTGGACTTTCCGATTATTGTTGGCGCACGAGACACTGGTCATCGCCAACTATCACGACATCTACCAGCCAGTCATGATTTGTAACGGGTACTTCTTCGGGTAGGGAAAGCGTTTGCTCCTTGAGAGAGAGGGCGACTGTGATCTAGTCAGGAAATTTATTGCTCTCCTACATTTCGGATAAGGTTTTGTCTCACCGAGTAAAGGCATTTTTCTCGTTTCTGCTCCTTTTTCAGCCTCCCATCTCAAATACCTTGTCAGAAAGCTGTCATAGTATCCTTTCCCATGACCAAGTCTATTAAATCCGATATCGAAGGCCATTCCAGGCATCACAATCAAGTCTAGCCCGGATGAGTTAGTTGTAGTCTCCTTCGCTATCGTCGCGGCTAGTCCAGTCCCGCCAAAGCAGTTCTTCTTGCTCTGCGCCTGTGCTTCAGTCAGGGACGGAATTCCCCATTTGTCACGCTCTAGGGAGGTGAACTCTTCCATTGAGTCTAACGCAAGCATATCCATGACTGATGTCTTCTGCTGCGTGGTCGTGGTTTCAATGCTATGGATGTAAGGCACGAAGACCTCCTTGTGGCTTTTCAAGGCATCTTCCACTATTGCTGTTGTCGATAGCTCGCCTGTCGGCATGGACAGGTAGACGCCTATTCTTTGGGCTCTCTGATATTCGGGAAGAGCGAAAAGTCTACTCGCAACCGCTCTAGCTATACAAAATTAGCAACTGCCGCCATTTCAGCCAGAGAATAATGGTGCCAACATTGGTTGCCGATAGAGTCAGCGGAGATTCCCCGGAGGACGTCCCGCATTCTTTTGCGGAGATCCTTTTTGGCTGTCTGTATTCCCGCCATCATTTCCAATGGTTAGAAAAGGTGGGAGAGCAAAAAGACGCGGAGATAATATTTAGTAAAACACGGAGCAGACGAGATTATTCGAGTGGCTCATAGGGAATTAAGAAGTTGAAGGTCCATTGAGGAAGCTCAGAGTTACTCGCGGGCATATCACAGTGGAGGCTTGGCGTCGGCATTGCATTCATCATTGTTTTGTTTGCATGGCTGGATCGACAGGGCCGCGAGCTCCCTTCGAAAGGGTAACGTGGATTGCGCCCTTGAGTGAGAAACCCTTTTCTCACTTCCACTTGCTTCGTCTTGTCTCCCCTCCCAACCTGTTCGACAACTTCACGCAACAATGCTTGTGGTATACTTGCTTGCGAGCCTTCTGGCAGGCGTTGCTAGTGCCGGCAAGGCTGCCGATCTTGTCGGGACTTGGACCACCAAGTCTCGCAAAGTCGTTACAGGGCCAGTATGTTTTGGCCAACTGCCAGTGCCTTACGGATGATGCTGATGCTGTCTTTTCGATAGGGGTTCTACGACCCAGTCAATGATAAATTAATCGAGCCGGATCTTACTGGCATCTCGTTCTCATTCACCGACGAAGGCCATTACGAACAAGCGTTCTACCGCGCTATTTCCAACCGTAAGTATATATTTTCTCAACACTAATGGCCACATGCTGATGACAACCCCAATTTACAGCACAGGACCCGTCATGCCCGAAGGGTATTATGCAGTGGCAGCATGGTACATACACTATGGAGGCGGATAGTTCCCTGCATTTGACTCCGATAGCTGTGGACGGTCGCCAGCTGCTATCGGATCCGTGTAAAGAAGGGATCGGGATATATACCAGGTACAACCAAACAGAGCTGTACAAGGTACATTTGCCCCCTTTATACCACCGCAGGGCTGTCGTTAACATTGCTAGTCTTTCACCGTGGGCACCGATCCATATCATAAAAGTACACGGCTCGACCTCTACCAGTTCGATGGCGCGCCCATGCCGCCGATGTATCTTGTCTACAGGCCACCGGAGATGCTGCCCACCAAGCCGCTGAGCGACATAACGTCCAAAAACACGAAACGTCATCTCAGTGGAGATCCTAGTAAACGCGTCGGTTTGGGAGGCCTTGTTAGCAAAGACAGTCTTCTTGATCCGGACCGCTGGTTGTGGCTGGGTGTGGTTATGAGCGCTGTTGGCGGCCTCACACTGTTCTTCTCTTAGATTCAACGGTCTTCGACGACGCTTAATTGAAGAACTTGATCTGGTGTATGGTGTCTGTTCTCCGGGGTCACTAACTGTTCTGCCTGTAGGATACGTCTTCGGCATCCTATTATGCCTTGTAATATATTCAATTATTAATGTCTCTGAAATCGGAGCGCGATGTTTGCGGCGGAAGCCGTTCGATCAGATCGCGATGAGAGAAGTTTCGTATAGATCGTATAATGATACAAGGTTAATATACAATTGAGGTCCACCCCAGAAAATATATTCAATCAAGCCGCAGAAACAGCCTCCTTTGCGATTTTCGCAACCTCGGCTCTCTCAGCAGGCTTGCCATCCAGGGCACCCCCGGGCGTAAAGAGGGTTTTGAGGACCGTACCAATCTCCAGCTTCTTGCCACTCTCCTTCAGCTTTGTTACCTCGCGCGCGACAATCTGCTTGATCTCGTCGACACTCATTGTTTGCACTTGACTTCCATACTCCTCAAGGATCGCCTGAGCCTTATCCTCTTTCTCCTTGAGATCCGGTCGCTCGGCGCTGAGAAATTGCTGAGCCGAGTCTTTGGAGGCAGAGACACGCTTCCGGATCAATGCCAGTAATTGCAGGTCTGTCTGAATGGGAGACGAGGTTTTTTGCGAGTTGTTGGTCTCGGAGATCAGTGCTCGGAGGACGCTCAGCCTGGCAGTAACAGTCGGTCAGCATAGAGGTTTCGAATGGAATTGACTGGGATCGTTAATGCAGGGGAATAAACATACCTATCCGTATCCTTTGACCGCATCGCAGTCTTCAAATCAGTTCTCAATGTAGTCATCAATGGCGGCAGCGATGGGCTGGCTGTCGAGTTCCATCGCGCTTGGTAGAGACCCAGGCGGGTTGTTTGTCGCAAAACTCGGAGCATCACTGCTATTTAATGAGTATAAGCAAAAGCAAAAGAGATACAGCGCAATCGAACAGCCCAGAGTTGCTACAGTGATCAGTGAAAAGTGTAGTAGTGAGTCGTGTTTGTGAGGCAGAATCTCTGGAGGCGGCGAGCTTGGGTGCACGGACCCGATCCATGATTTTGATTATTGCTTCTGTTTCTTTGAATGCTCCCCAAGCTTGCCGTCTTCGACCTCCAGGACAACACACCACCCGAGGAACATAACACCTCGTCAATTCATGTTTCTTCTCCTCGAGTCTCGGCCTTCCGATCTCCTCTCCTCCCCCGGCCCTGCTTTTTCTTCCGAAATTGCTTCACTTCCCCGGCCCTTGCGCTGAAACCAACCTCGTCCACGCCGGGGAGCGCGATCACCTCAACGGCTCGAACGGTTTCGAAGCTGCACCATGTCCTACCCTGTTCTCCCACCAGTGACACCTCAGAAGCCTCTTCCTGGTGCTTTCTTCCAGACACCCGCGCCCGGCAATGCGCTGAATCCTCCGCAACCCACGCCTCCCCAGCCGACCGCACAGCCCGCAAATGCGGCGGCGCAACCTGTACTTCCCAGGTTCCCTCCGGCCTTGAAACCGGCACCGCAGAATCTGAATACGGAGGAACGTGCGGCGCGGACGGTCAATGATACCCTCACACAGGAAGCTCGCTATCCCGACCTTGATAGCTACTTGTCTCGTAAGTGAACTTGAGAAATTACGCCTCTTACTACAGACTGACAGTTCGATCGTAGAGGGCTTTTCATCCGACTATGACATCCCCGTGTCGCCAACATGGGCGCCGTTCCAGAAAGTCAAGATGTACAACATCCCCGACCAAATATTCGACCAGTATAACCTAGCGCAGGTATCTACCACCATGGGTTTGTTGGCGGAGCTGAATCACGCGTGGGTAGCCATCGACAACGCGCTGTACCTCTGGGATTATACACACACCAACCCTCAACTCGTCGGATTCGAAGATCAACCCAACAGCATCAATGCGGTCAAGCTAGCCAAACCACGCCCCGGGGTTTTCCTCCCTAGCATTACCCATTTGCTCGTCATATCGACCACGGCGGAGGTGATATTGCTGGGCATGAAATGTGAGCCGACCCCCGGAGGTGGTCGACAAGTGACTTTATACCAGACGGGGATGTCGGCATCTATTCGTGGATTGGATATCAGCATTTTGGCTTCCTCGGACGCGACTGGCCGTATATTTTTCGCCGGTACTTCCGATAACGACGTTTATGAACTTACATACCAACAAGAAGAAAAATGGTTCCAAGGTCGATGCGCCAAGGTGAACCACACAGGCTCTCGCATCGCTACATTTGCGCCTTCTCTAACCTTTACGCAACGGCCATCGGAACATGTCGAGCAAATGGTAGTTGATGATTCTAGGCGGCTTTTGTACACACTGTCATCATCATCTACCATTAGGGTGTTTCACTTGAAAGTAGATGGGTCCGTTTCTCTCGCAATTACGAAACCGGCCCATGATATCTATGCCAATATCGGCCACATCATCGCCTCTAACCAAGCGCTGAACTCCAAGGTTAAAATAGTGTCAATCAGCCCGATCCCGGCAGCCGAGGCGTCAAGGTATCATCTGATAGCGACTACCGCTACAGGTTACCGCATTTACTTGAGTGCCACCGGATCCTATAGCTGGTCTCCTGCGCCGAATGGCGCAAATGCCCCAACAAGCATGCAGGCTCATTATGTCAAAACGCCGCCCTTTGACAACCCACCTCCTGTATACCAAGGTCAATCGCGTTTCCAGCCCTCAATGGCGGCGTCTAAAGTCCCCATCCACACACTCGATCCAACGAGGTCATCAGCACGATTCCCCCCGGGTTATTTCTTCTGTTTCACTTGCCAGGACATGACACAAAAATCAGATACATTGTTTATATCTGCTCCGGACTCCGGACGCGTGGCCCGTTCGCAGGAGAGTGTCATCCCCGGAAAAGCCGCAGAAACCGGTATATGGCTCTCGTTGGGAAGCAGAGCGGAAGATATCGGACTCAGCTCTCCAACTACGCCAGCTTCGGCAAGTCCTAGTGGCTTTGGCAACGAACTCGCCGTTCAATTTGAAAACCCGTCCGCGGAGGTTGCCATTCTGACAAACACCGGCATTCATGTGTTCCGGAGGAGACGACTCGTTGACATCTTCGCCGCTTTGGTGCGTAACGGGGGTAGTGGCGGCGACGAGGGTCTCGAGGGCGAAATCAAGAACTTTATTCGTACTTATGGGCGCAGCGAGACACTCGCGACTGCCCTTGCAGTTTCATGTGGCCAGGGTGTAGAGGTCTCTACAGATTCACGACTTACCCAAATCAACGACCCGGATGTCCTCGAATTCGCCCGTAAGGTATTCATAGAATATGGCGGCCGGCCAACGCTGAACGAAAATGCTGTCGCCGATAATTCTACTCCGGCCATTGACACAGTCGTTCCATCACCACGACACGCAGGAATCGCTCTATACATCTCAAGACTACTCCGGTCGATATGGCGGAAGGAAGTTGCTGCAGTCGCTGGCGCCCCCGGTGGCCCGCAAACGATTTCTTCTACCATTCCAACTCCCAAGTTGCTAGACATTCAGAGGGATTTATCTGCTTTACAAGAGTTCTTCAAGACAAACAGGAGTTTTATTGAAGGACTAAGCGGGCCCGAAGCTCTTGCGCGCGTATCAACAAAGCAGGAAGAAATCGAACTTCAAGCAGAGCATCGGGCGCTTCACTCGCTCGTGCAGCTGGTATCTCACACTATCGAAGGGATTTCATTCGTGTCCGTTTTGTTTGATGAGAAGGTCGAAGAAATCGTCGCGCTACTACCTGATGAATCGAAACAACGGTTCTTGAAACTGACGTTCGAGGAGCTTTTCAGCACTACCAAGGGTCATGATGTTGCCAAAGAGCTGGTTAAGGGAATTGTCAACAGAAACATCGCCAAGGGAGCTAATGTCGAGACTGTAGCAGATGCTCTGCGTCGGCGATGTGGCAGTTTCTGTAGCTCTGAGGATGTTGTTATCTTCAAGGCCCAAGAACTGCTCAAGCGCGCTACCGAGGCTGGCTTCAACTCGGAGCTCGGTCGTAATTTGCTGAACGAGAGCTTGCATCTGTTCCAGCAGGTGTCAGAGAACCTACCCATGGATTATTTGGTACCCGCAGTAGAGAGTTACATAGTAAATCAATTCTTCGCAGGTACGTTTCCCATCCCATAATGGGCAATTCCCCGCTAACTTTCATAGGTGCTATCCAGCTCGCTTTGAATGTTGCTGGTCGATCAGACAAGGCGAACATGGCTTTGTCGTGGATGATGGACGGTCAACCACAACCGGTAAGACGTCCCAGCTCAGGTATGCCGTATAATGCTAACGTGGATATTGTTTAGGACCCTCGAAAGGACTACTACCTATTCAGAACGCAATGTTACGATCTCGTGTTCAAAGTCATCCTCGCTGTTGACAACCTTGCCCTTCAAGATCCTGGCGTCGTTGACGGGCAATTAACACTGGTCGCGAAGCGCAAGAATGAGGCCTATGGAATCATTTCAGAGTCTAAAGACGAAGTGTTTTTGACGAGCTTGTATGATTGGTATCTGGGGCAGGGTTGGAGTGACCGGCTGTTGAGATCGGACTCTCCTTTCGTCGTCGAGTACCTGAAGCGGAAGTCGAACGATGACCTTGCACACGCCGATCTCCTGTGGCGGTACTACACCCAGTCTGAACGCTTTTACGAGGCCGCTAGAGTCCAGTTAGAGCTGGCCAATAGCTCTTTTGTCCTCCCTCTCAGCCGAAGAATTGAGTATCTCGGCCAAGCACGGGCCAACGCTTCAACTTTCACACAAGATGTGGGACGACAGGCACGACAGCGATTGTTACAGGAAGTGTCCAATCTCATCGATGTGGCGAATATCCAGGATGACCTTCTACAACGGTTGAAGGACGATACACGCCTCGCGCCCGAGCAGAGGGCCAAGGTCCTCGAGGACGTGGACGGATCCATCCTTGAGGTCTCTTATGTATGTACCCCCCCAATCCATCTCCACCCCCACGCCCCCATGCCCCCATGCCCCCATGCCCTTATCCCACGCGCATTACTAACAAGCTCAGATGTTCAACCAATACGCCGATAGCGCAAGCTACTACGACATCTGCCTGCAAATCTTCCACATCGCGGACCACCGCAACCCCGCCGACATCCGTTCCACATGGCAACATCTGCTCCAGGATCTGCACGATGAAACGGTCGCACGCGGCTCCCCGCAGCCCTATGAGGCTGTTGTTGACAAGATCCGCTCCCTAGGGTCCCGCCTCCGAATGTCCGAAACCATATTCCCCATCCCCACTCTCCTCCCCATGCTTGAACGCTACGCCCTGGAACACCAGCGCAACGTCGGTCCCCCAACATGGGTTGTCGACACCTTCTTCGACCTTGGCGTCGCCCATGAGACTATTTACTCCGTCCTTGAATCAATGTACTACACCGACGAGGCGCCATTCCACGGCGCAAACCGCAAGATCATCGCCCGTGATCTTCTTTACACTATTGAACACTGGTTCCATGACACCGTACGGCTTGGCGGCATCGTCTTCGGAAGCGACATTATTGCCGAGCGCGTCGTGGAGATGCTTATCCTCATCCAACAGGGCGGTATCAGCCCTGACCAGATGGCTGTCGCCCATGAGCTTCGCGCTAGGATCCAAAATATTTTGAGTTAGGTTAGGTTAGGTCGGGGGTTATAGAGTAGTTTCAGTTAGCTTAGTTTTTACTTGTCTTGGTTGAATCAAACGATGGTAATGGATCCCCTTTTCAAGCTTTATCCAGGTTATATTCGCATTTGCGACCTTTTTTCCTTTTTTGTTTTCTTTTTCAACTCTGTGAAGGTGTTGTCGTCCGTCGATATTATCCCGTCTGATACTTCACTTCCTCCCGTTTTCGATCCTTTTTGATCTTTTGCGATCTATACCAGGCTGTGTAGCTAGGATGCGCGCAGGTTGTATGCTTTGTATACGACAAATGGACATTACTTACATACTTTTGCTTCCCATCACATTGGCCGCCTCCAAGATATTTAGGTTTTCCAATACGGGATGTCGCGGAGAATCTACATGTTAGAAGATAAGAAACACCACGGAAACAGAAGGAGAAAAAGAAGCTGCTCATCAAATAACCTTTCTATTAAGATCATTAGGACAGTAACTAGGTAAGCCCGAGATAAATTGACGCAGTGCTGTGAAACCGAACTAAACAACAGAAACCAACAAAAGCAGGCAAAGTAATTCAAAATAGTCTATTAGGGTGGCGGGGTTCATAAAGCCTTTTAGGGGCGGCAGGCGAAATCAGCAAGTGGAAGCGGGAAGATGGAGCAGAAGAGGGCAAAACACAAAGCAAGCCGCCCCCGAAGAGATAACAACGAGAAAGCAAATAAACAGAAAAGTAGCGGGTCGGGTTAATTCATCAAAACCGTCTATCAGCAACCGGACCGAGGTATCAGGGAAAACATTGGAAGATAAGCAGGATGGAACAAAGCGCGCACATGCGGGACCAGCGGCATGCAGCGAATTGAGTAATTTGACCGAAGGCGCGCAGGAGTAGTTAAGAGCGATAGGTGA
This sequence comes from Aspergillus sp. MA 6041, assembly GCA_025768905.1. Lineage (NCBI taxonomy): Eukaryota > Fungi > Ascomycota > Eurotiomycetes > Eurotiales > Aspergillaceae > Aspergillus > Aspergillus sp. MA 6041. Next base: position 519,571 of record JAMFNV010000011.1, on the reverse strand, counting down.
CAGTTGGATGTCGAGGTATTTTGCCATAAAAAGATTCGGAGAAAAAATCAGCGATGATGCAAAATTAAGGGCGCTTTTTTTTCCCCGAGTAAGACGTGCTGAAATCGATTATTCAAATTGGTCGTAAACGGGGATCGGCTTTTCGCCCAAGGCACAGAGGCGGAAGATATGGCGGAGTTTAGCACCGTAATCGTCATCAATGTAGTCAACAATAGCCGAATCTGGAGAGTTGGAAGGATTTAGTTAGTGCCTAGTTCCACCGCGCTTCAAGCTAATGCATGAAAAGATAAAGGAAAACAAAAAGAAAAAAGAAAAGAAAAATCGAATGAGGGAAAATTCCAAATCACTTACGAATGGTGCTCCTGTTGTCGAAAATGACGATAGTCTTGGGTTGCCATCGAACGCGAGCTTGGAAATCGTGTCCTGAAATAAAGTGTTGCATAAGAAAGTCGATCAGCCACCGCTGTTCTGCCTCTTTGAGGCCTGGGATCTTGGTGATAAATTCTCCGTTGAGGAAAAGGGTTTTCTGTCCAGTCACAGGGTGCACGCGCACCAATGGGTGGACGGTGTCGACAGCATCTTTGCGAACCAAACCACCAGTAAGACGAGTGTGGGTGATCATTTTCGAAGATGAGTGGACTGCCTGCAAAGTGTCCAGCCATGCGCAGAGAGTTGGGGATAAGCGCCTATTTACGGATGTCAGCTCTGCAAAAACGGTACCTTTGCCGGATAAATAAGAACTTTGGCTGAACTTACTTATAGGCCAGGTCGGTCGCAGCAAAAACAGTATCACCTCCGACTTCTGGTCCTTCCAAAAGTCCTAACATGACATACCCAGGCGGCTGCACTTCGTAGCTGACATCCTGGTGCCAGAGAGTGGTGGTTGTGCGCTGCTCCAGGAAACGGGAGATCTCTTCGCGATTCCCATCGCGGTGGATAATATGAAAGCCTGGGAACCCGCGAACGGTACCTGATACGGGCTGATAGTTTGGTTTGCCAAAGTGGCTCATAAATTCTGATTGTGCTGCGGGACCGGCATCAATGAGATCTTGGTTGGGGAAGGCAACAACCCTGCGCTCGGCGACAAGCAGCGCGAGTTCGTCCTTAGCTGCCGTGGAGAGTTCGCTCAATTGCACGCCTTCAAGGATGGTTCCAATCTGAGGCTGGATTTCTGTGACCTTGACATCGGGAGTCAAAAGAGAGGGCTTGGATTTATCCTTAACTCGCAATGCAGGATCCTCATAGTCGAAATTAGGGAGCGGATCGAACCACATCTTGTCCCATGTAGGGAGGTATTCAGGATAGCTGGTTCGTAGATGGTTTTCCTTTGTGACATCCACATATGGGATGTTGATGTCGTAACTGATTGGCTCCTGGTCTTTATGGGATGTGACCGGCTGAGCCTGCTTAGGCCTTATAACCGGGGCGGAGGAAGGCATTGCGCTTGGAGGAAGGTATTATTGAATGAGGTGTGTGTAGTTAAAAAGGGGTTTGTTGCCCTCTCGTTATGTGAAGGGACCGAAAAGCGAAGAATACAGGAAGAAGTTACTCCAAGAAAGACTTCTTTGGTGGCGCGAGGAAGTATAGATGCTTCACAGTAGAAGGAGGGGAAGCAAAGATTAATAGGACTTAACCACTTCCAAGAATTGAGAAAAATAGGATTGAGCAGATGGTGGCGGAGGGAGGATATCAATAAATATTTCTAAATTATCGGGTCACAACCTCGTCATCGTCATCAGGATAAAGCAGCAGCTCCTTCTCAAGGAGGAAATATAGCTAAGTGGAGGATGGTCTGATAATAGTTGCAGCGCCATCATCGCATCCACCGGACGGTTTCGCTTAGACTACTGTCATTTCCGGGCCGGTCATCTTGCGATGGGGATGCGCAGATGACGGACAAAAGAGCTGGTTTCCACGATGCCATGGCGAGCAGGGGTGCCATCGGTGGCCGGACAGAGGACATACACGCTTGAACGAAGATCGTAAAGGGGGGACGGGAGGGGCAACGGCAGGACAATGGGCCACTCAGATTGAAGGATGAGACGTCGAAGAAGGGGAAAATCTGCCAAAAGGAACACGACGGGGAGGCGAAAGGGAGGAACTCTGGATGAAAGGAGCTGGAAGCACCCATACGGAGTTGAGCCCGCGATTGTCACAAGTATCCAGAAGAGAGGCGGTCAAAGAGGAAAGCCCTCGACGGCACATCATCGGCACATACGGAGTAGCTCCTGCAATCTGCAACGAACAGTTGTCCCAAACTACCTCATGGACGTGATTATCGGGATGATTGGATCTTGATGTGACGATGGGACGCGACTAAGCACCTTCAACTCCCTGCGCCCGGGCTGTTCCGGGGGACTGGCTCTTCAGCGTTCATCGCCTCAATAGTCAATAATTCTGGAATAGTTTCACCGCTCAACCCTGGTGCAATTTGGGCGACCGATAAGAAAGCCGAGAAGCCGCAGAAGGATGAAAAGTGGGACGGACCATGGAACGAGCATGCACGTTGGCCCAATATCACTTAGCCTTTGAGCCTGTTTCCAGCACTACGAAGCGGGCTGGTTCTGGATCGATGAACAAATCCTCTGCAGTAATTAGCTGCCCGAGATTTGTGAATGTCGGTACAGCTTGCTGTAGCTCTGCTATCTTGCATTAGTTAGCCCTTGCATGGCTTGGGAGAAGATGGTAAAATCCCGAGCAAGGCTTGCCCTGTGCCTTCGTGGGCTCTACCATGAATGTAAAATCAGGTCCCACATATGTAGCACAGCCATTGCATCATTTCCCGTATTACCTATCTGATTCAGTGTCACAGCGATACTGCAGCGAAATTTGTAGTGCAGCTGGTGCTTGCTTCGGCGGGTGGATCTTCAATATTTTCTTTTTCCTGATTGATAAGGCGAACGCAGGCGGCCCCTCCGGAACTATTCCGTGCCACGTTAGTAGTGGGGAGGGGAATCAGGTCTATAGCTTTTCTATTACTTCATTGATTAGGCGACATCGGGGAGATGGGCTCGTCGTTTTTGATTCGGATAGTTCTTCCTAGCGAACAAGGGGCCCCGGCGGAAATAAAGGAGTTTTCCCCAAAAAACTAGACGACGCCATGATAAAACGGACAGTTTTCACATTGTGATAGGCGAGTTTCACCAGGACGAGGGAACAGTGAAAATCAAAGGTTGCACCTTGGTTTGCTTAGCCGACATTGCGAGTGGTTCCTCGGAGGGGTGTGCTATCAGGATCCCTGTCGATGGCAGGCTTGAATGCTTGATATCATTCGTTTTTGATGGATGCAACAAGGGTAAAAGAAACAGAACATGTTGATGCGCCTGTTTCAAGCCAAGCGTCCCGTAACTCCATCTCATTTCGGGAATGCGGTCTAATGCCCGTGGTTTACCTTGGGGTCCCCACACGGTAGATGATTCCTGGGCTGGGCCTCTGGAGAGTCAGAAAAGTCGTTAGCTATGCATCGCAATTGGTCCCAGAATAGCGGCGAAGGTGTCTGGAATTTTCCCTTGTCCCCCGTTCCCAGACCCATCGAAGTCTAACTGAATAACACAAGAAAAAGTTTGTTACGATAAGGCGCAATAATATACCGAAAATAGCCAATTTTCACATGCATGATACTGTTTGGAATTTAAATCAATTGCTGGCATGTCGGTTTCACAGTCCGACTGGAGGTGGCATCTCAGTTGAGACTGTAGGATGAAATCAGTTGTGCATGCAACATATTGCCTAAATTCTGCATCGATTGACGATATCAACTCGTGCTACACCGGAGAGTCCAACGTGGAGCTCGACCAGGCAGTCGAAGACGATATCGGCTGCTCCTTGAACCAGGATGGGAACTAGTTGATCGGGCTGCTGTCCAGTTACCAAAGGGCGCGCCGGAGGATCCATCATCATTGACGGAGAAATCATAAGGTTGACGCCAATTGAGTAAGAAGTGGCAACTTTGGGACACAATTATTCGTAAACGGCCACGCCAGTAGGAATCCCGGTGGCCCAGAATCCGCATCAATCCTCTTACCTCTACCATGAGAGATTCCCGACTAAACGTCCCTTCAAGGTACCTTTCGGGTTCTGGAGACGGGCCCACCTGGATTTGATGTTACGTTCGAGAACAACTGCATCATTGGACACTAAGTCCATCATTCTGGCACTAAACGTAAAGTTCCCGTGGCTTGCCCCAACGAAACCCAAAGCGGGCCGAGTTCCAATTTCGAAGAGCAGTTAGTGCGAGGCCCGATGGACCATAAACTTCAGATTCGAGCGCAACTGCTGGATCGGGTAAACTAGCTGCATCCCGCATGCAGCGACCATGCGTCGTCTAGTCGATTTTGAGCAGACATTGGAGAGCATCCTTCGCACCACCGAGGCAGCAAGGTGACCCATCCCTGCAGTGTTCTGACTTCTGACGGTAAGACTCAGCCAGGCCGATTGTCGGGACAAGCTGCAAGATCAGCACGTACTTTCAGAAAAGGTCGAGTCGACATTTGGTTGATTCTTCGTGAGTACCTTCGAAGGTTGGCCTCCCCGTCATCCTGGGCTGCGACGGGTCATTGCACAAGCCATAGCCGGAGAGGAACTCGGCACCTGAGTGGAAGAGCACAGAGTTGCGGTGAGACGCCTTCTTCGATGGGGTATATCCCTCACTCGGTGTAGAGTCATGGACGAGGCCGATCGTGTCTCGAATAGTTCACCTTAGGTCATAGATTTCATAGATTCGATCGCTGAGGCCGGGCCAGGACAGCTCCTATGACGGAAATCCATGTCAGAATATACTACAAGCCCGAGGGCGGGCGAAAAAGCAAAGTGAAGGCTCTCAGTGTTAGGCCGCACACTAAACTTTACCTGCCGCAGCGAACAGATTGCGTACATTCCGTACGATCCACGCAGCTAAGGATAAGCTATGTTTAGGGAGCCCGAACGCGTGCGTTCGAAAAAGCAAATATGGGCCTATGGCCCAAGCCTGCCTTATCGCTGCCCGGGCTTCCACCGGCCTGGGTCTGGTGAACGGCGGGCCTTGAGGCGGTTCCTGAGCTCCAGGCTTGATTCTCTCTCGAGCTGACAAGGCGAGCGTTGCTTTTTCCACAGCCCGTCACATGACCACGCGCCTTCCGTCCCGGCACCCGTGATCCGGGCTTCGTTGGTTTTGTTGTTTTCCCACTTATCATCATCTCCAACTTCCTGCATATCGCTGCTCTGTTCGGGTTTCGGGCGTGTCACCAGCCTGTCAACCAGCCATGTCCTCCCTCTGGAGCCGGAAACGCGACCTAACCTACTTCGGGTTCTTTGCAATCCACATTCCCATCATCTTCTGTGAGTTGTCCACCGTTAAGCCCAGGTCTCCGCATGGATTCCTCCAGTCTCCACGCATCAACAAGTTCACAGGTCACAGCCCATTCCTCGCTGCCGAGCACGGCATGTGGTAGAGCTGATTGACCCAGCTTGTGGCCATCCAATTGAGGTGCAGCAAGCTGCAGACACCGATGTAGTCTACATACGGATTGACTGACGCCGGGTGGTATGACATCTTTTCGATAGTGGTTGATGCTGTCCCTGTCCTTCCAGGCCTGCTTGACAACGCCCTCTCACGCCAATTACGCGATTTCTACATCGCCACATACCGGGACAAGTTCTTCGAGGGCCCTGTTCCCGCATGGTTCACCTCCTATACATGGATGGAAATATTGTACCATGTCCCACTGAGTATCTGGGCCCTCGGCGCCCTCTTGCGAGGTACGACCCACCTAATTCCCTCACGGACAACCCCTCCCGAGCCCTCAGCAAGGAACTATGAGGCGCTTGGGGGCTAGACAGTAGGCTCCTAGTCTTGGATTCTAGTCCCGCGGTTTCAGCCTCGCATTTCCATCAAAGTTTTTCCCGGTGGATCACAATTAACTCGACTTTGACAGATGATCCTTTGGTTCCCGTCCAGTTGCTCGTTTTTGGGTTCCAGTCGTTCCTCACATCCTGGACCTGTCTTTGCGAGGTCTGGGCATGGGAGGATCGCACCGTTGCTGAAAAGCAAAACCTCACCACGCTTTATGGCCCATATGTCGCCCTTGGTACGGATGACTCGGCCCCACTGTTGCCTCGGAGCTTGAGCTAATTTCTGTTTCCACTCTAGGGGCGTTTATGACATTGGATATGTTCTGGCGGCTTCGGGCGAGGCTCCTAAATAAACCAAAGCGAGAGTAATTATCTGGGCTCCTTATCTGAGAAGCCTGGATATAGGCCGACGAAATATACACAAAGGGTGTAAAAGCCGTTTGTACAGTGAAAATATTGATAGATCGTGTCGCTGTATAGCAATCACTATGCTAATACAATTCATTTCTTGTTGCTTACTACAACGTCACCATACAAAGGATCGGCGTTTACTACACTACGTAACGTCTAGTCCGGAAGAATATTTACCAGAAAGAGGAATCGCAAACGGATAATACATGATTATTACTGTCATAAGCATTCATGGAAGTGACACCGCTAGCCCCGGACCGACAATCCTAGCCAAACCGGGGAAATGAAAGTAACTTTCCGACGATGTCTCGTTTACTTATCCTGTCTAGAGTACACCGTAATCCAGGGGCCAACATTATTCTCTAACGACGAATGTCTAATCCAAAGGTACTGGCGTTTGGCGGTGACTGCACCACAGTCACGCTGTCACAGATTGCATTAAAATAAGCATCGCCGGAATACGTCATTCCCTGGTCCCTCGGCGTTGATCCCTGAAACATCTAGCGGGACTGAGTGGAATAAGTCACGGATCATATCAGGAATCCAATGGCCCCGTCTAGGTCACCTTTAGCTGCCTCCAGTGCTCGCGTGGCTTCCTCGCGTGTGAACCCAAGTTCCGTGATCTTCGCGATGGAGGCTTCGGGCCAGCGGGACGACTGTGTCTGTACGGGGGCTGGGCGGGACGATGAGGATGCCGTTGGGGCCGAGCTAGGACCTGCACCACTGGCGCTGGCGCTGGGTCCTTGGTTACCGGCTTGATGCGTCACTGCTCCTGTTCGAGCACCGATCTCGGCGCCGTCGGCTCCTTTGATGGTGGGCTCATCTTCGAACTCTTCCAAGAGGTGTTTGGGGATCTCTGCTTCTCCGAGGAATGGGACGGCTTGGTCCTGGATTACGAGCGCTCCTCTCCTTAGATCAATGCAGGCCTGGTGTCGTCTCAGCATGTCAAGTCCGAGGAGAAGGTCGATGTGTTTTCCTTCCATGACGGTGAAAGAGCACGGTAGGAACATCTCGCCAATCTTGATCTGAGCCGAGTGTACTCGACCGAGGATATTCGCTGTTCCTACACCCTTTGCGATACCTCCATAGCGTGAGTCTACCAAGCGCATTATGTTGCATGCGGTCGCGCAGTCCGGCGACATAATAGTTACCTGAGCGCCAGAATCGACGAACGCGTTGACTTTATGGCCATTGACCTCAACGGGAATATACAACATCGTCACGCGGCCAAATGCTGTGACACAAATTAGCGGTCTGTGCTCAAACTCATGCAGGGCGGTCATTCTTCAACCTACATTCAGGATGATGTTCCATGGCATTATGCAAGTTCTCCGTCACCGCATTTTGCCGAATAATCTCCTCGATTTCCTTCTGGTTATCCGGGTTGAACGGATCGGCATTCAGCATCGCAATCCGAGCCTCTTTCTCCGCTTCTTTTTGGGATTCCTGCCGCTGCTGGTTGAGCAGGACTTCTCGGAACCGTTGAGGATCATCAGAAACATCTGCCAACTCGGGATTTCGCTGTCGCACGGCGTCGCGCACACGGTCATCGCCTAGTATGTGTAATCGGATCATCTCGGGATCGGGGTTCATTTGCTGCTGTCGTCGTTGAAGTTGCTGGGGAGGTGGTGCCTGGGTTGACGGACTACGTAGCGTGACGTGAACACCCAGCATGTCTCCCTCCCCGATGCCGATCTGTTCGAGGGTCTTGGAATCGTCACCGAGTAACTGGTTATTGTATACAAGTCTTTGGGATGAGGGCGGGATGGAAGTTTCACTTTGGACGATGCTTTTTAGGAGTTCGATTGTCATGTCGGGACCGACCACCAACGGGATGAGATCGAGCTCGGCCTGGTCCGGCCTTATCACGTTCACTGTAATACGCCTATATTGAAGAGTTCGTTAGCCGTAGTCCATCCGTGCGGGTTGTATTTCCATATTGCCAACTTACATGTTGGCTCTTGTGGTGCGGGGAAGGCGGAAGCGAAATTATGCGAGTGAGAGCTAAGGAATGAGACGGTCTCGAGTCGTTTGCACAGTTAACTATTGTACACGAGATAGATGAGGCGACTAGAGAGTAAGGCAGAAAAAAAGTAGGACTGAACGATGCTGATAGCAGTCTGATATGGTACAACGGATGCGAGGGAGTTGCTGGGTCACAACCCAAAGGTGAGGAAGGGGTTGGTGGGGCTCAAGATAGGAGGAACAGAATAGAAGACAGACGAGAAAGAAGGGATGAGAGTAAGATTGAGGGAGGTTAGAAGCAAAGAGAATCGAGCAGGGTATCTGAAACGCGATAGGATGAGTAAGAGTGGAAGTTGCGGTTCCTGGTGCGGTGCAGCGGGCGGAGGAGAGAAAAGTCACCGCTCAGGCAGCCATTATCATGCGTCATCTATACAAAAGGCAATATTGCTGGCCAGGCACAACCGGACTATTTCCGAGTCTTCGACTAGCTTAAAATATGGCAATATTGGTTTTTTGATAAAGTATATTTCAGAAGGTGTAATCCTATACTTTCTTTGAAAGAAACATTTGACTTAGAGTTAAAAACCTTGACCAAAACTCTCGTATATATATCTAGGCACCCACCATACAACTGCCGTCAGCCAGCAACAACCGTACTTTTGGGAGCCGGCTACACAACAGCACTGATAACCCAACCTGGATGGTTGAGGAGTTCTTATTGAACTTCCATTTTTAGAGGCTGGTGTGTGCCAACCTCCAACCAAATCAGCTAGAAGAGGGGCTTCGATGGGGGAGACACACTAAACCTCGGGGTCAACAGAGGCGACTACTCGTTTTGGTGTTCTGCAGGAAGAAACAGCCGTTGAGGTGCACATGCATATGCTAGCAGCATAACCTGGAGGGGGATTTGGGACTTTTGAGGAGGCTCCAAGAAGAGGACAAAGCACTCCATCTAATTGCACAAGGTCCATGCTCGGATTCTCCAACGACCTGGGCGAGTGCCCTGCCTATCTTTCTCCACGGATGTATTTTCCTGACTTCACTCAGCTAGTGTCTGGGCGATGGCCTGTTGGAATCTAGACTACCTAGCCGGTCATTTAGGGCGAATCTCAATAACGCAATAACAAACTGGGGGAGTTTCCATCTTGTCTAGCACTCGCAGCAGCCTGGACAGGACGATCTGCAAGTGCGCCATTTGCTAGGCCCTACTAAGAAACGTGGGCAAGTGAGATAGCGGACCCGATAGGTCCTCGACTCCTCATATTCGATCCGCAGAAGTGTGTCTGCCTTGACAGCGTCGATCTCGCTCTGCTGAGTGGGTCTTTTTCGCGGAAACTGCGCTTAGGAACCAGCATGTTGAGGATCGTGTTCTCGAAAGACCCTTGGTGTTTGAGACGGCGTCGTGACCAAGCCTTCGCTGGCTCCAATTAGCAAATGCCGTGATGTGATTGAGCGGAGAGGTTTATGGACCTACCTACGTAGTGGAGGACCCCATATTGGTGCCAATCCGATGATCTGATTCTGATACCATCACATGCAGCCCACTATTCCTTTCCGGTCTTGACTTGACAAAATTAAGCATGTGTTTTCGTATAGCATCGAGCACACCATATCCCCCGAAGTCATTGATTATGTACATTGAGAAGGAGCGGCGGTTCGCAGGCCGGCATGCGTCAGCTGTTGAAAGGCATTTGGGGGCCCGTGACTGGGAAAAAGGTGATCGGGAGTTTCTGTGGCAGGTTTAGTATAGACCCATGTTTCCATGCTGTCGACTTTGGTCTTCTTCTTATCAAGGCCTTCTCTCGCATTCATTTATACCCAACGTGTTTGACCATACCCTCTTCGGTCGTGGCTGGAAGAGTTTTCTCGAGCGTGATGCTTGGTAGTTATGATGATCTGAGAACGACTTCTCGACGGTAGCGGGGATCGATTCGGTTCAATACTGTTTGGGTTGGAGTTTTGAATCTTGACAGGCCCATGCTGTTGCTGTTTGACACCTTTGGAGCTGGCCGTTGGTTCGAGACGCGGAAGTTCAACGGATCTATCAACGAGAGGAGTGATTAACTGAATAGGAATGAAAAGAATAAAAGGAGGATTCAAGGTTTTGGACGCGACTTGATAGCGCGTTGTGTCCACAGACAGTCATCCCATAGCAAGCATCGGTGCCGATCGAAAAAAGCAATATAGCGTGTCCGAAAGTCCGATTTGTTCGGACTGTTTCCAGCAAGTGAGAGGATGTCAGTTTGCTGTTTTTCATTGCTCTGCGTTCCGTAGTCGTCATCGTCATCGTGGTTGTTGTGGTTGTTGTGATGACTGAAGGCGCCAACTGACAGAAATTGTTTCTAACTTCACTACTCCAGCGAATCTTTCTATTCACTCGCAACATCGCACGAACATCTTGCAGCTTGGCTACCCACAGAATGATTAAGAATGTGTATCTTATCAGAGCCTGAGACTGACACCAGGAACATTTACGAATATATTCTGAATGTGTTTACTCTAAGCGCCTTGCTGACGACACATCAGGCACCCCTTCACCCTCAACAATCTTTGCAGACAAAATCTCATCCACAGGTATTTCCGCCAAACGCTCGATAATATGGTGCAATGTTGGCAGGGCCTCCCAGTCTAGCCCATCAATCTCCAACGCAGCCTTGCTTGCCTTTCGGACTCGAGTTACCTTGGAGACAAGCACTTTAGACTCATCCGCATTGGGTACAAGCACAGGATATTCCACGTCCGGTTGTCCCTTGCAGTCTGCACCAACCTTGGGGATGTAGCGGTGAAGTAGCAAGCCGCCATTAACACCACTATCCCCCGGCCCAGCATTCGCATTGGGATCCTCGTCTTCTAGGCCTTCCCAGCGGAACCGGCCCCAAACCGCACCCTGCCAGCTAGCCTGCAGGTAATACGACCCTTTACGCTCGTTTGCATCCAAAGCGGAATATAGCTTGGGCATTCCGAGCTCTTCACGGCCGCTTACTATTGGGTCTGTGAGGCTCTCGAAGAGAATGGGTAGGTAGGTTCCCGTCACGGTCTCGCCGTTGGCCTTTTTATACTGCACCCCATCGATGTATAGGCCGAGATGGCGGTAACCGCCGCCCCCAAGCCAGTCCATGCCATTGAGAAGTGTCTGCGAGAATGTTGCGGTGGCTACTGTGCTCGGTGTACCGAAAGAGTATGAGTCGTTCGGGAGGAGGTTCTGAAGGAGCGTTCGACTCGTCTTGAATCGGATCGAGGTAGTCTGGAAGGTGGACTTGTGTGATCGATCAAGACGGCTGAGTCCTTCGAAATCCTGCCGTGGACCAGGCATAGGTCCGAACACGGTGGGCTGGCGCCAGTACTTTTGTGGTCCTTTGCTCCAGAGGTGTTTCCGGAGGATCTGGGTGGAATGATCGTATTCGTCATGGCCGTAGATGTATTCGGTCGTTGCTTTTTCTGGAAACAAGTTAGCGGAGTTGCTATAAGGTATGTAGTTTCATACCCTCTGCCGGCGGAAGAGGCCCGTGAGAGCTCTTCCGGGTCAATTGCTGGATTGTTGTTGCGCGGGTGCGGCGAGCTTTCTCATACAGCTTAAGTCGCTCGGGGATATCCTCCTGTCGAACATCCCGTGGAAGCATTACGCCTAGCGAAATGGCGTCTTCAATGGCCATAGCACCGCCTGAAGCACGGTACGGCAAGAATGGATGCGCGGCATCGCCTAGAACAGCAAGCCGACCTTCAGCCCACGTGGGAAGGTCGTCGGTGTCAAGCAAAGGCCACACATTCAAAGTGGTAGGATCGGCCTTTGACAGAAGTTTCCGAACTTGGGGACTGAAGTCATTGTATACGTCAAGCAGAGACTCTTTGCTCGCTCTCTGATCCCATTCTGAGCCGTCGTGGATCTTGGACATGGAGTCGGGATGGATGCATACGAAGTTGAGCAGCTCATGGTTGGCGCAGGGATAGATGACCACGCGGCGCTCAGGGCTATCGAACATGTACCATGTACCGAACTCCTGTACCAAATCGCTCGTATCGGGATCATCTAGGACATCTTTGCGCGCAATGAGGAAACGGAAAGCGTTTTTGCCTGAGGTGAATGGTTTGATATTCTCCCCACCAGGTAGCTTTGATTTCGCTGCGGAGTGTATGCCATCTGCACCGAGGACGAGGTCCCCAGTTACAACGTCGCCATTTTCAAGAGTGATGGTGGCGCTGTGAGGCTCGATGTCGACCACTTTGTTAGAAGTATGGAGTCGAGCAGGAGTGCCAGGTCCTGGAGCCTGAGCAGCAGCCTTTAAACCCTCATGGAGATGGGCTCGGTGTACGAGCAACCAGCGCTGAAGAAATTAGCATGTGCGTCAATGAAAGGTAGATTGAAAGGTTGAAAATATACCTGTCGCCAGAAGCCCGCAGTTTTCTCGATATCCAGACTGAAGATTTCCGGACCATTTGGAGGGAAGACGCGCATCTATTCACATGAGTATGTTTCCTACCAACCAGGACATGCAATACGGACCTTCTTCGATTCAACTGCGCCGAGAGTCGTGGCATCGATCCCGAGTTTCAACAAAGCAGCATTTGCGTTGGGCGTTAAGTGGATGGCGGCTCCGATTTCGTTGGCGAACCGAGAGCGCTCAAAGAGCTGTTTCCTGTCATTACGATTATCAAGGGACATGGAGGAATGTCCTTACCTCAACGCGATGTCCTTGCTGCCTCAGAGCAATCGCCGCTGACAGACCACCGATACCAGCACCGGCAATAAGGATGCGAAGGCCCTGGCCCTCTTCTGGATTGATACTGCCCATTTTGCGTTGACGGATGGACTGCTGCTGTACGGCGCAAGATGCTAGTGACACAAAAACTCACGAACTTTTAAACCATCCTGGGAATAGAGCATACCGAAACTCGCTTGTTAAAACATCCATCACTGCCGGTTTTCCGACTGAGGCTATGGCCTCGGCGGGGAGGAGAGACATCGGGTGGCCCGAATCGGCTCCACGTCGGGATGTCTGGATGGCGCGACACACGCAGTGAGGGGATAACCCAGATATTTATCCCACTTGCCGTAAAACTTACAATCAGATCTCCTGATTTATTCAACAGAGAATTGCTTGATTGTTTGTTCTACCACCAAGTTCAACATGCCGAACCCTGTGCGCGAAGACATTACCACTAGGGACGAGACCTCCTTCGCCTACATATTCGAGCAGAATGTAACAATCGCCCTGAAGGACAAGTCTGGTCTTGTTAGATGCAATGTATACCGACCAAAGGGAACCGAGAAAGTACCTGTCCTGGTAACATATGGGCCCTACGGCAAGGATATCCCCTACGCAGACTTCCATCCAAAGTCCTTCAGCGAAGTTAACCCGGAACACCACTCCACACACTCCGCTTGGGAAACGCCAGATCCTGCTTTCTGGACAGATCATGGGTATGCCGTTGTACGGGCAGACGAGCGCGGCACAGGCCAGTCCCGCGGAAAGCTCGATACCATGTCGCGCGAAACCAGCGAGGCGTTTTTCGACGTTGTTGAATGGGCCGCGGAACAGCCGTGGTCATCCGGGAAAGTTGGTCTGCTTGGGATTAGCTACTACGCCGGGAGCCAGTGGCGTGTTGGTGCTAGACAGCCAAAAGGACTGGCTTGTATGATCCCCTGGGAGGGGATGTCGGATTACTACCGTGACCGGTGCCGACATGGAGGGATCTTGTCGAATGCGTTTATCAAGTTCTGGTGGGACCGCCAGGTTGTGAGTAACCAGTACGGACGACCTGGGCGATCTGCTCGCAATTGGGGCGTTGATACAATTGAGGGCGATTTGCCGGAGGAGGAGCTGGTTGCGAATCGACAGGACCAAACGATTGACAATGTGGAGAATAATTTCAGGGATGACCTTTACTACGCGAGCAAGGAGTACACCATGTCTGATATACAGGTAAACAGGACCAGCCATCCCGGCTTCTTAGAGCTGTGCTGACGAGCGAGCAGGTCCCTCTACTGTCCGTAGCCAACTGGGGCGGCATTCTCTTGCATCTGCGAGGAAATGTCGAAGGCTACACGCAGGCAGGCAGCGAGCTCAAATACCTCCGCTTCATCACCGGCCGCCACGACCTACCGTTCTACTACAAGGAAGAAGTTGAAATCCAGCGAAGCTTCCTGGATGCCTTCCTGAAGGGCGAGGACCGCGCCGGCTGGTCCACAGGCACCGCACCAAAAGTCGACCTCGTCCTCCGCAAAGGAGACGTAGGATTCAACAACGCCGAGGCGGAGAAAACATACCCGCGCCGCCAGGAGACTGAATGGCCAATCGCCCGCACGCAGTACACGCGGTACTACCTGACATCGCAAAAAGAGCTGGTCCTGACCCCGCCCAAAGAACGGTACACCAAACTCAGCTATCCTGCGCTGGGCACATTGGAAAGCCCATCGCTGATCCAGTTCACCACGCCCGCGTTTGAGACGGAAACTGAGATCACCGGCCATATTGTAGCCCACCTGAACGTTTCTGTGAGCCCGTATCCTGGCGCCCCAACGCCCTCTGATATAGACCTCTTCTTGACGCTCCGGTATATTTCCCCCGAGGGCAAAGAGGTATTCTACACCGGCACAGCAGGCGACCCGGTTCCGCTGTGCAAAGGTTGGCTGCGAGTAAGCCTGCGCAAAGTGAGCGACCAGCATGCGCGGCACAGACCTTACCTCCCGCATCGGGACTATTACTCGACGGATGTGCTTCCCGTCATTCCGGGAGAGGTGTACCCTGTTGACGTGGAGGTGTGGCCGACAAATGTTGTTGTTGAGAAGGGGGGTAAGATTGTCCTCGAGGTGGCGTCGGGGGACACGCAGGGCAGTGGGATTTTCCTTCACAATTCGTCAACTGATAGGTATGTTACCGACAATTTCTGGATTACGGAAAAGGCAGGACTGACAGGATGACTATCTAGATCTCCGGAGAAATTCCAGGGCCAGAATCACATCAATTTCGGCCATGGTGATAACTATGTTACACTGCCGATTATTCCGCCACAGTGAGCATAGCGTATAAGTATGGTAGTAGACAGAAAAGGGCAGTAGATTGCAATTCAATTGAATAATAGACGGCCACCTCGGTAGTTCAGTGTAATCTCCATCCATCTCCATCTCCGATGTTTCTTCTTCTCTCCGATGTTTCGTCTCCGCTCCCGATGTGGACCCGAACAGTATGAGCTTGCTAGATATAAGAACACCCAAACAGCCTTAACCAGCCTCCACGCAAGTACAATCCAAGCTCATTCCAATCCAACCCAACGACAAACAAAAGAAGAACCAACCAACCAACCAACCAAAATGTCCACCAACACCACCGACAACAACACCACCAATGACCCCTCTAAAAACCTCCGCCCCCTCTCCCGGTACATAACAACCCACAACGAAACCGGCCAGGCGATCTTCTCAACATCGCTCTCCGAAACAATGCCCGTGCAGCAAATCCCAGACAGCGCACACTTCTCCCTCGCATACACCTCCTCGCACTTCCCCGCCCGCCTGGCAAACGACAGCGACATCCCCGAATATGCGCGCTACCTGGAGCCCGGAAACTCGCCGGGCCTGGTCATCTCCAGCGGCTCGGTGTGCCGCATTGTCGATGTGCGGCCTGGAACTATAAGTCCCATGCACCGCACTGTTAGCTTGGATTATGGCGTTGTGTTGGAGGGGGAGGTGGAGCTGGTGCTGGATTCGGGGGAGACGAGGTTGTTGAAGAGGGGGGATGTGGCGGTTCAGAGGGGCACGAACCATGCGTGGAGGAATGTGACGCCGGGGAATAGTTGGGCGAGGATGTTGTATGTGCTGACCCCGGCGGAGGGCATTGAGGTTGGGGGAGTGAAGTTGGGGGAGGACTTGGGGGATATGGGGATTAGGGCTAGTTCTTGATTTTGGTGGTATAAATAGAGACGGGATAACAGAGAGGTGTATTTAGATGTTGAAAGGATGTTGATATTGTATTGGATATTGTGATGGGTATTGTATGATTGCGAGACTGCTCTATATGCTAGAGAGGGCTAACTAGTATTCTCCTCCAATCTCATAGTGGAATATCCGATCATTAAACCTCCCTCCAGTAAATCTCCATAGCCGAGCAACAGACTTCGTATTCCATTAGTATAATTCTCATATCTTTAGAGTATAACAGGAACATACCGCATTCAACCAGCACCCATGTAACATCGACTGAATGAAGATGAATTCCGGAACGTTAGACCCCGCCGCGCGTTCCTCAAAGCTGAGGCTGCGATCCACAGGACGATAAGGCGGAACACGACGATGGTTAGTGGGCCAGTTTGCTGGTTGTTGTTGCTGAGGCGGAGATGGAGATGGAGATGGAGAAGCGGTGTTTTGGCTGCTGCCGCTGTGGTGAAGTTCGTAGTCGGCGAGGACGGAGAGGGCGGTTGTGTTTGTGGTTTCTGTTCGCGACATTTTGGCGGATCTGAATACGCAACACAGATGAATCGAACATAGAGAGCAGTAGATGGGATGTAGAGAAAAGCGTGGTCTTAGAGCATTCCACTCCTTGCGGCATTCGGGGAGGGATCGCTCTCCCCCACATCCCGAGCCGGCCACATCAGACAATCTCCAGCATATCTGGGACTAATCAATTCGCTCCTAGCATGGTCTCGGAAGACGGGCGGGGAAGCTTTTACGAGGGAAATGAAGCTGACCCGAGCAACGGGCGCCCACATAGCGGTTATAGCTAGACCCTAGGATCCTCTTCAGCTCGCCCACTTCTGCTGCCAGAGCAACAACTATACAGAACGACAAGATGGTGTCTCCGCAGCCATTTGCGCGCCTTGTCGCCGCCGAAATTGACGGCCGCGCACACAATATCCGCTACAGGCAGTCCCAGTTCCACCGGCTGCAAACCGCCCTCGTCCAGCATATCGACCAGATCAGGAGCGCGCTGCAGAGTGACTCTGGAAATGCCGCGGAGGAGGTCCAGGCGGAGATTTGTCTCGCCCTGAAAGAAGTGCGGACGCACTATCTCTCGTTGAACTTGGAGGATGATCTGGAGAGGGAGTATCGGGTTGCGAAGGGGAGGGACAATGGGGATGCGCTGCGAGGGACGGGGATTGTTTATATCATTCCTGGGACACACACCATGTTCTTTTCGGTGGTTTCGGCGCTGTCTGCGGCTTTGGCGGCGGGGAATTGTATCATTCTTGAGGTGCGTTTATTCATTAATCTTAGGTGGATGACAGTCTGCTAACTGGTGTAGTTGGCGAAAAATACAATGGCCCTTCCTCCATTGCTTCGGCAAATTCTCCCGCAGGCTTTGGACGCAGATACATTTGCTATTAGCGAGGAGAGACCGGAGGCTGCTTTTCTCAGCAAGTCTTTGGTGGTTGCGCAAGTCAACACCCCTTCTATCTCAGAGAGCAGCATCGCATCCCCAGTCACAGCCAGGACAGTCGCCGTGGTCGACGGGACAGCCGACATCCCAGCTGCTGCAAAGTCCCTGGTGGCTGCACGGTTCGCATTCGGAGGTCGATCTACATACTCACCAGATGTAGTGTTCGTTCAGGAATTTGCCATGAAAGCATTCGTCGAGGTCGCTATCCTTCACTCGTCCAAGTACCTCTCTGGCGCTACCGGCGAGGAAAGGCAAAAGGCTGTTAATCCACGTCGCACAAGCTCGGGTTTATCATTTATAGATCTAGCTCACAAGGACCCCAGCGCACGGGTGCTGGTTTCTGGCACTGGATGGGGTATCGTCGAGGTCCATAATAGAGAATCTCCCCTACTGCAGAAGAAGGTCGATGAGAAAGTGCTTGTTTTGCATCCGATTACGAGTCTCGACGATGCAATTGACTTCAGCGCTTCGTATGTGACTGTTACTCTATTATCTAGGACTGTGCTAATCATGATATAGGTTCGAAACTCTAGCAGCGACATACGCCTTCGCCGACCCTCCCTCCGCCAAATACCTAACCCAGTTCATCGACGCCCACGCCTCATGGATAAACCAAGTGCCACTGGAGCTGCTCATCGGACCTGCATACCCAGTGAATTCCCAGCCAAGCCGCGAAACTCGATACAGCACCGCGCTGTTCCAAGTCCCACGGCCACAGTTCGTCTCGCAAAGCAGCAGTGACGCACTTGTACGCCGGGTCCTGGATAAGCCCGGCTCGCAGGAGGCAATTACGGCGTGGAATGAAGCGGTTGCACCACTGCCGTCTACAGGGCAGAAAGCTGGGAAGAGTATTGGGTTCTTCGAACAGGGTATTATTACTGGGGGTGTGATCACGCTGTTTTCGTTTGTGGCGACGGTGTCGACGTTGGGGTTTTATACGGTTTCGTTCTTGAGGAGGAGGTTTTGACTTGCATATTATAGTCATTTCAGTTCGTTTGGTTAAGTGTATATTTCTTTCGTCTATGTATTTGGTCCAATATTGCGTACTAGTAGTCAACCTGGCAGGCTAATCCTATGCATTCAGTATCCAATGCATCAACAGTATACTAGGCCTAAATCCTCACAATTGGCCTGGAACTTTGCGAGTAGGTTACACTGCAGCTATATAAGCCACTGCGTAATGTTGACATATAAAGCAATATAGGAAGACGGCTACTAGCACTAGTGTTTTCATCCCTTTTCGATACTGAACAGGCTATAAAACAAGAAGCCATTACCAAGAAACAAGAACTATATCATCCAATCACAAAATCACAACAGCATTATCCCAAGTACTGGCAGAGACTAAGCAGCGACAGGAGTCTCCTTCCAGTTCCCCAATGTAAACTGCGAATTACACATATTCGTCAACTCCCAACTCTCTGCCGCAAGCACCCCATTCACCCCCCTATCCTCCCAATCCCCCACAAGCCCAGCGACAAACAACGCCGCCATAAAATGATCATCCGTGGCATGCGCATCCCGAAACCTAGGATGCTTCATCAGCCTCGTCATCGCCCGTCTCAGTGCCGGCCCACCCCCGGTCTTCGTAATAACATCCTCAACCGCCTGACGGAACTCCAGCGCCCAGTCCTCCGGCGGCGTCTCCATGGCGAAATTATCCCGGAACCGCAGCATCGGCGCCCACCTGTTCCGGTACAGATTGTGCACTGCGCCGCCCGTCCCGATCAAGAGGTAATTCTCGGCGCGGAGAGGGCGCAGCACGGATCCGATCTTCACGTGGTAGTGCGGGTCGTAGCGCGCGTTCATGCTGATAATGGTTGTGGGCGGGGACTGCGAGGGGAACATGTGGATTAGGATTAGGTAGACATCGTGGATCCAGTCGAAGGTGTCGTTGGGGTTGGCGTTGAAGCCTTCGGCGCGCAGCATGGAGATGCATCGCTGTGCGGTGGGAATGTCCGGGGTGAGTTTGTAGTTCTCGTATTTGTCTGGGTGGACGTAGGCGACGGGGGATTTTGCGGGCGTTGGGTTTGTGGCGACCTCGAGGCCGTCGTTTAGGACGTCCCAGTGGGCTCCCT
This sequence comes from Aspergillus sp. MA 6041, assembly GCA_025768905.1. Classification (NCBI taxonomy): domain Eukaryota; kingdom Fungi; phylum Ascomycota; class Eurotiomycetes; order Eurotiales; family Aspergillaceae; genus Aspergillus; species Aspergillus sp. MA 6041. The sequence goes on along the minus strand of JAMFNV010000011.1, from coordinate 499,917 downwards.
GGAGCTGTTAGCTGGTATATTGTACAAGTTGATGTTGGTGTTGTTGAGGAGGAGTACCATAATGATAACGCCCTTGATTCCGCGCGCGAGAGCTTCGGCACCGCACTTGCGCCAGTAATCGGCAGACTCGGACTCCTCGCCCAGCATCATTGTTGAGCCGTGCGAGAAGAAGTGGACTGGGGTGAGGCCTGATGTTGTTAGAAGGGTATACTTGGGTTGCTTCGGCGGCTTACCCATGGTGGATATGACAGTGTTGGTGAGGTCTTAACAGTGGTTATCCTCGGGACAGTAATACTGCGAGACAAGATTCGTCCTCGCTATGGATATTATTGTTTGGAACGAGAACGATGTCTTTTTTTATGAAATCTCGACCAGAAACAAGGGGCATAATGTTCACGATTCCATTGTAGAGACGGTGGTCGGATGCGCCTCCACATTCCGAGACCACATCGGGCCCGCGGGAAGTGACAATTTGTCAAAGTATCAGACGATCTCATCATTAAGATAACATCCTCGGATGGTACAGGACCTTGACTAGATGTAATCTAGTATGCTGGATTCAGCTAGAGTATTCTATGTTCGGCTGTAGGACAGCAACTTATCCAGTCACTCTGAACTAATTCAGAACTGGAGCATCCCCAGATTCGCGTATTCCCGTCCAATTTGCCCCATTTTAGCCGTAGTAAACCGCGGGCTGCGATTGGTCCCCGCATAATGGCAGCTCTCCACGCAGCAATGACTTTATTCACTTCTTCAGCGTCAGTCCGGCTTCCCTCCTCCACCTCCCCCCCCCGCCCCCCTTACGCTCCTGTTTGACCACATCCCCCTTTAAATGCAATGCAGAATGCCCGATGACTCGCCTCTGGACTCCAAGTCCCGTCAAGGGTACTTCCAGTGCGGCTTCGGCTCGTGTCGCAAGAGCTACAACCGTGCGGACCACCTCATTCGCCATGTTCGATCACGTCTGTTCTGTTCTGCTCCGTTACTGAACTGGTCACTTTTGGTGTTTTCTCTGACCGAGCATCGTAGATACCCGCGAGAAGCCGTACGTTTGTCAAGTATGCAATAAGGGGTTCTCGAGGCCGTAAGTCTTTCGAAGTTCCATTTCGAACCTTTTTATTGATGCTGGTCGATAGGGACCTGTTGAAACGACACGCTGCCGGCCATAGTCACTCACAAGACGGAAAACGGAAGCGCACCTCCTCTTACTCGAAGAACGGTCGCGTTTCGCAGGCTTGCAAGGCCTGTGCGACTTCTAAGCTCAAATGTGACGAGGAGAAACCCTGTCGTCGGTGTCGCGATAGAAAGTTGTTTTGCGATTACCATGATGTTGGTGTAAACGATGCGCCGGAGTTTGCGGAGCAGCAGGGTATGCTCATCTCGTTTATTTGATTATCTGTACTAATGTTGTAGGGTCCAACGATGATCTACTCGATGAGGAGTTCTCCCCAATGGAGTCATCGCAAGATACATTCTCACCTCCCAACCCCGACCTAACCGCCCAGCCGCTTGTCACACCCCACGCTCAGATGGATACGTTTCTCCCGCCTGGACCAGACGAAGCCATGCCAGACGCATATGATGGTACAGCCCGACCGCAGCCTGATTTCACAACACAAACAGTGTCTCCGCTGGTAGACCACGAGAGCGGGGTGTTCAGCGTCGACGGGACGTTCTTCCCCGAGTTCATTCCCGACTCTCTGGTCTCGCTATCTCGACCCGGTGAGCTCGTAGACCCGTCCGCTTTCCCTCCAAACGACTACTACGCCCACCGCCTGTACGACCATAACCTGAATTTCAACTTCGATCTGACAGAGGTCGACTTCGGCTTGATCGACTTCTACAACTCCAGAGGCTCGGCGAATCCAGCCATCCAGCCTGATGACCCAAGCGATCGGCTAGATGCAGATAGCGGGATTGCGCTGGGCGCAGAGGCATACCAGCGTTCTTCGCTTTCAGCATGGCAACCCGCACACGAAGACCACGCCTTCGCAGACCAGGCCTATCTATCAGTGCCAAAGTCAATCGATAGCCCCGAGGCCAGCGTGCGCTCAGAACACCAGATCCTGTCAGAGCGACTATCCCCAGGAAGCCGGGATTTGATTTTCGGCATGGTCTTGCAGACGAGTCTCAGGGCGAACTTGACGAGGATTATGAAGTCGTTTCCCAGCACGGAACTTCTTGATAGTCTTATTCAGGATCACTTTGCGTATCAGAGCCAGCAGGTTGACTCGTGGATCCATGGGCCGACGTTTCATCCGAATGAGCAGGGTCCGGATATGTTGGGTGTGCTGGCTGCGGCTGCGGCTGTGAGGTCGACTATTCCGACGATACGGAAGTTGGGATATGCGCTGACGGAGGTTGTGCGTGTGCAATTGTCTCAGAAAGTATGCTTTGTCACAATTGTACCTGTGGATGATTCTAACAGTGGCAGTATGAAACCGATAATAGGACGATTCGCGAGCTGCGGGCCTCGCAGACGTACGTTTTGGTCATTGACATAGGAATCTGGAGTGGAAGCGGCAGGCGCACGGAAATTGCAGAAAGCTTCCAGCAGCCGATATTAACAGTAAGTCCATAGAATTACTGCTGTGCAAGGTACTGACGGTTCAGATGCTGCGCCGAGGACTGCGCTTTCGACGCTCTGTCTACTCGACTATAATACCTACCGTTGAAGATACACCTGAAATACTGGACCGGAAATGGCGGGACTGGGTGGAGCAGGAGTCGTTCAAACGGTACGGTTCCTCGAGTGGTGTTTGATTATGACTGACAATACCAGGCTGGTCCACCATCTATTTCTTCACGACGCACAGTCCGCGCTGATGTTGAACATCAATCCGCTAATCTCATATGCGGACCTGGAACTTCCATTCCCAATGATTCGACCGCTGTGGGAGGCGAAATCTGCCACGGAATGGAGAGACATCTACCTTGCCACTGCGACGCCGGGACAGGAGCGGTTGCCATCACTGGTTGATACACTACGCGACATGTCTCAATGGAAAGGCCGGGTGGACTACCAGCTCTCCGGTTTTGTGATCCTACACGGTCTATCAGCGCTGATAAACGAGTATCACCGTCTAAAGTTCATCTCGCAGGGCAACTCGAAACACTGGAACGCACTGGTCATCAACTCGCGACAGCAGGAACTGTCGCAGGTCCTTCAGCATTTCCGCATGATCAGCCACGAATGGGCGAATATGCCGGGACCTGAAATATTGCTAGTCTACGAAGTAATATCCATGCTGGTGTTCATGTCGCTGGAAGACATGCAGCTCTTCGCAGGAAAAGAGGACAAGAAAGAAGCAAGGAGAGTCTACCACAGCGCCCTGGAATGGATCAACAGCGTCGACTCCCGGCGCGCAATTTGGCACGCAGGCCAGGTCCTCCGAGCGGCCAAGGCCATGCCACCAGGCGCACTGACGGGTTTCTTGGCCGTGGGGGTGTACTACGCTAGCTTGGCATTCTGGTCCTATAGTGTTGTGTCCAAGGCGCGTGAGTCCAAGATCGCAGCCACCGCCGAGGTGACGAGTCCGAGTTCGGACTCGAATTCGGTCCTGCGAGACCGCTACCCGATGGTGTTCCTTGACGGCGACGAGACCAACGACGTGCACAAGTTCATCTCGCTTGGCCGTGGCTGTCCGGCGCTGCATGGGATTGGAATCCGTGGGCCTGCTGTTGTAGCCGACCCAGGACGAGTGATGGATGTGGCGCAGGGGCTTCTGCGGGCGGATGCTCCTCACGATGCGTTGCCGACGCTGGTGCAGGGACTGTGTCAGTTAATGAATGATTTGGGGAATGCGGCGCGATCGAGTGCAGAAGCAGCAGTTGGGAATTGACCTTTCCCGTTTCCAGTTCCACAGCCATTCCCAGTTCCCACAGCCATGTATGGGTACCGTAGAGTCTAGAATCGATTGAACTGATTGATACCAAGAAGATAACATTAACGGCCTCGGCGAACCCACGGAACTGGAATTCTGGGCGCGGGCGAGATTCCTGATTTGTCTGTATCTGTAGCAGCCAAGAAACAAATACGAGTCTTCCCCGTCGCTGATTTGTCCGTCCTGCAGGCTTTTCGTCTGAGTTCTCCATCTGATAAGATGGACTGATCTGGAGATTATTCCAGTCCGATCCGTGCACGCCGGTTGTTCCCTTTTTATCCCTGCCCGTGTCAGCTTTCGCTTTTTCTTTCTCTTACCTGCGCTTGTGCTTCTTGTCTTTTTTGGTATTCCCATCGATCGGCAAAAATATTCCACAATGGGCGCCGTTCCAGAATCAAAGGAAACCGACGTCTCTGCGGTCGCTGCAGCTCACGATCCTCCGCCCGTGTACGACGATGCAGTCGCACGCTCCAACTCGGCGGAGATGAGTCCCGGTGTCAAGCGCATCGAGCTCATCAGCTCCCAGCTCGGTCTGTACAGTCGCATTTGCTTGTTTGCTAGTGTTTGGTTGGTCGCGTATGTCTATGGTTTGGACGGGACTGTACGGAATACGTACCAGGTGTGTTTTACCTCACTATCTTAACCACCAGAGTTTTGGAATGTGAGGTGCTAATTGCTCATGTTTACTTGTATAGCCCATTGCGACGGCGAGTTATTCGACCCATAGTCTGTTGTCCACGGTGCAGGTCCTTCGCTCGGTTATTGCGGCTGCGGCGCAGGTATGTCCTCCGGTATTGGGATTTGTTCTGTTCAAGTTGCTGAGTGACGGTAGCCCACGGCTGCGAAAATCGCGGATATGTTCGGTCGTACCGAATTGATCTTCTTCTCGGTTTTCTTCTATACTTTGGGTATGCCCTCTTGTTGATGACTGGATGGAGATGTGCTGACCAGATAGGAACCGTTGTCGAGACGGCCGCAAGCGACGTCCAGACCTTTTGCGCCGGCGCTGTGCTTTACCAGGTATGAAGCTCCTTATAGAACATGGATATGGACGTGCTGATCGTTGTAGATTGGATATACGGGGATTATGTTCCTGGTGGAGGTTTTGATCGGAGATACGACTTCCACGCGGTCTCGTCTTCTGTTCTCGTACATCCCTGCCACTCCGTTTATTGTAAGTTGTCCGCTGGCCTGGTTGGATGTGGCTAACAGTGTAGATCAACACTTGGATCGGTGGAAACTTGACAAGCGCCGTGCTCAAGGTGACGACCTGGCGCTGGGGGATTGGCATGTTCACGATTATCTTCCCTGGTATGTGATCTGTCCCTGTGTTATCTGACCCCGTGTGCCCGCTGAAACCGTCTCTAACATGACCAGTCTGCTCAATCCCGCTTTTCCTGACGTTGCTGTACGGCCATATAAAAGCAAAGAAGATCGAATCATACCAGGGCCTTCTCCAGATCCATGGGGCACAGCGGTTCTTCGTTGAGATTTTCTGGCGGATGGACCTGGTCGGAATCGTCCTGCTGATCGCCGTGTTCGCCCTCATCCTCGTCCCGTTTACGCTTGCTGGAGGATACGCGGAGCAGTGGAAACAGGCTAAGATTATTGCGCCGCTGGTTATTGGTGTTTTCTGCATCCCGGTGTGGGTGTGGTGGGAGCAGACTTGCAAGTATCCTATGATTCCGTTTAGGGTGAGTTTCACTATAGAATATAGCTAAGGCGGGTCTTGCTGATTTGTGCAGCTGTTGAAAGATAGAGCGGTTTGGGGCGCTATTGGAATTGCTGTCATGCTTAATTGCGGTATGTATTCGCTTTTGAAAGGAAGGAGATGGTGTACTGACAGCACCAGCCTGGGCTCTGCAGGGTAACTACCTATACACCGTCCTCGTCGTCTCCTTCAACGAGAGCGTCCTCAGCGCTACTCGGATTGCGTCTCTTTACAGGTAAACCCGACAACCTCCAGACACGTTCTGTTCGCTAACTCGTGTAGCTTTGCCTCCGTCATTGCCGGCTGCATTCTCGGCGCCATTGTCATGAAAGTGCGACGTCTCAAAGGCTTCATCGTTGCAGGAACCTGCCTTTTCACTGTCGCCTTTGGCATTCTGTACCACTTCCGTGGGGGAGATAGCGGCTCGAGCCACAGCGGTATTATCGCTGGTGAAATTATCCTCGGTATTGGTGAGTTGTCCTTATCCCTACAGCCACATATATCGACCTGTACTGACTTGAATAGCTGGTGGAATGTTCCCCTATCCCGCACAAGCAAGCATTCAAACTGCCACCAAGCACGAGCGTAAGCATCCTATCACTATATTGCCAAGCCCATCCTATAACGAAACCTCTGAGCTAACCAACCCACGCAGACCTCGCCATCGTGACAGCCCTCTTCCTCTCCTCATACAACATCGGCTCCGCCCTGGGCAGCTCCATCGCCGGCGCAATCTGGTCCCAGACGCTGGTCCCGGAACTGACGAAGACGCTCGGCAATGCGACCCTCGCTGCAGAGGTGTACGCGGACCCGTTCACTTTTGCGGAGGCGAACCCTGTTGGCACGCCGGACCGGGATGCGGTTGTCTTGGGATACATGCATACGCAGAGGATTCTGTGCATTACGGGTATTTGTTTGACGGTGCCGCTTATTGCGTTTTCGTTGTGTATTAGGGATCCGAAGTTGACGCGGGAGCAGAGTTTGAAGAAGGCGGAGGAGAGTGACAGTGATAGTGAGTAGCTTGGTATGATTGGGGATGGGGTTGTTTTCTCTTTCTACACTTGCTCAGGTTATATTACATCATATACTTCGATGACTTGCATATTTTCTGCTATACCTGCTGTATAATATTCGATTTCAATGTGCTGTGATGGTAATCTCCGCAGCCCTAAGACCACCGCTCCTCGCCTCAACTGCAAAATCTCCAGACACTCCCTCTTCAGCCCGTACAATTGCAAGAGCCAACCCGTGGAAGGCCTTCCTGCTACTGGAAGCAAAGCTCGCCAAGTCCGCCGGAAACCCATTATCAGTAGCAACAACAACCCCAGCACCGGCAACACTAAACTGCACCTCATCATCCGCTGTAGGAACAACATTGCCCTCACTATCCACAACTTCCACCGTCACAAACGCCAAATCCTCCCCATCAGCAGCAATAACACTTCGATCAACCGAAAGCCTCAATGCAGCCGGCTCCCCCGTCGTAACAACCACATCCTCCGCCCAAACCTCCCCGTCTTTAAACACAACAACCCGCACCTCCCCGGGCTGATACACAACCTCATCCCACCGAAACCGATACTCCCCCTCCCCCTCCTCCCTTTTCTTCTTCAGTCCCTGCTTCGCTCCATTAATATATAAAACCGCCTCATCCCCACTCGAAAACACATGCACAGGAGTCACCTCCCCAACCCTATCTTCCCAATTCCAATGCGGCACAATCTTCGCCATCCGCAGCCCCGGCTTCCACCTCGCCTGGTAAACCCAGAACCTCTCCTTCCTAAACCCCGCCAGATCCACAATCCCGGAATACGCGCTCCGCGCTTCATCGTAGGGGTACGGCTCACCCAGGTAATCGAACCCCGCCCAGACAAACCCACCCGCGACAAAGGGGTGCTCGTCCTGCGTGAGGAAGACGCGGTCTGGAGTGCTGCCCGCGTCTGAGGAGTAGACTTCATACGCACTGATCTCGAAAGCGGAGGAGTTTCCGCCGCCGTTTGTGTCGTTTACGGGTGCGGAGATGTATGGCGAGACGGGGAAGAAGAAGGAGCCGCGCGAACTGAGGGACCAGGCGATTTCGGAGCCGAGGATTGGGCCGGCGCGTGGGTGGTCGGTGTGGAAGGTGTTGTATTGTGGTGGTGTGCGTGTTCCGCTGAGATGGGCGTATGCGGGACCCCAGCGCACGCCTTCGCCTTGGTAGTTTAGGTTTATGGCGTCCATGGATGCGGCCATGGTGCTGTTTGAGACGGGGCGGTTGAGGGAGGCTGTTACGGGGCGGGGTGGGTTGCTGGTTCTTTCTTCGTGGTGAGTGATGGAGCGCAGCGAGGCCATGGTTTTGCCGGCGGCGGTTTGGTTGTCGATTTGTTCGGGGACTTCGTTGCCGACGCTCCAGAAGATGATGGAGGGGTGGTTTCTGTCTCGACGGATGAAGGAGCGCAGGTCTGCTTCGGCCCAGTCGGTGAAGATGAGGTGGAAGTCTGAGTCGAGTTTTGGCTCTTCCCACACGTCGAAGATCTCGTCCAGGACTAAGAAGCCCGTTTCGTCGGCGAGGTGCAGGAGGGAGGGTGCTGGGGGGTTGTGTGCTGTGCGGATTGCGTTTGCGCCAAGGTCGTGCAGGATCTCGAGCTGGCGGGTGGCGGCGCGGTGGTTGTATGCTGCTCCTAGGGCACCGAGATCGTGGTGTTGGTTGACGCCTTGGATGGGGATTCGCTCGTTGTTGACTAGCAGGCCGTGGCTGGGGGAGAATGCGAGCGTGCGGATGCCGAAGGGGGTTGAGTATTGGTCGAGCAGTTGGTTCCTGGTGTATAGCTGGGTGATGGCGATGTACATGTTCGGTTTCTGGGTTGGCGGAGGGCCCCAGAGGGAGGGATTCTGGATCGTGACTGAGCTGTTGATGGACGACGACTGTCCAGGGCTTAGATGGAGCGTCTCATTAGGGAATGTTGCAACCCTATGCCCAACCTTTCCAGAGATATATTCATGCACCGTAGTAACAACCCTAACATCTGCATCCCACTTGTTCTCGTTATCCACCGTAACAGCGAGATCAACAGTAGCCCTATCTCGCGAGACACCCCTCGTGCTGATATCAGTCCCATACAGCGCAACATGCGTCTTCGCAACCTTCGTAATCCACACATCACGATAGATCCCAGCCCCAGGATACCACCGCGAGAACTGGTTTGACTGGGGATTCTCCGCTCGAATCGCAAGGACATTCTCCTCTCCATACCGCACATACGGGGTAAGATCGAGTCTGTAGCTCGCATACCCGTATGGCCAGCCTCCAACTAGATGTCCATTAAGCCAGACCATGGAATACGACATGATCCCCTCAACGTCTAGAAAGATCGAATGATTTCCATTCTTGTCAGAGGATGGGAAATAGAGATCGGTATACCGATACCATCCAACTCCGCGAACTGGTAGCCGGCCCATTCCTCCGGAGACTTCATCTGTGCTCACGAAATCGCCTGTTATCGCCCAGTCATGCGGGACCGTAACAGAGGTCCAATTTGCGTCGTCGAAGCCGGTTTCTACATATGGGATGTCGATATCCGGCGGGGAGTCGGGCTTTTTGTAGTGCTTTGCCGGATCAGCGATGAAGGCGTTTGCGCTGGGCAGGATCCAGTCGCGCAGCTCGACTAGGCTCTCGTTTTGGTTATCTGGTCGGAGGCTGTATGTTATGCCGTCTGGGGTTGTTGGAGAGTGCCAGAATTTCCAGCCGGAATGGAGGCGCGTCTGCGAACGGTTGGCGTTGACAGCAGCTGGGAGGGTGAGAGAGCACAGCAGCAGGCTGGCATGGTGGATTGGGAATTTAGGGCGCATTTTGCCGGCTACCAGATGCGAAGCGCAGTAACGAAGGGACGTATTCCCAAATAAATAACTACTGCCATGACCGTAGCCCGCATATCATCAAGACCGATGGGCTCATAACCCAAGCGGAGACGGCATTGGTATAGCTTCAATTCCACCAATGGGTTTGGAATGCGTCCAGATCGGCAAATTACTTTGCGGGATTTGTGTTCCCCGCTCTGTTAATTCCGGGGTAAAATGAAGACCAAGAGTTTATCCAGTTACTCCAAATATTATCTGCTTAGGGCACGCATATTAACATCCCATCTGACTCGCTTTGCACTAAGAGTGCCAAATATAACAACACATAAACAGTTATCAAGTTCTGACGCCACCATGACTGCACGATATGGAAAAGACCATGACTGTATTGCTCAGATAGCTGGTAATTATCTCGATGGCTGTTGACGAAGGGCTTGGAGACGGTGTAGCGCCCGTGCGCTCGCCAATGTATCTGGGTTGTCGAGCCCTAATGCTCTTTCTCTGGCCTCAAACACCCTTGTGAGCATCTCCTCGGCCTCATCATATCGCCCCTGTGATTGACGGACCTGGGCTAAACCTGATAGGTTTAAAAGCGTGCTGGGGTGCTCTGGCCCCACTATACTCTCTACCTTTAACAATATCTCTTGAAACAATTGATCCGCAACAGCATATTCACCTTGTGCATGGGAAACGACGGCTATGTTACTCCTGGTAGTTAGGGTACTGCAGTGTTCCGGGCCAAGGAGCTTGTTATTGATGCTCAGGACCCCCTGCAACAAATGCATCGCTTCATCATTCTGGCCCTGCCAGTTAAGCAGCATGGCTAGGTTGTTTTTAGCGACGAGTGTGAGCGGATTCTCTGGGCCCAAAGTTGCTTCGCACACCTCACAGAGTGTCCGGAACATGTCCTCTGCTTCCTTGGGGTCGTTGTTCCTGTCTGGGAGCAGGGCTGAGTTATTGATGCTGACCAGTGTATCCTGGTGTACTGGGCCTAGGGTTCTCCCTCTGGCCGCCAGTGTCTGCTCGCTCAAACCCTTAGCAGCGTCGAAATGGCCCTGAGCATGAAGTATTTGGGCGAGGTTTGAGAAGCACGTCAGAGTAAGAGGATGCTCCAGACCTAGAGACTTGACCATTTGATTCAAAGTTTTGATGCTGATTTCATGGGCCTCCCTAAGTCTCCCGCTGTCTCGTAGGAGCTCGAACAGATTCAGAGCAGGATTGGAGGATGTATCCAAATGGTCGAGGCCACTTGCACACTCCCTAAGTTTGAGGACATGGCGAAATACCGTCTCTGCTTCGTTGGCCTTGTTGTTTTGTTTCAAGGCCCTGCCAAGCTTGCTCATTGAATTGAGAGTGTCAGGATGGTCGGGGCCCAATGCACATTCATTCATCTGCAGGCTCATTCGACAGATTATCTCGGCCTCGTTGTACAGACCACCGTTCAGTAGGCACCAGCCGACGTTGTAAAGCAAAGTCCTTCCAGCCGGCTCCAACAGAGACAATCTCTCGGTAAGATTAAGGATATGGAGCGCATGATGCAGGTACAAATTCCACAAGTGTACCTTTTCTGGCTCGCCGGTTGGGAAGACCTCCGCGACTCTTTCCAATACCCTCGCTGTCCACTCATGAAATACTCCTTTGGCTGTAAGCCACTTTTGCACGGATAGGTGCACCAGGCTATGAGTGTCGAAGCAGTTTCCACTGGACCGTTCTTTAATCAGTGCGTACGCTTTCAACGTGCCAATAGAGTTGGCAACTTCGAGGGGAGATGCCTCTGGTAAGAGAGAGGTCGGAATATTTTGTGGATTGACGCAAGCCATAAAGCATAGATAGTCCGCTGCGAGCGGGTCATCACGAGCAATTTGCTCAAATGAGATGAACCATGTGGTTGCCACTGGTTTGCTTGGAGCCCTGTATCTGCGAGTATCCTCGATATTACGATTCAGAACCTCGCTCAAGGCTTCGAAGCTATTCCGGTATATGTGCAAATACTTCGTGACGCTCAACTGCTTTGCACAAAGATAAGCAGCAGCCTGCATGATAGCGAGGGGGAGATAATCCAAAATGTCAAGAAGCTGACGTTTGTCGTCTGTGTCGGCCATTGCGCCGATATCTTCCAGGTTCGACTCTAACATCTCCATAGCATCTTCTGTGTTAGGCTTTCCGACCTCAATCCTATTAGTACCACTGTATTTCACTGCTGCTTCAAGATTGCGTGTCGTGAAGACGATAGAGCCCAGGCGGCTGAAGGGCAGATACTCAATTAGGGGAGCTGCCATTTCGCCGCAACCATCACTGCTGCTCTCATATAGCATCTTGCTATCATCAGCATTGTCAACTATTAATAACCACCTCCCAAAGCTCTCGTTCGCCAGTGCAGTTCTCACAAGTGTGTGAACCTCTGCATCTGTTTCTTCTATACCAGGGATTTCGAGTGTCTGGCCAATATCTCGAAAGTCTTTCTTGAGCGTCTCAGCAGTCGCTGCTGAAACCCAGAACACGGAGATAGACTCCAGCGTCTCTTGGAGTCTATAGGCAAACTCAATACAGATCTGAGTTTTCCCCATTCCACCTAACCCGAAAACTGTCACACGTTGGCAATCGTCTTCGGGGTTATTGCTGGCAACCTTCGATAGCAAGGCATCGACCTCGTTCTTTCGGCCAATGAATTGCGCGTTTCTGCCAAAGGGCACAGAGAAGAATCCTCTCGAGGCTTCTGTCAAATATCAGCGAGGACCACGGTAAGAGTATCTGCTGTCTATCACAGCGTCATGAAATAGGACAGCTTAAACAGGTGCTTGGGAAAGACGCACTTACCAGGGTCATCGGGAATAGTTAGAAGATCCTCTCGCATAGGCCCAATAGTCTCGAGAAGGCACCGTGCGTACGAAGCTGCCGTTGCTGCCGCATATTCATGCCACCTGTCGTTCTTATGGGAATCGGCGTAGTCTGAGACGCCCTTGATAACTGCCACTGGCAGGGTATTTAGGATACCCGCAGCTTCCATTTCAAAACATATGATGCCGTATTTATCGCGCAAGGCATCTCTTAGCTTTGGGCTTTTGATAACCTTGTCACCCGATGCAACGAGGCCATAGTGGATAGCTGGTCCTTCGAACCGTCTGACTGGACGAGAGATCAGTTCGTACCTTTCTGCCCCTGGGCTTCCTGTGTTTTCGGCTTCATATAGATTATCGTTGCATGCCCCAGGATAGAGGAGCCTCATGCCTTCCGAACTCCTTCGGAACCGGGCGAGATAAGGCGCAAGAATGTCATGGCCTCTGAACTCGGCTTCAGCCTCCAGCGATTCTATGGCAGTCCTCAGACGGCGATCTGTCGGTTGGATCCATCCAATGCTAACAAAGCCATCCACTGATTCCTTCCCAAGGCCATAATTGAGTACTCCTTGGGCATTATTGCTATCATCTCCGGGGCCGGCTACAATGACATCTCCTAACCGAATATCAGGCTTCGAATTCCGCCCCGGAACGCCGGCGCCAATGCCGACCATTAGCCCAAAGCGAACGTTTCGAAAGTTCGCTTTGAGACTCCCAGCAAGGGTAGCAGCTGAGACTGTCCCTGTTGTCCGTCTGGGCAGGACTACTATGATCACATTATGTCCTGCGATGGTTCCCGGGATATACTGGTTTTCATCCCCATACTTGCTTGGAAACACCCCATAATGTCTCTTATCAAGCATGAACATGGCAGCGAGAAGCTCGGTTTTCAGCGCACAGATCCAAGCAACTGTATAGTCTTCATATCTTAGTAAGGGTGGCATGGTCGGCTGGTCGGCCGGTCGGTCAGGCGTTAATTGCTGGTATCAGAATGGCGCCAATGCAACCCCCCTGGGAGCGTTTTTTCTTCTCGCAATCAAAAGTGCTAACGCTGGTTCTCATGCAGTCGCTGATATATACCAAGCTGACAGCACACCGTTCTTGTTGCCTGACGTGGCAGCTCAAAAGAATATTGCTAATTCATTGTCTGGCGAGGCTGGCAAGGCTCTGGGGGATCGGGCGGCTAATATGGAAAGGCTATTGGGCAAGGCTGACGAGCCCTGCTGCAAAATAAACACACAGGGCCCTATCAAGAGGAGTGCCCGTAACGATTGGACTGGTGCCATCGGCTTTCCTTGTGCAGGGCCTGCTCCCAGCATATATTCACATTCTGTTTGTTTAGCACCACACCTACTGGGGAATAGACACAGTAAGGAAATGCATATTCTCAGCAGAAGCGGTGCTGAATAGGCGCTAAACTAGACTATCTACTGCCCATGTGCTCGGATTATTCGTCCACAGGAATGCCTTGTAGAATCCAACCCAAATCACCACGATCCCTCAGGTTAACGACACCACAACAGCCGAAGAATCAGGAACACTGACAGAAAGGACACCATTCTTAACCAATACAGCCTCCTCCCTGCGTCCAACAACAACAGGCCGTCCCTTGCCAAGATCATGGTCATAAGAAACACCGCCAAAAGTAACCCCATCCGTCGCATCACTCCCAGGCGCAATAAGACGCTCGACCTTGGCAGTTGTACGGTTGCGACCTGAGACACTGAATTTATACTCTTTGCTGGGACGAGCACCGGTGGATGTCTGGTTAAAGGCCTGCATGTTCACGATGGCCAGCTTTGATAGGCGGTCCCCATTGTAGATTGCGTATGCGGATTCGGTGTCTGTATCCAGGGGGATATTCACGATGCGGGCGTCATGAGAGTAGCCGAGGGCGGAGGCTACCATGAGCTGGCCGTAATATGAAGCTCGGGTTGTAGGTGGTTGGCCTTTGCCGGTGATGGGTTGCCACGAGGCATAGCGGTAGTTGAGACCTTGGTGGAAGTGGAGGCGTTTGATATTCTAGAGAAGGAGAAGTATATTTGTTAGCTGGTCACGTCTCGTTCATGGAAGGGAATGGGTTGTAGAAGGAATAGGTTGCAGTACATGAGCAGCAGCCCAGAATGAAAAGTCGACGAGCCACAATGCGTCCCCGAAGACATCGGTTTCACCGGTTATGCCCTGTTTCGCTATGGAGTTGAGTTCGCCGATTGTATATGGGTGGCCGAGATATTCCAGGGTTTTGGCGCGCTGGATCTGTGCTTCTAGGTTTTGTTGGATGTTGGTATGGTTCATGAGGCGGCCTGCTGCGATTAGTGCTGTTCGATATATTGGGACTGAGGATCGTACGCTGAAGGTCCCAGCTCGCAGGAGGGTTAGTTGCTGGTTCATTTACTCCCATATAGCTTTGCACGAGAGTCAGTCTGTTGAAGCATTGAAATACGGTAATATGTAAAGAAGCGACTCACTTATGGAATGACAGCTCCCTGGTCAGATTGTGAGGGTCATAACCAAGCTTAAAGACGTCCTCGACAGCCCAACCAGTCTCAACAAGTTCAGGAGGGGCGAAACTAGGCGCCATAAACCCGGGAAAACTCCCACGGCAAGGCTTCTGAACAGCATCTTTCACGGCAGCAGATTTCTTGTTCCATTCATGGACATAGTCCAGCATGGAGTAATTGGCTGCACGATAAGTGCCAGGTGCAAAGTTCCACTCGTTGCCCAGCTCAAATAGCTCCAGCTGAGGACCTATAATAGTGCACGCCTCTACTGCAGCCTCTTGCAGTCGCTGGACAGAGCTGTTTTGGTTCATGTTGAGCCCGTGGAAGAACCGGATGGGACCTAGTGTAGCGTAGGATTCGAAGAATGCTGGGCCGTAGTAAACTGTTTCTGGCTGGTCGTCGTCAGGGTTCGCGAAGATGAGTTTGATATTCTCCTCTTGGTCGGGGTCATAGTATGAGTGGTCTCTGCGCAGGTTAGCCCTTGTGTGTATTGACGACAATGTTTATTGATAGGACACACTGAGAGGTTCCGCCGACTCTTACGATGGGCTGTACGCCGGTGATGTTTTTGAAGTTGGCCAGCAGATTCTTGGAAAATTCATTCGGATGCGACTTGTTTCCAGCGTAGTCGGTGAAGAAGGAAAACTCAATGGAGAATGCCTGGAGATCATTCGGTACGATAGGGGTGTCCTGCGTCAGGGCAGGAATGGCCCTCGGCCTGTTGTCGCAAAGTCCTTGGCCGATGAGTAGGGCAGAGCCCAATAGTTTAAGACTCGAAGACAGCATCTTTCTTGGCTTGATTGTGGCAAAAGGATCTCGCTGGTGAAGCGACACTGCATCACTGGCTCTTTATATTGGTACTCCTGACCGGCGCAGACATCGGCATATGAAACAACCGACGTATGGTAGGCCCCAGCTTCACCTTTCCATTTTGGATTAGCCGAAGGCCTTCCAGTTACCAATAGTCAATATTAATGACGATCGAGCGATTAGACACATGATTTCTGGTACAAGACAATGGGTGGTCTACCGTTGGTGGCTATAGCCGACCTTCAAAAGCCGATCCCATAGTGAAAGCAAGTTACCCACAATATCCCACTATATCCCACATTTCCCCATATTCCCCAGTCCGTGCCCTCCGCAGTGCCGGATTCCCGGATTTGATCGTGGCAAGTGGTAGGAATCACCAGTGAGTTCAAAAGGTGTCGCGCAGGTAATCCGGTAACCATAGCACAAGGCACAGATTGTTTCTTAGCTTGAAATAGACACTGTAAATCAGGCACGCTAATCAGATAAGCCTCGCCTTTTTTTTCTTGGCCACGCGTTATGCAGTGGCCGAGCTGTATTACAACCACGGTTCTGGGGTTTATACACTACGCCACCAAGCCACCTCCAATGCCGATCCCAGTTGCGTCACCAAGCAGCTTGGAACTAAATCGAATGGTTTGTAAAGCGTGCGCAGACGTGGTTTGCCCCCTCCGAATGTTTGATGACATATTGGCATAAAATATACACAGTTCACCGATCTAGGGCATTCCTGCCTCCGATAGTTGTTGGTACTGAATTTGGTACAGTTATACATATCATACTTGTCATCAATCTTATACTTGAACGTGACTGCTTCCTATGTGAATTACAGATTAATATATCGAGTGTATTCAAAATATTGACAACGAGGGTTTGTTGAAAAACTATTCTTTCTCTCCAAATCTGTCCACTGGGGACAGGAAGAAACTACCTAGACAGACGTTCAATCTATTACAATTCCCAATGGTAACTGCATATATGATAATGGACATGCCCCAAAATGCCATCATACCTTCTTTCCCGACTGTCTCAACATCAAGTCAACGAGCAAGAATGACAGGCAAA
Organism: Aspergillus sp. MA 6041; assembly: GCA_025768905.1. NCBI lineage: Eukaryota > Fungi > Ascomycota > Eurotiomycetes > Eurotiales > Aspergillaceae > Aspergillus > Aspergillus sp. MA 6041. The sequence continues at coordinate 483,275 of JAMFNV010000011.1, read as the reverse complement.
GCGCTCACAATCTGACCAACACCCGCGTACGCCGGGGGAATCCGAACCCTAAAAAACGCACCAAATGCAAGTAAAATAGCAAAGACATTATAGATAGCCGACTAGACCAAGTCGAAGATAATCCGATGGAACGCCCTCTTCGAACCGTTCAAGAGAATAGAAATCCCCTCTGCCCTCCAACAAGTACAACATCGGCAATGCTACGGGTGACATCTGATACAGAGCCAATTTGCGCACGACCTTTGCCTCCGTCGTTGGTTCCGTCACCGCAGAAGACAACGGCCTTGCCTTCTTCCATTAGACGTTTGACGTAGTATTGTTTCTGCAAGGGCGAGTGTCGCAACATGACTTTATCCAGGGGATTCCAACGAAGTCAGCAACCTGTGCGACGGCCAGTGTTCCGTCGCCGCTGATGATGTGGCAGGTAATTCCTCTGCGGTGGAGGATTTCGATAATGAGTACTGCCTCTGGGCGGGGTATTCTTTTCAGACCAAAGGCTACTACCAGTTTATTGTCGATTGTAATGCAGAGCAGTGTGAGACCTCGCTGGATGAAACCTTCGACCTCGAGATTCTGGTCGACGCTGAGCCAGTAGGGATTACCTGCAAAGACAGTCGATCCATTCAATGATGCAAGGATCCCACTCCCGGTATCCTCTAGCGTCTGTATTCATGCACTGCGTTGAACGTCTTCAGCTGGGAAGTGGTTTCTGATCGCGAGGATCGATCTATACAGAGGCTCAAATAGGGTTGTCAGAGTTCTTCCGGCTCGTCTCCACAATTGGCCAGTGGGCAGCGCTGGTTGGCTGTCACGAACTCCCAAGGTCCTCGTTTCTGGGTCACGTTTTTACATACAGATACATCGTCTTTTATCAAGATATATCAGTTAGGCTTTTGCGAGAGATAATACGAATACCACTGTTATCAGCCCGGCTGCTATGGGAAACCTCCATCGGGAGCAGAATGTCGGGAATCCGAATTTCCCACCAGCTCTTACATTCACTAGCAAAATATATAAATGACAGCGTTATTACAGACAGTTAATGCAGGGTAATACCATGATTCAATAGACCTTTCTAATAAAATATAATGAGACTGACTATACATCCCCTGCTCATACCCATTCCAACACCTACATCATTATCTATTTACCCCAACCCTCCGTGCCAAGAATAATCTTCTCTTCAACCAACCGCTCAAAGACACGGAAATACCCATGCGCAACCGGATACTCCTCAGTAAAGCCCAAACTCCGGATCTTATCCAAACTCAGCTCACGATCCCTCCCCAGAAACCCAAAGCCAGCAGCAAGGAAAATCCACGTTGCTTCCGGAATCTCACGCGGAGTTAACCCGTACTCCTCGCACATCTTCTTATACTCGCCCTGGTGCGCAACCCACCACTTATCAATATCCTTCCACCCCTTATCCTCGGGACTGGCGCCCTCGCCGTTCAGGCCGAAGTACTCGCATAGTTTCGGCCACACGAGCGTCCAGGGCATCGGGGTCGCGCTGTCGGCTGTGTTGAATGCCTCCCCGTGTGCCTGGTCTGGTTTCTCGACGGAGAGGAACAGCTCTGAGCGGGCGATGATGTCCTGCGAGGATGGCGTGTATGTGTGGATGTAGTTTGTGTAAGGACCTGGGAAGACGACGGTGGCGCCAGGGCCGTTGACGTAGCGGAAGAGCATTAGGTACAGCGCGATGGGCTCGACGTATGTCATGCTTGTGGGTATGGGGACGTGGCCTGGTGATGTTGTTAGTATGGTTGAGCCTGGGGTAATTGGGATAGGTGGGTACGCACCGATGATCTGGTCGGGGCGGACTTCGCACCATTTCCAGGATTTTCCTTTGTTGGCTCTCTTGATTAGGTCGACTTGGGCGTAGTAGAAGATCTCGTCGCCCCAGGGGGAAGGGATACGTGGGTTGTCTTCGCGCAAGGGAGGGTTGATCTTGATGTGTTCTTGGAAGCGGAATACGGCGACTCCGTAGTTCTGGCCAGTTGATTAGTTAGAGAATTAACTGACACTAATTGGTACATACGTTTGTTCCGGTTTGAAGCACGAAGAACTCCAGATTCTTGCACAGCTGGTCGACGGCGTGTACGGCATTATAGGTCATCTTCTCATTGATATTTCGGATGGCCATTACATCCACGGAGTAGGCTGTTGCATTGGAGTAGGCTATTATAATTAGATATGACCTATGTGCGGTATTGCCTTACTCACCAAGATAATAGACATGGGTGACATCCTGCAGGTTGGGAACCTTCTCTTGCAATTGAGACCGCACATCATCAAGACTCTCTCGTAAGTTCACTCCGTGATACAGCTCCAGCCGAGGGTCCTGCGGTAAGCCACTTTTCTCCAGAGGCAGTGGTCTATTCGTCAAGCCGATCACTCTGTCAAACGTGGTGGACGTAGGGTATGAGAGCGCGCATTTGGTGACAGCCCAGCCGGAGATACCGCTGGCTCCAAAGACCAACGCAACGTTCTTGGAAGCAGCCATTGCAATTTGTGTGTCTTTTACAGAATTAATTGACAGGAGGGGCTATATTTAAGAGCAGCATCCTCGGCTGGCATCCCTCGGTACCAGTGCCATTGGCCAGCTAATTTGTTCGGGAAAACGTCAGCCGGTGGGAACCCGTTGCCTCTCATGCTGTTAGTCTTCTTGTGTCAAGAGCGAACACGTTCTGGGGGCGGCACAGAGACTCATGAATCGTGTTCTCCGCCGGCGTTTCAAAGCGGGACAGCCCCGAGCCGAGCGGAGTTTGTCGCAGACTCGGAGCCATGGCATTGGCTGCACAATTTGTGCCAGATAGTTTGACCTCATTTGTCGAACGAGGCAGTGGATCAGTTTCGATCTCTCGACGGACTCTGCCTGGGTCCGTGGAGTTTGGGGGCCGACTCAAGTTCGACGATAATCGCCTTTGTGCCATAAGCCAACTCCATCGAGTCCCTCTCGCTCAAGCCAAGTGTCCGATGTCCTACGCGCTTGTTGCTCCTTCAGCAAGATCAGAACACTCAATCGCATGATTCCACGGTTCCTCATCGCAGCCGAATTCTCAAGTTCTAACCTTTTAGCCCTAGTTTTGTGGGCGCAGAGAGGCCCCTTGTGCCTTGTGGCTGACATTTCCTCCATAGATGGGGCCGTTTTCGATTCTTGGTCTGGGAATTAAAGTTAAACTAGACAAAGATGGAGATCGCTTCTTACTCCGTACGAGGCATTTTGTCGCAGGACGTGACAAATTGTCTCAAGAGTCAAATGGCTTTGCATACTTAGCCTTTTGATGCACCTGGCTGTGCTCCCTCTTCGTCCTCACCACTCGTCGAGTCGTCAAAGATGGATGCCAGCCAGAATACAAAGGGCCAGATTGATGTCACGGAGAATCGTCATGCGGCGACTTTTGGCGTGGGAGTTGGGTTTATCGTGTTTGACTCGGTTGTCATTGCGCTGCGTATCTATGCACGCGCCTTTATGCTGCGCGCTCTGGGGACGGATGATAGTAAGTCGTTGATATCAAGGGAGAGCTACGCTAACAACATTAAGTATTGATGATAATCGGAGCAGTAAGCGCTTCAAATGTACGGCAGATGATCTATACTCACCTCATTCTACCAGATACTCAATTTCGGATTATCAATAACAATTATGATCGGATCGAACTACGGAATCGGAAAACACGCCCTTGCTATATCACCCAGCGATACCGTGCCTATGCTAAAGGTACGCAAATACCTCATTCCCGACCATAAACACTCCCTAATCATTACCAGTGTATCTGGGTTACACGCCTCCTCTATACCGCTTCCATGGGCTTCGTCAAAATGTCCCTACTGTGGTTCTACCTCCGTCTCGATCCCCGAAGCCATATGCGCTGGGCTGTCTTCTTCGTCATGTTCATCAACGTCGGTCTATCTCTTGCGAGCTTCATCGGTGCTTTGGCAGGCTGTAGCCCTCCATCTTTGTTCTGGACCGATCCAACAGCAGAGGGATGCATGCCCATGGGACCGCAGCAGCGTTTCTACGAAGTGAACGGCATCCTGAATATAGTGACCGATATCTTGACGTATCTACTCCCAGTTCCAATGCTGTATAGTCTGCAGTTGAGTTTGCGCAAGAAGGGGGCTATTCTGGGGATCTTTGGACTGGGTATTCTGTCTATTGCAGGTACATTAACCCCAATTCATACAATTGACTGCCATACAATGGACTGTTACTGATATATAACTAGCCGCCTGCGTTCGCTATAACTTCGTCATGAAACTCGCCTCCGCCGCAGAAGAATATTACCTCCTCCTCGCCGACTCCCTCAACTGGTGCACGATCGAGGCTTACGTCGGTATGTATCCATCCCTAAGCAAAAAGAAAATCCCAGCTCTAATGTAGACATCCACAGCCATCTTCTGCGGCTGCGCCCCCTCCCTCTCCATCTTGATCAAAACCTACGCACCGACTGTATTCGGGTCTTCGAACAACACCAGCACGAAGTCGCCCAACGCAAGTTATCTTAAGCAGCGACGCACCCCGTTGAAGAGCAATCGACGTCTGGGGAGGGATGATATTACTCTGGGTAGCCAGGATGCTATTGTGACTGGCGGCAATCCAGACCAGGACCCCGATCAGGAGGGGATTGTGATGAAGACCGATATCCAGATGGATGTGGCGTCGGCGAAATCGGCTGAGGGTGCTACTTATAAACCTGAGTATTATGATTTTACGAGGCGGGCTTGATTTATTTTTACTTTTTTTTATGTTGATATGAATGTGGAATGAGACTTCTCTGTATACTGGTTGCGTAGTGTAATCAATCCATATTTCCGTCTGCCTGATATGAGGATGGGATAATGAAGATGACGAGCTGCTGGATAGCACGTATGACCATTTCTGGCATCTGCCGCAGTCATTTCGTGTCAATTAGTCGTCAAGTATGATATGAATCAGAATGCAGCCTGAGGCCGAACTATTCCACATCTGGAATGCGGCGCTGCAAGACACGATGAGTCAAGTTAGTTGAGTCACGGCTGTCGTGATTGTCTCTAGATATACAAACATCATTGTCATCTTTCTATTCAACTTGAAGTTCCTTTTGAGACTGACATAAATCCACCATGGAGTCTCGCAAACAACCACCCTGGACCCCACCGTCCCATCCCTCAATTTCCACATCCCACCCGCCATTAACAGTGTGGAACTCCCTAACCCGATCAAAGACGCCCTTCATACCCATAGACCCAGCCGGACGCAAAGTAACCTGGTACGCATGCGGACCGACAGTCTACGACGACGCACATCTAGGCCATGCGCGCAATTACATGAGCACGGATATCCTGCGGCGGATTATGCGGGATTACTTTGGGTTCGATGTGCGCTTTGTTATGAATATTACCGATGTGGACGATAAGATTATTATCCGTGGCAGACAGCAGTATCTGTTTAAGCAGTATTTGGATGAATATCCGGTTGTTAGGAGGGGTGTTTTGCGGGGTGCAACCGTGGCTTATGGGTTTTATATACGCGAGAATCTAAGTCTACTTGATCCGGGGACGGAGCCGGGATGGTTTGCGGAGCGGGTTGAGGAGGTGTATGGTGTGGTTTTGAGAGGGGGGACGTTGGATGCACAGGGGAAGAAGCCTGGTGATGCCGAAGCGAGAATAAGGATTCATATCAACACGCTTATACCGGCTGCCAGAATGATTGCTGAGGTTACAAGCTACTTTGCAGATCAGTCGGAAGATGTGGACGAGTTGGGAGGAAGTATAACAAGTGACGATTTCTACAATGCCACCCGGGAAGTCTACCTGCCTTACATCGATAGTCTCGAGGGCTCATCCGTGCCAGGAGATGCATACGACATCTTCACCGAACTGGCTCGCAAATACGAAAACCATTTCACGAGAGACATGCGCGCCCTGAACATCCTGGATCCTGATGAAATAACCCGCGTCACCGAATACGGGCAAGAGATCGCGGATTTCGTAGAGAAGATCGTGGCAAATCAATTCGGATACGTTACCCCCGATGGATCCGTCTACTTCGACATAGACCAGTTCGAAAAGGCCGGAAACCACTACGCCAGACTGGAGCCCTGGAATCGAAATAACCAGCCCCTGCAGCGAGACGGAGAGGGTGCATTAACCAGAGCCGCACAGAAGAAATCGCCGGACGACTTCGCCCTCTGGAAGGCCTCTCGACCGGGTGAACCGGCCTGGCCGAGCCCCTGGGGACCTGGACGCCCTGGGTGGCATATCGAGTGTTCGGCTATGGCTTCGAGTCGATTGGGGAGTCAGATTGATATCCATTCTGGAGGTGTTGATCTGGCGTTTCCGCACCATGATAATGAACTTGCCCAGAGCGAGGCGTATTGGTCTAGTGGCCAGCAATGGGTAAATTACTTCTTGCATATGGGCCACTTGTCGATCCAGGGGTCGAAGATGTCGAAAAGCTTGAAGAATTTCGTTACCGTCCGTGACGCTCTTGACCGAGGCGATTGGACCCCGCGGGGGCTGAGGATTGTCTTTTTGTTGGGTGGTTGGCGAGATGGTGTTGAGATCTCGGAGGAGCTGGTCAAGGCCTCGCTGTCTTGGGAAGATAAGTTAACCAACTTCTTCATCAAGGCGAAGGATGTCGCGAGTCGAGACAGTTCACAGCCCGCTGAATCCTCTCTATCGGAAGCCCTCAAGGTGGCCCAGGATAGGGTTCATGAACACTTTTGCGATTCATTCAATACGCCTAAGGTCATGGCGTCTATTTCAGACTTAGTTTCTGTTTTCAACATTCAAGATACTCGGTCATTGGACCCAGCAGCGGTAGACGGCGCAGCGAGATGGGTGACTCGCATCGTGACGATTCTTGGTCTGAACGGTACAGCTTTACCTGGTAGCGCAGGCATTGGGTGGGAGGGAACTGACATCTCTGATGCTGCGAAACCGTTTGTATACCCGCTATCAGCTATGCGAGATTCGTTGCGCCGTGTTGCTAAATCGGATACGCCCATAACTTCTGATCAACTTCAAAGAATTATAGGCGAATCGGCCATCACGGTGGATGTTTCGGACGCCGGTAGACCATATGCCGATGTCCTGGATAGATTCCGCTCCAGCATTTCCTCGCTGAAGGTAGGGGAGGCATCTACGTCAAAAGAAATACTTTCCCTATCTGATCAGCTACGCGACGTCGACCTTTTCAACCTTGGCATTTATCTCGAAGATCGCGAAGACATGCCTGCGTTAGTTCGCCCAGTGACTAGGGATATCATACAAACCCGTGAAGAACTCGTCCAACGGGCTAAGGAAAAGCAAGAGGAGAAAGAGAAGCAAGATAAATTTGTCCGTGAGAGACTCGAGAAGGAAAAAATACGTCCTTTGGATATGTTCAAGACCACCGAGTTTAGTGCTTGGGATGAGGACGGGCTTCCGACGAAAGATGCTGCAGGCGAGCCTGTCAATAAGAGTCGCAGTAAGAAGCTGCGAAAGGAGTGGGAAAGGCAGAAGAAGGCTCATGAAGCTTGGATTGTCGCCACTGCTTGATTATCAGTGGCTTCTTTCTGTGAAAGGTGTTGATTGGAAGATGTTGGAGATATTAATGATTCTGAATACTTAGTTATTTGGCGGCTGGCGCGTCATCTCCTGGGGAAGGCAACGTTGATGCCGTGTCGTAGACTACATGTTCAGAACGAAAACTACACGGCTTTCTCATGTTAAGGCATACAGACCCTCTATATAAATCATAAAAGCAAGCTATGCTGTAATCGAGAACAAATTTAGCCTGAACTGCAACAATCCAATCTCCAGTTCGTCCGTTCTACCCGCGATGCGGACAATCGATGTATATATTCCACCAATGATCACCCCCCACCCATCTATATCACCCCCAGCCCCATCCCTGTACCAACACCATGCAGCATCAATTTTTTTTTTTTTTTAAAATGTACACAAACCCCATAATCCACGGCTCAAACCCAGACCCATCCATAATCCGCGTCGGACCGGACTACTTCCTCGTAACATCCACCTTCGAATACACCCCAGGAGCACCAATCTACCACAGCAAGGACCTGATACGATGGAATCTCATCGGCCACGCCCTAACCCGGCCATCGCAGCTGCAGATCCAGACACCAGAGCCCGGGGGTGGGGTCTGGGCGACGACGATTAGATACCACCAGGGGGTGTTTTATATTGTCACCTCGGCGTTTACGCGGTATCGCCCGCAGGACGATGACAGGGTTTGGCCGAGGGGGTTTTATGTCAAGACGCAGGATATTTGGGATGAAGCGAGTTGGACTGACCCTGTTTGGTTTGATGCTGTGGGGTTTGATCAGGATGTATTTCCAAACCTATTTACATACTTCATTATAAGTTCGGGTGCTGATATTGTATGTGCAAGCTGTTCTTCGACACCGATGGTACAGTCTATCTAAGTAGTACATACCGCACACACACCCGAACCCCCGTCCCAACCGGCAGCAAACAACTGAAAGACTTCGGCATCCATATCTGCACCGTCGACCTTGAAACCGGAACACCGACTTCAAAACCAAAACTGATCCGCTCCTCGGATTCAGGCGTCTCAGAGGGGTCGCATATCTTCAAGCGCGGGAACTACTATTACCTCTTCACAGCAGAGGGCGGGACGGAGTCGGGACACTGCGAGTGGGTTTTCCGCAGCGAAGACGGGCCGTTTGGACCATGGGTGCCTGGACCGGTGAATCCGCTTTGGAGGAATGGGGTGAATGATGAGATTCAGAATACGGGACATGCGGATTTTGTGGTTGATGAGGGGGGACGCTGGTGGGGTGTGTTTTTGGGGGTAAGGCCTGTTTGGAGGGAGATGGAGCGGAGGTGGGAGGAGAGTGTTTTTGGTATGATACTCCGTTACTATCATGGTTTATGTTTTGGTTGAGGACTAATGGTGGTGCAGGAAGAGAAACGTTCCTCGTCCCCGTTGACTGGGTCGACGACTGGCCGGTTGTAAACGCCGGGAAGAAAATAGTCCTACACAACGACTCGCCTCATCTGTACGAGTACTCGCCGCCTGTCGAATGGCGCGACGACTTTACCTCCCCGACCATGCAATTGGGCTGGTACAGGAAGAACACGCCGGTGAAGAAGGATTACACCCTCCTTTCCACTCTACCTGGTAATAACAAGGGCGGACTGCGTCTCCACGGCGCTCCGTATACTCTCTCGACACCTGCCTGTCCGACACTGTTCTTGCGCAAGCAAACACATAGATTCTGTGTTTGGGAGACGAGGTTGAAGTTCGTTCCTGACTCGGTGAATGTCGAGGCTGGGACGGCGGTATATTTGAATTATTATACGCATGCTAGTATCGGGATCCGGTTACTCCGTGCTTCAGAATCTGGTTTGAATGGTGGGAAGAGAATCATCCGGTTTACGGCTACAAATACGGGACCTGAAACTCAGGGTGTGGATGTCCCACTGGTCTCCCCGGATAGTGATGTGGTGCTCCGGATTGAATGTGGCGATGCGTATCGGTTTGGATTCCGGGAAGTGTTGCCGGGTGGTGCAGATGCAGGTTTAGAGATGCACTGGGTTGGAGAGGTGAGGAATCGAGACCTTGTTGAAGCACCGCTGCCTGTTGGAGCACCCTTTACGGGAGTCATGCTGGGGCTTTATTCGTGTGGTGATCGGGAGGCAGTTCTTGCTCCGGCGGATTTTGCTTATGCTGAAGTAACTGGATTGGATTAAGATATTAAACAGTTCGCTAGGGAATGCGCTGAGTAGTTTGAGAAAGTATAACTAAACACCCGCTTCTTGTCCATTATTAAGCCTGGGATCCTTTATATCCTGCACCTTCGTCATCCCACTCTTCATAATCGGGGATTCCTGGACTTTGCTCCAGTCATGAACCATCTCCGTATTCGTCGTCGACATTCGCACCTCCCCTCCAGCCCGCTCAATCATCTCCTCTTCATACGCTCGTATAGCATCCGGCCTGCTCTTCCTCCCTGTTACAAAATCCGTAGTCGCAGCCGCTAACCTCCCCGCATCCGTAATTGAATGATTCAACCCCTGCCCCCGCTGATACGTCATCGCATGCGCCGCATCCCCAGCAAGCGTCACCCGCCCATCACTCGTATCCCACCGATGCCCCTCCGCGCCGGGGTCGAAATCCGTCAGATTCATATACCACACTTTCTGGTCCTCAGGAAGCCACTCATACGCCGAGTTCCAGGGTTCGGTGAAATGCTTCGAAAACTCCTTCCCCTGCTGCAAGCGCTGCGCATCAGTCCAGTGCGCTGTCTGGCCCTGCTCTTCCAGCGAGCACGGCCACGAGATGTAGAAGAAGAATACCCATGTCTTGGGCCTGTCGGGGTCCGGGATATCGTGTAGGCCGAAGAATGCGAAGAGGTTGGCGGGGTTTATGGAGGCGAGGTAGAGCGGGTGGAATTTACGCAGGAACACGGCTTGCTCGGCGGAGTAGCGCGCTTGCACGAATGTTGCGCTGTAGGGGAGGGTGCGGATGGAGCCAAGCTCGGGGCCTAGGAGGTGCGAGCGGACGGCTGAGCGGGCGCCGTCGGCCCCGACGATGAGGGATGCTTTTATGCTTGTGTTATTGGTGAAATGGGCGGTTGCGTATTTGCGGTTTCGGGAGTAGGTGATTGATTGGAGTCTGTGGGAGTAGCGGATGGTTAGGTCCTCGGCGAGCAGGGAGCGCAGTTTGCGCCGGCGTAGACGGTAGAATTTGTTTGCGGGGATGGAGGTCATGAGGGCGCCGGTCTGGCCGTTGAGGAAGTTGATGGCGTCGCTTTCGGGCGTGGGCGTGGAGGGGTCGACTTGCACGCTCTGCAGGCGCGCCCACATGGATGGGGTGACGAGCGAGTGCAGTGATTCGGCGCCCCAGTGTAGACCCATGTTCCAGTCTCGGGGCTGTGCGTGCAGGCTTTCGTTCTTCTCGACGACGATGAAGGGGATCCCAGCCTAGGCGGATTGTTAGTGGATTGGCAATGGCAATGGCGGGTGGAATGGTGGGAGGGCACCTTTTTCAGACCCTGGGCGAGGGCGAGTCCAGTTGAGCCTGTATCGTCAGTTTGCGCACGCAACTTGTGTTATGGAGCTCACCTGCACCAACGATCAGCACGGTCGTGTCGGGCTCATTGGTCTGCCAGCTGCCGGGGAGCAGGGCCGACAGTCTACGTAGGACACTCATGATGGATGTGAGCTAGGAGAGTGTAGCAGACAGGAGAGGGGAAAGAAGACAAGGGATGAGCGCAGATTTATCGACATGACGCAGAGGAATGCAGGATCAGACCATCTGCCGGTGAAACTAGACTTACTGCTGTGGAGACATACTCATTACTCCGATAGTATTCACTGCTGATCAGCATTGATTATGAACTGCTTATGAATTACGGAGTAAATACGGAGTCTTCCCACTGTTTATTCACGTGCGACAAGCTTCGCAGTGGAGACGAGAGTTTGTGTGCAGAAGTGGCCAGGAGAACAAAGAGATTGTCCTCACGTTCGGTCACTGATGTGTCAGCGCTCCGACTTCAATCCTTTCCTCCTGCCTCAGACTGATCTGTCCTCACATCTACAATGACCGAACTGGCCACCTGGATCAGCCTGACTGCATCGATCTGATTAAATCTATTCTCCGCCAGATCCTCGATCCACGGTTCCGATCCCTTGCGCCCGAGATCCTTCCGATCCCCTGGCTGCTCCACCCACGACCATGGTCAGCCCGGCCTGCGAGCGCTCTCCCAGCGGCTCCATCCCTATCGCTTCGCTCATCAACTCCGACATGGACCAGTATTATCCCTCTGGCAGCCGTGATGAGGACCTTTCTGATGCCGATTCCGCGTACGGGGGCGACTCGCTGATCGGGGATGACACCAAGACTCTGTCCACCTACATCACCGACTACCGGTACGAGTTTGGCCGTCGCTACCATTCTTATCGCGACGGCGCATACTGGGTAGGTTGTCACCGGCCTGTAGTGTCTCCGTGCTCATTTTGCTAGGGTCCAAACGATGAAGTCGCAAATGCCCAGCAGGACCTCGCCCACCACATGTATTTCCTCACGCTCGACGGTCGGCTGCACTTGGCCCCGATCGAGAACCCCCAGGTACTTCCCTCAACAAATTGGGCAGCTTGGACTCGCACTGACCGAGCAGGATATTCTCGACGTCGGCACAGGAACCGGAATCTGGGCAATGTATGTTCTTCGACCCAATTCAGTCATTGCGTACTCACAATGCAACCAGAGACGCCGCCGACGAGTTCCCCAGCGCCCGCGTCACCGGCGTTGACCTCTCCCCCATCCAACCCGCCTTCGTCCCCCCAAACTGCACCTTCGAAATCGACGACATCACCCTTCCCTGGACCTACCCTGAAAACCAATTCGACTTTATCCACGTCCGCGAGCTCTTCGGCTGCATCCCCGACTGGGACGAATTCTTCCGCAACTGCCTGCGCTGTCTCAAGCCGGGCGGGTATATCGAAGTCGTCGAACACTCCGTCCAACCGGTCGCCGATGACGACACGATGGGCCCAGACCACTTCTATCACGAATGGGGGCAGGTAGTCGTCGAGTCGGGCGAGAGATTCGGAAAGACATTTAGAATCTGGGAGGAGTCCGCATCGCGACTGAAACGAACTGGTTTCGTGGATGTCGTCGAGACGGGTTATAAGTGGCCTATGAACGGGTCGGTATCGCCACCTTGTTTACCCAAGTCTGAAGTGGCTAACCTCCACAGATGGAGCGCCGATCCGAAACTGCACGAGCTGGGCCGCTGGAACCAATTCCGCCTCCACGGCGGCGTGGAAGGCTTCATGCTGCGCCTGCTGACGTCCACGCTGGGCTGGTCGTATGAAAGCGCCCAGGTGCACCTCGCGCAGATGCGGGCATCGCTGCGAGATTACCGCACCCACGCCTATCTCCCGGGAACAGTGGTGTATGCTCGGAAACCGGGCCTTCGGTGAAGTCATTGGATTATCGTTCATTGTTCTGAGTTTGTTTGCAGGATACCCTTGTTAATTTGGAGAATCGCATCGTATATTATGACCATTAATGGACTTGCCAGAGGAAAGTTAAAAGTTGGAGATTCTTTCAGCATTTAAAAACAAGACAAGCCCGTATATTTAATTAAACACAAAGAATAGCGCCCGCAGACGTGTCATTGTGGGTTCGCCGTTAGCTGTCATGACTCGAAGGGGCGGAATGCAATGCGGAATGCTGGGGGCCACCTGCGTCTTACTGGCTTGGCTGACAGAGGATCCACGGCCTAACAACTTGGTTCGACTCGATCTGCAGCTTTGGAAATTGGTACTTTTGCTGGTGTGCTGGTTGGTTGTTGCATTGACGCTTGGCCATTTGAGTCTGCAGCAGGGAAAGTACCCCGAAGACAGTATATTCTACAGCCGTGACTATTCCCATTGTCATCTTCTGATAACCATCAACAGATCGACAATATAGAAAGATGGCAAGTGACAATTGATCTCGTGGTCGAATAGTTTGTTTCCACCTGTTTATACACGAGGTGGGTTAACGCCCCAAGACAGATATATATAGCTGTTTGATACCTTGAACCGGGTATTTCAATGAGTTTGGAGAAATCGATGAATCTAATAATGCAATCTAAAAACCCTTCCAGTCAACAGCCTGCTCCCACGCATAGGCACATCGTAAAATCATCGCCTCATCATACCATCTACCCACGATCTGCATACTAGCCGGTAACTGTATACTCGCATCCTCCGCCGGCACAAACCCAATCGGCATCGCCAGTGCAGGATGTCCCGTGGCGTTGAATGAACATGTATTCTCCGTCATCCCTTTCGCGGCGTCTATTTGAGCCAGCGGATTTGCATCTGCTGCCGGGAGAGGCCTTGCAGGGCAAAGGGTCGTCGGCATCACGATCACATCCACGGAGGAGAGAACTTCATCGTATAGATCTTTTAGTTTCCGCATGATGTTCACGGCTTTTGGGTAGACTGCTGTGTAGTGCTGCCAGGCGAATTCGCCGCTAAGTAGACCTTCTTTGCTCATCACGCTCATCTACCTTGTTAGAACGTAAGCTGGAGGAGGAATGTTCGACGGACTTACTTTGCTGACGGCTTCAGGCTTATAAGGAAGACCCTTCTTCTCGTATAAATCAGTTAGCATGACCTGCCGCCGACCAGTAGCCTGCCCCAACATCCCCATATGATTCCCCATCTTGCTCAGCACAGAATAGACACTCCTCGCCTGCGCATGAAGCGGCACGCTGACCTCGCAGACTCTCGCACCCAGTCCTTCAAAAACACCAACAGCCCGTCTAAACTTCTCCTCAACCCCAGCATCCATCCCACCAGGCAATCCCTCCTTCAAAACCCCAATCCTAACCCCCTCAATCCCCCCCTCCATCAGCATCTCATAACACGGAACATCCCCAACACGCGGAACCCCAGGCCCAGCCCGATCATCAACCCCATCCCACCCCGCCACAACCCCAAGCAACACCGCAACATCCCTACAATTCCTCGCCATAGGCCCCACAGCATCCAGACTCGCCTCGTGACTCACAATCCCCGTATACGGGACCAACCCCGCCGTCGGCTTAACCCCATAAACCCCCGTCAACGCCGCCGGAATGCGTATACTCCCGCCCTGATCACAGCCAATCCCCAAATCCACATCACCTGATGCAACGAGCGCCGCCGTGCCCGAACTACTCCCGCCAACCGAGTATCCGTGTGCGTATGGGTTATGCACTGGGCCTGTGGCGGCTGTGGAGCTTACGGCGCCGCGGGAGAGGTTCTCGCACACGGCTTTTCCGGTGATGGTCCCGCCAGACTCCAGGATGCGCCGGACGATTGAGGCGTCGGTTTGCGGGGTCCAGTTTGTTATACTGGATGTGCCGAGGAGGCAGGGGATGCCCGCGACGCAGATGTTGTCTTTTAGGCAGAGGGTTTTCCCTTTTAAAGATGTGTTGGCTGGGGAGGTGGAAGTAAGAGTGAACCGCCAGGCCCAGGCGTTCAAGGGGTTTGAGGGGGAGTCGGGAGCCGGGAGGTGGATGTTTTTTCTGGGGTGGAGTGTGAGGTCTGGTGTTGGTTGGTAGTCTGTTGTAGATGTTAGGGCTGGAACAAGGATGAAGGGATGGATAACTGTGCCTACCATCCATTGCTGCAACAGTCTCGAGGGTCTTCTTCGTGCGCGCGAGGAGCTCTTCATACTCCGAGACTTCATTTTCTTGGATTTCGAATGATACCTTCTTCGCTGTGCAGAGCAATTCTTCTCGTGTTGGAGCTGAAGCCATGATGATGTGGTTGAGTCTGCTCGAGTGAAGCTCATCGCGTGCTGCCTCTCACTGATAAAGATAACCACCACTTCTCCAATCGTCTCCAACCAAGGAGATAATTAATGCTAGCCTCGGCATCCCTCCGTATCCCAATTGGATCCTTCCTGATAAGCCGGAGCCTCCGACGAAGCAACCGACCCCGCACGATACGCGATAACGATGCCGGTATACTTGGCCATTTAAGTTGGAGACACCAGAAGTAGAGAATAATTCTCCTTACTGACTATTACTTTTCTAACCTGCAAGATAAACATCACAATGGTCCACATCGAACAGAAATACCAAGTCCCCCGCGACTTCGAGGGCTACGGCGAGGAAGGCTTCGACGCGAAATGGCCAAACGGCGCGCGTATCGCAGTGTCATTTGTGCTGAATTATGAGTATGCCATCCCCCCTCCCCACAAACC
This sequence comes from Aspergillus sp. MA 6041, assembly GCA_025768905.1. Taxonomy (NCBI): domain Eukaryota; kingdom Fungi; phylum Ascomycota; class Eurotiomycetes; order Eurotiales; family Aspergillaceae; genus Aspergillus; species Aspergillus sp. MA 6041. The sequence continues at coordinate 467,566 of JAMFNV010000011.1, read as the reverse complement.
GCATACGAGGGGTTACTTTTTTATTGACAGCCACTAGAGAAGGAGGCGAACGCTGCATCCTCGACGGGGACGACATGTCCGAGCCCTATCTCTGGGAGAAGGGCGCTTCGGGGGGCCACCGTTCAAATGCACGGTATATCAACGCCGAGCACGACTTTGAGTATGGGAGTCGTGTTGCCTCGTGGCGACTTGTCCGTCTATTTAAAGAATTCGGGTGGAATTTCACGACGTATGCGGTGGCCGTGGCGTTGAAGAAGAATCCTACCTTTGCGAAAGCGCTTGTTCGTGATGGGCATGAGATTGCGAGTCATGGACTACGGTGGAGGGATACGTGGGATTATAATCTCGAGGAGGATAAAGAGTATGTTAAGCAGAGTTTGTTGCTGTTGAAGGAGGTTAGTGGGGAGATGCCGGTGGGCGCGTACTTTGGGCGAGGGACGCCGCAGACGCATCATCTTTTCCCGGAGGTATGGAGGGAGCTGGGGGCTGAGTTTCTTTGGAGCTCGGAGTGTTATAATGATGATGTGCCGTATTGGTTGGATTTGCCGTGGGAGGAGAGTCTGCCGGAGGAGAAGAGGGAGGGGATGCTTTTGATTCCGTATAATGTGAGTTGTCCTGATATTCTGTTATTGATGCTTAGTGAGGGACTGACAAATACAGTACGACTGCAACGACGGCAAATTCCACATGTCGCCTGGCTTTGGATCCAGCGTGGGCGAAACTTACGAGAACTATCTCAAGAATACCTTTGACATGCTCTACCGCGAGGGCGGCAAGATGATGAACATCCCACTGCATACGCGTATCATAGGAAAGCCTGGGCGATGCGAGGCGCTGCGCAAGTTCATGAAATACGTTGCGGATAAACCAGATGTCTGGGTAACGACCAGGAGGGATATCGCAAAGCATTTCCGGTCTACGTTCCCTTATCAGGCGGATAGGAAGTGGGTGGAGGAGGGGAGGAAGTGAACCATAATATTAAGTAGTTGATATTCATGACTGAGCTTTTTGACTATGGAAGCTGCCATTCCTCCCAACTACTTCCAAAGTTGCCATAGTCCATGTATGGCGCCTGTCCAGAAGACATCCCAGGGTCTGTCCAGTTCACAAGCTCATTGACAACGGCCATGGTATCGAATTCCATCCAGCGGTCTTGAAGTACCTGTAGCGGCGGGGGCATCGGCATTGGATCTCCAGGGGGACATTCATGCATAGAAGGAAAGTCGCCGGTGGCACCTGCAGGGGTATCGGGCATTTGGGCATGTTGCGGTGGAAAGGTAGTATCCTGCATGGATAGAGAATCACCATCAGTACTACACTGCGCCTCCAATCTCTCCATAGTCACGGTGACCAGCGCCTCAAATGCATCCCGGTATCTGCGCACCCAAGGAGTCCGTTCGCCCATAACGAATAACACACTCGAGCAAGCACGAAGGTGATTACTCAGTCGGATGCTCCAGACATCACTAGTATGGATCCATAAACAGTAAAGCAGCATGACGCCAGAAACAAACACAGTCTGGACAGCTATAAAGCTATGCCCGTAGTCCGAGTTTTGATGGAGTTTCTTATGGAGCTGGCAGATCTGGCCTGCCGACTCAAGACAGGCCCTGTAATACGGATCCGAACTGGGCATGATTGAAAGGAAAGGCTGGATGAGGAGTCTGATAGCACGGTGGTAGTGCAGGAGTAAGTAATCAAGACGGTTGGGATCATTACTCCCTGACGATTCTGGCCCCGAATTTAGATTCGGACTCATGGACGATATGATACTCTCCTTCCAGTGTTGCAGTTGCTGGTAATGCCACGTCGTTTTTGGGAGGAGCTGCTCCAGGGTACGGTCATTCCGGTAGATGGAATGATGAATGCGAGATTCGATTCTCCGCAGCTGGAAGATGGATATGGCCTCCTGCAATCTGCCATCCTCCTGCGCTGTATCTCCCGTCATTACCGGCATATCAACGTCAATCAGCCGATCGGGCAGACTGACGGGGTACCCAAGTGCAATAGAGACATTGCGCTCCAGCGAGTAGACTGTCCAGAACAGTTTCCGACGTCTTTGAATAACGGACGCAGGAAGATCAGCCTCCCGACGAGCGAGGTACATGCCCAGGTGGATGCAGGTCCGCATGGCAAACCCAATTAGATACCAAAGTTCCTGGCTGATGAAGCTCCGAAGATGGAAGAGGGCTAGGAGAACCATTGCTTCTATATTCTCAAGAGACCGGGTGTTTCGTGCAGTTGGGATATGCTGCATGGATGCTGCATAGAAGGCCTGTTTATTATTAGAGAGTTCGATTATTCCACGAGTGACTGACCTCTGGCATAGGTGACGATGTGTGCTTCTCCGTCAGATCCAGTAGACCTGCGCCTATAGCGTACACGAGGTACAATTTGAATAGCCCGAATTGCTGGGTAGTCGACTGCGACAGGTCCTCTCGATCTCGGTGAAGTTCTCTCAGTTCATTTAGGTCTAGGAATGGATACCTCCAGTGTAATCTCTTAGAATATGCCTCGATGAGCCTGGCACCGAGTTGCTCTGAGGGTGGACTGGCACCAACGGCGGTATTCGCCAGTGACCTGATGAATGGATAGTCCCTTGGACTGGCCGAAGGGGTTGAAGCGTCTACAGCATCATCTTGGGGGTGGGCATCTCCCGTTGAATTAGGAGAACTACCCAAGTTGAGAGCAAGCTGGACACTGAACTGCAAGGATTCAGATACTGATGATCTCTCAGGTAAGTCACTGCAGAGCGAGTTGACTACATCGCCCATTCCGATACGGCCCTGCAGAGGAAACCGGGGATTCTCATGCTGTGGCTGTCCAGGCTGCAATTGTGAGTGCTGGTGTCGTAGGAGTTGAAGCTCTAATTCTGCGATTTTGTTTTCGAGGCTTTGGATATGTCTTCCTCAGTTCATTAGCTATTCTTCCGATGTTGTAGATAGATATCTGCGACATACTTTGCAACAACTAGATCTTCCCCTCGCACATTTTGCAAGTCGCATATCGCCCCGGACTTTGTACAGCTGGAGCAGACGGGGAGTCGACCATCACACTAGACAGCAGCTATTGTCAGTCGTAGAATAACCCCAGCGCCGGCACTGCCCTAAAGTGGGACTCTTGCATACCTTCTGCTTTCTAGTCTTGCATCTGGAGCATGCAGTGCGTCCCATGCCGCGCTGGCGGGTCTGTCGAGGTGGACCTACCCCGGACATGTCCATGGCTAGCGGAGATGCATGAACATCCATGGTGATGAAGAGGAGGCGGAGGGTCCGGCGGAGGATGCGATATCTTATCAGGAGCAGCACTAGTCATTGCACTAGACAAGCTATCTATCGCTGTCTCCAGATCTGCAGAATTGCCGAAGAGCCGAGGACTGAAGATACTCCAACTCTATGGAAGATATTGACTGGATCGTCTGGGTTACAGCGTATTACGAGTATTCTATTACGTATAGTGACCTGTTCAAGCAAAGCAGATATATTAGACCAGACAACTAACTAAACGATTTCTTTCTTTGTACGTCCAATCTCTCCCTGGCCATCACCATCAAGCTTGACACCGATGACAACTCCAGTGCCCAGTCTGATCGTATCTCGTGTTTCCCCAGCAAAGAAACCCTCGGAATCAGCCATATACTCCCAAGTGGCTGGCGTGCCCTCCTTATCCAGCGGGTACACAGGCACAGGAAACAGCAGACACCCAGCAAAATAAACCACCGAACCCACAACAAAACTAAGCAGAAACCCAATCTTGTACATATTCTTACTCGCCTGCCCCGTCAACCCCGGATCCAACTCCCCCGCAACCCCATGGATAACAAACGCCGTACCCGCCACCCACGCCGCAATCGCCCGCAGATTCCAACCCCTCCAGTAGACATAGGGCGTTCCTGGTTCCCGACTGTAGAGCGATGGGGTGTGTAGATTCCCGCGGCGGATGACCCAGTAGTCCACCACCATGACACCGCAGATGGGCATGAGAAAGACGGTATACGATGATAAGAAGGTTAGGAAACTTGACGCATTGGCGATGATCTTCCATGGGAAGAAGAGTGGCCCGAGAAGACCGCATATGATCTGCCCGCGCACGATGTTTATATACCGCGGTAGAAGTCCGCTCATGTCGGCGCCTGCTGGGAGGGAATTTGTGCCGGCGTTGGTGGCCAGGATGGCAAGGACCATTCCCTGCACTTTTGTCAGTGGTGGGGGTATATCCAAGTGATGAAGGTGACTCACGAAGCACGCGAAGAAAATACCAGCACGAGCACCAGGCCCCCAGTATTTCGTTAAAATCGCATCGTAGAGATCCCATACGTTCCAGTAGGAAGTCCCGAGAAATCCCTGTGCCGCACTGGTTGTACCGGCGCTGAGGAACATGATCAGGATCTTGCTGATGAAGATTCCCAGTGTTTGAGACCAGGTCGCTTGAGATGGTTTCTGCGCATACCGCGCGATATCGGGCTGGTTAATCAGTATCGGGCACAGCGCTGCGCAAATGGAGTTGATAGCAGAGATCATGGGCCAGACGAGCTGTGATCCGGAAAGAATGACCTGTCCATCGAAATGAAAACTGCCCAGGGAGCCGTTGTTCTGGTGAATTGCCCAGCCGAGTACCACGAAGAGGGCGATTGTGCAGTAGAACGCCTTGATGACGAAGATATGGCGCAGGACAATCGGGTGCACGAACATGAGGGCCATTTGGAAAAACCAGTAGATAAAGAATGCTAACAGATTTGCACTGGTGATTCCAGCATCAGCTGGAAGATGGTTTGGGATGTTATCCCATGCTGTGCCGAAGATACATCGAAGGACAATGGCCATGAGCATTCCGCCGTAGTAGAGGTTTGTCGAGAAGAAGATCGTTGCTACAGCGCCCCGGATGAAGATGAAGAATTTGGCACCCCGCGGCCCTCCAGATGAACGTGCGATAACGGGAAATCCGATGTGGTATCGGGTTGCACCGCGGGAGTTGAGGAATACGACGATGGATAGAAATAAGGAGGCGATTGCTGAAGCAATGAGCGTATGCCACCATCGCTAAATCCCATTAGAACACAGAAACCCATCAGGTAAATATGTGAAGACACCTACCAGGCCAATGGTGGCCAGAGACGCACCAAGATTGTAGCTTGTAGGCGAAAAGGACGTCGTTAGGTAGTATGTAAAAAAGTGTACCCATCGCCATGACCGTCGCTCTGTTGTATATCAGTAAACTGTTTAGACTTACACAGGAGACTTACCTGGCTCTGTTGGGAGCAGGTCCTCATTGTAATCTGCCTTGTTCTCCCCATCCACTTCCTTCATCTCGAGTGTCTTCGCCAAAGCCCTCGGAGAGGAGAACGTCTCCTTGACCCGTCTAAGCCAGGCCATTGTGTAGAGCTTCTATAGTCAACACGAGTGGAAATCTCAAACACGATTGCCAGGAGTTGGGCCAGTTGAAAAACAATCGAATATATAAATCAATCTGCTATCAGTCCTGTCTGGATTCCGTAGCGCACCGTAAGTTCAGAGATTAGAACTGGCTGCATTGAATTATCTTACTGGAGTATCTGCTTTCTCCCAGAACTAACCGGCCAAACACGATAAGACAACAGTAATACAGGTATTTCCATCCGTCCACCCAGAAACAGGATGATCCCTCCTTGTCAAGTGGTAGATAAGGGTGGAGCTGATATGCCTTCTCCAAATTCCTTAGGGCCTTGGTACCGGAGCCTCCGACGACAAGGATAATATGAAATGCGGGGGGTCGAAAGCCTATTTACACAGACGGATTGTACGGACCCTCCGATGGGTAGTATGGCGGTACAGTGCGTCAAGGATGCTGAAGATGGAACCATATAGACATCTGGCTGGCATGGCATCTTTATTAAATACGGCAAAGGACAGGCTCTGCTCAGGCCACCCAATATCCAGCAAATACACTGAGATTACTGCTGAATTTCTATTCTAGATCAACATTTAATCGCACCCTTTTATCATTTCATTTCGTTAACGTCAAAATGTCCATCGGAACCGGCCCCAAAGCCTGGAAAACATCAGACGTCCAGCGCGACAACTCATGGATCCTGCGCCTCACACCAGAAGAAGTCTCGGGCTTCCGGCAGGCCCTCGCCTACGCAAAAGCACACCCCAAGGACCTCCTCGACATGACACAAGCCGACTACCCACTCCCAGAAGTCTCAAAAAACGCACTCTCGCGCGCAATCGCAACCACCCAAGACCGCTGGGGCATGTGCGTGGTGAAAGGCTTCCCCGTAGACGAGTGGACAGAGGCTGACATGCGCGTCGCATACTGGGGGATGGGGTTATACATGGGCGTCGGACGCACGCAGAACCGCGCCAGCGAGGTGATCAACGATGTGCGCGACGCGGGGGGCAGTTACAAGGTCAAGGGCGGGCGTGGATACAACACAAATGCAGGGTTGGATTTCCACCAGGACTCGGCGGACGTGGTTGCGCTGTTGTGTCGACGCACTGCGAGGTCCGGGGGTACGTCGAAGGTCATGAGTAGCATTGCGCTGCGTGAGCGTGTGGCGGAGCTCCGCCCGGATTTGATCCCTGTTCTGGAGTCGGATGTCTGGTTCCATAGTTATCAGAATGCGCAGGATCCGGCGCAGCCGCCTTACTATCGGTGCCCACTTATGGGGAGGAGTGGGGGGTGTTTCTGTGCGAGGACGAATCGCAAGAATATTGTTGCTGCGCAGCGGGATTTTCCTGAGGGTGAGGTTCCGCGGTTGACATCGCTGCAGGAGGAGGCGTTGGATTTGATGGATACTATCATGCCGAGTGATGAGTATTGCTACTCTATGGAGTTGGAGAAGGGTGATATGCAGTTGCTGAATAGCTTTGTGACATTGCATTCGCGCACACCGTTTGAGGATTACGACGTCCCTGATCAGAAGCGGCATCTCATGCGGCTGTGGCTCTCGATCCCCAGCTCGCAGCCCTTGCCGGCTGAGTGGGCTGAGTATTGGGGTGATGTTAGGGCTGGGGCGGTTCGTGGTGGTGTTCGGGGAAGTGCCATAACAGAGGCCTTCCTGAGATACGAGAGACGTCAGGCTGAGACCATGGGCATGTCACTGAAGACATTCAACATGTGATATAGTCGTTCTCAATTTAAACGAAGCTGCTGTCAGTTCCGGGATGGACTATATGTAGCATTGTATGTACTACAGTATTCAACTTTTTCCCTTCTCAGATATGCATCTCACGGCCTAACCACAATCATAATAATGTAACCGCGAGCCCTCAGCTACGTTTCAGTCACGCCTGTGCCACAGGGTCATCACCAGTGACTGCGACGATACTCATCTCATTACATCCAGTGTGTTCAGCCGCAACCAAGAAATCTTTCGCAGTCAGCTCCAGCCCTCGCTCACTCAATAGATCCTCCCCTTGACCGAGTACCCCGCGGAATAAAGGCCCATTCATCCCTCCGTTCAACTCCCAGACTTCTCCATCCTTCTGCACAAAGGCCAAGAAATGGTGATGATTATCATCTCGAGGTGAGGGGGCCCTCGAAGACCCACGCGATGCCGAATCCATATGCGCCTCTTCCAGGAAACCGGAGTCATACAGTAACTGCGCTCTCTGTTCGGGTGCAAGAGAAATCGCCTGTTGCCGGAGTGCGGATAGTTCGGTGTTGGGAAGTACATATCGACCGCCTTCTAGGTTGAAGACAACGTGGAGGAGAGCCATCAGCCCGCAAGCGTGGCCGATGGTCTGCTTCATCCATATGACAGGCTCAGTGGGGCCGGAGCCATTGTACTCTCGTATAGTTAGCTCGACTTGAGAGCGCGCGGCTTCATATATAGGGTGCTGCGCGAGGACAATAAGAGCGTGACAGGGTTGGAAATGGCACTCTTGGAGGAATTCTGGAGCGGTTGAGATGATGTCATGAAAGTTGAGACCTGGTGAGATGTGCAGATTCTCACAGAGGAGTTTCAGGATCTCGGGATTGTTCTCTGAGATACTTGTTAGTCGTGCTGTTGACATGGGGGGTATATCTGTACCGAGTGGGATGAAGGTCTTGACCCCGTCAACGATTTCTGCCTGCGATACAGGCATTTCGAAGAGATTGTAATCTGATGAACTGCAGCTGTTGTGGAATCCAGATCAATCAAGAAGTTGGTGGTGTTGTCCTGCTGCTTATGGGCGGGGTAGCTATACCAACTTTATGCTGTACGGCACTTAGTCAGCTAGATAGTGTACATAACAGTGCCTATGGTTGCTGAGGTATTTAGAGATATAAGGGTGTCTTTCTGTAGTACAGAGGCTCATGCTGAGGCCATGTGCATGTGCTTCACCAACTCATGCCGGCCGTGACAGGAGAGGAGATGTCCAGGGTTATAGCGGAAAACTGATAGTCCATGTCCCTGGGCAATTAGGGTCGATATCTAGCCAATCGTAAACACTTTGGTCTGTAATCGTTAATTCCACTGTAAGAACGCAATAGTTGTCTTTCAGATGGAAGAGGACTATTTCAGTTTCTCAGTGCTCAGCCATGTGCCATCAACCCAAGCAGGCGCAGAATTGGCAGGATACTGTAAATCGAGGCTGCCCAAGGCAAGACGCGTGGTTGTGTCTGACCCGACGTGAGGTGTGGAATTGCCGCTTTGGGAAGGAGGGGGTTGCCGGGCCCCAACATCGTCAATGGGGCTGATTATATGACTCGATAGATCCAATTGGCCTTGTATATTGTGGACGGACCTTTCAATGACCATTATATGGGAAAATATAATGCTCAGATATTCGCATTTCCAATAGTGCAGTAAGCCAGCCGTAATGATGAATGGCGCAAGATTGGAGAAATGTTGCTAATTATGACTTTTCGTCACTACACGTGTCGGTCAGTACAAAGGTAGGGGGTATGAAGTATCCGAAGTCACAGAGCAGTCCTTCTTAAATACTTCTCTGGGTACCATGGCTTTGCTGCTTTTATTTGGGATTGTTCTCACCGTGTTTATAATTAGGGTTTGTCGCAACTCCTCTGACCAAGACAAAGGTCTAACCATTTAACAGGTAATTTATGCGCACTTTTTCTCCCCACTGTCCCATATCCCCAGTGCCAGCATTCTTGCACCGGTTTCACGTTTACTATGGGAGTTTCCTACGGAATATCGCGGGCAGATAACTCTGGCCCTGCCGGAGCTGCACCGAAAGCTTGGTGTGTCCGCCGTCAGGCTCCTAGCTACCTAGCTAACCCTACTAAGGCCCCTTAGTCCGTATAGGCCCCAGTCAGGTATCGTTCTATGGAATAGATATCTACAACAAAGTCCATAAGCCGGCAAGCGCTTTCGTTAAGGATCCCCGAGTATATGGCCAATTTGTGCAGGATGGCCACCCGGCTTTATTTTCGATTACGTGGGTTACCTGCTCCTTAGATTTGGTTTAAGAGGTTAACACTACTGGAATACTAGTGACAATAAAGAGCACGCGCTTCGTCGGCGGCATATGGGCTTGCTTTTTAATAGGAGCAGGGTACCCGCTCTTACACCGATGATGCTCGAGGAGATCTCTCATTTCAACGGGCTATGCCAGTCATTGAGCGCCAAGGGTGTCCCAATCGACTTGGTGCCCGCCTGTCGCGCTTTGGAGGCTGATATCATCTGTGAGTAATCGCTTCACCACCTCCCAGGTCCTGATCTAATTATGGATCAGCGAGGTTTGCCTTTGGAAACGCCATTGGTGCAATAGACTCTTTGGCGGTTGCTGGCGAGGAGCTACAGATCGTTAAACAGAACGACCTGCAGTCCTCCAAAATGCCACTGTACACCAACTTTCCTTCTCTAGTCAAGGTTACTGTTCTGATATCAACTGTGCTATTCAAGCTGACTGGCCGGGGGCTTGTTCCTCTTGAAAGCCAGAACCGATTTGACACCGTAATTCTCCCCTTCTAAATACCCTTGAGTACTTCCTTTCTAACGAACATCAACAGTGGGCAAATGATCAATTAAAAGCTACTCTTGACACTGAGAATGCTTCCAGCATGTCCTTCTTAAAAGTTATGGCAGGTAGCAGAATCCCTGCCCAATGCGCCTTATCTGAAGCCAAGGAGATGCTGGGACCAGGAACTGACACCACCTCTTCTACACTGGCCCATATCCTGTGGGCACTTTCGTTGAACAATTCCTTTCAGGGTAATCTAGCTGCAGACCTGGAAGCTGCGCAATGGCCCACGGATATGACATCCCTCGAATCAATTCCCAGCCTAGTCGCCTGTGTTAAGGAGGGCATTCGATGGACAGGTTCCGCCGCGGCGATGCTACCGAGAATTGTACCCAAAGGCGGAGCTGTGCTTGGGGGTATTCAAGTGCCTCAAGGTGTACGCATGACCTTTTCGTATCGAAGAGGTTGCTTATACTGACTTGGTTGCTCCAGACTATGATCTCCAGCTCACCGATTTGGTATCTCCGGGATGAAACCGCATTCCCTGATCCTGAACGTTATCGGCCAGGAAGATGGCTGGACCACGATGACAATGATCGGCTGTCTATACTGCGAAATGAGTACTATGTTCCGTTTTCGAAGGGTGCGAGCTCTTGCGTTGGCATTCAGTAGGTTTTCTCTTTCTTCCTCGCTTTATCTTCTGTGTCCATGCACTAATATCGGGTTATCTCAGCTTTGCATATCTAGAGCTTTATCTATCTGTCTCTCAAATACTCAGGAGATATCACATCCAACCCGCGGATCCCGCCATGGTGAATGTCGATTGCGAAGCTATTTTACCATCGCGTCGAGAATGGGTCAGCGCGGTGCCTACTGCTCCTTTACATGTGTATCTTCAAGAAAGGAATCTAGACATGTAGAAGATTATTTAATACTATTTTGAGCTTCACGCCCCATTAGCAAACGATGCACCCCCCGCGAGACGATCGATCTCAATCTCCTTTTGCAGTCCCATAACATCGAAGAATCCTTTCGGATCAAGGCCCTGTGCCTCTGCATCGTCCTTGCCAGTCTCCATGAGATACTTGTACGCGCGTCGGATGGTGTGCAGCACGGACTTTCCTGCGGCGCCGGGGTATATTGCGAGCTATTTGTAGATGTATTAAGACTGTGTTTCTGGGTCGGATGGCTAATACTAACCTTGACGCCCCATTCACCGAGCTGCAAGGGCGAAAACCAGGGAGTCTTGCCATTAGAGACCAAGTTCACCATGAGCTAATAGCTGGTTAGCACTGAAGGAGTAGAAAGGGTGGAATATTGTGCTACACTGGGGCTCACCGGCATTGGAGAGAGAACTTTGACAGCATTCTTAATCTGCTCTTCCGTCTCGATTGCTTCCAGGAAACCCATATCTGCACCGCACTCGCGGGCTGCGACGAGCTGTGATGGGATGGCATGTTAGCCAGGTACACAGTAACTCATCATACACTAAGGGTCAGCATACTCTTTCGAGCGCAGCATAATATCCCTCAACCGATAGAGAATCCGTCCTGGCAATAATCACAATATCACTCCCCCCGTAGATAGAGTCCCTTCCAATAACGCACGCCCGGATTCTCGTCGTCCACGTCCTGCACATGTCAGCCCTACCCCTAAAAAATACATAGCTATCAAATCAATCTTGCAGCAACCCACTCTATATCAACAACCTCCTTCCCCTCCAAATGCCCACACCGTTTATTCGCAACCTGATCTTCAATATGGAACCCGGCCACCCCACAAGAGTCATACGTCTGCACCATGCGCGCGATATTCGGCGCCCCTCCGAATCCCACATCCGCATCAGCGATAAGCGGGATCCGGGGATCGATATTCGCGATCATTTGTGCGTTCTGCGCAAAGTCGTTCAGCGAGGCGAATGCTAAGTCGGCGCGGCCGAGGCGTGCGGCTGTTGTCATGGAGCCGCCTTGGTACTGTTTCTATCTGTTAACCACGTATCCTGATTGGTATCGGATTGGTAGGTTCGGACTTACCATCACTTTGAATCCTTGCTCGATGGCCAACCGTGCGCAAAGACCATCGTATACACCTGGGGCTTGGATGCAGACACCTGGTTGGGAGAGGAGCTTGCGGAGCCGCGTTGCGGGTTTCATGTATTGCTCTGTGTCTGACATGTTGACCTTGGAAGTAGATTTGAGAAGTTGGCTGGCTGCATGGAAATGAAGTAAATAAAAGGCGTATAATGTGGTATATCGGTGGTTCCGGGACCCTGGGATTCTTCAACCGGAGCCTCCGCCTACAATATCGGACCCTACTTCTGCCCCCGCATTTACCGTAGTTGATGCTACGTAGCTTGATATAGAGCTTGATATAGCTGGAATGGCGGGTCTAGACCTATGTGGAAGGGTCTCTGCCCTCTTCTCCATATCCTAACGCCCGGATGTTTGCAAATATTTGGGAGGAATACCGGTACATTGGTAGTATGATGTCATGAACAGTTCGATGGTACAGGATCATGCATACATACCAAATAATTTCTGGCAACTGTTGGTGTTCTCCTGTTCTAGAGTGTCATTATTATTGCTTCGTTGGTTCCATGTTTTGATGCTTACCAATAAATGAGAGTATAATTGAGGTTGCGGTACTCGGGGTTCCGTGTCCTCGACACTTTGCATCATCAAGTATCGTATGAAAAAGCTGCTTAGAAATGGCTTCAATAAGGTGCAAATTTCCATCATCTTCGTGTTCCCGATGTCTCATGGGTACAATCCCATGGAGGTATAAGACCGCCGACCTCGTCAAGCAGAAACGGCTCAAATCCGCCCCAAAAACACCTTTTATTTTTCGTCATCAGGTTATTAGCTAGAATGCTGATCAAGGACCGTGCAATTCCAATTGGCTCCGTTGTTGTTGTCATCGGTGCAAATGGATTTATCGGCTTGGAGACATGCGAGAAGCTTTTGCAGGCTGGGTATAAGGTCAGAGGAACCGTCAGAGATGTAATTCAGCATTCCGCTTGGATGCATAATCTGTTTGATGACAAGTGGCCTGGACAATTCGAACTGGTACGCGTGGTCGACTTTGAGGAGAAGGGCGCTTTCGACGAAGCCTTCAAAGGTGAATTATGAGTCTCAAAGTCTAGGGCTGTGAACTAAATTGCAATCCAGGAGCCGCAGGAGTTATTTACGCCTCGACGCCAGTCAAATTCCATCCTGATCCCGCAATGGTTGTCGCTCCAAACGTCAGATCCACGATTAATACTCTAGAGGCTGCAGATAAAGCAGGAGTCCAACGCTATGTGCTTGCCTCGAGTTCCAAAGCTGTGGAGACCACCAGATATGACGGTACGCATCGCCGTCTCACGGCTGGGGTGTATAACTGGGATTGCCTCCTGAAGACTTCTTGTGGGCCGCGGCATGACTCCTTTGAGTGGCTACTAGATGTATACAGTGCCGGCAGGACCATTGCAGAGATAGCCTTCTGGTCGTGGATCTCCGAGCACAAGCCCTCGTTCGTCGCGAATTGCGTGGTCCCAGACGGCAACTTTGGTCGTGGTCTAAACGGCGCGACATCATCGAACCAAATGCTGAAAGCGGCCTTGGCTGGCGATTGGGACGCTGTTCCTATGCCTCTGGGTAAGCTTTTCCTTATGCCTGCGACAGTCCAAAGACATCGAAATCTAATCATACATTCATTCAAGGTTTCCTATGTGACGTGGAGGATACGGCCCGACTCCTAGTCGCTGCAACTGCCAAATCCTCTCTTTCCAATGAACGGATATTTGCATACCATAAGCATTTGACTTGGGATGATCTTCGCCAGAAGGTTCGTGAAATCCGACCGGAACTTGTCAAGGGCGACGACCAGCGTCTGCAGGGTAGTTATCTCTCAAGCGCCAAGGATGAGGTCCCTCGGGCAGAGCAGATCCTTAAGGACGTTGGGCAACCAGGGTTCACCAGCGAGGATTCCATGCTGCAGAACTTCCTCCAGACCTGCTTTTCGACTTAAGGAACTGCGTGTGCAGCTTCTACTCCAGGACCACATGTTGATTGAAGAGATTGGCTATGTCGAACCAGATTCCTATCTTCACGGAAGTTGCACGATTGAATAGAAATCAACCTAGAGGCTGGATGTATTTAAGGAATCAATCAACACGGAGGTGGTTTGTTCATCAAGCTATGTCTAATCCGATCTCCATGAAGGGCGAAGCTATTGTGTATGGCAATCATGTCATCTCAGGATACCTGTGTCGTAGCATGCTAAGTGGCACCCCGTGATAATAGCAGAGATGGCTAGGGGAGACAGACGAGTTAGGATATACCATGCCGTCCACTGGTAATGTCCCTCCCTGGGTGTTGGGCATTTGCCATTCTAACTATGTATTGTGCAGTCAACGCTACAGATTATGCCCTATCTATCTGTTACGGCATTATACTATTAGCTATCTTATTATCATATATAAATAGTCAAGAGAGGTTTTATAAGAGCACTTTTAGTTAACACGTTCCATCCTTAGATATATAGTAGGAAGATTACATTCTCATCCAGGATGGGGCCCCTTAATCTCTGATCCTGGCACAGAATGAATAAAGCGTTTGCCAAATACCTGGACAGGCGTCTGAAAGCCGACCTTGACCTGATGATCTAGGACTCGCTTTGCGGCCTGTACGGAGGCCATCGCTGTGAAGGTATATCCATTAACTGTGTGGAGGACGGCAGTCCGCGAAATGCCATCTTCGGACGTGACGGTGACCGCTGCGCTATATGGCGATGCTTCCCTCTCGGCCTCCGTCGGGCCAAGAGGCAACGACTGAAGATCCCCGGTGGGGAAGCTGGCACCGCTGGCGTGAACGTAGGTTCTGATGTTGGGGGCATTCGTAGACACCTGCAGGGTAAGAAGATCCGGCAATGTCACCGGAAACGATGCGACATATCCGGTGCCATCGTCGAAATTGAAGTCTCTGGTTTCGCCCGCATCCTTGGGCGCGAATGTGCTATTGACAACCTGGAGGCACTCCCCTGTGATGTTCTCGGCTGCACTGATTGCTGAGCCGCGGGACATGGTTCCGGCGACGTGTAAGGCAATGTCGATTTGGATGGGACTCTGGATAGCCTCGACAGCGTGAGCCGCCAGAGAGCCTAGCATTGCAACGCTCCCGCCGCAGCCGGGTAGAAGCATGACTTGGGCATTCTTTGCGTCTTCGTCCAGGCTATATGCTTGTTGGTAGCTCTCCAGCTCCGCGGAGATATCGAGGTAGTGCACTTTATTTCGTATGCATGCCTTCATGAGCGGTTTGGCTGTGCGCATAAACGGTCCGGCGCAATTGAGGAGAACAGAAGCATCTCTCAATGCGGAGTCGATCAGACCAGGGCTGTTCACATCGAAAACCGAATAGGGAACACCGAGTGAAGAGGCCAGCGTTCGAAGACGCTGTTTTGTTCTTCCCGCAATCAAGAAGTCCAGATTGAGGCCTTTGGCATCCTCACTGGCCAGTCGACCAGTGTATCCTGTTGCGCCGTAAATGATCAATGGCGCCATATTTCACTTAACAATGATAAATTCTTCCGATCTTGTGTATATTATCTTCGATTACTTTCTTTATATGTTCATAGTCGCTTGTCAAGGTGGATCCAACCAGGAACTCCGGGCTCCGAGAACGCGGCTGAACCCGGGGTTGCATGTCACCAACCCTAGCTACATTATTTGATATGATCCGTCAGCATTGATAATGAATTTTGGAAGTATAAGACCCCTAGGAGTCGCAGCATATAGACCAACACGAACACATTTCAACACAATAAAAAACTTGATCTCTCAGAATCTAAATCCATTCTCAACATGCCTGTGTATCTAGTTACCGGTGTGGGACGTGGCCTAGGTGTAAGTCCATGCCCCAAAGGCCCTTTCGCTATATTGATATTAACATTGCCTTCAAAGTACGCATTAATGAAAAGACTCGCCGAAAGCCCGGAGAATACCGTGCTTGGTCTTGCCAGAAACAAAGCTGCGGTTGAGAAGCGCACCGAGTCAGATGGATTCAATGCCCTGATCCTTGAAGCAGACATAACAGATCAACCGTCTCTAACTCGTGCGGTGGGGGTTGCCGCGCAGTTTCTTGAGGGCAAGGGTATAGATGTGGTCATCAACAATGCCGGATATGTGAGCGAGTCAACAGCACTCAAATCACTTGAGGATTAGTACGTATAGCATACCCAGATCTACGCACGTCCTGGGAGCTAATAATATACGAAGTGAGGGTGATATCCAATTTGCCGTTGATGACATCCAGAAGAGCATCGATGTCAATGTTTTGGGTACCTTCCGAGCAATAACAACATTCCTGCCACTAGTGAAGCGAGGGGAGCTCAAGAAGGTCATCTCGATATCTAGTGGGATGGGAGATATCGGTGAGCCTTGCAAGAGAACGCAAGAATCAAGAAATCATCTAACGCTTGTGACAGATTTCATCAATGAGATTCAACTGCCCATTGCGGCTCCGTACGCGGTCAGCAAAGCAGCACTCACAACCTTGACGGCCAAGCTCGCCGCGGCATACGCAGATCAGGGGATTCTCTTTGCATCGATCTGCCCCGGCCGAGTCGATACAGCAGAGCCTGGCGCTACTTGTGAGTGATGCTGTCATAATGACCTGATCCGCGAACCAATAGCTAACGGGATACTTACTTACTTAGTGTCCAGCGATGACCTTGCTCAGCTCGCCAAGTATGGGCCCAAGTTCGAGCTCTACTCGCCTGGATTCAAGCCAATGTCGCCCGAGAATGCCGCGAAGAGTGTCCTGGCTGCGATTGAGCGGTCCTCTCTCGCTGGTGGGTACAGTGGTTCGTTTCTGAGCCATAATGGAACCAAGCGGTGGATGTAGCCTGCCTGCAGGTCTCTATATGTATACCCGCGCCGTTTGCGATGCTATTATAGTGAATGGAAATATGTAAACACGCTGAGAGCGGTTATGTACCAAACGTGTAAACCCTAGCTCAGGTTTAGTTACTATTAGTTACCGGGCGAGTAAAGATTGTCCACCACAAAGGGATGTAGGTAGCTAGTTTGATACATGGTACATTCTTTGATGAGTAAAGTCTTGTACGCTGCCCCAACCCTGACATGATAGGAATACTAAGAGGTAATATCATGTCTGATGCAACTCCTCAGATTGCACTTTCCTATACGCCGTCATCAACAACTCGTTGGCTATACGTTTGCTATCGTCTTCTAGCACGGCGAGTGTATCGTCATCGTCCAGCCACTGGATCACCGCACGATAAACGCGCCTTTTTTCCTTCTCAGAATTATCAGAGGAGTCGACTTCGACCCGGTTCACGAGATTCTGTGCGACTTTTACGTGCTTCTCAGCGATGGTTTGGCTGCTCTGAGCTTGCTTTTGGGCTAGCACTTCTCTCGCCGTCTTAGCTCCAGCCTCGACTAAGACACGAGATATCTCTGTCTGATTTGACTGCTGGCTCATGTCGAGCGGGGTTTTGGACTGGTCGGAAATTGCGTTGACGTTTGCGCCTGCTTTGAGGAGTGCGTTGACGACTTCAGGAAAGCCGTTGCTTGCGGCCCAGTGGAGGGGCGTCCAGTCGAAGTCAGTCCTAATTGATGGATCGACACCAGATTCAAGGAGGATGAGGACCTCGTCGAGGTTTCCGCCGGCTGCGGCACTGTATAGTTTTGATTCACCCCATCTTTCCTTGGTGTTTGGATCTGCTCCAGCCTGCCGGAGAAGGTCAAGAACTATGTAAAAGAGCTGGTCATTAAACGCGATTCTTACTTTCATCTCTCCAGGTAATGTAGACCATGTGTAATCTATCCAAGAATTGCATTTTACGTACCTAGGCGGCGCTCATTGTCAGCTTTTAACGACCACGGTGTGGCGCCTTCGTCGTCCTTCAGGTCGACAATCGGCTTCCACTCGAGAAGCAAGGTGACCATCTCAACAGAGTTGCGAAATGACGCACGATGCAACGGCGTGCTGTTTCTCAACCCTCTCATATTGATGTTTGCTCCACTGGCTAGAATCTCCTTCACAGAACTTAGGTAGTTGAATTCAACCGCCAGGAACAAACACGTTGTGTGAAATAGGGAGCTTGTATTCTCAAAGTCAACATACCCTTCTTGGACCAGACGTCTTATCAAAAGATGGTCGCCAGTGGCAGCGGCCATGATCAGTTCCAGATGATGGCTTGAGGGCTTCGAATCAGGGGGGACTTTCCTATCCGACAGTCGAAAGAACTTCACAAGCCTCTTTAGCATCTTCCTGGCCCCTTTTCTGATTTTCGAAACGGGAGTCAGCTTTCCCAGGACGCTCGAGGTGGCAGGCACCAAAGCAAGATGTTCAATAGCATCCGTAATCATTTTCAAAATCACGCCCCGTTGATCCCGCTCCGCCATGTAGAGTAGCACAGAGTGGCCCTCTCTAGAGTGAAGATCAAGTGTCGCGCCGCGCTCGAGAAGTGCGGATATGAATCCCCAATGGCCCTCGCTTACTGCGATCATGAGCGGTGTACGACCGTATGTGTCCACTACATTAAGGTTGGGGGACTCCCCTGGTGAGGGCTCAGTGAGATGGTCAACAAGCACAGGCCACCCTAGAAAGGCCGCCAGGTGTAGAGGCGTAATCCTCCCAGGGAGCAGCGGCGACTGGACACTATCACGCTCGACCGAGCCTATATCTGAATCCACCCCGGATTTTTCTTCTGGAGGGTGCTCATCATCTTCACTGTAGGTATCACAACTGACATTAGAAGGTTCGAGGAATGCGAACTTCCCTAAGACTGAAGACACGGGGCGGAAGGAGGTGGCCGAACTGTCGCCCCCTGAGCTGGATGATCCAACATCAGAGTCTTCTAAGATATACTGCAGCAAGCCGTCGATGTCGATGTCGGAGCTTTCCTCTGACAGGCTATCCCAGGGATGACTCGGCATTCGATAAGGTTGCCAGCTGGGCTCCGATGACCCCGTCTGAGATAATGACGGCAAGCTGCAAGTCATGGAGGTATACTGAGACATAACTCGGATGAGAAAGTTCCGCTTCGGTCGTTCCCGTAACAGCTTCAGTAAAGGTTGAAGAATTGAGAGTGAGTAGTCCGGCGTATAAGTAAGCTGCCTCAAATGTCGTCCTAGGAACTGTCCCGCATATAGCAGGAACGGGAACTTGGCACATTTGTTCTGATATGATAATCGCTCTGGATGGATGGGTGCAGATGATGGCTGCGATTGAATGATCTGTTGTGGGGGGCGACTGTCCGGTTCATGGTAGATATCGTCGGCGTAAGATATCTCATTCTCCGTGTCATCCGGTTGCTCCAAGACTGTCAAGGATAGGTAGGCGATGCAGGTCTGAGCAATGGTGAACTGGAATCTGGGAAAGAGCGCGTGGCGTACTTGATCAAAATAGGCCTGCGCGGTATAATGGACCAGGGCAACGACGCCGTTGGTAACAGTCACCAAGCCCCCACAGACATCTCGAATGTCGTCTTCGAGGTAGATCCGTTCAAAGTCAAAGTGCATGTCATCAGGGACCACGGCGAGGGCATGCTGCAGCTCCCCAATACTGAGTGGCCGATGGCTGAAGGCAATCCAGGATAAAGCGTCAAACGCGAGCTTGGCTTTGTTTAGATGCATAGCTTTGATTCTCGCAATAGTGTCCGCATACATGTCGTCAATCGCACGGGGTAATCTGGTGAGTCTCTCCCGGACGGCCGCGGGATTGAGCTCTGCAGCGATGGACTGCATGTGCAGACTAGCAAGCAGGAACCTATTTGAAGGCATCCATGTTAGACCACGAGTAGTCAATGATCAAAAGTGTACTCACATCCCATCACAAGCATTCTTGACCGCTGCCTTGACTTGGTCCTGAAGAGACGGGTCTATCTGGGAGTACTTCTGTAACCGCGACGTGCTGTTGAACTCGTGGTCAATGAAGAGATCAAGATCGCTTGGATCTGCGCGGATGTTCAGTAGTTTGAATTCTCTAGTAGCGTCTTCGAATTCATCCAGGTATCGTGAGGTTACCAGGATACTTAAGTTGTCTGATGCCGGCTGCAGCTCATGCATCAAACGCAGCCTATCCCTATGCGGACATTCATCCAGCGCATCCACCACAATATAGCTCGGGTGCTCCTGGACTAAGCTTTCAATCAATCTGGACAAATCGTCACATGTTGCATTGTCATCCCCCCGGTTGCGGGTGTTCCAAAGATCAAGTAGTGCTTGAGGAAGTGGAATCTCTTCGCCGACGAGCTGTTTGACCACGCTGCCGAGCAGATGTTCGAGCGGCTGAGACTCTTTGTAGCTTAGATAGAGATATGCTACTCGGAAACACTTTCCCAGCCCCAGGGCTTGTCGAAGCTCCAACAACTGGGATATGATGATAGAACTGTTTGATCAGTGCGAGCCAACTACCCAGAGAGATATACTAACGCCAGCACCGACTTTCCCGCTCCAGCTACTCCGGAGGAGACCACTGTCAGCTAAGCCCAGACAACGAGATCAAATGGGAAAGCCTTACGCATGCCGAGATACCATAGTTTCCTTATTTTCCTCGATCGCCAAGAGTCAAGGGTGTCCGATTCTAGCAGCCACTTGCCCGAGTAAATGTCGCCGCGAGAACCATCAGATTGCTCGAGGATCCGGGCGCCGTCCTGGATGCGTTGATGGGAACTGTGGAAGCTCAAAGGTGACAGCCAGCGAAATATTTCTTGACGCTTTTTGATGAGCGTGGACGACCGTCTGGTGATATAAACATCCCCGTTGTGAACGCGAGCGTTTCCTGCAATGGTTTGGGCCTGTATCGAGATCCTGGGTCCCCGGTTTGGGCCCTCAAGAGCTGCAAACGACGTATCGGGACTCATATTGACAGTCACTAGAAAGTAGTTACTACGGGTGTATAGCGCGTGAGGTGTTGAAAAGGGGAAGCGCTCACTCTGAACACTTGGGAGCCCTGTTCGCCCCAGCCTTGTTTGCTCGACAAATTCGGTTAAGCGCTCAATGTCGACGCAACAGGCTCGCGAAAGGTGAGATGGGCTGTAGCTCCTCCCTACGCACGTATCGAGCATCAGTCTGTCTTCTAATTAGGTCCATGTGCTCCCTCCCGCGGTCAATATCCCGTCAATTCTCTCTACCCTGTGCCAGCTTCCTCTGACAAGACGTATCGTATGCTACACACCCAGATGTAAAACAGACGGAACATGATCAAGTATATTTCTTTTTCCACCCCTTAATGCATCTGTGTAACTCTAACCACGAAGGGTGCGGGGTTCTCTCAGCAGCTGATCATACCATCCCCTTCAGCTGGACAAACTTCTGTACTTACCTACAACTGCAGCATAATGGCTGAGCCGTTCGGCATCGTTGCAGGCGCTGTTGGCATCGCCGGAATCTTTTCCACCTGCCTCGAATGCTTCGACTACATCCAGATTGGCCGCCGCTTCGGTAAAGACTTTCAGACAAAGTTGCTTACTCTCAATCTCCTAAAGTCGCGTCTGTCTCGATGGGGCACCGCCGTCCGCATCTATGAAGACCCCTTCTTACAGCATCCCGAGGCAGCGCAGGGCGATATCGCCCTCGCCAAACATACCCTATACCAAATCCTCGTTCTCCTAGCCGACGCGGAGAAAGTCTCGAGCAAATTCCGAGCCACCGCAAAGCCTACGGAGGACCTGTCCGTTTTTACAAACTCTCAGATGGACACCGAGATCGCAGCGCTGAGTAATAGAATGCGACAGCAGGCTGCGCGGAGGCAACAGGGTGCCAGCCTTGTCAAGCTGGCGGGCTGGGCTCTATATAGCAGGGACCTGTATACCAGTCTGATCGAGAATATCATGGGCCTCCTCGATAATCTTGAACAGCTTCTCCCTGCCCAAGAGGCCCAGGCTTCGCTCGCCGTGGCAGAAATCAAGGAGCTCAGTGAAGAAGTAAGAGACAAGCAAGACAGCACGTTGAGGATCCTTCACGGTTTATCTGCCGGGGTCGATAGGATGATGCATGATGCAATGGGGGATCTGATTGCGGCGAGGAAGATCTCCATCGGGTCCATGGAGGCTGGGGAGAATGCGAGAGTGAGAGATGGCAATTTTTATAGCTCTGCATGGAAGGGGGAAGGTAGTGTTCCTAACGCATCGGGTCATCTTTCAATTGAGTCGATTTGTGTTGGAGGAAGTGCAAGGCTGATGAATGGCGACACATACGGAGATCAAGATGATTTCTGGAAATGAAGGACTTCTTGGGAGCCTGCAACCAGTCAAGATAGCCGACAGTCGCTTGGGAATCTACTTCGCTGAGTTGAGCAGTATACAGGAGTAAATACTGTAGACGCAAGCTCTGAGAAGGCATTAGATTGGGCAAATTATATTATTTACTATGGTCTGATATTCCTAATTTACTCTCTAGCCACGAAACTTCGAACCCGCCAAAGCTTTAGCAGCCTAGTATTATGTACTATGTAAAGTACTATAGGAACTGCTTATACATGAGCTGTGCATTATCTAGAGACGTAGCATCTAAATAGGACAGAGTTAGCCTGAACTGAACTCGATCCATGCCAGCAAAGACAGAAAGTTCGTGTAAGACCCTTTACAAGATACTAGACTTGTTAACTAACTAGTACTACCTTATCTCAAACACCCAAAATCCCAAAACAGTCGATCCCTTCCTGAGTCTTGACCGGTAATAAGAAATCCTTAGTGAGTGACTGCTGAGCATCCTGATGAAAGCCGCCTCATGCAGATAGGGAAAGTCAGGTTGATATTAAAAAATCAAGTCTATATACATACATATATATAGAGGCATTCTCAATTTGACGCCTTGGCCAATATCAAACACCATGGCCGCCATCACTGAACATCCACATCGGATCCGCCGCAAGATCACCAGCATTAAAGCTCTCTAGCTGCGTCTCAAGATTAACCGACAGATCCTGCGCATGCCCAAATATTGTTTGCAGGTTTAGCTGGAACGGATCGGCGCTATTATCAGGGAAAGTTGGCCCATTACTTTCCGCGGCCGAAAGAGAAGCAATGCCATCGTTGGCAAAGGAATAACCCTCGCAGGTCTGCCGCAGGGTCTCAGTTTGGGTACGGCCTTCTTCCTGCGGTACGAGTAACTGATGCATGTAGCTAGTAAGCTGCTGGAGAAAGGAATGCGCCCATTTCGCGAAGGAATGGTTCCTGGACATAGATTTGATCATGTACAGGGCTTTGTCCATCTTATCGAGGGCGCGGCGGTCGGAGGAGTAGAGAGGGTTGAGGATGTATGAGACGAGGGTGATGACGGCGTTGAATACTGATACGCGTTAGCATGGTGCCGCTATCAAAGGAGCGATAAATAGCGTAGATGGCGCGCACGGTAGTAGATATTATACCAATCCAAGCCTGCGGTCTTTTTGGTCTGCTCGTGTCGTAGCTCGACGATATTTATTGACTCTATTGCAGCGGTGACACAGACCCGGTGGCTGGCGCGGAGAATATTATCGGTCATTGACGACTCTGGTTTGGGCGCCTCAGACCTGGATTGCTGCTGGTGCAGGCTCAGCTCCAGCGATTGCCGGTGGATCAGAATACAAACCATATTCCCACGGAGTGCCAGAATCCAGGCCGGTTCGTTGTTGGGGTTTTCGATATCCAGGATGAGATGTGGTGGACGCTCACGCAGCCATTCCTGGTAGTCGTTATCGAGCGAGACCACGAGCTCTGCTGGGTTTCGAGGGGTTGCTGTGCCGGTAATTGCCTTTTCGACTATGCGGTAGAGCTTGACATTCTGTAAGAAGAACGACATATTGGACGGCTGTCTTGGGCTGGGGTATAGTATTCTCTGGTCCTGGATGCAATCGTCGTCGAGGTCTTCCGGCAGACTAACTGAGAAGTCGGAGGATCTTGCTGATGGTGGACGCTCGTATACCGTACTCCAGTGCATGTCAAGCATGTATCCAACATACCATATCCTGCGTTTAGTTTCGCGGAGCGGAATCGGGTCTGTGCTTGGTGGTTCTTGATGGAGCCGTAAACCGTAAGCTATCCGAACTGCAAGGCCTAGGACATTCCAGCATTCGTCCCCTCGACTGGTTGTTTGGAGGTACCTAGCCCCAAGAAGCAAAGCCTGGGCACATTCTAGACTCCATTCACGGAGGAGAGTAGGTTGAAGCAGAGCCATGGCGATATCGTAGTGTTTCCGCGCGGTAATGGTGGCCCGATCCTCCAGCCAGTGTGAAGTGCACAACGCAAGGATCATATTCAGGAGTATAAAGGCAGGTCGATGTTTATATCGTTCCTGGTGTGGGCAGTTCAGCGCCGCGTCGAACATTACTTTGGCGCTGGGTTGGTGGAACAGCGGGGTGAGAAGGTGTCTGTGCTCGAAATACCGATTCAACACTGCGGCTGCATTGGCTGGGAGAGCGTATAGGTCGTCATGGAGCACCCCAGGCTCGTTACTCGCACGCATCTCATCGGGGGTTGTCACTGCGTGTGTTGTTGAATCGCGTCCATAGATGCTGCGGAGGATTAACTGCGTAAAGGACGTTCCGATGGAGACGTTCGCATCTACCAGGATTGACGACGGGCCTCGGTGTTGCGGTGCAGGAGATACTGTATCCCTGGGACAAGACACGTCATGGCCTGTAGCATCGTCTCCCAGTTGGTGTCTTCGCGAGCTGCTCTCTGTTGGCTGCCGGGATCCCTCTATAGCCTCGAGTCGCTTTTCCAGGCTGCGCAAGTACCTGTAGATGTTGACTTCTAGCTCTGTATGGCAGGGTATGACTACTTACGCATCTCTGGCTGATCCACCAGATATACCCTCCTGCATCCAAGTGCATTGGCGGCCGTTGCGGGCGCAGGTGGAACATACCGGGCGGACGTTGTCGCATTTCGTCTTGAGTGCGCGGCAGCTGAAGCAAGAGACTGCGACTCGATTTCGACGTCGTTTGGCCGGATTGGCGTCTCTGGCCATGCTGCAGGTAATGACAGTCGAGTGCTGTGGGGCAGCGGAGTTAGGGGAGTTGGGGGACTGATTAATGATTAATTAATGACTCTTTTCAGTTTGGAGTGCGGAATTAACCGAGACATGTATGCTTAACTCCCCGTCACTCCAACTTGGGGTAATTGGGCCATGAATGTATGCAGTAGACCTTTAGCTGTAACTCCCCTAGCTAACTATTACAGTCGTCGACTAGTACACTTGCTGGTCCATCAGCAGCTATCAATATCATCCCTTACTGCAACATGACAACCAGAGCTATAACCGGGCTGGCTGCTCTGTCCAAAGTGCCGATCATGCGACGTTAAGAACATCCCCAGCTGGTGCTACACTGGAGCACACAGAACGTTACATGGAGGCCACAGCGCAGATGCATCGCTTCCACTGGACACAATACGCGACCTCTGGGATGTGGATAAATACTGGGGAAATACTCTGCACTGCTTTGTCTCCTGAACTTACTATTAGTAAACACCACCATGTTCAACCGTATCTTCATGCTCTCGCTGCTTCACATGGCTGATGCCATGGCCCAGCCTATTCTTCCTTTACCGCCGATGGGCTTTAACAACTGGGCCCGCTACGAAACCAATATCAGCGAGGCGATTTTCGTCGATGCTGCCGATTCCTTGATCAAACATGGGCTGCTCTCCGCTGGCTACAACCGCATCAACCTTGACGACGCATGGTCAACTAAAGAGCGAGCCTCGAATGGCTCCATGGTCTGGGATGACACAAAATTCCCCCGGGGCCTCTACTGGCTCACGGCCCATCTCAAGTCCAACGGCTTCATCCCAGGAATCTACACCGATGCCGGCAATCTCTCCTGTGGCGGATACCCTGGTGCCCTCGACCACGAGCAAATCGACTACGACGATTTTACGAAATGGGGCTTCGAGTATCTCAAAATGGACGGCTGCAATATGCCTGATCCCAGCACCGAGGAAGTCTATCATGAGGTCTACAGCCGTTGGCACAGGCTGCTCTCGTCAGTAGAGAACCCAATGATATTCTCTGACTCTGCCCCAGCGTATTTCGCCGACAAGGACAACCTGACCGACTGGTACACTATCATGGGATGGGCCCAGAAGTATGGCCAACTGGCGCGCCACTCGGACGATATCCAGACGTATCCTGACGGATTCTCCTGGGATAGCATGATGAACAACTACAACTATCACGTCCGCCTGGCGCGCTACCAGAAGCCGGGCTACTTCAACGACCCCGACTTTCTCAATGTGGACCATCCCTCGTATAGTCTTGACGAGAAGAAAAGCCACTTTGCCCTTTGGTGCGCGTTTTCCGCGCCCCTGATTCTTAGCACGGACTTGACAGCTATCACAGCTGAAGAGGTCGAGTACCTCACTAATACAGATCTCATCGCCGTCAACCAGGACAGGCTGATCCAGCAGGCGACACTTGTGAGCCGTGATAAGACGTGGGATGTCCTGTCGAAGAGCCTTGAAAACGGAGACCGCGTGCTCGTTGCCCTGAACAAGGGCGACTCGGTTGCCGACACTACAATCCCATGGGCGCGCATTGGTTTCTCCCCCAGCGCCCTCCGACATGTCAGGAGTTTAAGCGTCAAGAATATATGGACTGGCGAGACCATTGACGTCTCCAGCAGTGAAAGCGGCATTGCGGTGAACAGTATCGCCTCCCATGGAACTGCTGTCTTCCGTATTGCGAACTCCGCTGGCCCTATTACTCCTACCGGCCTTATATTCAACACACGCAGCATGAAGTGTCTCACCGATGGCTCCTCTGGCAACGTCGTCTTCGCTACATGCGATGGATCTGACGCGCAGACATGGAGTATCCGATCGGATGGGCATATCAGTAGCGTGCTGCGCCCTGAAGATTGCATCGTCGACAAGGAGGGGGTGGTTCTGTCTTCCCGGTCTGGCTGTCATTCGGATTCTTGGAGCTACGACGTCTCGGGGAATCTAGTTAATGGCAATTCCAATAACTGCCTGACGGAGGCTGCTAATGGAGCTGCTACTGTTGCTGTGTGCGGATATGAGCTTAATGAGCAGGTACATGGCCTGCCTGTTGGTGTCGCTGTTGGTAATTAGGTAGTCTCTTGGGCAGCTAATGCAAACAGTATAATGGCCAGTATCATATATATCTTTTAATACATATCTTCTATACTCAGAACTGCTGGATTCCAATTGACACAGTAGGACAGAGTCAACCCTGCAATGAAAACCCGACCTCACTCCCCATCTTTACCAATCTATCCCTCTCCTTTTCCCTCATAGAAAAATCCGAGTCCTCGCTCCACGTGCTAAAACCATGCTGCAGCACATTCGTTGCTTGCAGCCTACTACCACCAACAGACCCAACAGACCCATGCAGCAGCCCGACCCTTCGTATAATCATAACCCCTGCTGTATGATATGTTCTTATAAAACGCAATATCCCCAGCCTCCAGCTCTAAAACAAGCTGGTTGGGCAAGGGCAAGGTCTCATCGTAGACGTTAGACTCACCCAGGCTACATTGTAGATTCCTTGTACGAGCCGGCCAATGTTCCAGCTGATACAACGCGTCGGTAATGTTGCATTTCAGGTTGCCCTAGTGGGCTTTAGCGTCCAGGAGGGTTCAATTGATAGACGCGGGGTAACAACTTGACGAGGGTTGCTGTTTGCTCCAACTGCCTCTGACATCACAGACTGGGTGGACAAGGATGCCAGTGCTGGTATATATGCGTGAGAACTGTTACATTCAGGTACTTGTGAATGATAAGATAGATACCATGCCCTCGTAACTAAATTGTAACAACGGCGGATGGCCTGCATGACAGGGAATACATGATGACTATAGCAGAGATCAATATACTAACTTCAGTATGTAATAAGCATAACTACGCCTCGTCAACCTTTAGCAGCACCGTCTTCGTCTCAAGGTAATTATCCAAGCTGTGGTGAATCCCCTCCCTCCCAATTCCACTCGCCTTGTACCCTCCAAAGGGGAGATCAAACGCACCGCTCGGACTCGTACAGTTGACACCGACAGTCCCAGCCTCCATCGACGTAGCCAGCCGCATAGCCCGACTCACATCGCGCGTATACACAGCAGCGTATAGCCCGAACTCGGTAGCATTGACCTTCTGAACGACCTCCGCCTCAGTCTCGAATGTGTTGATGTTCACCACAGGTCCAAAGATCTCATCTTTCATGATCTGCGCATCCTCCGGCGTGTCTGTGAATACGACCGGCGGGATAAAATAGCCCTTCGTCTCTAGATCCTGTCCTCCACCGAGTGCAAGTTGCCCCGTCTGCTTCCCCATCTCAATATACCGCTTCACAGCCTCAAACTGCACTGCATCTGCCTGCGGTCCATGATTCGTCTCAGGGTCCGTCGGGTCCCCAATCCGAATCCTCTGCAGATTCTGCTTAAACAGCTCGATGAACTTCCCCGCCACAGATTCATGCACGTAAACCCGCGAGTTCGCCATGCATACCTGCCCGCTGTTCCACTGGATACTATACGCGGACTCCCGCGCTGCCTTGTCGAGGTCTGCATCGCCGAAGACAACGGTTGGTGATTTCCCGCCGAGTTCGAAGATCACGTTCTTGAGGTTCGACTTGGCTGCTGCTTGTTGGATTAGACGGCCGGTGCGCCCGGAGCCTGTGAATGTGAGCAGGCGTACGTCCATGTGGTGCGCGATCGTGGTTCCGGAGATGTGGCCGTGCCCGGAGAGGACGTTGATGACCCCTGGTGGGAACCCGGCGAGTTGGACTAGGTGCGCGAGTTTTGCGGACTGTACAGAATCAGTACAAAATACAAGCTCTAATATGAGAGGTTAACGTACAGTTAGTGGGGCTTTCTCGCTACTCTTGACGACCACGGTGTTTCCTGCTGCAAGGGCCGGGGCGACTTTATTGATGAAGAAGTAGACCGGGACATTCCATGGGATAATCACCGCGACGACACCGAATGGCTGGCGCAGGGTCATATTGACGAAGCCTGGTGTGTTGAGGCTTGTCTGGCCCTGGCCGTTCCAGCCGCAGGAGGCGAAATACTGCAGTTTCTTAACCACGGCTTTCGCATCCCAGTAGCCAGAGATGGGCCGGCCCATGGAGATGGCCTCGAGATGCGCGAGTTCGGCTTCGGATTCGAGAATCAGGTCGCCGAGCTTGGTCATGTACGCCCCGCGGTCGTGGGGTGAGAGCGCGGACCATGCTGGGAACGCTGCCTTTGCTGCTGCGACTGCGTCGTTTGTATCTTCGATTGAGGCTTCGGGGACTACGCGGTAATCAGATCTGGTTGATAGGACTAACCTAGTTAACGGAATAACGTACCTAAGGCTACCTGTTCCAGTGTTGTAGGCGAGTTTAAAGGGAACGTAGCTGCATCTGAAGCAGGGCGAAACTGATCTGATCAGACCATCCATTGAACAGCCGGGTCAGGACACTTACCTGGCCGTTGATAAACAGGCGCGTTTCTATCTCGGTGGGGGCTTGAGAGGTCATCTTTGTGGATTTTGGTTCAAGGGATGGAGAGTTGTTTACAGCAGAATAAATAAATAAATAAATATGAATGTTTGGTATGAGGGGCACATTCTGCAGCGGGGAGATAAGCTTAACTCCGGCAATGGGAAAACAGTTACACAAGTTGCATACAATAAACAGACTAATAATCAATTGAGTCTACCAGAGTATAATAGGCTTCACCGTCGTCCCTGCTTTCATGTCCTGTACAGCCACCGCGTGGTCCTCCGGCTATGCAGTCGTCAGTTGTACCCTTACTACACAGTGGCTCAATTACCTTGTAGAAGCGGACCAGCTTGTCAATGGGGAACTTGCCCTCTCGATACCACGCGATCATTTGCGGTATGTACTTTAGAGCACGTCAGCACAAAAATTACAGGCAATCAGATGACAAACTGACCTTCGACGGAATGGCGTCCCCCTGCACGCTCCCAAGGAGAGACTTCCCAGCCTTTTATAGTCCACAGTTAGACACCAATGTCACCAACATAATACAATGACTCGCCAGTTTAAATTTCGTCATATCGATCTCAAGAGAGTCCTTTGACATTCCTAATAGGATCATTCTGCCAAGCACACTGGTCATCTCCAACGCTTCCTTGATAATCGGAAGTGCCCCGGTGGTGTCGATAGTAAAGCTGGGCCCTATTCCATCTGTTGCTAATCTAACAGCATCTGAAAGACTTGTCGCTAGCTCTCCTGTATGGACTACATGAGTAGCACCCATTTCTGTCGCCAGCGCCAGGCGTTCTGGGATACGGTCGACCGCGATGATGCGTCGACAGCCGATAATCTTTGCGGCCTACGTCCTCAATTTCTTTCCAATATCACAATAGTAAGATGGGTAGTGACCACTCACCATAACACCTGCAAGCCCAACTCCACCAAGCCCAGAATAGCAACATCATCCTCCGGCCGCGCCTTTCCCAGCTGCGACACGGTCCCAGCCCCAGTCTGGAATCCGCAGCCCAGCGGAGCGAACAACTGCAGTTCCTCTCGTGATTGGACGATCCCAGATAGATTGACAATGCAGCTTGCATTTACCACTGCAAGGTTTCCGAGGCTCGATTGTCCGAAAAACCCGCCAACCACGGGGAGTGAAGGTTCCTGCGTGTAGGTATGGCTGCCTGGGTGGGCAAAGTTCAACTCGTATGCATCGTAGCAATACGACGGGTGTCCGGATCTGCAACTTGGACAGGATCCGCAGAATGCGATGGAGAGGAGGACGGGGTCTCCTTCTTTCAGGTTCGTTTCTGTTGCATGAAGCTCGGACCCGATCTTTCGTATATACCCAGCCCCTTACAATCAAGTCAGCCTGTCTCTTAAGATAGAGTATTCAGATATGTACCTTCGTGCCCTAGGACTCGAGGGAAAATAGAGCCTGGTCGCGTTGCGATGCCCAGATCGGTATGGCAGATTCCACTAGCCACCACTTCCACCAGACATTCGTCTCGTCTGATGTCCCGGATGGATACATCCTAGAGTTTTGCGTTCCAGGATTCGTTGGACATAGGCTCGTAGGATACAATGGCGCGACAGTTCAACTGCATTTTGACGGTAGATATCGGATGTCTTTTCGTAGAATCAATCCTCAAGCTACATCTATTATATTATCTTCATATCCAGTGTTTTAATCTACCCCGACAAAGACGACTGGGATTTCTGAACAACCGAGTTTCTTGCTTTACCGAGACTCCCTAACTCCCCGGACTGCCTGTTGGAGTCTCGGAATCTTTCCGCTTTACAGCGACGATGTCCTATTCTATTACGTTTTTGTATACGCCTTAGTCCAGAAGGTGAAATCATCTAATTGCCAGATCATTCCTGATATCGACACTCATCCACCTTGAACCGCCCACGGAGTTCTCTGAGGCGGTGCCTGACCTGACCTCGTATTCCCCCTCAGCACGCCTCCTTTCCAGCTCGACGAATAGAACAACCCAGTTCTACGAGTGGGAGATTACCGAACCTGCAGCCGCTCGTATTCAGGCTTTTTTTAGCTTATTTTAGGTTGTGACGATGGGAGAGGATCATATTTCCGACCCTCTAGACCTGTTTAAGGTAAAGACAGCGAGATTGCACCACGGAGCTGCAGGTACATCCACCCAACAGGAACATGTTGTTATTATTAGTCCAGAAATCGAGCTGGGGAGGGATCCTGTATTGGCGCTCTTGCATAATAGCTTCACGAAGCAGGGGTATATAAACACCCTCCTGCCCATATATTCTTGACCATAGAGTTCTACCATCACTCATTCTATAATACTATTTTAATGGCCTCTACAATGAAATTCCTCCTCCTAGCCACGGCACTCGCCTCGGCCGTCTTCGCCAAAGTCCCCGAATGGCACGCGCACTACCGCCTGAACACCGCCGACTACCAATCTACCTTCGACCACTACCTCAGCCAGGGGTACAAAGTCAACAGCGTGAGCGGATACCAGCGCGACGGGGAAGCCAACTACGCGGCGATCTTCGAGAAGAACGACGCCGGGGTTGCCTGGTGGTCGCACACGCGGATGAGCGCCGCGGCGTACCAGCAGAAATTCGACAAGTATGTTGCTGACGGGTATCGGCTGCGCCAGGTGAATGGGTATAATGTTGGTGGGGAGGCTTATTATGCGGCTGTCTGGGATAAGACGCCCTCTGGGCCTTGGGTGGCGAGGCATGGGTTAGATGAGGCGGGGTTGAAGAGGTACTTTGAGCAGTATGTGGATAAGGAGGGGTATAGGCTTGTGCATGCCAGTGGGTATGAGGTTAAGGGGGAGGCGCGCTATGCTGCGATCTGGGAGAAGACTGGGGATGTGGATGTTGCGTGGGCGTCGTGGGCGGATATGACTTCGGATGGGTTTCAGAAGAGGTTCGATGAGTATCTGAAGGATGGGTATCGGCTTACTGATGTCACTGGGTATGCGGTTAAGGATACTGTGTACTATGCTGGTGTCTGGGATAACTCGACTTCGGGGGCTTGGGAGGCTCGCAGTGGAATGGACTCGCCGGGTTTCCAGAGGAATTTCGATAAGTTCAAGGCTGATGGGTATGTCATTGATGTTCTGAATGGGTATGACACTCCTTCTGGTGACCGGTATGCTGCCATTTGGATCAAGCCTTGAGTTGGTTAGCTTGTTGATGAGTCTTGTCTGGCTATTCTCTTCGTCGTTGTGTACCCGATTTAGGGCTAGTCCATACATTTTGTGAAATACGCTTGATATACGTGAAAGTACAGCATGAAAAAACTAAATAGGAAGTAGAATGCGAATACAAACTTGCTACAGTAGATCTGTGCCATCTTAATTAGCATCCCCCAAAACAACCTGAACATCGAAATTCTGCATGTCCTCAAACGCACAGAGTGCGACTGTCGGAAACACCACAGTACCCGGGGCATCCACAAGCTCCCTCTCAACAACAGCCCTCAACTCCTCCTCCTCATCCGGCGTCACCTGGCGCACCGTATACGCCAAAGTGACATGGAACTTATAGTTATCATGATTATCATGCCTGATCCCCGTGGCCTCCGATAGCTCCTCACGTAGATTCCACAGGGCATCGTCTCTAGGATGCAGTCTCAAGCCAATGGTAGCACCAATTGGTGGAATCTCAGGGGCTATATCAAGTACATACGGCGGCTGCGCCGAAGCAGGTAGATCCTGACTCAACGCTTCAACACGCGAGATGGTATAGTCCAGCCACTCGTTGTAGTCCCCGTCAAGTCCTATCTGGTCTACTGCGGCCTCGGCGTGCGCGCCGAACCGGGGCATGACGTTTTCTCCGCGCTCGCGGTGCCGAACGCCGATGAATACTGTCATGTGTGAGCTGCCGTCCGGGAGAATGCATTCTCCTGGTAGGATGGATTTGGCGAGAGGGTGATAGGCTAGGGCTTGACGGATGCGGTTGAGGGTTGGGCGTAGAGGGGAGTCGAAGGGGACGTGGCAGATGACGGAGTGGCCGTGGTAGGGCTTGCTGGTGCCATCGGGGGTGAACTTCTTTCGGCTCCCAGCGGGCATAGAGGGGTCGTCTTGCATTTTGTAGGTGGTGCGTAGTGATGGGGATTTGACAGGGAGGGATGTGAGTGATGATTTTGATTGAGAGAATACAGAGGATACACTGGGGTTTATATGTCGTAGCTGGACAGGGGGTGATGTCTTATGGGCTTAGTTAGGGTAACTGCACAAATGGAATGATTTAGCAATGGGTGTAGTGGGAACCAGTCAGTCCCTGCCTCCAGATATTTCAGCCTTTGGTCGAACTGAAGCCATCCAGTCAAACCATCTTCTTAGGCTCCTGATCGAAAACAGTCCATCTCCCGACACCATGCACAGTATTCCCTGCTTAAAGGGTCATCTGTCAGTTGTCGTGCCTGGATGATTCGCTCACGGCGCAAGGCTGGAAGAGCCTAGAAGTCCGGACAGGGTATCAAAGCCAGCGCAGCCTTGCTTACAACTTGGCATGGATGCAATGTTCCAGCCTTCTCCAGCTTCCCCGCATGCCACCAGTTCTGATCTGCGATTACTGCGGAAGAGGCCGATGTATGCATCTTCCCCGTATTATTACCCAAGACGAAATGCCCTATATCCGCTGCAGATATAGACAGTCATGAATAATGTTCCACGCCACGCAATGGACTATCTATTGCAGGCCCTTGTATTCTCTAATAGGAGTTGCTAAACCGCTACACCAAAGCCATCCATGTCTGTGGCTAGCCAGGTATCTCCAACAACCTTCCCCAAGGGATATGCATGTCCTCGCTTGGGAATATTTTATTTATGTAAGCTTACGATGGAGACCCTTCTTTAAAGCCAAACTTCTCATCACAGGTATTCCAGGTCAGCTAATTATAGCCGGAAACCACACGCTCATCTCTAAATATGTAATTCCACCGCTTACTTGTCTTTGGGACTGGGCCGAGTTGCACATTCTGGGGATGCGGTGACTAGGACCTCGTACCAACATGGCCAACCGAGGAAGGACTCTCAGTCATGAAGTATCTACATAAACAGCCTGCAAGAGCTGACTGTTATTTACTGTTTTGTACGGGTGCAAGACAGTGGAAGAATCAACAGCTCACATCTGTCGATTTTACAAAATGATGGAATCCTGGCGAGACTCTGAGGGCAGTCAGCCATGCACAGGTTCTGGTTGCTGTACTGACTCGCAGCTGTGGGGTTGCTTGACTCGGCCCAGTTGTGCTTCAGTGCTGACTCGTGTTTAAGACCCCAGGACTATCTAGCCTGTAGCAAGTATTGGTTTCTGATGGGTTTTAGCCTAGAGGGGCAAGCATCAAGATCCAGAGATTAGCAGCACCCCGCTTATGCTATAGGATTTATGTATGATTACAGGGCGCAGAAGTCACTTTTCAATTAAATGTCTGTACACTATAACCCACTGCCAGTAGGTTGCTCTGC
The DNA here is from genome assembly GCA_025768905.1 of Aspergillus sp. MA 6041. Lineage (NCBI taxonomy): Eukaryota > Fungi > Ascomycota > Eurotiomycetes > Eurotiales > Aspergillaceae > Aspergillus > Aspergillus sp. MA 6041. The sequence goes on along the minus strand of JAMFNV010000011.1, from coordinate 432,794 downwards.
GGTGATCACACTGCGCTGTGTCTTCATTAGATACCAAATTCTGAAGAAACCCTAGGTCCACACTGCGATTCTATGCGCCAGCTATCCCCGAGAATATTAACAAAGCACAATCGGAATGGCTAAGGATAGTATCCTTGGTATGCGATTCCTCAATTTCTCCGCAAGCAATCAAATATCAAACAGCATGGACCAACCCCTGGTCCTCCGGTGCTCCCCCGCCGGAACATCAAACACCGTGAAGAAATGACAGCGGGGAATTCCAGAACTTCCGCGAATAGCACCGGTCCCAGACAAGAGATCGCCATCTCGGCGCGGCGGAGATAAAGTGCCAAGCGGCCGTCATGTTTAGGCTTTTCGGTTGTAAGGACTGATCGGCGGTCCCCGTGGCTGTTTGAACTTGGCAGGGGAGGGGACGGGGCTTTCTTGCATTCGTTCACTCGAGGGCCGGTGTATCCGGGGGCAGTGGATGGATGGGATATTGTTTGGGATCGTCGATGAGGTGAAACGCCAAGTGGGGGTCATGACGCCTGGGAGGAGGCGTGGTGCTTATACGAAGTATACTTGGTGTTGCTCGTATCTGGCCGGGGTGTAAAGGGTATAAAGGCCCCAATCCAGCCGGTTGTGGGCTCGATGGCTTCAGCAGTACTTGAATGACCTGAACTAATTACTGGTTATACTATACCATCACCATGCCCGTCCTTTCTAAGATACTCGTCCTTCCTCTTCTGGCAACAACTGCCCTCGCCGCCCCCAAGTTGGCAAAGCGGTTTACATTCCCTCTCCCTGCCTCAACCGGTAGCGTTACCTTCGATGAGCCATACGAGATTGCTGCCGGCGAGACCTACGACGGCGAGCTCCAGACCTTCGGCCGCGGCGTCGAATGCACTAATCAGGAAGAGGGCGGGGAGTCTGACACCGTCTTCATTGTCCAAGAGGGCGGAACCCTTCGCAATGCTATTATCGGGCCTGACCAGATAGAGGGGGTTTACTGTCTCGGTGCCTGCACGATTGAGAATGTTTGGTGGGAGAAGGTTTGTGAGGACGCGCTGTCCTTGAAGGACCCAGGGACTGGGCCGTACAATATCATCGGTGGTGGAGCGCAGGGTGCGGAGGACAAGGTTATTCAGGTATGTCTACTCTACGTCGCCTACTTATACTGTTCGACGGCTTTATGCTGTACGCTTCAGCCTGCTGATGTGTGATAGCAAAACTCCGCCGGCGAGGTCATAATCGACGGCTTCACGGTCTACGACTTTGGCAAGCTGTACCGCTCCTGCGGAACCTGCGGCGACATCCAGCGCTCTGCGACAATCAGTAACGTTATTGCCGTAGACGGGCTGACCATCGCCGGTGCCAATGCCAACTTTGGCGACGTCGTAACCATCGACGGCTCCAACTGCGCGTCGGACGTCAGTGCCATTTGCACGACGTACGATGCTGACGCCGATGGTGGTGAGCCTGAGGAGACATCGACTGATCCTACCGATGCATGTGTTTTCGAGGAGCTTCCGGCGTGTGAGTAGTACTCGGGTCGGATTTGAATTCAGTGAACGTATTTGAGAAAGTGTATATATGATCAAAATGAGCTTGAACTGTACTTTATCAATGTTTCATTTCAATGACTGTTCCAAAGAACATGTAGTCTCGCTCATCCCTGAAGCAGAACTCACTGGACATGCTCGTCTAGGCGATGGCGGTTACCGAGCTATTAAAAGCCAAAGAGCATGCGCTGAAGAGTAGCAAGATTAACCGTATTTGGTGGATCACAAGCCCAGCTAATAAGACATATGAGAATAAGGCTGATTACGTTCGGGTGGACTCCGATATTGTCTGATGTGGATATCCCAGCTCAAGTATCAACCCACATCTCGCTAAAGCATGTGGAAGCTCACTTTTGCGAACCAGGCGAAGGGAAGACATTGTCGACCAGGGCAGCTGGGTGTCGCAATTTCGATAATTGATCGGAGAATCACGGTCACTTCACCAAATTCACGGTGGTTGAGGCTCTCAAAACTGAAGAGGGATCAGGGGTCCCGCGTTATTCCGATAATTCAATGTCCAGCTGCCTCGGGGAACCGAACAGCGAGGCGAAAGGGGTTCTTTCAGAGGATAAAAGAGCTGGAGCTCCCACAAATTCAGGGCATGGTTTGCTATCTGATTGCATGTGATTGTGCGCTGTGGTTCGGGGCAATCTCCCAAGAGACAGATCTTCCGAGAGCAGAACCCGACTCTACCGCCCCGAGCTGGACGGCATGAGCTGGCAAGAACCACGTGAAAACACCAGACAGCCTGGATCAGCACTGATCGTTAAGATAACAGGGCACCGGCTCATCAACTGCCATCTTCGGCCAAAGGGAGGGCAGTCCGTCGCACACTAAAATCCATCGTGCGCCGGGCTATGAAGGTCACTCGGCCCAGGGTTTTCCGACGACGGCAACAAGCCGACTTTGCTCTCCGGAAGCCCCCTTGTAATGAGCGAAAGTAGTTACACCGTCCGGAGTACTCCGCAGTGATTAGTGATGAGTGAAGGCGCTGATGTCTGGTAAGGCACCAAGGCCGCCGCCAGTCTGCCTCGGCAATTGCCCGATTGGGATTACCCTCGGGCCAGATCAGTGACACAACGGACTCTCCGGTCTCGCCGCCATCTCACCTTCTGCCCGTGGAGTCTGCACTTTCTGGGGCAACCCGCGTATTTATTACTTTCTTTTCCCTCGGTTTCGTTTTATCACTCGATTTCTGCTACACTCCTCCCTTTCTTGCCTCATCCCCCGCCGCCCGTCACGATGCCGAGCCCTCCCCCAGCCTGGGTCCAGGCTCTAAAGCCCGCCGAACCGCAGGGAACACAGTTACTCGCCCACGAGCGTGCCCAGTCAAAAGTCGATGTCGAGAAGCTCGGCGAGCTGCTTCACACGAAGCAGGCGCTGCAGAAGCAAGATGAGATCCTCTCCCTGCTCAAGTCGGAGAAAGTATTCGACAAGTCCCGCAACCACGTCCTCGGGCGGACCGAGAGGATCCAGCTTGCTCTTGCCCGCGGAAAGCGCCTGCAGCAGCTGAGCAAGGTCCATAACTGGACGGAGGCGGAATATTACGTTGCGAATGACCTGGTCGCTGAGCCGACTCCCTATGGCCTTCACGCTTCCATGTTCTTGGTATGCTCACTCGCTGTACCTTTCTGATCGCTAGCTAACGTGGGGCGTCATAGGTGACCCTACGGGAACAAAGTAACCCGGAACAACGCAAACTTTTCTACGAGAGAGCCGCGAACTACGAGATCATCGGATGCTACGCACAAACAGAATTGGGTCACGGATCAAACGTACGGGGGCTGGAAACAACCGCTACCTGGGACCCCTCAGACCAGACGTTCGTTATCCACTCTCCGAGCTTGACCGCGTCGAAGTGGTGGATCGGATCGCTGGGACGGACGGCAAACCATGCTGTGGTGATGGCGCAGTTGTTTATTGCTGGCAAGAACTACGGCCCTCACCCGTTCGTTGTCCAGATCCGTGACCTGGAAACCCACCAGCCACTGGAGAATGTCTACGTCGGTGACATTGGGCCAAAGTTTGGTTACAAGTGAGTACCCCGGACAAACAAATATGAAACTGGACTAACAGACGCAGCACCATGGACAACGGATTCCTCCTCTTCAACAAGCTGAAGATCCCCCACATCAACATGCTGGCCCGGTTCGCCCAGGTTGACAAGGCCTCAAATAAGTACTTGAGACCCGCTTCGCCCACTCTTATGTATGGAACCATGACATGGGTGCGCTCGAACATTGTCCTGCAGGCCGGTGGTGTGTTGGCTCGTGGTGTGACCATTGCCATCCGCTACTGTGCTGTGCGAAGACAGTTCCAGGACCGGGATGCCAAGGCCGGCGCTGAGGAGAACCAGGTCCTCAACTACAAGATGGTCCAGATCCGTCTTCTCCCATTGCTCGCGACCATGTACGCTCTGCACTTCACTGGTCGCGGCATGATGCGCCTCTACCAGGAGAACCAGAAGAGAATGAACAGTGCCTCCCAGGCAGACCAGGAGAAGCGCGGTGCTGGTCCGGAAGAGCTTCGGGCTGGCTCCGACCTTCTCGCCGACCTTCACGCCACCTCGTGCGGTCTGAAGGCATTGGCTAGTACCTCTGCCGGAGAGGGCCTTGAAGTGTGCCGCCGTGCTTGTGGTGGTCACGGATACAGCAACTACAGCGGCATTGGCCCGTGGTATGCTGATTACCTACCCACGCTGACCTGGGAAGGTGACAACTACATGTTGACTCAACAGGTTGCACGATATGTAAGCTGCCCGCGCCCCGTTACAAGACGCATTACTGACGATTCAGCTCCTTAAATCTGCCCGTGCCGTACTCGCCGGCAAAGGCACCGGAAACGACACCTCTCGCATTCTCCAAACTTACCTCGCCCGCCGCGAAAAGGGTGCCTCCTTCGACATCCTCGGCGACGACAGCGACATCGTCGCCGCTTTCGCCTGGCGCACGGCTCACCTCACATTCGAAACCCTCAAGCAGCGCGACGTCGAGAAGCGCTCGTGGAACAGCCTCCTCGTCAACTTCTGGCGTCTCTCCACCGCCCTCTCTCAGTACCTCGTCGTCAGGAACTTCTACGAGGCAGTCACATCTCCCGAGCTCACCTCCTCTCTGGACCCCGAGACTGCCGGTCTCATGCGCAGCCTCTTCCGCTTGTACTCCCTGAACACCCTAGAACGCGAATCATCAGAATTCTTCTCCTCCGCCGCCGTCACAGTCCGCCAGATCGGCCTCACCCAGACAAACGAGGTGATGAAGCTGCTCGACCAGATCCGCCCGCATGCCGTGCGGTTAGTCGATGCTTGGCAGATTCCGGACTGGCAGCTTGACAGCAGTCTGGGCCGATCAGATGGCAACGTCTACCCGGATCTGTTCCGGAGGGCGAGCCAGGAGAACCCGGTCAATGACCTGGTGTTTGATCCGTATCCCTGGAACGAGAATGTATTGAAGAATGCGGTTCCGAAGAGCAAGCTGTAGTCTTATTAATTTCTTCTATGGTGTTTATTTACTGTTTTGCATAGATGTTAGATTAGATGAGATAATAGATGAATCTTTACATCAACTGCATTTATTAATAAAGTTATCTTTTGGTTTAACCTGTAGTCAATGGGTTGCTGTGCCATATATATATTTGCTCGGCAGTACTAACCAGTCTATCTAATAAACAACCAAATCAGTTGTACCACGTTCATTTTAATACCACGACAACAAAAGCAAGGTAAAACCCGAACAATAATCCAATATTCAATCCTTCCATGTAGCAAGAGACACTGAACATGGCCTGATCACTGTTATCTGATCTCTGCCTGACCTGTAAGGCAACTAAATACCCAGACAGGCTAGGCTCGGAGACATTCGGCCAACATTGAGCCGACTCACAGTCAGATCCTTCTTTATACAGTGCATTACTCCCAATATGCCGCATAACTCGGACCGTAAGCATAATCATCACATCACGCAGAGACAAGTATTGTATACATATACTCCTCCATCACTCTATAACTTCATCACTCATCATCTGTCATATCTCAGCGACCAACCTGCCGCGTATCTGCCAATATCCAAGCCGAACAACACACGCGCTCAGTCATTAGTCATCGGTGTATACAACGGCCACCGCTCCACCCAGATTTCAAAGCAAGTGGATCTTCGAGGCGTTTCTACTCCTGTACGGTACATGGGTATTTAAGCATGTCCTGTTCCTGGCTGGCCAGGATGTATGTATCCAGTGCAACCAATTCACCAGTTCTTTCAAAGCTCAAGTACAAACCGGAAAGAGTGAACCGCAATGGCCGTCCCAGACGTCGATATCGCCCCCGCTGAGGGCATCCCATACTTCACACCCGCGCAGTCCCCCGCTGCAGGCACAGCCGCGAACCCGCAGACGAGCGGCAATGCCATTCCGAAGCTGTATACGCCGTTGACGGTGCGTGGGGTGACGTTCCAGAATAGACTTGGTGTATGTCCCATTCCTTCATTTATAGAATATACGCAACCCCACTCGTGGAATGGAATGATAGGTTAGGATAATTCAGGAACTGACTGACGATGATAGCTCGCACCTCTCTGCCAATACTCCGCCGAGGACGGACACATGACAGACTACCACATCGCACACCTGGGCGGAATCGCGCAGCGCGGTCCGGGACTTATGATGGTTGAAGCTACGGCCGTGACACCGGAAGGGCGCATCACGCCGCAGGACGTCGGTCTGTGGAAGGATAGCCAGATCGCGCCGATGAAGCGCGTGATCGACTTCGTGCACTCGCAGAACCAGAAGATCGGGGTGCAGATTGCGCATGCTGGGCGGAAGGCGTCGACTATTGCACCCTGGATGATGAGCCAGGGTGTGCTTGCGACGGAGAAGGTGGGCGGGTGGCCTGAGGGTGTTGTGGGGCCTAGCGATGTGCCATTTCATGAGAGTTTCCCTGTTCCCAAGGCCATGAGTAAAGCGGATATCGAGGCGTTTAAGAGCAGTTGGGTGGACGCTGTGAAGAGGGCTGTCAAGGCCGGGGCGGACTTTATTGAGATCCATAATGCGCATGGGTATTTGTTGAGTTCGTTCTTGTCGCCGAGTGCGAATACGCGCAATGACGAGTATGGAGGGTCCTTTGAGAATAGGATTCGGCTGCCGCTTGAGATTGCACAGGCGACCCGCGATGCTGTTGGGCCTGATACGCCTGTTTTCCTGCGTGTGTCGGCGACGGATTGGCTCGAGGAGAACCTGCCCGAGCAGAGCTGGAAGCTTGCGGATTCGGTGAAGTTTGCGCAGGCGCTTGCGGAGCAGGGCGCTGTTGATCTGATTGATGTTTCGTCTGGTGGTGTGCATGCTGAGCAGAAGGTGACGTCTGGGCCGGCGTTCCAGGCTCCTTTCGCTATTGCTATTAAGAAGGCTGTTGGTGATAAGCTCCTTGTTGCGACTGTGGGTGCTATCACGAACGGCAGGCAGGCGAACCAGCTGCTTGAGCAGGACGGTCTGGATGTTGCGCTTGTTGGGCGTGGATTCCAGAAGGACCCTGGTCTTGCTTGGACGTTCGCCCAGCATGTTGACACTGAGATCTCGATGGCGAGTCAGATCCGGTGGGGATTCACGAAGCGCGGAGGGACGCCTTATATTGATCCTAAGGCTTATAAGCAGTCCATTTTTGAGTAGACTAACTAGAGCGGATTGACTTTACGATAGACAATATAACGATTGCTTTGCATTATAGATTACAAACTGAGAGTTTAGACTAGCCAATGTGTACATTTTGTATCAAATATCTTTCCTCAATCCAGATGGCTTTAGGGAGGACGCTGTGCTGTCCTGGCCTGGAAAGGGTCGTCTGATCCGCCAGTCTAAGCGTCCAATGGCTGAAGAACGCATTTCAGCCGGGCGAGGCTGTATGCCCAGGGTTACGATGATAGCAGCCTGATTGGCGCTGTCAACGAGGCTGTAATACGGAAGGACAAGGCTACGACGGTCTCAACGAATGGCAGCAGTAAGCGTGTCTGAGCTATGCATATAAGCAGGCAATTGGGCCAAAGAGGCGTGGAAGTGAGGCCCGAGGACGAGGCTGAGCTACGCTCGATATGCATATAATAACCTCTTAGACCCCCGAGAAATTTCATAGCCATCGCAGTGCTTTGTTTCCGGCCTAAACCATCTTTGCGGAGTATACTATAACCCTAGTATACGTCCATATTCAACCTCGTGCCACCGTTCAATACCGCTTCGTTCCTTAACAGATTTGCAATAAACACAGTCACGATGGGCTGGCTTCCCAGATGGTGGTGCTTCTCATGTAAAGTTACTGTTCAAGTCGATCACAACAGGTACGTTGGTCGAGCTCTACTTGGCTGATTGATGAGGACCTGCTAATAGATATACAGGTGCTGCACTAGATGCGGAGGAGACCAGGTATCGCCACCGAAAAAGTCGCCGACAAACAAGAGATGATCGAGCATTCCGAGCTGGTTAGTGGTGTTTGGGGAATGGATTAGTTTGGGAATGGTGGTTGATTGTTTGTCTTGTCGTACGGGATGGAACCAATTTATAAACTGATATGGGGACCCCAAACCTCACTCTTTGTAACGAATGCAGACTAGCTGTTAGTTTTGATCGGAATTACGAGAAGATTAAAGACAAAATCCTCATGAAATGCAGATCGTCGCTCGGAGCTCGTCAACCGAGGTTCATGTGGAGTGCCTGGAACGCCTGGGACGCCTTGTAAAACTGGTAAAACTAGTAAAACTGCCCCTCGCTTCAATCGAACTGTTCCAATAGACACGTTGTCTTCGGACACAATGGTAGCCCTCCCAACAACTGCAGTGGTCGCCGAGCCATTAGATCTCCTCGAATGGCTGTCTCTGCTCTGGCGGCTTCCTGTGCTGGGTACGCCAAAGCCCCTGAGTATTTAGCCACTGAAAACTGACAAACCCAGTCATCCAGTTCGTGGGCAATCTAGCTTCACTATTCCTATCGCCCCGTGAAGTCTCCCAACTGGGGCTGCGCCAGAAGCTGTCGCTCGCCTACTTAAAGACCCACGCAACCGTCTTCTCACTCAAGCAGCAGGCCCTCCCACGGAGTATCCTGTCCGGGCCCAGGATCCAGAAGTACTGTCGCTGGTATAAACTACCGCACAGAGCCGTTGCCATCCCTCTAAATGGTGCAGGCGGAGGTGCAACTCTTGACACCGGCCCAGGAAACGACATCCCCAGCCCTGTGCTTCATTTCGTCACGCCCCGTACTTCGCAGCCGGGCGGACCAACGCTCTTCTACATCCACGGCGGCGGATACCACGACCCGATCATCGAAGACGGGCATGTCCCTTTTGTTCTCCGCTGCGCGAAATCATGTAACGCAGCCCAGGTCGTGTTCTTGGAGTACTCGCTCGCGCCTGAGCACCCATACCCAAGCCAACTCATCCAGGCTATCGCCGGGCTGCGATATCTGCTCGAGAAGGAGTCACTCAAACCAGAGAACCTTGTTCTCGGCGGCGACAGCGCAGGAGGACATCTGACGCTGAGTCTGCTAGCTCATATTGCCAACCCATCTCCATACGCTGCACCACTCGATCTGCACAACGGCAGGTTCAAGGCTGCGATGCTCGTTTCACCCTGGGTGACCATGACAGAGGAACAGACTCGGGCTCTCTCGGAGTCCAAACACGACTATGTCCCCGTCCAGCGTGTTCCGTGGATGCGGGATTTCTTCAAGCCTAATGAGAGCGAGGTCTGGAGTAACCTCTGGCAGCCGCAGGACGCGGACACGGTTGCGATGTGGAAGAGGCTGTTTAACCCTGGTGCGGTGTGCAAAAGGGCGATTGTGGTGGCGGGGACTGAGGAGGTTCTGTTTGAGTTTTGTGTTGGCTTTGGTAGGGACTGCTTGGGGTGTGAGAGTGTGGTTGTTGATGGGGATGCTGGGATTGGGCGTGTCAAGGAATTGGACTTTGTTCTTGCGATTGCGCCGGGTGAGGCGCATGTGCAGCCGGGGCTTGATGCGTTTCTTGGGTATTATCAGGGCCGTTCGATGAGAGCGATTGCGACGTTTTTGGAGGGTTGTTAGATCTATATACTTGGATATACTTGGTTCGGCTGAGGCTGAAGGCTTTTGACTATACAAGGTTAAGAGTGAAAGACAAGAAAGAGGGAATTTCAATACATTGATCTTGCAACTAGAATGCGAGGACCGTATTACTATTCTACACCTGTCAAGCGTTCTGTAGTCACCTCTTGTTAATATTGGCTCGCGCTCAACCTCAGCGGGCTTTAGTGTATTTAACTCTAGAATAATGCTGAAAATAGCCTTCTTCGTGGCTAAACTATGCGTCACTTAGGCGTAGGAGGATACAGTCGTCGTCTTGAGTTTGCAAAATTGCTCACAGCGATGTAGCACGATAAGTCTTTGCGGTGGGAAGCCATGTTTATGGATCAGACAGAAAATAAGTGCAGCTGTAGCTAGTTCACAGTTTCAACTCCTATACCCATGCAAAATCTACGCTTGACCAGGCTATGGGAAGCATCCAAACACGAAGCGTTATTGGCAATGCATTCCAGGCAGATATCGAACCCCTGGCCATTACACAGCGCGCAATGATACTGAATATCGAAGCTCATGATCCAAGACATGCAGGAATCACAACCGGCATATCGCATGTGGATTGTAGGAAATTGGCCCTGGTCCAGACGAGCGATGTGATCAACGTTTAGACCTCTGCGGATGCACTCATCAATGAGCAAGGAATGGATACCAAAGTATCGAGCCTTTTCAGCTATGGATAGAGGCGACCGACCGAGATTCGATACTGAGAGGGGATTGACCGTGACCATTGACAGCAGCAGTTCTACAGCATCAGTGTTGCCGCTATATGCAGCGTAGAATAACGGGGTGCGTCCAGTGATGTCTGCAGAGGCCGGATCAACCCCATCGCGTTCTAGAAGACACTTCATGACCGCAACATCGCCATTGGAAGCCGCGTAGGAGAGAACGGTGCGGCCACTGCGATCTCGGTTGTTGGCTTGGTTGGCAACGCCCGGTTGCTCGAGCAGGAGCGCTACAATCGCGGCGTCCCCGCCCATGGCAGCAAAGGATAATGGGACTCGGTTGTTGGTATCATGGTGCGCCGCGTCCGCCCCGCGAGATAGCAACAGCAGGCACACGGATTCGTGTGCATTCCACGCGGCGAAGAATAGGGGGGTCCGGCTGCTTTGGTCTCGCGAGTCGACGTCGGCCCCTCGGTCGAGGAGCGCCGCTACCAAGCTGTCGTTGCCACTGGAGGCTGCATAAGAAAGAATTGTGCGGCCATCACTATCCTCAATGTCGGGCTGCACTCCCTCGCGCATTAGTATGCTGAGTACATCCTCGTGGCCGTGCCATGCAGCGTAGGATATTGGCGTTCGTCCCTGGCGGTCCTGGCTATGGGTTGTGGCATTCTCATCTAGCAAGAGACAGACCACTTTGTAGTGTCCATTCTGCACGGCGGAAACCAGCGGAGTATGGCCTCCATGGTCGTGGGATTCGATATCCGCTCCCTTTCTGAGTAGGGCCTGGACAACAGCGTCGTGACCATTCGCAGCAGCGAGGAATAATGGGGTGCGGCCCTGGTTATCTTTAGAATCGACATCGACGCCATGCTCAAGAAGAGCAGATGCAAGTGCATTATTCCCATATAAAGCAGCATAGGAGAGAGGTGTTCTCCCCTTGCTATCCCTAGAGTCCGTAGGGGCGTTCAGACTTATGAGATCCGGGAGTAGGACGGCCAGTTCAAAGGTGGCGAGTAGATGGACTGCGGATATCTGCCAGTCGATCTGCCATGTGCCTTGCCATTGACTGGCCTGCATTTGCATAGCCTGCCAGCAGCTGGCCCTATTGCCAGACTTATTTAATAAGTTGATCAGAATGGGCTTCACAGCACTCAGTGCCTTGGCGACGTGATGGCCCCAGTGATGAGCGCAGTAATCAAAAAGCCCGAACCGTGTTAGTCTGATCTGGAATTCTTCTAGATCTTCACAAGCTCCAGAGGAGAAATCGTCAAAGGAAAGATACGTTATGCAGCCGGTGCTCAGCGTGGCATGAGCAGTGTTCATCCAGCTCTCAAGGTCATGTTCAAAGTACTCCTGTGCGGTGTAATGTACAAGGGCCACGGTCCCCTCACTCTGGCTGAGGACCAGGAGCCCCGCGCAAACCGAGAGGATGTCATCCATGGTAGAGAACTTCTCTTCGTCAAGCCCTCTGTCTCCGCTTTCTAGTGACAAAGCATGTTGTAATTCCAAGGAGGATAGCGGGCGCTGCGAGCAAACAACCCAAGATAGAGCCTGATGCGCGAGCTCTCGCGCGTCACTGGACTGGTCATTGATCCGGTCCATGACCACATCATACGCGCGGCTATATGATGCTGAGGATCCCCGGGGTAGGGTCTGCAAGACAGCTCGCAGCGCCTTCGGGGACCTTTTCCCTATGAGCGAGTCCAGGTGTAATTTTGCCAGAAGGAACCTGTTAGGACATTGCAATTAGTAGCTATACTCCATTTGATCTCTCTCTATCTCTCATTGAGGTCGAATACTCACATCCCGTCCACAGCGCTTATTATTTGGGCCGCCACCTCGCTTTTCAGGGTTTCGTTGGACATTACGAATGAGGGTAACTGTGGGAGTCGGCCAGCAATGTATTGTGATATGTCCTCGTCGGTGCCGCGAACTTCCAACCGCGTGCTGCCATGACGCTCGAAAGCCGTTTGGATGTCTGGGATGTGGCGGGAAGTGACGAACAGGTTTGCTGATGTCGAGACTTGGAGCTTGAATATGGAAGAGAGGAATAAGCGTCGACTGCCATATACATCGTCATACTCATCCAGGGCGTCTATCATAATGAATATCTCGGAATAGGGCCGGGATACTAGGGTGTACACGTTGATCAACTCCGCAAGCGTGGGTCGAGATCTCCTGGGCTGGTGGCGATCGTAGAGTGCGCCTACAGGGTCTGGGATGGTCGCCTGATGCTGCAACAGCTGTTTGACCAGGCTCGCAAACAGCTCCACGGGCTCCTGCTCTTCACGACGATGATAGTTCACATAGACGTACGTGATAGCAACTCCAGGGTCATGCCCGAGGCTCTCCTCCAAGTGACGGACGACAAGGGACGTGAAGCTTGTCTTTCCTGCACCGGGTATGCCTGTGCAGAAAAGCGTCCCTTTTCTACCATTTATCCATCTCTGGAACTCTGAGCTGGTGACCAGCCACTCACCAGTTCCTTCTCGTCGTTGTTTGTAATACTCATTCTGTTGGTGATAGTATTCGACCGGTGTAAGCCACTCTAAGATTGCCTCCTTCTCGTGTGCAGCCTTCTGATCGAGCTGGAGGTCCTTTATCGCAGCAAGGCCATCTCCGATGAGACGGTGCGCTTGCGTGGTGTGTTGACTATGCGAGGCCATTCATCAGTCCGCTTCCATGTCGCCAACAGGGATGATGGCAAGGTCGGTACCTAACGATCTGCGCATGGAATTCTCGCAGTAACAACACGGTGCTGGTGATGCGACTACGAGCCTCCGAGATATCGTTCGGCTCCCACCGGACTCTTTTCCATGCCCTTTTGACAGAAGACGCAAGGCCACCATTTGGGACTGTACTAGAGCCAGGATCAATGTCCTGGTAGCGTGAAAGTCTTGCGTCGAGAGACTCTGCCACGTGCCAACATGTGTTGAGTAAATGTTGAAGATGGTCTCTCTGCTTGTCAGTCAGGCTGCGATGCGGTAGCACAGCATCGACATCCTCAAGGACGATAAACAGGCCACGAAGTCTGCTCCGCACAGTAAGAAGTCAGAGCCTAGTTTTGATCAATCATGAGGGAGAGATTGAACCCACTCTTCACCGATTGCCTTGTATTGCAGTGGTGCATCAACAAACCGTGATCGTAGGTCCCTAACAAGCTCGATGGCTCGCAGAATATCACTAGGAGAGAACCCAAAACTCATCGCGACTCCGGCTTAGATTGCGACCCAGCGACCCCTGCAAAAAACGAGATAGAACTTGAATAATCATCTGTTGAAATCCCCGGGCGTATTTCGCAACGGGGCAGTGATTTGACGAACACAGCCTCCCGTGCAAGGCCGCAGAATGGGGTTCTCTCGTATATTTGCGGTTGTTGAATGTGGGGGAGAATCTCTCGACTACAGGCCTATCGCTGTGTGTCTTTGGTTTATCTTCCCCTCCCTTAGTCCCAAGGCAGAGTTTCCAGCCTTTGGCGCCAACACGATCGGGACTTAGGTCAGCGTAATTGGGCGTGATACCTCGACCGGGGATCAGACCCCTCATGCTGGCATTTTCATTTATCTGTAGGCGAACCTCGCGATTGAGGTCCAGACTGACTTCGACTTCTGTTGATTATCAAGTCTGCTGTATTCTCCCACGGAGCCTGCAAGATGTCGGTGAGTATAAGCCGTACATACCCCTACGAGGATTTGGATAAAGGTTAATGCCACAGACAGTCCATTGTATGTTCGGAACCAAGCAGCACCTGTGGTCCCGATTGATGCTTATTTAGTTTAGGACCTTCGCGATGGACAATATGTCTGGAGATGTGCGAATTGCGATTTGCATGATAATAGCACTGGGTCAACTTCTTCTGTATGTCATTCAACCCCTGCGTCAGGGTTCAGCTCACTGACGGTCTGGATCTACAATATGGCAGTTTTTGGTGATATATGTTGTAAGACCACTACATCCAGGCCGTGAGCTCCTGGCTGACAGACCACCCAGCAAGGAGGAAAACAGTATGTTATTGACCATGCAAAGTCGACTACTGATCAAACGCACTGGGTGTGGGTAAGACATGGACCTTTGAGCACAAGCCTGTCTACCGCTAATTAATCTCTAGGTGAATATTACGAAGCAGCAACGCGAGACGTGCCCAGTATGTCGGCACACAAGAACGCCAAAAAGGCAGTAAACAGCCTACCAGGCATCTAGTACTGCCTTTTATATCTCATGGACATTAGGGTATGCTGGGTCGGTAGTCTAGCAGGTAATATAAATTATATAATATTTTAAATAATAAATACTCTAACAATAGTAGCTGGAAGAATAAGAAAATATAAACTATTTTATTAGATAGAATAGAGTAGAAAGAGTAAAGTTCAGGTAAAAAGCTAGTCTAAGTTAATAGGGCAGGGAACTTAGAAGTAGAGGAGATAAGAAAAGGGTATAGCTATAATTTCTGACTAAAAAAAGATAACAGGCGCGGATATGATTAGAGTAGACAAGGATAAGGGATTATAATCTTATAAATATAGAATATAGGAGAGTAGAAGAGGAGAAAGAAAAAATTCGAAAGAAAGAGAATTAGGAATAGTAAGAACAGTCCTTATATACTCAGCAGTACTGGCGGGTGGTGATGATAATATAGTATACTAGATAACTATCCCTAAAAGGGTAAAACCAAGTATAACAGGGAATTCACAGGTCCTCGCTGTACACTTAAAAAATAAAATAGAATCAGAATGAGGCTCCAAGTGCCACGTCACTCAGTGGTATTGAATAGGAAATGATCAGTACTGGAGCGCCCCGAGCGCAGCCATTGCAGGCCATTAAGCTAACTTTACCCTTGCAAAAATTATGAAATATCCAAGTCTTTCCAGCATGGCACTGGGTGATTAAATGACCAACCCTCTTGTCTAAGTTGCTAAACACTCTCGTTTCTTCCCTCCTTGAATGGGCTAGGGCTAGCCCCTGAATCGCAGCTTAGTCCAATCACTACCTATTCCCAGATGATACTTCTAAAAGCCATGACAGCAGATCATCCATACGTGGTGCTCGATCACCCGTTAGGTGACCATGATGGCGAGTCGTGTAGCTCAGACCCATTACATGTACGGCCAACAAGCATTGAGATGCAATCATTCCGTCCGGAAACAGCAATATCAGTTGCAAATTGCGATACAAACCAATCGCCGGCATCCCACCAAGACACTTCAAAAGCCACGAGAAGGTATGACTGGGAGGGATCCTGGGCCTGGGAGATTGGAGGCGCCGCCTTGAGTATCGTATGTGTTGCGCTCTTGATAGGCTTTCTGGGATTTGTCAACGGGCTACCGTATACCAGTTGGCAATACTCAGTTTCGCCAAATTCCGTGGTTTCCGTCATCGCCACCATCGCGAAGACAGCAATGCTTGTTCCTGTTTCCGCCTGTCTAGGACAGCTGAAATGGAACCAAGTTACACATCAACCGACAACCTCGCTCTATCAATTCCATGTGCTCGATCAGGCTAGCCGTGGGCCTTGGGGCGCAGTGCAGGCCTTTTGGAGAATAAAATCGGCCGTCACTTTAGCAGGCGCATCGTTGGTGGTTTTGTCCATTGCCCTGGATCCATTTGCACAGCAGGTCCTTGTCTTTCCTTCACGGGACGTACCGGCGCGGAATGAAACTGCGCACATTCAAAAAGCGCAAGAGTATAAGCCCACATGGACAATGAACGGCAAGGCAAATATAGAACCTGCGATGCAGGTTGCTGTGATGACTGGTTTGGCCCGCATGAACTATCCTCTCGAGCCGCACTGCCCGACGGCCCGCTGCGAGTATCCCGACTTTGCCACGCTTGGAATTTGCACGGCTTGTGAAGATGTCACAGGGGTAGCGGTCCAGAAATGCCAGCCTTTTACGCGCACCTCTACCCGATGGGATGACTGGAAGGCTTCACTCGATGCGGCTTCCGTCAACCAGAGTTCGATATACGCGTCTGTGCCTGCTGATTGCTCATACTCCTACTCGACCCCGAGTATGCTCCAAATTACCCCAGACTGCCGATATTTAACCCAATTCAACAACCAGCTTAGGGTAGTACGTCCACCGTTTACTTCTGTCACCAGCGAGGCGGAAGTGGATAAACACCCAGGCACAATTGCCTCTGTCATAACAGCGAAATATCCGTCTGACGAAGTGATCTACACTGCCGCCAATTCCAGTGAGTTTGAGCAGAAGCCTGAGATAACACACTGCGTAGTGACGTTGTGTGAAAAGCTGTACACCCGGAATACTGTCACCAGCAACAACCGTACGCTGCAGCCATCTAGGAGTCAACTTTTGAAAGTTGAAGACATTCACACCGAGCCCCATCGCCTGATTCCGGCAGCAGAAGGAACCAAGACATTTTCTGACAATGCTTCGTATGTAATGGATCTATTTGCATACGCATCCCTGGTATATTATTTGGCAGATGCATTAAACGCCACTGTTTTCGGGACCAGTTCCTCCGACAGAGAGCACGAGCCATATGCAGGGCTGGGGCCCATCATCTACAACAGCGGTAGTGTGGCCGACTCCTTTAGCCATATGGCCACCAGTATGACCAACCAGATTCGCTCGAGCGCAAAGGGCACTCACGTCCGCGGGCTGGCCATCAGGACCGAGACCTTCATTCATGTTCGGTGGCCATGGATTCTGGTTCCGACGATCCTGGTTGCAATGTCCCTCGTCTTCTTCCTCAGCACGGCCTTTCGCAGTCGCGGCCAGCCGGTGCTGTGGAAATCGTCCATCTTCCCGCTGCTCATAGGACAGCTGGAAACGAATACAGGACATGAAATTGCACATATGCGTCATGTTGGGGAGATGCAGGCCATGGCAAAGAATATCAATGTGGTGGTCGAGCAGGACGACGACCGTTTGGTGTTCTTTGAGCGACAGAATGCAAGCAGCAGGATCTAGACTATACCATATAAAAGACTTCCTGTTATTGTTTATGAACAAGAAAAGTTTCCTATCTTAATTCATTATGGCTGCTACCAGCATTATCTAGACTTGGGTAGGCATATATACGACCATCTCGATATGTTTAATTATGATAAACATAGAAATTCCCATTCTCATCCTGGTATCGTCACCGAAAGACAAGCTTCACTCTAACATCTGTAGTGCGACCCACAATTCCGCGACACCGATTCTGCAGCGTTTTCCGTCCTGACATTCTTCAGCGAGACCTCCTGAGACACCAGAATGAGTCTCTTCACCCTCACCGGCTTTGGCATTTCGGCCCTGAGCAACTTCTACGAGTCCACCAGGCTACTCGGGCTCTACCGCCGATACTATGGACCGGCAGGGGGCGTCCTGCTGCCGGTCTTCGGCAGCAGCCTAGTCTGGAAGACACAGCTGCAGGTCCTGACGTCCGACGACCCTGAAATCGCAGCTCTGTTTCGGACTGCCAATCAGCAGGAGAGTAACATGGTTGCTATAGCTGTATGTTCCCCATTTTTACACTGATTGCAATACCTTTTGGGCCTTATGTATACTGATTAGAAAGGGAACCATCTTGGCTCAAATCGCCATCACGGCTCTGCAATTGGACAATGTCGAGAAAGTGCACTGGACGTCGCAGGCCTGTTTCACTGTTAGCCTCGTCTCGTCTATCATATCAGTCTACTACGCGACTAAACAGCACAAGATGCTCGGGCGGTGTCTACACGCAAACGACATCAAGAAATGGATACTGGGACCGCAACACCTCTCAACATCCCGAGGCAGACGCACCGACCAAGATCAAGATTGGACTACGTATGATGTCCAGCTCCCGTCTGTCGCTGCGGTCTTGACCATATCTGCGCCTGTGGCGTTACTCTCTGTCGCGGTTTATGCCTTTCTGGTTGGTCTGGGTATTTATCAGGGGTTTGTGTGGCGTTATGGCTTGGGCGATTCCTCCAATGAAGGCAATTTGGCTGTGTTTATCGTCTTTATCGTCAGCCTCTCTGCCTGCCACTCGCTGTATATGCTGTCCACGATGGTCGCGTCCGGCCAGGTCAACGATGCCGAGATCAGGCCGTACCTAGAGAAGGCGCTGCACCGTGCTGTTCCGGCGCGATCGCCGGTGCATATCCCGCTGGGAGAGATGGATCGGGCGCCGACGTATTCGAGTGCGATAGGGCCGTCGGTGTCGGATGTGAAGTCGCGGGGTTTGGATAATGGGACCCAGTTGCAGGCTGCGTTTCGGGAGGCGGCGGTGCTGAGGAGGAATCTGGCGGCGGTTGATGAGCGGATTGCGATGTTGTTGGAGGGGATGGGGCAGGGCCTTTCTTGATTTGCATATATAGAAGAATAGACGGTCTGATGAATGGTCAATACCTGAAGCTGAGGGCAAATGGTGAATGCTGCCTGGCAACCACTTAGGGCTTGTCGATGATTCCCAAGTGAGTCAGTCAAACGGAAGACAGCGTGAGTTCAACTGTTGGATTTAGGCTATGGAGCTAGAGCAATCATGACACCATTAATCCTCTAAATCATTGAATGTGTAGACATATACTAGACACGCGCAGTAGCTAGTCATAAGTCCGTAGAACTAGTATCGCAAAAGTACCTAGCCTTACCACGGGCAATCCAATCCAGCCTCGCTGACTTCTGTTGGCATAAAGGCAAAGCCGCTGGGAAGAGATCATCTGCCTTCGTGCGGTCCAACCGGAGAGGACACAGCTTTCGTCAAAAAAGTCAAGCCTGGTCTTGCTGATCTTGAAGGCTAGGACCAATAAGAAGGATATTCGGACTGTTCCGTGTCATAGTAGATTTTACGCATGTTTACACAAAGCCATCGGCTGTGCATAGCCACGATTCGGGCTGACTTTGCGCAACAGCCTTGCAGGTTCACAGCGGGGGAGGGAGGGGAGTGACACGGCTCAGCCTTGTAGTAATTATTTAAGCTCACCCGGCCGGAAGCGTTATCCTAATTTAATATGATTTCTCATTCAACAAACACCCAGAACATATCTAGATACCCTTGCCGCTCACGAAATGGCGGAGCTTATTACTATCATTGGGATCCTCGCCAGCGTTGGTACAATCGTTGAATTGAGCGACAAGGCATACGGAAAGATTCGAGAGGGCAACAGATCTTGGACATTACGCGATGCGTGGTGGACCCAGGTTGCTCAAAGTACAGAGGAATATATCGCGGTAAGAACACTCTTCCTCTCCGAGGCTGTCAATAACCAAGTAGCCAGATTCTGGC
This sequence comes from Aspergillus sp. MA 6041, assembly GCA_025768905.1. Classification (NCBI taxonomy): domain Eukaryota; kingdom Fungi; phylum Ascomycota; class Eurotiomycetes; order Eurotiales; family Aspergillaceae; genus Aspergillus; species Aspergillus sp. MA 6041. Next base: position 413,293 of record JAMFNV010000011.1, on the reverse strand, counting down.
GTGGCTGGTGGACTTTAGAAAAGCCCAGGCGAATGGAAAACCTCCAACAACCGACGAACACTGTCGTAACATGATTGATCGATGTAACAAGCTTTGTCACAATATTCAGAATTACCATTCAAGATGGGTGGAAAAGGATCGATCCAACGTTCTTAGAAACTTCCGTCTGTACCAAAAGCGCAAGACACAGGTTGAGGGAATCATGAGAGAGCTGGACGCGGCAAAGGTTCAAATCTTGATTTACCTGCAGATTTCATCGCTGGATTTGCAAGATAACCAGCGCCGTGATTTAGTCGGTTTACGACAAACCATGGAAAAGGTCCTTAGGTGAGTAACTGGGTAACCTTGTTCCACTAATCACTTCATGCTCATCAATTCATGCTTGAATATTAGCGGTATCGAAAGCATTCAAAAGCCTCCTTTACCCCCCTCGGCTCCTTCCACGGACGACACGAAGAACACTCGCCGAGATAGCGCTAGTGTTGCACCCCGCCCGACTTATCATGAGACAGACACTTCGCTACGGCGAGATAAACGCATGTTCAAGGGGATACGAAAATTCGGGTCTTCAGTGCGGAAGGTTCTACCTGCAAGCAGGGAACAGGGCAAGACGATCGAATCCGTGCCCGCTTATAGTGATGGGCAGTCCATCCCACCATCTGATATTACCCATGGAAGAGAAGAGGCTTCTACAGTGTCTATACCTCCGGAAGGTTCCCACACCATTAGTCCAACGATATCTGCAAATTCAACATCAAATGATACCCCTGAGAATCTGTCCGATGCACCTACGTCGCTTGCCGGCGGGTCTCAAGAGATCGAGGACAAAGATGGAGAAGACGGTGAAGCCATGGCGTGGCCAGATGAGAGATTGCCTGGTGAACTAGCGGGGGATTCAAATCTGGAGAGTGATTTTTTGTCGGAGACGTGCTCAGAGTCGAGCTCTGCTGACGGCTATGGAGATACGAATGTGATCATTGCCGATGATGCTAGACGCAGGTTTAGCGAAGAGGAAACTCGAGAGACAGCAGTAACTGAGATGAACGGTCTCACAGACGACGGAGAAGAGCTAGAGGATGACTATCCAGACGAAGATGAAACATACGACGACAGATCATGCAACGACGAACCAGATGACGAGTCTCGTCGAAATAGTTGCAAACTGTCAATTTGTAACGTGAGCGATGAAGGCCATCAGAACTTCCAGCAAATAGTCTATGGCAATGACGAAAACGTCCCTCAACATCTGAGCGAAGAGGAATTGGTTGATATCTCGTTGCTCAGCACTGTGCATGGGCGGCCTGATAACATCGCAAAGTACCTCGCTAACTGGACGGAAGACATCCACACCTGCTTTTCGCAATTGCACAAAAAGCTTGGTACCGACGGACTGCAGTGTGCAATTCTATTCTGCTGGGCCTTAGGGCTGGAGGACGATTTTCGACATTTGACAGACCTAGCCGCGAAAGCAGCAACGGGACCTTTGGAATTGTTGCCCGCGCTGATTGCAGGTGAGAAGTCAATAGACTACTGACTGATCGCAGGTGGTATGGAATGCTGACCGCTTAATTAGATGAGATGAATCGAAGGAGGTCTGAGATTTTGACTGAGCTCACCGATGCAGCATGGCTTACGTTCAAAGGCCATCTAAGGGGAATTATTCGAGCTTGTGATCACCTTGATAATGATACTGGCTTATGCTGCACCAAGTGTCAAAGTAAAAACATGGAGGACTCTGTGAATATTGGCCTTGTTTACCGGGCGTTCTACCGGTCGGAATTGTTTCCTGAGCTTGGGAACGACGACAGTGATAGCAATGACCACGAGGACGAGGACGACAGTGACGATTACGAGAGTGACGACGACGACAACAACAACAACATTGGCGAGGTGGACCCATATCCGAATGTCAGTTTCTTCAGCCTTGGACGGAAGTTACAATCGATGACGGAGTTAAGCCACTTCCATATACAACGACCTCACCCAGTGAAGGATATGGCAAATTTATTTTTAGGTGGTATGATGCCTTCGTTCGTGGCAAATGCTGGGACGTCATTGCTCTTTTCTGAATCAGAAGTCAGATTTTCAAATAGGAGCAAGCATGATTTGATCGCGCTATGGAAGAGGATCAGTGAGAAGGATTGGGGACTAGAGCTGCGCAACTTTGAAGACACTGAACTGGAGATGGATGTCCTATATCGGATTGAGGAACGGCTACTCGACAAGTACACTCATAGAAGACGTCGGTAGCCCCTGTGTCTACCTGGTAATATCATGCTGCAAAACGGGATTCCCGATACTAAATGCCTACGGTACCACCTGGTCAATTTGAGCCCGGAAAACAGTAAGATAACCATGAATTTAGACATGCTATCTAAATACAGTGATTTCATGAAGTATTTATAAAAGATAGCCCTCAGCCATCCATGCAGTTGACGTGACTCCACCAGAATTCCAGCCAATCATACTGCAGAACCAGAATAGCACTCTGTCCGGTTCAATTCTGTTCAATCCTTGTTCTTGAATATCTTCCTGCGTCAAACCACTATGACTCCGACCGTCAACGACTACACGAAGAGGGCAGCGCGCAAACCGCATAAGAAGTCTCGTTTGGGATGTGTAAATTGCAAGAAACGGAGAATCAAGGTAGGTCTGCAGCTACCTTTGCCACTGCCGTTCATTCAGAGACTAAAGGAGCACAAAGTGTGATGAGCGAAAACCCTCATGCACCAACTGTATCCGACATTGCGTCGAGTGCGATTACCCTCATCCACAATCAGGTAGCTCGAATCCGACGCCCGACTCAGAAAATGACACACCTGGGACATTAAACACTCGAGATAGCTTCACTTTCATATCATCATCCCAAACAAACTTTACAGCTCCGAAGCGTGCACATAGAACGCGTGGTGATGTTACAGGAGAGCCTGCTGGGCAGTCACCTACGTGTACCAGTAGTCAATCGCCTGAGACCACTACTACTCTTGCAAACAAACCATTCCAGTTCACCGCAACAGACCTCGCATTATTCCACCATTTCATGAGCTGCCCCGAGCTCGGGGCCGAGCAACCCCAATGGCAGACTCAGATGACCCGATGGGGCTTCCAGCATCACTTCTTGCTCCGACTCTTGCTTGCTCTGTCAGGGTTTCACCTGGCGCAGGACCCATCTGGGCGCTCGCATCTACAGGAGGTCACCGGTGATCATATTGACTACGCCGTCGAGGCAGAGACACACTACGACGTTGCCGTCCGCGAGGCTGCATCTGCTGTACCGCATATCACTGGTTGTAATGGACAGGTTCTCTACACAGCCGCCGTGTTTATATTCATCTGCTCTCTGGCGAGGGGGCCCCAGCCGGGCGAGTATCTCGGGTTTCGGGACGATAGAAGCCCAGGATGTCTTACGCTTTTCATGGGGGTTCGGTCAATCCTGGAACTGTGCAGTGATGTCCTGGATGTGGATGTTTCCACGTCTCATATACAGAGTCAGAATGTCCAACATACCGGCTCGGAACATGGGCGGGACGACCATCACCCAACCGCCCCTATCCCACCAGAAATGCCAGATGCCACAGAACATGACCATCTAAATAATCTACACTTCCTTCTGGACAGTACATACCCAACTGACCAGCGCGCCCACCTGGAGTACACCGCTATCCTCGACAGACTTAAACAGACATACACCCTCGTGCATCCACCGCCAGACTCGCCACTGCAACGGATCGGTCTATTCCCGCATATATTCGGCTGGCTGTACAAACTGCCTGACATATTTCTTTCGGATATACAGCAGCACAAACAGCTGGCCCTGACGTTCTTTTCCTTCTTTGTTGTGTTGATGAAGGATGTTGACGCTGCTTGGTTTATCCGTGGTTGGCCAGAGCATATCATGCAGAGGATACTGCACGGCCTTGATGAATATCATAGGCAGTTTGCTGCGTGGCCGATGGGGGAGCTTTCATCAGTTTCCAACCCGTGCCTTCAGACAGAGATAGCTGTGCGGTGAATGATGGGCATGAGTGCAATACGGACACTATCATATATACAAGAAACCAGCCTAGAGCTCAGTTTCAATTCAATAAGATAAACCCTTTCAGTCTAAACTAATAATACAACGAACAAAAGAAAAAGAAAGTGAGTGAAGCACCTGACAAACTCAAATGAAAATAGAGACCCCTCAAGATATAGAAGCAGTCACAGCTCCATAGTCAAAGCCATCTCGTCACTGATAGCCCATCTGCGGCGTAGGCTGATAACCCACCAACTCCGGTCTACTCCTCAGCTCAACCTCCTTCTCGTCCTGTATAATGGCACAGCAGCCACACCATAACGTCTTGCAGCAGTCGCCGCAGCAGCTACCGCGGATCCCGTACCGGTCTCGCATCTCGCCCCGTCTAATTGTCTGGATGATCCACTAGCTGCCCATCATGCCGAGGAAGGCGAAGAGAGTGCACTGCATGATATCTCGTCTGTTAGGGAGCTGTACTGTATAAAGTCATAATAGGATGAATTCTCCCACATCAAAGTTGAAGTAGCTGAAGCTATTCAAGGCCGGGTCGCGAAGCCGTGCTTGGGTTTTGCCGAAGGTTAGACAGGGAAGACAACAACTCGTAAGGCCTTATGGACAGTCAGCTATGGTCTTTACAGTATTCAATCTATATTTTCGGTATGGCCATACATAGAGAGCCAGGGGAGCAGCAGTCCCCCAAGGAGTAATTGTAGTCCCTGTTCTGAGTGATGTCCCTGGATTTGTCGGTGTTGGCCTGCTGGTATGCCGGGGGTCCTGAGGGCCATGGCTTGTAAACCTGCTGTGCTGGGTCACTCATCCTGAAGCTCGCTTTTGTAACTGCGGTATGTATCGAGGAATGGGTTGGTTGATGTTGGCTGATATTTGGCTTCGACGGGAGATGGTGAAGGTAGACTGGGAGTATTTGCAATCGAGGACGGAGCTGATAATTAAAAGACACAATTTCTTTCTAAGAATCGGCAGGTCCGCAATTTATATATTTTCAAGGGCGTTGCAAATCCTTCAGTGGTCTATAGTGTCGCCAGAAATTTGGGCTTGTCCGTCTGTACGGGCTATGGAGCTCTTCCCAAACGGGAAGTTCGCATCCGTATCGCGATAGACCCACTGATGGTGTATAGGGCGAGCAACCAGGCCGCAAAAAACGGACCCTCAAGCCTCCGCCCGTGGTATGTAGTTTATCCACTCATCTGGACATGGACCCCTTTCTCACATGTATCGCCACAGGGTAACCGTGGTCTCGCCTTCCAGCACAATAGGGAAGGTCGCACTCGTATTGTGACGCAATACGTGGGTGGTAAAACCTGCAGGAAATGGTATAAGAAGGGGCTCGCACGCATGTAAGAGAAAGCTCGAATACCCAGTTGTCTGCATTCTATTTATTTTCTGCCGACATGAACGTGACTGCTTGCTCGCCAGCGGCAATCCAGCCCCCTGTCCTTTACGGAGCTGATATCCTTTCCCTTTCTGCCTCGTGGGTCAGCAATTTCACGCTCAACGTTCCTGCGGATTTCAACTACAACCATGGCGACATTGCAGTGGAAAATGCGCAGTTCTGCAACATCACCGTTACCTACACCCACCCGGGATATGCCGACAATATCAGCGTCGAAACCTGGCTACCCCGGGAGTGGAATGGGCGCCTGCAAGCAACTGGCGGCGGAGGCTGGTCGGCCGGGCGGTTTGTGCTGTCCAACTTCTTCATGGCCGGTGCCATTGGCGAGGGCTACGCGACAACCACCACGGATGCAGGACTAGGCGAGGCTGGCTCCCCGAATGCATGGGCGCTGAAGAGCCCCGGGAACGTGGACCTGGTTGCGCTCCAGAACCTGGGCTCGCGCTCGTTAGATGACCAGGCAACCATCGCGAAGAGCCTCGTTCGCAGCTTCTACGGACGCGCCCCCGAATACTCGTACTGGAGCGGCTGTTCGCAAGGAGGTCGGCAGGGTCTTATGCTGGCGCAGCGGTACCCAGATGCATATGATGGAATTGCTGCGTCGGCGCCTGCCCAGTCCTGGACTAAGCTCACGTCCGGACTATACTATCCGCTTCTCATGAAGATCTGGCATAATGTGGACCCGCTAGCATGCGAGCTTAACTTCCTGACTGAGAGCGCAGTAGCAGAGTGTGACCCCAAGGACGGTCTGAAGGATGGGCTTATCTCCGACTTCGAGACGTGCGATTACAGCCCGTACTCGTCTGTGGGCAACGCCTTCTTCTGTGAATCACTCAACCGGACTATCTCCATCACGTACGGTGCTGCCCTCATTGCTGATGCCGCCTGGTCTGGCCCGCGAACAGATGACGGCGAGCAATTGTGGTATGGTGTTTACCCTGGTGCCGACATCAGTAGCTTAGGCTCGGTCCCTGGCCAAAACACCACATCTTCAGACTCGTGGTTCAATCTGTTCATTGCACGGAATGCAAGCTTCGACGTTACTATGCTGACTCGGGAAGAGTATTTTGAGCTCTTCCACCTCGCTGTACAGCAATATAGCGATACAATGGACGCAGCAGACCCTGACTTGACTGCGTTTCGCAACAGAGGAGGCAAGCTTATTGCGTACCATGGATTGGTTCGTTCACGACTTCGTCATCCATATCTATTGACACTGACCAACCCATCTCCATTCACAGGCCGACGAAAGCATCCCCACCAAGGGCACAGAATTCTACTACGACTCCGTAAGCCAAACCGACCCGGGAGTCCATGAATACTATCGCTTCTTCGAAGCACCTGGTCTGGCCCACTGCGCTGGTGGTAAGGGTGGACAGCCCACCACCACGTTCGATGCGCTCCGACGGTGGGTGGAGAATGGCACTGCTCCAGCGTCTCTACCTGTCGAATACGGTGCTGCTAATGGGACAAAGAACGCCCGGATTCTGTGTCCATACCCGGCGAAGGCGAGGTATATCGGAGGGAATCCGTCTGTGGCTGAGAGCTTCCGCTGTTCTGTGGACTAATCTTGAACCTGTCGATTTAATTCCTGGGGCCCTTTCGCCTTCTATGCCTTATATACAGAGCTAGAATGATAACTTTTTAAAGTCGTTGATGAGTCTGGTGGAATCTTCTGAGACAGAGTGCGTAGTTCCAAAGCCTCGGTATGTTGGGGCGGCCCGCGCCGACTCCCAATCTGGATTGCCACCGTTCATTGGCTAACTGCTTTGGCTGTAGTCGGAGTCATTTCCGGCCTGGTCCCTGAAGGGTTTTCTTTTCTTTCGCTCTATTTATTCCCCTTCGCGTCCGTTTTCTCCTTTCCTGTGTTTATTCCCCAATTCTTCCCCCAAAAACAATCATACCGCACCAAAATGCAGCTCAAATCACTCCTCCTGCCTGCCCTGGCCTCTGCCGCCTACGCAGAGAGCACCGTCACCTCAATGTACATCTTCGGCGCAGACGAGCAGCCGCTCGCCGCCTCGATCGTCGGAAATGTGGGTTGATCTGATCTGATCTGAACTGATCGACTGCCCTACCCCACAAAGAAGCGAAGTTTTGCTAACATTGGCATTGATCTGTCCTTCCTCTAGGATGCATCCGCTACTACATACAGCATCAACTGCCCCCCCGGAACAGAAAGCGATGAATGCGGCATGGGGCGCGGTATGACTGTCATCGCCGGCGACAAGGCCACGACTTATCTCATGGATGATGGCGATGCTTTGTATGTCCTTCCCTCCTTTCCTTTATTTTGCTTTTAGTCTGTTTTATTCGAGAGTCCTAGACCCGCGCTAATATGGATTTCTACATGTCCAGCCATCTCTCAGTCGAATGCGCCATCTCAAGCTCTCGCGCCGTATGCACCGAAAGCGTCGGCGGCCGGGACGCAAACTCCCCCCGCGTCGAGACGGCCACTGAAAAAGTGAGCTTTTTCCCTGTCACTGTTACCGCGGGGTCTGTTACCAGTGCGGGCCATTTGACAACCCTTACCGGTACTGTTGGGGCTTCGTCGACTTCGACTTCGTCGGATGCTGAGGCTGAGGAGACTGGGGGTGCTTCTGGCTCTGCCTCTGCTTCTGAGGGTAGTAGTTCTGGTGCGGCGGCGTCGAAGACTGGGGATGCGGACGAGCCGACTGAGACGGGGGCTGCTAGTAGGGCTATGGGTATGGGTATGGGTATGAGTGCTTTTGGGGTTGTTGGTGTTGTCGCCATGGGTGCTTTGCTCTAGATTTGATGATGGTTTGAATGAGGGGGTTCGTTTTATATATTAATCGGCTGGAGACAGTGTTATGTATTTTAATAATTGTATCAATTAAATGGATTAATAATGGTTATTTGGTATTCTCATGTTCCATTCACGTTGATTCGGACAGCAACGGTTAATGAAGTAGACTGCAGAGATAATACAGGTAGCGCCTAGAAACATCTCCAGCAGGTTTGTAAAACAAGACCTTCGATTGATCATTATTATTACCAATCACGGACACTTCAAGTGATCAGAACCATCCGTCGCGCCGTGGTTGAGTCCGCGGTCTTGGACGGAGCGAGGGTTGAATCCCGCTCCGCGATTCTGAACCAAAGTATTTAACACGCTGGACACCCTGACGTAGTCGATATCAACACCAAACATTCAATCACTACTACAGATTAAAATCATCCAGACCAATGGCACCCATCCACATCGGCTGCTTGGTCTTCGACTACCAGGCCATCGACGTAATCGGACCATGCGACCTGCTCAACTCCGCCACCAAGAGACTCATGACCGGGATTAGCTTCTACGTCCCCGTCGACCCCAAGACAATCGAAAAGGCACCGGAGTTTGTCTTCCACCACATCGGGGAGACAATTAGTCCTGTGAACTTACTCACCAGCGCCATCACGCTCGTGCCCACTGCCACAGTCGATGATGTCCCGGAGCTGGATATCCTCTTAATCGGCGGCGACAGCCCGGCCCGTTCGAACATCCCTGAGAGATACGCGGAGTTTATCCGTCGCCATGTTGCGGCTGGGAAACTGCTGTTCACGACGTGCACCGGGTCGGCGGTTGTTGCTGGTACTGGGGCGTTGGATGGGAAGAGGGCAACGGTGAATAACATCGAGTATAACTGGGTAAAGACCCGCTATCCTGCTGTGAAGTGGACGAGGGAGAAAAAGTGGATTGTTGATGGGAATGTATGGACTGGGAGCGGTGCGGTTGCTGGGATAGATATGGTTGCGCATTGGATTAAGGAGAACTTCGGCCTGGATGTTCTAGTGCAAGCTGCGCTCTCGCTGGATTATGAGCCGAGGGATGCGGATGGGCTGTTTACTGTGTTTCCGCAGCGGTATGACTCGGCTGGAAATAAGGTGTCCACGCATGTCTTTCCTGAGTGAGGCTGTCTCGCTCGATACTCTGCCTAGAATGTATGGTCTCAGAGGTGGACCACGGATTGGGTAGATTAGCCAGTGCGTCTGCCACCAGAACATCGCCCCAGAGTTTCTCATTTTCAATCTTCTCAAGTTCTGCCGCAATATAGCCGCGCCGTTCAGACTGCTCCATAGTCTCCGTGAGAAAGTCCCTACGCAGGCTCCGCATTCCAGGACATCGGTACGGGCCTCGAGCAGAGGACGGCATGCATTTCGTGGGATGCCCAACCAAGCTGCGATGCGGGTCGCAGCCGTTGCTGGTATCATTACAGCGCCGCTTTGCTGATGTATAAGAAGTCTTTACGCTTTCCAGGATTTCGGGAAACATGGTAAAGAGATAATTTGCAGGGGGACACTGGGACTCTGTCGCCGGTTTTCCATCGACCAACTGTAGACGATTTTTCAACGCGTCAAGGTGTTGTTCCAGATTAACGGTTTCCTGTGCGATATCCCCGTTCCAATCAGGAATATCTGAGACTCCGATACATAGCCTGTAGAGAACCATTGTTGAGAGGATTGCCTGGTACCATGTTGCAAGAGGCAACTTGTTGCACTCATCCGTTGGCATCGCAATGAACAGATCAAGATATTCCTTGGCAGCGATAGCACATTTCGTCAGGTTGAGGGTGACCTGTGAAGACTGAAGCGAAGTTGAGTTTGCAAGGCCCGGGGAAGTCGGTCCTCTCTGCCCATACCGATAGACAATGCCCATCTCGTAGATCAGAATTTTGGCTGCGTGATACCCGTTCCTCAGAAGAGCTACAGGAAACGTGAGTTAGTGAATCCCAAACGAAGAGATAAATCCTGGAAATGTTACCAGCCTGGCGAAGCTCTGTTGCCAAAGAAACCCACCACTCTTCTAAGCGCGTCGCTAGTCGCTCAGTGTGCGTATAGAACCGAAAGCCGTGGATTTGGTCGTTCCCTAGCCGGTAAGTCTCGTAGACTTCTTGGATAAACTGCTGCAGTTTGATCACCGGGTATAGCAACACGTCGGTAACGAACTCTTGCTCTCCTTGCAGCATGGTAGCACACGGAAGGACTTGTTCAGAGAAAGCAAGGCTGTTTGGTTTCCCTGTAGCTATTGCGATGCTGTTATATTGTCAATATGTAACTTGCTATACCTCAGGCGTAGGCTTACACGCTAGAGATATAAAAGCACCCCAAGTAGGCACGTTGGGCTTCCTGACTATGCAAGTCTCCCGGCTGAGATTTTTGAGCAAGCATATTGGGAGTGTTCTGATCTAAACCAAGATCAAAAACCATGCTAATTAGCATTTGCGAATATTGGAAGGTCTGTTGGCTCCGAGGATCCAAGCAGAAATGGAACCTAAATGACTCAGTTCGAGACCTAGAAGGAAGTTTTGGGAACCAACCAAGCAAGATGAACAAGTAGTCCCTGAAGAAGATCCAAATCCTTCTCGCCGGCCATAATGACCCGACGACTAAGAACTTCTTTTAACTCGTCAATGAGCGCTTGCTGCAGGTAATGATACCTTGACGCAGCGCTTGTGACCGCTGCAAGCAAGAGGAACGGCCTATCCACAGCCATTGAAGCGGGCGTCCAGCTAGTAGGAATTATAACGAATGGGAAATAGTAGTCCATCCCCCGGAAGATGTCGAGGAGGTGCTGGAGGACAACATCGCTAAGGCCCAGGTTCGCAATCCACGCATTGTCTATATTGGTGGGGGGCGTTGACACGGTATCTGGACTATATTCGGTATCCAGTATCCCAGTCAGATCCAAATCCAGATCCGGTAGGGGCTCATGGTCAATCCATCCCCCTTGTGTTTGGCTTAGGCTCGGCTCAGATTCCACGCGGTCAGTGCTCGCTGACGGTTCACAGCCGCTGGCGGATTGACTCCCGTGGGGACTTGGCGATCCTTTCGATTGTGAGAGGAGACCCAGGAGATGCGTCAGCTTAGAGTCCAGCTCAGCCAGTCGTCTGGGTGTGTCAGTACGAATTGCTCAGAGCGTTGTTCCCTTGGCACTTACGGTTGTGAACGCTGTCCTTGGCGCGTCCGCTTCCTGGGTAGTGGAATAATACATTGGGTCTGTGCCTTGGCGCATCTGTTCGTGTTGGTTAGAGTCATGCTTAGCATCTTGGCTACACCGACATACTTCAGGCACGGCCGTCCTTCTTCATGGCGGACACATTTCACCTTGAGGATGCGACATTTTTCACACGCTGCCAGCGCGCCTGTCTGGCGTCTAGCTGTTGATGAACCGATTCCAGTCTCCATCTTGCTCGATGACCTTGACGGCGAGGATGTTGCTGGTTTTTGGAGCTGAAGGAGTCAACGGAAAGTGCGCGCGGCTGACAAATCTGGGGGGCCTACCGGTAAGGCGGACGAGTTGCGCTCAGCTGTACAGCACATCTCTATCGCCGAGCCGAGCCGCGCTGGAAATCATGGAATGAGTCCGAGGGCCAAATTTGATTGGTCGTGCCTAACGCAGACTTTAACTGAGATATCTATAATAAAGTCATTAGCCTAGCTACCTATCTGATTTCATAGCTAATATTTTAACGCGAAACAATGCATAAAGCTAATTGGTGAAGTATATAAATTCCTATACCCAAGCTATTATATTACAGGCCCTTTTTAAGACAGCCACTTCTTGAATTTCGGGCTACCCGACTGGGGGAATAACCGTGATTTTGGTGTTTATCGTTAATTATTTCCTACTGAAGAGGGTGTGCCTCATGCTATCTTAATATTAGTCGAAAAGGTATATACATATATAACCCTCTGCCCGAGCCGGCGCGGCACAATCCGCAGTGGGGCCAGTTCCGATTGGCCGGGTTAGATCGTGCGAGGCTGGATATCTCAGCATTGGCAGCTGAGCTGACGGTGCTGCAACCTGCAAGAGGAGCAACACACTTGATCCTATTCACGTTGAGAGAATCGTATTGTTTATCCAACGTGACATCAACGATTTTTCCGGGTGAAGACCTTCCTTTGTTTCGAAAGGATGGCCACCACGGGTTCATCGGAAAAGGCTGAGGTTGGAGTCCAATCGACCCCACCACGAGCAGAGAGCTTGAACCCAGACGCGCCGGAAACATTTGCGCACGCCGAACTACCGTCGTCGTCGTTCCCTCTGTTACAGAAACTCCGCGTCGATCGAAAATGGAGGGCCAAATGGAGGAGCAAAAAGCAGACTCAGCAAGAGAGCGAGCGATCATCGGTGGACCATGATCGTGACCAGGAGGCAGAGGCAGGTCAAGAGGCAGAGGAGGGAGAGGAGGATGTCGACGTCGTGGAGGAGACTGACGAGGGGACAAGTATGCTTGGCCGAGCCTCCAGGTCCAGCACCAGTTACCTCTCCACGGAGAATGAGAACTCAGGCTGGAGGGCCGCGTGGGACAAACTAAAAGCCTGGATATTCTTACCAGTGTGGAGGTTTTTACCAGTGCGGATGATCGGGTATCACCACGTATTAATGGGCATCAGCATCGTGGGAATTGTATTGCTTTGTAAGTTGAAAATCATATATATACATTGTTCACATGTGTTGATCGTCGGTACTGATATGCGTTCAGCACTTTTGGTCGCGGGCTGCTCCTCGCATCGAATGCGTCGTATATACCTCCTCCAGCTCTCCTACGACCATCAAGTCTCTAATTCCAACCTGGAAAACGGGAGAGCAGTCACCAACCCCTCGTTCTACGCAGTCGTTGCAAATACCAGCTCTACTGCGAGTCTCGACGTGCGAGTAGGCTATTTTGGGGTATGCATGGCAGGTGTCTCAGAAGGTAATCCTTCAAGCTGGACTTGTCGACCCAAGGCCAAGGACCTCGCAGAAGAGGTGCTTGAGACCCAGGACCCGCTTAATGTACTAGCTGTGGCGGATAACTTTCGAGATCAAATCATAGTTTCCGTGATAATGTAAGTCACCGCGTTGTCCCTTTATGTTATATCTCGGAGTAATTGAACTGATGCGTATAGAATAATGTCCATCGTTCTGATGCTCATAGGAGTCTGCGGCCTCGGCACATTTCCCGGGTGGCACGAGGAGACTGTGAATGACGAAACATTTGAAGTCAAGCCTTTCCCGTCTCAGGTGATATCTATACTGATACTCGGTTTGTACACACTGGCAACGCTTTTCCTCTTGACTGCTATTCTCTGGCAGCATGTCGCAGTAGTAGCACACTCTGCCACCATAGAGGCTGCGTTTAACGGTGCGGTCAAAGGGGGCGTAGGCACTGCAGCAATGGCATTTGGTTGGGTAGCCATCGGGACCAACTTCCTTGTAATTATAGGACTGGCAGTGATGGTTATAAGTCTGCGGCTGCTAAGTAAGCTGGTTAACGATGATGAACATGAGGCCTGAGAAGGCTGCATTTTGGGATTATATATTTATCGCCACATAGCAACATCAAAATTACATTAATCCTACTTTGTACCTATTGTCCACTTCATAAATCTTTCCTGTAGGGATTTTCTTTCGTCCCGCTGCGCACCCTCTGCAAGATTATACCACCCGACCTGCATCCCTTGTCGCAGTTTCCTGCGCAGGCTGGGCGATACTAGAACCCCCACCGCAATGATAAAGGACATGAAAACAATAAACAAGAGAGTCAAGGCAATCTTGAGCCCCACATCCAGTGGGCGGATCCAGATGACAACAACCAGAGGGGTCAGGAAACACCCGACAACCAATATCAGACCTACTGCTGGCCCTGCTCGAGCATAAACCCAAGCAAAGATCGCCGTGTTAGGGATTGGCGCACCAGGTGAGATAGAGCTGCGGGCGCGAATCGAGTCCAGAATGGCTTTCTTCTGTCGACTTACCCATGTGCTCCGTGCGGCGAGGCGGAGAGCATAAGTAGCTGTGCTCAGCGATATGGCGAACGCGACAAAATGGCCGACGGGTACAGGGTCGGTGAGTGGTTGAATCTGCATGGAGAATAGCGATGCGGCGAATGATAGTGGGATGAAAAGAAAGGCAAGCTCGGTCAGGCGTGTAACGTTCTCGGCTTCGAGGATGGCGCGATGGCTCTCTATGAACTGTAGGGTGCCCGTGATTGCATTTGAAGCTTCTCTGACGCCCTGAATCGTCTTCTCAAAGTCTATTCCTAGACTTGCAATACTTTCATTCTGCGACGTCCCGTACTTTCCTCGGCTGGCTAGTTCCTTCAGAGTATTCTGAAGATCTCTGCTTAATGGTGGTAGCTGCGCGTGTAGTGTGGCAAGACTTGTTCTTTTGCTGAGTATATGGGCAATTTGAGTGTCCTGAGATGCTGTAGTCTGCACGATGTCACGCTGAACAGCGTCTAGGAGATGGAGGAGACCCAGGGTATCAGACATGACGATACCGAAAAGATGGGCAAACGGCAGATGATTGCAAGACCCGGGGTTTGTGATAGGTGCTTGGTTTGCAGGATCTGAGTTATTCAAAAGGCATTGCATGGTCGAGGTCATGGCCTGATAGGTTTCTTCTAATTGCCTGTCGTCTAGGGTGGTAATCGTCCTGGCGGTAATAGCCGGGGTAAAGCGAGGAACCAGAGTCTCATAAAGGTCCACTTTGTCGGACTCTGCGTCGTCAGGGTGGGTGTCGCGGTCCTCCGGCTCGCTGCCATAATGTTTCCACGTTGTTTTGCGTGCGCTCGGGATCGCGTCAGTTAAAACGATATCTGGCAGGCAGGGTCAGAACTAGATGGTGACCATCAAATGGAACGTTCACTCACAATATTGGCAATTGTTTACTGTTGTCTGGTATATTGAGACGCGCTCTTCGATGGCAGCGAGACCCTTGGTGGCCGTATTAAACGTAGACAGGTCCCACTCAGGACGGAGGATACTTGACACGGCACGAACCACGCTGATGGCATAGATATCTATGTCCTCTCCCAGGTCATTGACCTCGGAACCGATGTGCAACACTCGCTCATATCGCGTGTCGATCTCGTTGCGTCTGTCAGCATTTTTGGCCCTCTTGGACCGAGAAACAGGTCGGTACCAGTGGAATGACATGTACTGGTGCGAAAGATTCCAGGTATTCCATTGGATGCGATGGTCGCGTTCTGATGGAGAAAACATCGAGAGCTGGTTGTTCATATGGTCCAGGAAGAACTGTGGTTCTATGTCGAAGGCCGCTCCCAGCGTATAACAAACGCTGGTGTCAAGGTCCTCTATCAGCACATATCGAGTAATTGTATCTTGCAAATCTCCAGTTAACCACCGATGCAACGTCTCGGGGTGAGTAAGAATGCCGCCGTTGGCGAACTGGCTAGGTCGACCGTATCCCTCAGCAGCGAAATCGATGCGTGAGACTTTCACATCACCCTCTATCCAACGGCAGAGTTGGTCATATCCGGGAACAGCTGTGGAAAGGCGTCTTATATTTCTCTCGAAGCTTTCTCGAGCAGACGTAAAATCCTGGGCCATTGTCCGCGCTTTGGGTCCAAGAGTGAACTTGAGTGCCCCGCCTTTGGTGCTGACAACTGACAAGCGATCACGATTGAACTATGTTTTTTATTGCCCGGCTCGGAAAAACAGGCCACCATGAAGAGACAGCCTCGTCAAGGACAAGCAAGAAGTATCGCACTATGGCTGCTTTTATCGCTCCTGGTCCTGGCTTATGGATACTGTAACAATCCGACCGCTTGAAAATATATAAACAGACAGCGTGATCCAGAGGATCTCCCGCAGCGTATCCACTAGCCAGTACCCACTGTTGTACACTATGAACCAAAATACTGAATATATAAAGGCAGATCCTTTCCTAACAGCCTATAAAAAATAAAACTTAAAATATGATTGACAGAGCTCTCTGCATAGAGAAATGAGAAAAGGGAGAGGCAACTGCTGACTCATCCGTAGACGGCGGGTAACTCGTCATTGTCTTGAGCTTTGGTTTGTTTTCTTTTGTTTCTTCTTCTCATCCAGGCATCCGCTGCAAAAACCTCTACCATCACTTCTTAGAAACTGGTTTATTTGAAATGGCGATGGCTCAAACCAGGATGGAATTCCCAGCCTCAGCGAGGATCCTATATGGGATTGGACAACACCCACCAACCCCACCAAAAGCAATACGAAAAAGCAATCTCAGCGAAACACGAGAGCCTTGAAAGCGTCTCATTGTCTTGGCCGTACTCCAGGAACCCAGCGCTAATCAACAACATGTGACACCCTGAGCCTTCAGCCTCAGCCTGTAAAGAATCCCGAGCGTCACCATGCGAGCGTCCAGTCGTATATATTCCTCTAACGTCGGTATCACGATGACACCACGCTCGCACGACAAGCTCCACACTGAGATTTATCAAGACGTCTACGCGCTCTTGTAGAGGAAGGACGAGGAGGCTCTTCGTTTCGCGCCTGATGGGTCGGCTGAGCAGGTATTGCACGCAGACAAGCTCCGGCGGTTCTTCCGTAGCCTGCTCGACCCCGACCACACGACCCTTGTCCAGTTCAAGGCCACGGAAGATGAACTGATTGCGAGAGTCAAAGAAAGGCGACTTCAACCATTCCTTGCAGTACTAATCATCGCGGGATGCTCCATGACAACAGCGAGAACTGTCACCACCAAGCTCATTGCCAACAAGCCACCAAGGAATAGGCAGGGAACTGCTACCGGCTCGCTACCTATCGACCAGGAAGACCTTCGTGGCATCTTTAATGGGAATAAGGTCGATACAGACAAATTTCTGGGAAAGCAGGCGTATTTCTGTCCGGTGGTAATACGGATCAGACAGGAAACGAGAATCGAGGATACCAATCACCGAAGACTCCCCTACCTGGAGGAGCAAAGTCTACAGAAAGGGTCTTTTGGACATGTCTTCAGGGTGAAGATAGCGAAAGGCCACTTCTACGACCCGGTTCGCAAGACCGTGAACCCAGAGCCCTTGGAAGTAGCGCGCAAAGACTACGAGCTGAGCAGCGAGTTCGACGCTGCGGGAGAGCGGGAAATCATGGAGCAAATATTTGCAAGCTCCGCTTCGAGTTGCCCTAACATTTTGAACAACATGGGCAGTCTCGCGTTCGGCCCGACGGTGTATAGTCTCTTCATGCCGCTGGCAATCTGTGATCTCCGCCAATATATGATGCAGCTGCATCAAGCGCGCCTTAACAGCACGGAGGAACGAATGGAGATTCTTCGCTGTGCCATCGGCCTTGCTGGAGGGCTTCACTTTCTTCACCGCGAAATGAGAACCCGGGATATGGCGCATTTAGCCTGCTATCATATGGACCTGAAGCCGAGCAACATTTTGATTTTCAGGGAGACTGGTGGAAATGGTGAAATCTGCAACATTTGGAAAATAAGTGACTTTGGAATGTCACGTATGAAAATCCGACGTTCTCAGGAGAGAGTTGAAAGGGAGAAGGATGTCAATAGCTGGTTCATCCGGCGGTCGGCCCCAGAGGATCCGTCGACGGCACCAACGAAAAATCGAAGAGCGGAAGGAACATACCTGGCTCCGGAGTCAGTTTCCCCGGAGCCCACGATGAACACACGTAGTGATGTGTGGTCTCTTGGATGCGTTTTGAGCGTAGTATTCTCGCATATGGAAGACGGAAGCGAGGGCGCGAGGAAGTACGCGGCACAACGACTGAGACAGGATGACGCTGTGGGATATGACAGATTCTTTGTCCTGACTCGCGGCTTCAAGGCTGCAAAGTTGAACCCGGCGGTCAGAAAGACACACGCCTATCTTGTTCAGAGAGCAAGCAGCAGGAGTCTCGAGGAAGGACATCTGATGAAGGCTGCGCTGGAATTTCTTGAGAATCATGTTCTACAGATAGACCAGCGCAGGCGAGAGGATGCAAAGAAACTCGAATCTATGCTGGAGGGCACTTTCAAAGATTACATGAAACTGCTGGCTGGGCCTAGTGTGGCGAAACCACCACCGAAGCCGCGAGGTGAACGCATCCGACAGAAGGTCCTGGCAAGGTACGAACCTCAAATACCATAATAGGGTAAGATCTCGAAATGCTGATGGAAATAGTATAAGTCCAAAACCCAAGGAGCCAGCGCACGGCACGGCAGAGACGTGGTGTCTGTCTGAAGTTGAACCGTTCAAGGGATGTCAGATATCCCCTGATTGCTCATTTGTCGCGTACTGGACGGACCGCAAAATCTTACTATACTCGAAACAGTCGCTCAACTCTGCCAACGCGCATGATATAACATCTGCTGCTCAGTATACAATAGACAGAGAGGCTTGCTTTTGGAACACCATCCGCTTGACCGACAAGTATCTGGCTGCCTCTACAACAAGCGCTACATTTCAGGTGAGAAATCCTTCTGGCTCATTGAGTATAATGGGTTTGCTGACTGGGATGGGAATTTAAGTGCTATATTTTTGACCTGGGAGACAGTGACCTCAATATTCTCCGCATAGTTGACCTACCACAGCCTGCTATTAGCAAACTGGCAATTTCACCGAAAAGCAATACACTGGCATGTGTTGTGAGATCAAGCGATGACGATCGCAAGCCTGGATCTTTGCTGATTTTCCGTCTCTGCGAGTTCTTTCCAAGGGTATTAAGGCTGTGTGTCCTCGGCTCTCCAGCGTATTGTCATGGACGGCCCGATTGCTGACATGTTCTCGTAGTGCTAGACGCGCCATCGGAGAAGTGCCCGGTAGGGGTGGCGCTCCTGATGAATCACCAGACATTTATGAAGATACTTGGTGGAAGTGTCCGCTAGAATGGCCAGCCCGCAATATAGCGCGAATGCTGTTCAGCACCGAAGAGGACGTGTACTTTGTCGTTCGACCTGAGCTTACGGTCCGAAACAGCAGGAAAAGAGTTTACGTTGTTCATGTCAACATATCCACCAAGGATCTGCATTTCCTACCCATCGAACCACTGGTGAGTTTGTATTTCCTTTCTGCATGGTGTGTTGATCGAGGCTGACCTGCATTGACAAAAGGGGCTCGACAGCAGTACCACCGCCCGTCTATTTACGACATTCTCACCATTTGTCGCAGAGGCTGCTACCTGTGCCGTTGTGACAAGAGAAAAACAGTTACATATACATAATCTGATGGCCGATGATTCGGCAACTCCTATTGGGAAGGATATCAAAAACTATCGAATCGTGAAGTTACTGAAAGGATCCGAAGACCATAGATTGTACGCGGTGGCCAGGCAATTGGGAAACTATAAAATGATGCTGGTGGAGATGACAGTACCACGATCGAACGATGACGAAGTCCAGACCAGGGAGCTGGCAAATCTGCCGGATCTAGCGGACGACGACCAGTTCATTGCAAGGCTGCTCAACGAGACAAATGGCAAGAGTGTTTTGATTGCATCAGTGGTCGGGAGCGGCCAGCGCGCGATCCATAGAGTTGGTTTTGATGGGCACCAGTAGCGACATAATGCCATCATTCAGTATATCCCAGTCTGAGCTGACCCATCGTCCATTCGCTCGCAAATCAGTCGTAGTCTTGGACAGTACTATTCATCGTCAGCACAGTCAGCAGGGCGCGACCGATCGGGGCTCGATGGGGCAGGGCGCACTCTAGTTGTTCCTAACGAATACACGAATCCTTCGTCAGACGCTTGTCTTTCCCTCTTTCAGTGTTGGGAAACTTACCTCCGTCACTAATGTCGGAACGGTGAATACCCACTCGTCCTCTATCATCTGGTGAATGAGCATTCCGTTAGTCCAGTACCGGGGAAGGAGGTATATGAACTATACTCGAATATCAAAGTTGCTGACTTCTGGGAAAAGGCTTTCCAGAAGCTGCTGGAGACGCCATCTCTTAATGTAACGAGAACTGACGTTTTGGTCTATCATGGTCCCTTTTGCAACGGGCGCAGCTCATGGTTAACAAGATATCGGTTGGTCGAGGACTTATCAGTGGCGACAGGAGGATGCAAGACATCGGTTCCCCCTTGGCCCCGCCTGTTGTATGAATCGAAGGTTAAAGGCCAGTTCGGTCAAAGAGCCTCTTCCAGGCGACCGTGTGCCACCCACCTGCCACGTAAGCGAAGATGACATCTTAGGGGAGAAAAGGAAAGAGAGTGATAGGTTACAGCAGCAGCAGCCAGCAGTCAGATGTCACCCTCCGTCTCTGATCTACAGTGTCTTACTGGATGGCTGAGGGTTCTTGCGTCTTCGCTGCGCCAATCTCTTCCCTGTCAGGGTCGGACCCCCGCCAGTCTCGGCGGCTGAAGGATTCGAGTCACTTAGCTAGCACGAGATGGTGCTTGCCCGTGAATGTCATTTCCTCCGTATTCGGCGACAATGCTCTGCCGCAAATGTGGCGATTGGGGCGCGAGGCCGTCAGTCATCTGTCGCCGTGCTATATTGCCTGTCCGCCCCTTTATGGAGTACCTTATGTTTTGCCAACACGTCGGATACGTTAGCCACGTCTGCGCGAAACCAGCAAATGCCGGAGTCACAGGAGTTGCCGGACTGGTTTCCCGACTGGCTCCCAGATCCAAGACCCATTGTAGATAGAGTACGAATCACTTTCTTCGGTGCATAGTACAGGCGATTTGACTAACGACTTCTCTCAGACGCCCTCAAGCCAGCCATCTCGAGACCATGACAATATCGAGCAGTTTAATATCAAGGCGGCAAAGACGTTGTATGTGACCCCGAGTGCCAATCGAACGGTCAACAGGAAACTGAAAGGAATTCATATTTTTGTATGTTGGCAACCCGCGAAGCAGTCGTCAGTTCCGAGGCCATCTAATTGAATCTGTGCCGCGGCCAACTGACATCCTCGTCGTGTATGCTTCTAACGAGCAGCAGATGATTACAGTCAACGGGACCCTTGGAACAGGCCTTTATTGGCGGGGTGGGCAGATATTGGAACTCGCGGGTCCCCTCGCAGCGCTACTGTCTTTCCTACTCGTCGGACTTTTGTCTTGGGCTGTTATGCAATGCATTACCGAAATGCTATGCATATGGCCAATTCCCGGTGCGCTTTCGGTTTATGTTACCGAGTTTGTGGATCCTGAAATTGGAATCGCCGTCGGCATTGCCTATTGGTACCCAGCCCTGGATCGGTATGGTTTAAAATCACTGACGAGTACTGCAGGTTCACCTATTCAGTCAGCTTTGGGGCCCTTATAGCCACCCTCGCCGCGGAAGTGGATTTTTGGACCGGTGCCAATGGCAGCCAGGTCATTGATGGGTTAGTTATCTATACCATAGTTCCAGTTATCTTGGTGTTGATAAACTCGGCGGGGATTGAGGTACATAATCTCTCTTTGTCTTTCGATGATTAGGCAAGCTAACGGGTAGTTAAGATTTACGGACCACTTGAGGTGGTCTTTGGCATTCTCAAAATAACATGTCTGGCGGTTATTGTTGTTGCTCTAATCGCAGTTAATGCTGGAGGTTAGCCACCGTGCTCCTTATGTGAATACATCAAACTAACTTCAATAGCTGGCAGTCAAGGATACCTGGGGGTGGATAGTATGTTTAGCTCTCCGCAACACTCAGATCCATGCTAAACTCGATAGACTGGTCGACGCCGAAGACATTCGACCAGGAAGCCGCCGGTAGCTGGGGAATTGCCTTTCTGTAAGCAGCCCACCTCTCATTCCCAGCTGTTCCTCCTACTGACACCCGTAGAATGTGTCTATCGATCGCTACGTTCGCATATGTAGGGGTTGAGATCGTAGCGGCCTCAGCCCTGGAGTCTGCTCCTTACTCATATCGTGCCCGGAGGAGAAGCAACGCCAGGGCGGAATCTGACCTTTCACGCCGTTCGACTGACACGCTTATTGGAAATACTGTCAAGTTTTCCTCGATGTACATCTCTCTTCTAGCGACCATCTCGTATTCACTCTGCGGTCTCCTTATATCCTTCGATATCCACTGGCAGCACTGTGGGCTTCCGCGGCTCAGCTGGACCGAGAAACCCGACGATGAACAGCGGTGTTCCCCGTTCACCACCTCTGCATTTGTAGCGATCGCAGGGGAATCCAAAATCCCGTATCTAGACCAGGTATTCAACGCTTTTTTGGTGTTCACTTGTGTGACCTGCGCTGGGACAAACCTCTACGTCGCCTCGAGGACACTCTTTGGCTTGACGAGCCGGTTAGATGGTGGGAAGGGGCAGCCCTGGCATCTCCGGATTCTCGCCTGGTTTGGCCGCACCAATTCCCGCAAAGTTCCTTTCCGAGCCATGGTCCTTAGTGCTGCTGCCTTCTTTTGGGTTCCGTTCCTCCAACTGCGTGGCGGCACCAGCACCGCGACTCCGATAGGAATGTTCGTCGAGATTCTTGCACAGATGGGCAGTGTACCGGTTGTCATAGTGTGGGCGTGCGAGGTCCTTGCTTTCATTCGATATTACCACTGCATCAGACAGCATCAATCCGTCCTGGAGGCGCAGGGGATCCCCCTTGTCCGTCGCTTTTGTGAGACGGAGTATAACGATTACATATATCGCAGCCCTTTGCAGCCAGTACTCGCCTATGTTGCCTTGGCCGGCTGTTTGTTCATCCTAATAGTTGCCAACGGGGCTTCTCTTTGGGGACAATTCTACACATTCCCGTTTCTCTCGTCATACCTTGTCGTAAGTGACCCACAAACCTTAACCATTGACGGGTCCTAACATGTCATGCTCGCAGGTTTTGGTATTCATCGGAGTGTGGATACTCTTGAAGGCTGTCAGAGGTGGGAGGTGGGCGTTTGTTGATCTTTCGAATCCAGACAAGGTGGTGCGGAAGATTCGCAACTTGCACGATATCCGGTTGGCGGCGACATAGCCAGCGCTCTCCCGTGCTGATAAGCAAATTGCCTAGGCAAGATGGTTGATGCACCCCGCATTCCATCAAGAATTGGAGTAGGCAGCCAGTATACAATGATACCCCGAGAACCTATAAGAAAGGAGTTTATTGCGGCATAACTATACGTTATACAATATCCAGAGACTGCGCTGGCACCACCACAACAAAGTAGGATACGTGTCCCAGTTTAAAACAGTAATCTAGACTTCGGTGAAGTCAGCGAGTGTTGGAGTAGGTCTGCTTATCTCTTGATAGAGGCGCAACCCCATTCTTGAGGGACCCCCACCTGGGAGCACCGTGCATTATTTGAACATCATGTACGACTCCGCACTGACCTGGATTGTCAAGCAGTGCACCTGTACACAATCTGATTCATCATGTGGCAACTTCTCGGCTGGACCTCCAAGACGGACACAGAGCCCCCTCGCAGCCTGCCAGCGTCATGGTACCGCTCCGAAGCCATGTACCAGCTCGAGCGTCGTGCCATCTTCTCCAAGCGCTGGATGCTGCTCACCCATTCCACCCGCTTCTCCAAAGCAGGCGACTACCTCTCCTTCACCATAGCCGACTTCTCCTTCTTCCTCGTCCGCGACCGCGACGGCGCCATCAACGGCTTCCACAACATCTGCCGCCACCGCGCATACCCCGTCGTGCCGAACCGCGAGGGAACCACCTCAATCCTCTCCTGCAAGTACCACGGATGGTCCTACGGCCTCAAGGGGAACCTCTCCAAAGCGCCCCGCTTCGAAACTGTCCCCGACTTCGATAAATCCCAGCACTCCCTCCTCCCTGTCCATGTCCACATCGACCACGTTGGCTTCGTCTGGGTGAACCTCCAAGCCGGGGACCCAGACGTGAAATGGAAAGACGAGTTCCAGACCGTGGACAGCGAACCGCGAATGCAGGGGTTCGACTTCTCGTCCGGCGGCTACAAATTCGACCACACCTGGGAAATGGATGTGGATTCGAACTGGAAGCTCCAAATTGAGAATTATAATGAGTGCTACCACTGCGCTACCAGTCATCCGCTTATCAATGGCGTTACTGATATCCCGCGGTACCGAGTCGAGCCGAGTTCTAACGCGAGATATATGGAGCATCATATTATCAATAAGGGTGCTACGGATCAGCAGTTCCAGCGCGCGATTACGTATTTCTTTCCGACGACTTCTGTGACTGTTACGTATGTGCCTTGATATTTGGTTTTGGAAGTGGACAGGGTGCAAGTATTCCTGCCTTGTATTATGAGCGGCGGAGCTAACACGAGTATACATCTATCTAGGAACAAATTCTTTTACATCCAGCGCATGCTCCCCGTGACAGCTACCACAAGCAAGATCGAAAACGAAGTCTACAGACACAGTTCTGCGACGGACGAGGAATTCAACGGGATACTTGCGTTCTACCGACAGGTTCTGACTGAGGACCGCGAGCTCTGTGAGGGTGTTCAGCGGAGTCTTCGGACGGGTATCTTTATGAATGGCGAGCTGCACCCTGATAAGGAGAAGGGCCCGATTCGGTTCCAGGATACTCTGAGGAAGATGGTTATGGAGCATCAGCAGAAGGAGGCGAGTGCCGGGGTAGAGATTTGGCCGGCTGTGCCGAAGATTGTTGGAGGCGCGATGACGGAGAAGCTGGGTGAGGAGGTGAGGTTTTGTTCCCAGTTGGACAGAGAGAGTTGCGGGAGGAGAGAGGAGTTGAGTTGGTGATTATGCCTGTACGAGTGAAAGGCTTGATATGAGTTAGTAAATTTTGATTATCGTGGCTGAGATTGGGATGTTTACGATAGCCCAGGACTAAGGAGGTATGCGCACGAATTATTGAACATATTCCAGAGCTAGCGATATCTTGAATTTCTCCAGCGTAGGATTTGATAGTACATCTTTAGTGGTGGATCGATCCATCTGCTAGTGCTTACGGTGCATACACTGTGAGAGCGGCGTGTCATAGTCATATTGATCGATATAGACCGGATCTAATGCAAGAGTAAATAGTAGAAAGTAGAAACAGTGCAAGCAGCGTCTAATGTATGGTTAACTAGATAAAATGAATAAGTTATGCATAGTCCATGTTACATATGACATATGCAGTCCCCACAGTGTCAATAACCTCGGTTCCCCAGTTCCCCAGTGGCGCATGACCGAGGGTCAACTCAACTACATCGTCCTCCTTAAATGATTGCTTCCTCAACTATCCAATGTCGTGATCATTATAACCGTCAATATGTCGCCAAAACATACAACTAATACGCCAACACCCGCTACTGCAAACACAGGTCACATCACCAAGCCCGCCCCGCTGGAGAATAGCTATACCTCCGACCCCAGTCTGCGCAGAATTCTAGAGTGTACGCCCTCCTCCCTCTTCCTCTTTATGTCTTCATATTCAGAAGCTAATGAGTTACTTTGAATAGGGTACCTCCCTCCCAAGCACCTAACCGCGCTCGAACCCCAGCTCGTCCGACTCGGTGGCGAGGCCGTCTCTGAGCAGATCCGCGAGTGGAGCGCCGACGCCGAAAAGAACCAGCCGTACGTTAAGGGCCATAATGTTTGGGGAGAGAGATATGATGTGGATAAATTGGTTACAAGCGAGGGATGGAAGCGGTTAGGGAAATGGGGTGGTGGGCATGGGTGCGTTGTTCTTACTTCATAATATATTAGAGTTGGCTAATTGATGAACGCAGTGTTGTCGCGCTAGGATATGAACCTACATATGGTCGCGAGAGACGACTTGCGCAGTACGCAGTGTATGTTCCCTGCCTTATATCTAACACCTGGACTATGGAAACGAGGGAAAATGTTGACTGATATAGGAACTATCTGTACTCGCCCTCCTCCGGCCTCGCCTCATGCCCGATCAGCATGACCGACGGCGCCGCCCTAATCCTCACGCAGGAGATAGCAAGGAAGAAGCTCCCTCCGTCCCATCCATTCCAGAAGGCATTAGGCCACCTTCTCTCCCGCGGCGACGACCTCTGGACCTCCGGACAGTGGATGACGGAGCGTGCCGGTGGAAGTGATGTCCAGAATACAGAGACCTGGGCATTCCATTCTCCGCTTACATCGGACGCAGACACAGCAACAGCAGCAACGCCCAACGATGTCGACGGTGGCGAATATCTTATCCGCGGGTTCAAGTTCTTCTCGTCAGCAACAGACGCAAACGTTTCTCTTTTGCTCGCCAAGACAAGCACATCAGGGAAACTAAGCACATTCCTCGCACCACTCCGAACAACCCGGAAAGACGACCAAGGAGGTGGTATCAAGGAAGTAACAAACGGCGTCCGCATCCACAGACTCAAAAACAAACTCGGCACGAAAGAGCTCCCCACCGCCGAACTCGAACTTCACGACATGCGCGCCCACCTTGTCGGCGACCTTGATAAGGGCGTGCAGACTATCGCCCCGCTGCTGAATATCACGCGCGCGCATACATTCATCGG
Source organism: Aspergillus sp. MA 6041 (assembly GCA_025768905.1). Classification (NCBI taxonomy): domain Eukaryota; kingdom Fungi; phylum Ascomycota; class Eurotiomycetes; order Eurotiales; family Aspergillaceae; genus Aspergillus; species Aspergillus sp. MA 6041. The sequence goes on along the minus strand of JAMFNV010000011.1, from coordinate 386,770 downwards.
CTCGCTAGGCGGGTGGCGTCGGGCGATTAGCATCGCAAAGGGCTTTTCGAGGGCGCGCACAACGGTCGGAGAACCGCTGTGGCTTATCCCTATGCATTTGAGGCTGACTGCCGATATGGAGGGTCGGCATCGGGCTGCGATGGAGGTTGGGTTTTTCACGGTGGCTGTGATGGGTGTTGTTGAGAATGGCGGCGTTGCTGGTACTTCTGGCGCTGGGTCGAAGTTGGAGCATCTCCCCAAGCCTGGGAACGAGGCGACTGTTGTCTTCCGGTGCTTGACGGCCCTGGCGAAGGCTGTTGTTAGTAAGATGACGATTATTGGCATCCAGGAGTGTCAGGAGGCGATGGGGGGTGTCGGGTATATGGACGAGCCGGACGAGCCGGAGTTTAATATCTCGCGGATTCTGAGGAACAGTCTTGTCAATTCGATCTGGGAGGGGACGACGAATGTGCTTGCGAGTGAGTTTGTCAGGGTTCTGGTGAGAGGGGATAATTTCTCTGTCTTTGCTGGGTGGGTTGAGCGTGTGCTGGGGCTGCTAGGGGCTGGTGAACTCAGGGATGCCCTGAATGAAGCCTGGGGAGTGTTTAAGAGGAAGGTTCAGTCGATGCAGGAGTCGATGATTCTGGCTGATGGACGACGGGCCATGTTTAGCTTTGCGTGGATTTTGAATGGGCTGTTGTTGGTGTTGGATGCGCAGAGGGATGGGGATGCTGTTACACAGGAGATTGCGCGGAGGTGGGTGCTACAAGGGGAACTTGGGGTTGGGGATACAGCCTGGAGAGATGTTATTTACCCTCGCAAGACCAACGAAGTGTCTGAAGAGACAGTCCGGTGGGATTGTCGCATTGCCTGGGGAGAGGAGCTCCCTGCAGTGGCATCAGGGCACCGTTCGATGAAGCTCTAATATCGTTTCGGATGAATAGGTAGATTGTATATACGAGGACAGCTTCATATATTCATAGCTAAGATATACACAATGCCCCGGTATCTAGAAGACTCTTGACAAAGGCTGTAATAGCACGGACTGCAATACCAGCAATCCTATCCCCATCGCCGGCATCAGGATCAAAAGAGCACACCGTCAATGACTTTGGGCCCGCCATCCTAGGAACAAGCCCCATGCACTCGACCAGCTCGTCCTCAAACAATCCCCCAGGGGACGGATAGCTATTAACCTTCCCGTAGGAGTCATCCAGGACGTCAAGGTCCAAATGAACCAGAGCCGGGCTGTAAGACTGCTGTGCCAGCCTTGTCTTCAGCTCACGCACGAAGTCAACCTTGACACCCTCGGTGCTCCCCCAGATGACTTGCATCCCAGCATCAATCACCCTTTGCCTCTGCACACTCGACTGGTCCCGCAATCCACAGTACAGGAACCGGCGGTTGAACTCAAAGCCCCCGTCGAAGCCCGGCACAGTCCGCATAAGGGTCTTCCAGCTTTCCCCGCGCAGCATCGACAACCCCATTGCATCGAAGTACCCGTTCTCGTTCACGTCCGGGGAGTCCAGGTCATCATGGGCGTCGAAGTATACAAACGACAAGTCCCTTTTATCGTGCTCTTCTAGCCCGCACGCCACCGCCGCACTGGACATGCAGTTCCCAGATAGGATCAGCGGGAAGCGGTTTGCGGCGACGGATTCCCGGACGGCGGTGGAGATGCGCCGCATGATCTCGAAGCTGCGCCCAATTTCGCCCTCGTGGTGGTCGGCAGGCGCGATGGTGACTAGGTCTGTTGGGATTCCGAGGTTGTGGAGTTGTTGTTCGAGGCCGGATGCGCGGATGCGATGTGGTCCATTGCCGACGCGGTGGTCGCGCAGGCCGACGTGGTAGGGCGAGAAGATGATGCGGATGGCTTTGGCAGGCATTTCTGATTCTTTAAGAAGATACTTTTCAAGGTTAAGAGTGTGAAGGTGAAGGTGGTAGTTAAGTATCAATATTTGACTGACTAATCCGCCATTTCAAACGCCGAACGGTATTTGACAAGAACGACTTCAAATCTGGTGTATGTCTAAGGATATCTTGTATCGCCACTGATCAACTACGGTCCTTGGATTTCACATCATCCAAGGGAAGCGCAAAATCCAATAATCAGTGCGAAATAAGCACCAAGAATGCAGAATGCGATACTGGTATCCCTCAACTTGTGCTTGTAGGCATAGTAGCCCGTGGAGAAACTAAAGAAGTACCAAGGGAATGGCGACACTGCCCACGAAGCCCGACCTAGAGCATAGAGCATATAATCAGCATTCATTGCATCCGGATCCAAGTGGGTATTGCACTTACCCTGCGCAAATGGGATTCCCTGCGACGAAGCAAGCGCGAGGAGCAGAACGGATGCTAGGATCACAACAGAGGCCCAGAGAGCATCTACATGGCATCAGCACCGGCTATAAGCATCAATGCAAAGGAACATACACTTGGCACCAATTACCGACGGCTGCTCATCCAGGTAGTCGCGCATATCATCCTGGAGTGCGTTGCCCAGACATAGACCGACATTGGTGTTGAAGATATCCGACAGGCTCCGCGGCGACGCGTTGCTCAGCTGCGAGAATGTGCCAATCTCCCATTTCCTGGCGTGCTTTTCGGCGATGTCGACTGGGGTGCTGTATCTTGTGACGAGGAGCTGGGTGATATACTCGCGCACTTCCTCGGCGGGCGCAGAGGGCGATGGAAGCTTCTTGGACTTCTCCGTCATTGTGAGGGTCAGCTATATGGAAAAATTAAATCGGATGCTTGTTCTGCGCTTGGCCAGGCTTATATCTGCGCCGTGGGGCAGTGCAGGCTGGTTCCGGCAGTGATGTCCATCTTACCGGGCGCAGGCCAGAGGGGCCAAAAAGACTGTTGGGTCATGAGTATTGAGTTGTCCAGACTGTCTTCAGCCGCAGTCTAATCTGAAGTGCTGACACGAGTAACAGATATCAGAGAATTGTGCGGTTTCTTTGCATCTACGCCGTCCGTAAAGACGCCTCCTGGAGCTATAACCTCCCGCGTAAGGCTGGAAAACCACCCGACTGGGGAATGATGAAACGATGGTAGAAACTGTGCTTCAACCAGTCACAGGAACAGTAACAGAGATGGCATCAACATAGCCGCTGAGCCTTGACTGCTTTGCAAATGTCTGTCCGCCTTTCATGCATGTACGATAGGGCGCTAAGCAAACCACGTATCTTTGCGCGGGGGGCGATCAGCCTGGTAGCTGCATGGTATAAAGACGCTGCGCCCTCCTTAACAATGGCCAGTCATTTCTGATGCGGTTTCCCTTTCGATTCCAGGGGATTAGGCATCGCGACACCGTGTTTGTACATGTCGGCGGGCCAATCCTCGCATTCCCACCGACAATATGGCAGAAGTCATCGGCATCGTTTCGGGTGCAGTAACGCTCGCGACCGTTGTTGTCCAGGTCGGGAACTCCATTACTGCACTCAGGGATTACTGGGATCAAATACACGATGCACCCGAAGATCTTCGGAAAGTGCTACAGGAGATTGAACTCTTTGGCCTCATATTGACAGATATCGAGCAGGACCTATCACAAGGATCTATTTTAACTAACCTGGGTGGTAGCAGATATATGCTGCAATGTCTGACCCTCTGTAAAGAGGCAGCCCAGGATTTGGAGATATTGTGCAACGATATCGTCCGCGACACAAGGCCTGTCAGCCGCTTGCGTCTGCCGTATAAGTCTGCCAGAATAGTTATGCGAAAAGGGAAAATCGAAAAACACATGTCCCGACTACAGAAGGTGATACGCTTGCTCATGCTGGCTCAACAAAGCTATACGCGGTGCGTTTTACGGTGCGAGTTGCAGCCCATGTCGTCAAGCTAACAAAGATAGAGCGCTCGTTCAGGTTCAACCACAGTTAATTGTCGAGAGAATACGGCAACAGACATTGAGCTGTCCAGAAATGGCCCCTTCTACAACCGTCGTGACTCGTGAAGGTATTGTCATCTGTCTTCTCATATCAAATGAGTGAACCTAATATAAAGCCAGATACAAAGGTCTGCACGAACCAGACAGCACCAAGTACATCAAAAGGACAGCGCCGAAGATTTCCCTATAACAGTGGGTGTATATGGCGTCTCAGCTTGCCTCGCTGGATGACCTCGAAAGTCATAGAAGTGGCCGGCATGAGAGCTCCCAGTGGATGGAACTGGATGTTGCGATCTTACAATGTAATTCCCCATATGTCACCGGCCAGTATCTGTGTGCTATCTGGGAATGTTCAAGGCTTGCAAGATCTGTTTACCGCGAGGCAGGCTTCACCTATCGATCAAGTCGGGGACACAGGCCTGTCGCTTCTTCATGTAAGTATCCTTTAACTAAGCATTTACGATTAGGCGCACTCACAGATACTTAAGTGGGTCGGACGCAAAAACAGAAAAGAGATTGTTGAGCTTCTCTTGAGTGAAGGAGCAGATCCAAATTATTCACAACATCTACCCGTTTGCAGCACGGTAGTTCCCGTGGACGATAGAGAAGAAGATATCCCGTCTGTGCTTGCATCTATGCGTGTCCTGCTCCAATATATAGACGTCACTTATGACACTGCGGAAGATGCCGTCGAGTATGCGTTAAGCGATTTCCACGGCACGGCCCAGGAATTCACGTTGCTACAACAACACTTTTGCCCATCCTTTTATCAACTGCCGAAACGGGCTCGGGTACAACTGGCTCTTCGAATCGTAAATGGGAGGTTCTGGTCTCACTTCGAAGCGGAGCTTATTCGGACTATCATTGGGATGGAGGATTTAGCAGCTGCTGACATCAATGAGATTCACTTTTCTTGGACTACACCATCAACGTTGATCCATAGTACCGCAAGCAAGATCGGTAATTGTCAAAGATGTCTGCAGCTGCCAGGCCACACTAGAAGCAAACAGCAAGCCTGTGACTCCTATAGTGATCTCCTACGTGAGCTCCTACGGCTAGGTGCCGACGTTCATGCTGTTGTCAATGGCATGACCCCGTTTCAGGCGCTCCTCCAAGGATATTTCTCACTTTCAACGCCGTTGCGGTTTCAAAATGGGAATAATGCCTGTACCCCCGCCATTCAGACCTGGCTGGGTAATCTTGAAGCTGTTGGTATTGACTTGGCTGTCTATGGTGAAACAGAGCAATGCAACTGGGTGGATAAAGCGTCGAGGAGAGAATTTAGCGGATGGAAATTTGAGGAAGAATCGAACCATACGCAACGAGTTATTGGATTTTACTACAGTACTTCGCCCAAAGACTGGCACATGTGGCTGTCTGAGGCATCTGATCCTTTTGTAGGACAATTTTGGGAGATGGTTGAGCGACCAGTGGAGGAAATGCCTGGTTCCTGGTCAGAAAGGTCATCATAGAACGCTTATGCGAATATGGTTTATTGAAGCCATTCAATCTCCTTTATATTTTGGGCAGGAATTGTCAAGGGGCAGACGATTTATCTCTTTACACTGGAAAGTTTCGAGGTATTCCGTGGGAACAGAAATTCCACACTACGCCATTAGGAAATAAATAGTTTTAGTGTGGTGCTCCTAATCCGGTCCGCATAATCTAATGAATGGATATTTGACGGTTTATGGAACTTCGAGACCCTGGATATAGAGATGGAGCGAAATAATGCGAAATATACATCGCCATGCAATTTGAGCTAATCTGATATTACAGGGTATACACACGCCAACACCAAATGAATTTTAGCCACTGAAAAGACAGTTTCGAGCTGTTCACTTCTCTTGTTCAGTTCTCTTGTTCAGCTTCTCTCTCACCAAACGGCCCAGGAACTCATCGCGCTCCTTCTCGGCCTTTTGCAAATCCACATGTGCCACCCACTCGTTGACATTCTCCTTCAGCGCATCCGTCTTCTCCTTCGAGTCCAGCTCAAATTTATGCTGCTCCATATCATCCAGCCAAGTCTTCAACGCTGGGCCGAGGTGGTCCACGAAATGCGAGAAGCTGCCTCCTCCTCCAAGCGTATTCGTGATGATCGGCCCGGACAGCGCCCAGCGGAGCCCGAGACCAGATGTCATAGCCTTATCTGCACAAGTCAGCAAAGCTACAACAAAATACATGGACTTAAGTACTAACCGAGATCCTCAGCCGAGACCACACCACGGGATATAAGGCTGTATGCCTCCGCGCAAACCGCCGCCTGGAGACGGTTCGCAATAAACCCGGGCGTCTCCTGCTTGACAACAACAGGGTCCTTGTTGAGGCTGGAGTAGAACTCGCGCGCCTTGTTCACGTATTCTTCGCTCGTGCCTGGATGGGGCACGATCTCAACCAGTGGGACCAGATGTGGGGGGTTGAACGGGTGTCCGATCAGAATGCGAGCTGGATTGTTCTTGCATTCTGTGATGAATTGGGATGAGGGAAGGCCGGAGGACGAGGAGGCGATGAGAACGTGTGAGGGGGTTTGGGCGTCGAGTTGTGCGAAGAGACGGCGTTTGAAGTCGAGTCTCTCAGGGCCGTTCTAAATATGGTTAATAAACGACGAATTCTAGATAAAGGTGGGTGGCGTACTTCTTGGATCAGGTCGACATCGCCGAGATGCGGGCCGATGTCTTTGACGAATTTGTAGTTCTGCAGACAAGCCTCGACTGTTGATCGGGCGTCTGGGACAGACGAGCAGTTCTTGTGCAGATAGTCGCGCAGCTTTGTGTCGGCGCCTGGTGCTGGGTCTGATACGATCACTCGGAGGCCCTTGGATAGGAAGAGAGCTGTCCAGCTGGAGCCGATGACACCAGTGCCGATGACGCCGATAGTTCTGATGGGTAAGGAAGCCATGCTGTTCACAGATTAGGTATGAGTCGAATGGATCTCAAATCTCAGCCAGACTGTCAAGACTGCCTTAATATACAAAGATGGACGTAGATCAAATACTGACGGCATTTCGGAAGCGACAGCTGTATACCGAATCGGGAAACATTTCTCTCGGAAGCTCTGTCATGACGTCGGCACCCACGTTTCAAGTTCTATGAGAGTGCAGTCCCACATCTCGGTTTTCCCGCGGCTTGTCCTCGGGATGGGTTGAAATTGATGCAAAGTGGACACGCGGCAGAGCAAATTGCTTATTTGGGCGCTCCTGATGCATTCCGATACTCGGGTTGCCGATTTCCGGCCTTCCGGGTTGCCGGATCTGGTCATTCGGAACTAAAGCTCCAGACCGTTAAAACACTTTGACCGTTGAATGATATAAAGCCTGTCAGTCTGCAAACTTTAAATCATTCTTCATCAACTTACATCCATCAACTTATACCAACATCACATATCAACTTGGACAACTTCGACACATCGTCTACATCACAAATCTTGACAACTGAACACAACTGAATACGACTGTCGCCACATCAAAATGGCACCACCCCACGAAACAGTCCCAAGCACAGACATATACGGCCCCGGGACATACACTGACAAAACATTCGTGCCCGCCCCGCAGGATGCCACCCGCATCTTCGAGTACATCGCCAAGGGCACCCCCGGCTTCACGCAAGACAAGAAGCTCTGGGAGACCGTAAAGTTCAGTGGCACCGACGTCCCCGTCATCCCAGGCCCAACAAAAGCACCCCTCGTCGCCGCCGCCCTGCACGCCATGTGCGGTGTCGTCGCCCACGAAATCATCCAGGACCGCGACGGCACACCCGCTGAATCCCAGCAGGTCAGCGTCAACACCGACCACGCGGCTATCTGGCTGGGCACGATCTTCGCCGCCGCTATCGAGGGCAAGGATATGTCTGAGCTTACGCGCAAGGGAGGGCTGAAGGGACTGTTCACGCGCGATTTTGAGGGGAATTTCATGTCCACCCCTATGCGCTAGCGCACTACGGCGCTGTATAAGACGAAAACGCCCGGTGTGTGGTACCAGCTTCATGGATCGCTTGATGCGCCTCCCGTTCTGAAGGCTATGGGTATGGACCCTGAGTACCCCGCGAAAACACCCGAGGAGGCGTACGAGTACATCGCGAAGCACGTCGAGCAGTGGACGGCCGATGAGATCGAGATGCTGAACGTCAAGAATGGTTTCTGTGGGAGTATCTGTTTCACGCCCCAGGGGTGGCTGGATACCCTGATGGGCAAGAGACTCGATGAGAAGCCGCTCGTCGGCTACTCGAAGCAGACGCATGCGATTCCCACGCCGCCGGCGCCCACCCCTAAGGTTCAAGGCGATAAGCGCCCGCTGGCTGGTGTTAAGGTCGTCGAGTTAGTCCGGATCATCGCCGGTCCCGTCATCGGCTCTACGCTCGCGGCCTACGGCGCCGATGTTATCCGCGTGAACTGCAGCCGGTTGACGGATCTGAATGTCCTGCAACTCACACTGAACGCCGGAAAACGTACCATCGACATCGACCTCATCAAGGAAGAAGACAAGGCTCGGCTGCGCGAACTCATCGCCGACGCGGATGTCTTCGTCCAGGGATTCCGGCCCAACGCCATCGCACGCAAGGGCTTCGGCGTGAACGACATCCTCGAGATGGCCGGAAACAGGGGCAAGGGTATTGTCTACGTTGAGGAGAACTGCTACGGTCCTGATGGGCCGTACCATGAGCGTCCTGGGTGGCAGCAGATCGGCGACGCGGCGTCTGGGTCTTCGTATGTCATGGGTCGGTCTCTTGGATTTAACGATGGAACAAGCATCCTCCCCCCTCTTCCGATCTCGGATATGAGTACTGGTCTTGTTGGGGCGCTTGGGGCGATGATGGCGCTGCGGGACCGCGCCCGGACTGGGGGTTCATATTGTGTGACGAGCTCGCTTGTCAAGGCTGATGCGATCGCGCTGGAGCCGGGGATTGGGCTTTACTCGCCGGAGGTGGTGCGGAAAAGTAATGAGCTGTTCAAATGGGGGCATATCGGGCCGGAGCAGTTCGTTATTGAGATTCTGTTGGTTGTTATGGATGGTTGGAAGAGGGTTTTCCCGCAGTACTTCCAGGCTGGTGGGGATGAGTCGCTGCTGGCGAGTTATAAGGAGGGTGCTTGGGGCGCTGTGGACTTACTTAAGCCGGTGACGAGACTCAGTGATGAGAGTGCTACGCCTAGGTGGTTGACTGCGTCTGTTCCGAACTGTTATCATGACCAGGGGATCCAGTGGTTGTAAACTACCTTACCATTCAGGTTTACATAGTTGTATTATAGATTTACTTGCATAGCCAGCCAATTCATACGTTCGAGCATTATTATTTATGAACCTAAGTCATGCCTGCATTCCATCCCTCAACAGGAGTCTCCCCATCCAGCTGCGCAAAGAACGTAGGCCAGTCATTCCAATCAAACGCATAATTATCAACCCAGGCCAGGCTATCCAGGCCATCCTGAGTTTCTGGCCCGCCCATGATTTGGTCCGGTTGTGCTACACTGCTATTATTGGTATTATTCGTTGTTCCTGGAAGCCCAGATTCGACAGGAATGGCATCAGGTCCAGACCCACGGCGCCGAGTGTCGATGTTCTCGCCAATTAGTTTCAGAACGGAATTACATCTCGATGCTAGCGTTGTGTGTGATTCGTAGCCCTTGAGGATATCGCGTGCTAGGTGTAGCAGGCTGTTCATGCGAGTTGCGGATAGATTCTCCATTAGTTGCCGGGACCGCGATGTTTTGGCTGCGAGGAGGATGGTTACTGCCATATACACGTCTTTTGAGATTAGTCGGTTTACTACTGAGTAGTTGAAAAGTGGTCTTACAAGACACGGTATACCAGTTTGACGGTAATATGTACGCTTGCGTCTGCTCTGGTAGATTCCTCGCAATGAACTCGATCATGTCCCCCGCTGCCTTTGCGCAGTTGAGCTGGCAGTGGAGGACGACATTGGGCATGACATGAGGATCTTCGGCGTACAGACTCGGTATTGGGGTTGGCTTGGACTGATGGTCTTGTAGTAGGAAGTGTCTAAAGAGGAGAAGTCGAACGGACAAATATCTTCTTCCATCAGCTAGATGCCAACGTAATAGGGTGGTTGAAGTACTAACCTGGCGCGTAGTATATTTGCCTCACGGGTGATATGTTTCGTCGGCGTTGGGTCTGCAAGATCCGAAGGCATCTGAAAGAATGGATGTAAATTTGCAGCCCAAGTATTCAGCTCTGACTCGATACGGAAGAGGCTTGCGAATTTATCAAAGTACAGAGACGCATTGTCTTCTTTGCTAGCGGTGTCATCGCGGGAGATGTAGAAGATCTCTAAAACCTCTCCGATGATATGATGCAGCCGGCAAAACGATATATAGAAATTGACTTTTGACGGCAGGGCGGCGTTTTCAGTATCTCTACTTGTCTCCATCGAGTTCAGCATCAGTGAGCTCAACCCCTGCTTCGCGAGTGATTGGGGAACCTTGAGGGCGCATCCAAATGTCATAGCACAGATTCGATCCATAATAACGCAGCCGTTCCAGACCTGGCGTGCGAGATCTCGCTCGCGTGGGTCACTGATAGCCTCGGTCGTCTCAGGGACATGAAGACCCAATTCCTGCGCGATATGGATCGCCGTTGCAATATTGCGGAAGCATTTCTGCGGCACCTTGTCGTGTTGCAAATATACCGCTGTTAGGAGTAAGATCTGGATAATCTCAAAGCTGTATATCTCCATCAACCCGTACGACATCAACCCCTGCGCTCTGTCGAAAAAGACAACGGAGGATTGATACCGTGACAGCGGAGGCTCGCCCTGGGACGCAACGCACGAAGTCGCGAACATGAGATTCAGAATACAATGCAGCGCCCTCTCGTCCATTGCTAGTTCGGCCTCGCCATCCTTTGACCACAGCGTCTCGTATGCCTTCTCGATAGAAGCCCGGTCCAGCCAGGGATACGCGCTGTCGACAAAGTCCCAGTACAGGGTAAGGAAATGGTCTGCGACTTTCCGTGGGGGAATTGCAAACTGGACATCGGACGGCTCTGTTCTAGGGCCTCGCTTCTGTAGTCTCGGAAGTTCTTTGAGAGGTTTCGGTTGAACTCGACTCCGTTGCTCTCCCTGCTCGACTCCGCTTGTTGTGTCGGACTCGTGCCTGGAATCGTGTAACATTTGTGCTCCACTGGATGCGCCGAACAAACTCCCGCTAGGTACGATCGGGCTGTGAGATCTGGTCCGGCCGTCTTCGATATGGCTTTGTGATGGGGTGCTATGTGCTTGCTGCGTGTGGGAGTGCGACTGCGGAGTGCTGATGTTTATCCGCCTGTCCGGGGTAGAATTGGGACTATTAACAATAAGCATGAACCAGACAGATAGTTCAGACTCTATATAGCCGTAAACCTTATGCCCCAGCTAATAACTTACTGCGCACCAGACGGAACCTCTTCCTCCCTGTACCTGCAAACCTGCGAACCCTGCTTCCTCTTCGCGCAGGGACCGCACACTATAATACCAGTACGCTTAGACCAAATCAACCATAATCTTCAGAATGGAAGCTTACCCGGCCTGGCACCATCACACTTGGTCTTCCTCGCCTTGCACACATTGCACGCAACGCTGATCTTGGCCCGCTTGGGTCTGGGTTCCTGTCCCTGGTCTGCAGGCCCAGCTCTGGATAAATGCTCCGACTGTGGAGACGCCGATGCGCTCCCAGCGCGGAAGGAGAACATCATCGTGCTGGCCTCCAGTTACATTGAGTGACAGGAGAGACGGAACGTGGCGAGCCTGCTGCATTGAGAATCCGAGCAGATTCCGAAGTCAGAGTGGCTCCGATCTCGCGCCGATATTCGTCCGTGATTACGTGATTACGTCATTCCGCGATTTCCTCTTTTGGCTGCTTCCGGGGCTCGGAAGGCCGGATTGGGATGCGGATCGGATCGGATTGCCGCCACTATACAGGAATGTTCTACGGAATGTTCTACGGAATGTTCTATTCGAATTTGATAGAAAATAGGCATGCCGACTCGGAATTCCTGTGCCGGGTGGGTTGATCGACTTGAAGCTACTAGTCTTACCGTATACTTAAGAACTGAAGACCCTCCTGTAACTACTTGATCCTGTTCCGTTTCACACTTCAATACTCTACCACCACGTCTTATAATCCATAATCATAATCATAATACAAACAAAATGCACCTCCCATCATCAGCACCAGAATCCTTAGCACACCAAGGCCGGCTATACTTCCTCGACGTCGGAATCTCAACCCCAGCCCTCCACGGCCGCATCCTAACATGCCACGCCGACGGCTCCGGCTTCCACGAACTAATAACCAACATCCGCACAATGCCCGATGGAATCGCCGTCGACAAAGAGGCTGGCCACATCTACTGGACGAACATGGGGATCCCATCTGCGAACGACGGGTCCATTCAGCGGTGTACCCTGGATGGAAAGAATATCGTGACGGTTGTGCCGAAGGGGTATACGCATACGCCGAAGCAGATTACTATTGCGCGGCATAGTCGGAAATTGTATTGGTCTGATCGGGAGGGGATGAGGGTTATGAGGGCGGATATGGATGGGGGTGGTGTGGAGACTCTTTATGTGGCTGGGGATGTGCAGGGGAGGAGAGTTGAGGATTGGTGTGTTGGGATTGCGGTTGATGAGGAGGAGGGACAGGTGTTCTGGACGCAGAAGGGGCCGTCGAAGGGGAATGGGGGGAGGATATTCAGGATGGGGATTGAGTTGAGGGAGGGCGAGACTGCGGAATCCAGATCGGATGTGACGATTGTTAAGGAGGGTCTGCCTGAGCCGATTGATCTCGAGCTGGACCATCAGCAGCGGAGGCTGTACTGGACGGATCGGGGGGACCCACCGTATGGGAACTCGGTCAATGTGGTTGGGATTGATGAGGTTGTTGATACGAAGGCACGGCCAGAGATTCTGGTTCGCAAGCTGCATGAGGGCATTGGCATTGCGCTCGATTTGAAGAATGGGCGCATGTTCTTTGGGGATCTGGGGGGGTCGTTGTATAGTTCCAACCTGGACGGGACCTGCAAGACCACAGTCATCCCTGATATTGGCGGTGCAGTCACTGGAATAGCGTATGTTGAGTAGTCCTTGTAAGTGTTTGCATTAGCGATAGAGATTCCCCAATCAGACGAAGAAACAATACCATTTTGAGTGTCTTTTCGTAATATATATAAAGTTGGATTCAATGCATATTATATACAACACCAAATAGAACAATACCATGAACCAAAAGTAAATGCATTGAATGAAGCTACACAAAGCATCTTAAGAAGAAATATAAATTTAATAATAATAGCTTGCATGAATTCATGGCACCCCGCGCCCTACAAACGGAAGACCCCACGCCTCAACAAATTCAGATATCGATGGTCAATTCCTCTTTTATACAACTTCTGTCTTGACCTCTCACCCATTCTTCTCTCAGTCCGGTCCGTGGTTAGCTTCACCGTTGGAGGTTCTGGAATCTGCTATCACGATGGAACCGGCGGTCTGTCTTGGTTCGACAGCAGAAGCAGTCGTTGCTGGTCGATATTGAGAGTCAAGGATATATCCGGCCGTTCACCATCCATCTCGACCACAGGCGACCTGAAGCCAGCAAGTGCTCTTGCTGTTGTCGATCGACGGGATCCACAGACGAGGTGAATAACCATATCCCACCCGGAGGCACTTGCTCATCTGCCCCAGCATACAAGATACATATACATACATTAACAGGACGTATATCACAACTCCAAGTCAACCCACCCAACCTCCCTCCTCCCCTCCTCCCAATCAGCAATAATCTTAAACCGATCGGGAAAATAATGAAAGTTCACACCCACAATGCGATCCTCCTTCTTGATCCCCTCGGCGCCCTCAACACCAGGAACCCGATTCCGCTCTTCAAACTGCCCAATCGCTCCGACCACCCGGCCTGCTTTCTCGCCCGTCCACAGGCCCTCTTGGTACGGCATCCGGTTGAACAGGGCGAGACCGCGCCGGCGGACCCTCGCGTCGCGGCAGGCTGCTAGAAGGGCGTAGAGGGGGTTTACTATTCCTGTGCAGAGGGAGAAGAGGGGTGTTATTGCGGATTTTGATTTTGATTTCGTTGGCTGTTCCGATGTACTGCTATCCGACGTTATACCCGGTGATGATGGCGATGATGAAGGAGAAGAAGAACGCTCCTCCCACGCAAGATCCACCGCAGTCTCAAACTGTGTCATTGTGAACTCATACTCGGGCAGGAACGCATCAGCGCCCATCTCGCCAAGGGCGGGGTCCTTGGAGCAGCGGATATACAGCATCGTCGAGATACCCTTGAGCAGAGCGATGACGCGGCGGTCGACGAGGGACGGTTTCTGGAGGGATGCAATGCAGGCGTAGAATGCTGCGCTCCACCGGGCGAGACCGAGGAGGGACTCGTGGTTCACGGCGCGGAGAGTGGCGGCCTGGCGCATGGATGCGGAGTAGGTCTCGCGGTGGGGGAAGATGCCGTCGGCGTCTGGGACGGAGTCCGGTTTGGCGAAGGCGAGGGTGTTTGCTGCGCGGGTTGCGCGGTTCTGGATGCTGTGCAGCAGGCGGACGAAGGACTCGTGGGCTTCGGGGATGGAGGGGAAGCAGGAGGGGATGGCGAGCTGGGAGATGTTGTATTCGACGAAGATGGCGTCTTGGTGGTAGCCGGGGCGGCTGGAGAGGAAGGAGATGATGAGGGTTTCCAGGTGGGAGAACTGCGCGAGGAGGGTGCGTTCGTAGAAGGCGAGTTGGTGGTGGTGGTGGCCGGTCTGGCTGTGCTGTTTGAGCAGCTGCACTCCGCGCGTGTAGTGGATCTGGGCTGCCTCGTAGTCCTTGCGTGCAACTTCAAATATAGACAGCAGCAGGCAGGTCGCTAGGCAGACGTCAATCGAGACCATCCCCGTGGGCGAGTCGGACTGGGTGAGCAGCTGGCGCAGGGTGGTGAGGGCTTCGCCGTAGTAGCGCAGAACATGCGGCGAGTTGACGCCGTCCGAGTGCAGGGCCCCTAGGGCAATCACAGCGCGACGAGGAGCCAGCTCGGAATGGGCCATCTGCAGGACGAGGCGCTGCCAGAAGTACGACGAGGCCCAGCCGGAGAGGTCGGCGATGGTGTTGACGCGGAAGAAGTCGAAGAAGCGAGTCTCGCGCTGGGTGTGGAAGATGCGCGAGGGGACAGCACTGGGGATAGCTTCAGTTTCAGCGTCCCACGAGCACGACCAGCCGGCGCGCACACAGCGCTGGCAGGTGGGCTGCTGCTCGTCGCATTTGACGCGGCGTTTTCTGCTGGTCAGCAAAGTAAAGTATGGAGTGGAAGACCTACTTGCAGGTGAGGCAGCCCCCGCGGGACTTGCGATGCGACTTTCTCTGGCGCATGTCACAATTTTGAAGTTCAATGAATGTTAAGTTAATGTTAATGTTGAATTTGAATATTCAGAAGTTGGAGACGCAGGATCTACAGCCAAGAAATGCCCCTCGACAGAACCAATCAACCAAATCAACACAGAATACGAGATATTTATAGATTATACACAATAATGACTGCCTAACCAGGATATCTAATTCTAATAACTTCGCGGCAGCCCCAGCACCTTCTCACTGACATAGTTGAGGATCATCTCGCGACTGACTGGCGCAATGCGAGGCACCAGACACTCTCGCAGCCACCGTTCGACATCGTACTCCATGGCGTATCCCATCCCCCCGTGCGTCAAGACTGCGCGTTCACAGGCAGTAAATGCCGCTTCAGCTGCCAGATACTTTGCGCTGTTGGCCGCAACACCGACCGAGTGCACCGGAATGGACTCATCCGTCCTGGATGCATCATACAGTCTGGCCGCATGGTACGTCGCCAGCTTGGCCGCCTCCAGCTTCATATAAACATCCGCCAGCGGGTGCGCAATGGCCTGGTTCTGTCCGATCTTGCGACCAAACACCTGGCGCTGGTTCGCGTACTCTGCCGCCCGTTCCAGTGCTACATATCCCAGCCCTAATGCCTCTCCGGCAAGTAGACAGCGCTCCGCATTCATCCCGTGCAGAATCATGCGGAAGCCCTCGTTCTCGCCCCCGATCAGCGTCGACGCAGGGACCTCGTACTTGTCGAAGAACACCTCGTTCGCGTCAACGGCACGCCCGCCCATCTTCTTGATCTTCTTCAGCTCCAGCCCGGGATTCGTCTTGTCGATGTCGATGCAGAACATGGACAGCCCCTGCGTCGGCTTAGCCACCTCTTCTAATGGCGTCGTGCGCGCCAGCAGGATCATCTTGGATGCGACCTGCGCGCACGTAATCCAGATCTTCTGCCCGGTGACCGAGTAGTGCGTTCCAGCGTTGTTGAGGACCGCGCGAGTCTGCAGTTTGAGAGTTTCCAGCCCGGTGTTGGGCTCTGTGACGCCGAAGCAGGTCCGCCATTTGCCGTTGATGATGTTCGGCACGACCTCGTGGACCTGCTCTTTGCTGCCGAATTTGGCCAGCGGTTGAGTTGCGTAGACGTTGGCGTGGATCGACTGCGCCCCGGCCATGCCAGCGCCGGACTGGGTGATTGTCTGCATCATCATCGTTGCTTCGGAGATTCCTACATCATTAGCGCTATACAGGACGAAATGTGAATAAGTGGCCTACCAAGCCCAGCCCCCCCGTTCTCCTCAGGGAGGGCAATCCCCAGCCATCCGTCCTTCGCCAGCGCCGCGTGGAATTCCTTTGGATCGCGCTCCTGCTGGTCGCACTCCTGCCAGTAGGTATTGGGAAAGTTGGCGCAGATGCTGCCGATGGCGTCGCGCACAGTCAACTGGTTCTCGCTGAAGCCCGCCAGGTCCATAATGGGCCGACGGGCTGTGGTGGAAAAGAGCCTGCGAGAGTGACTGAGGACTCGAGAGCGAAACATGTTGCTTGCTGTATTTGATTTTGTTTCGAAGAGAGTAGAGGAAGGAGTGTTAAATAAGTCCCCGCATAAACGCAGCATATAACCGACATACAACCGAGTAGCCGAACGCCACCACGCACCTCTTGAAAAGCCATCTCGCCCATCGCTCGGCTGGCTGGCTTCCCTGCGATCGTTAACTTGGATATTGGATACTGGAAATGCCGCTCCGACGCGCAAAGCAGGCTTGTGTCCACTGCCACCGCCGCCGCATCCGCTGCGATGTGCTGCAGCAGCACCCGTGCTCCAACTGCGTCGCCCAGGAAGTCGCCTGTGAGCTCGGGGTCTCGCGCCGGGGGAAGTATGCCTTGCCATACCTTCTAGATAGATAGCAGCTAAAGCATGCAGATACCCGCGCAAGAAAGCCAAGTCGCAGCAGATAGCTCCAGCGCCAGCTCCAGCACCAGGCCCAGGATCAGCGTCCGGCCCATCCCCGCAAGAGCCTGACATGTCCCCAGACACAAACCCAAACCCTATACAACCCCACCATGACAGACACAAAATCACCGACCCAACCGTCTTCCTCGGCGAGTCCAGCCCCCTCACCACAGTCATGGACCCCCGACATCCACGACTGCACTACCCCCTGCCCCCCCGCCTGCTCCCAGCAAGCACCCGCGACGAAGCCGTCCGCCTGCACCAGGTCCAACAAGCCGCCCACCTCGAATCAAACGGCGCCCTCTCCTTCCCCCCAGAGGCCACCGTCAACGCCTTGTTAAAGGCGTACTTCACCTGGTTCCACCCGTGCTTCCCCATCGTAGACCGCGTCGCGATATGCCGCGCCAAAGCACAGTCCGGTCTAAATGGTATCCCGCCCCTCCTCCTGCAAGCGATGCTCTTCATCGGCGTCTCGCTGTGCGACGACGAGACATTTGCCCGAACGGAGTTTCCGGTACGGTACCGCGCGAAATTCCTCTTCTATTCTCGCGCGAGGGCGATATATGACGCGGACGCCGAGGCCAATCCGATTGTGAAACTCCAGGCGCTGTTCATGTTGAGTTCGTGGCGTGGTGGGCCCGGTGAGGAGCGTGATGTGAGGTTTTGGTTGAGTATTGCTGTTTCTTTGGCACAGAAGAGGGGGATGCATATGATGTATGTCTACCTTCTTGTTTGTTCTGTGTTGTTTGTTGCTTTCTGTGGTTGTATGGTTGGTTGATGCTGACTGACGCAGGTCGAAATTCGCACACCCGCCCAAGGAAAGACGGTTGTGTAAGAGGATTTGGTGGGCTTTATACGTATGTTGCATTTGCCTTGTGCCATATCCAGTGTGTCCAGTGTTAATATGTATAGACCCGCGACCAGCAAAGCGCCGCAGCACTGGGTCTCCCGCCCCGAATCCGCGATGAGGACGGCGATGTGGCCATGCTGGAGCCTGATGATGTACTTGAGGACGAGAGCGTCGACGACGATGTCTTCGGGCACCAGAGGCCGCAGGATCTGGTGTATCCGGTTGAGATGGCCAAGTTGGCGCGATTGCGTGCGTTCCTTACTATTTCCTACTCATTAAAGGAATGTTGTTAATGTGTGGCAGTGCGGACGGTTGTCTCAACGCAGTACCTCCACCACCAGAAACCGGACCTCGCAACGAGGAACACCCTGAATGAACAGCTTTGTCAGTGGGAGTCCGAGCTCCCTGTTGAGTTGCGCTGGGGCAGTGTCTTTATTGACCCGGTGTCGTTGTTCCTGAAGGGGTTGCTTCATATGACATACCAGTGCGTTCAAATCAACTAACAACTAGCATGACTGTGGATACTGATAATACTGTAGAAACCTTTATATCCTCCTCTACCGCCGCGTCTTCCTCAATCCCACACCTCACGACGATGGCCAGATCGCCCTCGATGCCGCGACGAAGAGTACCCGCATCATGGAGGACTTGCTCTCCGCGCATCTAATCCAGCATGCGCCCACTCATCTGTACCACCCCCACCCATTCTCCTCATCATCAACACAGTTTCCATGTATGTGCTAATGTAATTAGAATAACCCACTCCTTCACAACCCTCTGCATCCACACAATCCACCACCGCCGCTCGTCCGGAACAACACGCACCCTAGCCGAACACCGCGCGCGACTCTGCCTGCTCAGTCTCGAGGAACTGCAGAAATCATGGGATCTCGAGAACTGGGTCCTCCATCTTTTCTTCAAGGGGCTGGATGATCGGACCGCTGAGGTTTTGGGATTAACCGGGGGTGAGCATGTCAGTGCGGGGGTTGGAGGTGGCGTTGGGGGTGGGGCTGCAGTTGGGAGTGTAAGTCAGCATGGTTTAGTGACGGGTCATTCTACTGCTCTTACAGAGACTGGTGATAATGATGGCCTCACGACTGGTTCTTCTGCTGGTGGGGAGACGTTGATGCCGCCGGTTCCGCAGCCGGATGACTGGTATGGATGGGTGCCGTGGGAGGACGAGGCGGATGCGCTGAATTTGCAGAATTTGGAGTTCTTGTATCGGTTTTTGTAGCGACGCTTTCTTATCCTTATAGTTATAGTTATGGTGATGAGACATGATATGATTGGGTGGTTCTTGGTTCTTGGTTTCGTTTACTAAACCGATGTTTTTTCTGGAAATTATTATTACTGAGTGTAATTTGTGTGATTTATTCTCCTTGCAGCTGATTTATATTATTCTACGTTATCGTAGTCACCGGGCCGAAAACTGCACATGGAGTGGTGGCAGCGTAGTGGTGAATGTATCCAAAGTCTTCGTCTCGAACAGTTCTCCGGTCTCACCTGGGCCAAAGCTGATATTATATCGCTGGGCTAGTTTTGAAACTGAAATGCGGAGGCTCATAAGAGCAAGATGCTTTCCAGGGCAGATATAGGGCCCTGAATAGTTGGAAATTAGTTCAAGGTAGCTGTATCAACAATATTTGGGCGTACCGTATAAGAAGGCAAAATAAGGAGCCCCCTCATGGATAATTTCTTTCTTCTCACTCCATCTCTCAGGTACGAATCTCTTCGCATCAGTATAGTACCGTTCATCCGTCTGGATCAACTGCGTCGGCACAAAGACATTCACATCCCCAGGAATATAAACCTCATCAACCTGGATCCCCTCAGGCGGCGTAACCCGATATCCTCCAGTCAAAACAGCAGGACGTAGCCGCAGCGTCTCGTTGATGATGTCCTCAAGGTAGCTGATGTTTTTGATTTTCTCGTACGCCCACTCCGCTGATCCGCCTGGCATGGCCTCGTCTAGCAGGCGCTGAAGCTTTGTTAGGACGGAAGGATTTCTGCACAGGTAGTATAGTATCGATGCCAGCGTTGTCGCTGTCGTCTCGCTACCGGCGACAAGCACTGCCCGGGAGTCTTCGTGGAGTGCATTTGCACTTGGTGCAGCTGATACGTCTTTCTCGACGTACGCTTTGAGGAGCCACGAGACTATATCTCGTGGGTATTCGTTGATGTCCCAGTTCTATAAATATACACATTAGCACTACATCATGCCGATAGTTGCTAAGCAGTGACAAACCTGGTGTTTCTGTACAACCTCGTTCTCGCACCACTTGAAGAATTCCGCCATGGCTGAAGTCGCGCCGGGGAGATGGCTGATTATATTCAACAGCCACGGGACATGGCCCATCGTGCCTAAGACCGCCATGTGGTCATGCACGGCTTTGATCCCCGGATGCTCGACACCGGTGGATAGATTGTTGAATTCCTTGCCAAACCCGACATTGCCCATGATGTCGAAGCTGAGGAACATGGACCAGCTGGTTGCGTTGATTGCGTTGCCCTGGTTCTTGTCGATATGTGAGATTAGGAGATCGACTTTGTCTGCGATGTTTGGTTCATATCCCGATAGAGCTGTATCAGCGTCAGCGTACTTAAATTAGGGGAGGGATGGTTATGTAGAGCAACTCACCTTTCATGCTAAACCCGCGATCCCACGCCTTTCGCCGTCTGCCATGGTCATCAAAGTCCCGGGTATGGTGGACAGAGCAGTATTTCGACTCCGTTTGCGCCTGGGCATAGAACGTCGACTTTCCACATTTCGACTGCGGTGATAAAAGCAGAGGGACGGCGGATTTGCGAACGATGCATATTTCTCGTGGTCCTTCCGACGCCGTCAGCAATAATAGGCAGGGAATGGGGGGGTATATTAAACGTATGAACGTACCAGTTCTAATAAAGTCCCCATATTCGTGATGCATCCTCGCAATTTCAACATTATACTGCACGTTCCTACCCGCGAGATACGCATCGTAGAACCGGGAGAGCTTCGACGGCCATGGTCCAGGGAAGGCGCGTAACCGATGGAAAAACAACCGGTAGATTGCGATGCTCGATGCGAGGCCCATATTAAATGCTGATGCGGTGCATCCTATCCGGAAAAAGGTTCCAATTGGGGAGAATTCAATAAGTGATAGATAGGCGATTGCTACCGCGATCACTGCTGCTGCGTAGAAACTGAGAAGAGAGTACAGGTGCTCCTCCACGGGCAAACTTCGGAAAATGGAGACGTGAGACAGAACTCCCAGTGTAGTAGCTGAGAGGATGAGGCTGGGGATATCTTTACTTAGAGCCTGCTGGAGGCCTTCCACTAAGAACGACGCCATGGCGAGCTGTCTGGTGTCACGAAAGGGCGTTGAAAAAGAAAAAGATGTCCCCTCGTGATTGTTACGAGCTTATGGGCCAACAAGGCTGTTTGGTTGATAATCACCGGCGGCGCAGTGGACGTGCATTAGGCTGCTCCATCAAATAACTGTCAATGGTCTGTCTATCCTGATGCCCCAGACGGCCGCGGGCGTCCGAAGAGCCACAACTATCACGATGGCCCAATAAACATGGAGCACGCAATCAACGAACAAGCCTCAACTGATTTTACCTGTGCCAACTCTCAGGTCCAGGAAAGCGATCATCGACAATTTGACATGGAAGACGTTTGGAGCCGCCCATGACTCGCTCGCTAGATCTGTCAAGCCGCTGAACGATTCGTCGCTGACGACTTATTCAGAAATCGGAAGCAGCATCCTCTGCAGAGAATTTGCACATGGTTTGATCCCCAGATCTGGTGGGATTTCGATATCGCAACCCAGCGTTCCCCGGAGTAGATGCATAGGTATGGCGGTTGAGAGAACCTGCAATATGATACCCTAGATAGAATGCACCATCCGATATCATGATCCTCATCCTCTCCATTCCCACCATTCTCAATCTCCAATCTGCCGCCGCTGCAAGTCGTCCTCGGAATCATCTGCTTGAGTTCGCCATCCGTCGTCACAGCGCTCTGCCGCTTCATCGTGGTTAACCTGCCAGCTCCGAGGTCGTCGTTTACAACGTTGCCAGCAGCTCTCATGAGGCTTCCAAGTACGGTCGGTACAGTAAAAGGCAGGGAGATCATAGGCTTGGAACTCGGTCTTCGCATTTCCGGGGCCAGGGCACGTCTAGAGGTCGGAGGATGGTATCGCAGAACTCTGGGGAACGGTATGGGCTGGGGGGTATTCTGACGGACTCCGGGGAGGAGATTGTGCGACGAAAAGGTAATAATATTGATAAGATTGGGAGAATAATACCAGGGGGATATCGGCTTTCCTCCTGCGAAGGTGGTAGAGAATTCTCAGACGAGACGACGATAGGAAGTTAGGAATGGAAGGCTCAATAGGGATCCATCCGGCTTGATATACCTACTTGCGAGGCGGACGCATATAGTGCTATTCATGTCAAAACGCCCACCAACCTGATATTTATTACCAGGAACCATATAAACGATATGTTGGGATCTAAGCTTGTCATGCGGTAATGCTCATATTGGATCAACTGCCAGCCGCCACGGATGGGGTTGCAGGAGGAGCTGCTTTGGCTTTGATGGCCCGTTTGCTTCTACCTTTTGTAGAATAGACCACTGACAGTGAACACCAGATGCCCTATCACGCTTGCTTTGTTTGAACTGTGGTATATACTACAGACACTGTCTTCCTGAAAATCACCCTCCCCAAGCACAATGGACTTGGGCTCATTGATTACTAGTCAGATTGTGCAATATCACTCCCAACCCAGGTGAACCCTTTCAGCTAGCTCCTAAAATCTGTTGGCTGGCTCATGTCATTTTGACTAGATAATCAGAATTTAACCACCTGATCTCGACAGAATTTTCCTTCCCCTCCCTCTCATCATCCTGCTGCCGGACGGTTGATTCTCCTCTCTCATCCTACCTCATCTGCCCATATCATAAAACTTCGGTGGAGTAGCTATGGAGAACGAGGATGTTGATACCGGCCATGGAAGCATGGACGCCAATCACAATTCTGACGTTGGAGTTGTCTATGATCCCCATGTTGAGAGGGTTAGGCCTTGGTCCCCCGGAGTGAATCAACCCCCAGGGCACACCGATGATGGCGAGCTAGCCCACGACGGAGCCAATCCAAGCATGAGCATCAATCCAGATCCTGCTTCCGCATATCTGCCCGTCAACCATCCTGGGGAGGTTATGGTGGCGGAGAACACGCTCTGCCTCTCCCCCCTCCTTCCAGCATCTGAATACCTTGCATTCTTCGAGGACTGGTATAACCCTGACGTGCTTGATAATGACCTCGACCCCTTTTTGGATTATGCTTTCCCCGATCCCGCGGCCCAGGGACCGACCAACAACGTCGGCGACAGGGAGATGCCACCCGTTCAGCAGGGGACCGAAGACCACTGGGCCGGTGGTTGGGAGACTCTCGCAATTGGCGACCTCCCAGGTCTCGGTGCGCCAAGTGTGTACAATGCGTCGTACTCGGCACCGGTCCATAACACCAACCCCCAGTCGCTTCTGCTGGACAACTCAACGTACGGACCTTTCCAAGGCACCCAGGATAATCTCCCAGTATCTATTGAAGGCCCGTTCATTACGAAACAGTGCGAAGTCTGTCGTTGTATGCGGGGGTGGGATGTTAGTGTGGAAGTGTGTCCTTGTGGATGGAGTATCCCATGATCATTGGATCCAAGCCGCAATGAGGTTTTGCTTCTTGGGGGGACCGTTTGCCCGAGTTGCGAATTCCTGCCCATAGAGGATAAGCTGGCGCTGGGGTTATCTTTAAGAGCCCTGCATAATAGCTTGACCATTTCCTTGTGACTAACATATTCTGTGTGATTGATGAACTGTGGGTTGGTGGTTGGTGGTCTGTTGTCTTACACGTGCGGGTTATGTATTAGGGCTCGACCGCCATCTACGGAATTTTAGTCTCCCATAGTACAATACTATTAGGGTTAAGTTCATACCAATGCAGCTTTCCTTTTCCGTAAGTTGTAACCGGTGTGTCTATATCAAATCAGTATGGCGGAAGACTGCCCATGTTACAGTGCCGTCGCAGCATCGTATGGCGCCCATGATATTTTCCCAACGTGTGCTCAATTCATATTTAAGCATCCCAGTAATTAATGGCTATGTTGGAGGTTTTCTGATTATAGACCCAGCGTGCCCACTGAGGCCAAACCCTGCTCGTTGATTTAGGTGCAATCCCAGGACTGACCTTCTGAAATGCCGATCAGCTTGAGATAGCTTTACCCAGCAGTAAGATTTGGTATTTGTGGATCTGAATGTGCCATTGTGAATAGAGCTTGATGGGCTAATGGTCCTTCACTTCTGGAGGGCATTTATCTTAGAGGGCTGTTCTTGCCAAACTCATCGCTCCTCCTTCACCGTCACCTTCACCAGCGGTTTACGTTCCTGCCCACATGACATCCAATCACCAAGGCTTCTTAATTCCCAAAAGACTATTCGCGAGGAAAGGAACCTCGGACATGAAGATGGGAACAGTGAACAGTGATGGATGTCATTCCACCACGCAGACGTTGAAGCCCGATGGGGAAGGTGAGTTGGACGAAGCTTTGCTTGCTCATCATTTCCACTCGAGGACCTGTCGTTTGAGGACCTTCACACTGAAGGTTTGAATAAAATAGACACGAGAACCACGGCATCAGGGCGGCCGTCGCGGCCTCGGCCCCAGTCTGAGGAAGACGCAGGCCGCAACAAAAGAATCAAACGGAGCAACGACGACGGCGTCCCGGAATCGTTTCTATTGAATTCATTGTCCCTACCTGTCGCCGGACCTGATACGAGCCAAGATCCGACTACCGCTGCCCCGTCAGCTGCGGCGCAGGCTGGCGAGATAGCCACGAAGCCTTCCCCTGCTGGCTCGAGTACCGCACCGAACGAAGATGCTGGAAATGCTTCTGGGATAGCCTTCCAGTCCTGGCCGTTTAAGCCCTTGGGATACCTTTCGTACCGGCCTATATCCATGCCCATTAGCGTCGGGGTATGCAAATCGCAATAGTATCCCGGAATGCCAAAGCTGACAGCTTCCCAGATTAAGAACCCTGCTCAACGCTCACCCCTGCTTAGCCTTCCTGAGAAGATACAGTTGTTGATACTCCAAAAGCTCGAGCCCGTGGACCAGGTAACTTTGATGCTCACCTGCATTGAGCTCGCTGGCCTAGCATCCAAAGCGCAAATAGGCCCCCTCCTCGTCGGGCCACTCCTAGTTCGGCTGTTCGGGATACCGCAGTCCCATGTCGCCAGGATGCGCGGTGTTGGAGGTGGGTTTAGCCACAGCGAATATGGCCTGAAGCCCTGCGATACCTGTGTGTGGCTTCGACCCTGTCATTCGGACGCGTACAGGGCCGCACTGCCTAACGGAGTCGCTGGCGATGACTGGATTGCTGCCGTTGCTAGATTCTCCCTATCGACGAAGAGGATGTGCCCATTTTGTCAAGTGTTCAATATGGAATCTGCATTGAAGAAAAACTATGGTTATGAGGACAATACCACACCCATTTATGTCATCAGGCCCTTGCTGCACTGGCTCCTATTTTACAACGCACTCGATGGTTCGTGGGTATGGCCTCACGAGGCGATTGGGAGGGCGTGGGTCCATGTCTGACTACAAGGCTGTACGATGTATGTTTTTCTGCTGTGCATCCTAGATATTGTAGAGGAATTCAGGCGGTTGTTTTCTGATTGCCATCGTTTAGGTCCGTTTGGTCCGTGTTGACAAACCCTGACTATTAATGACCGTCCTTTGAACGTTGTTTGGGATGGAGAACTGTCTTTCAACTTCCAGTAGTTCATAGTACTCTAGATCCGGCCTGGTAGTGGCCTTGATTACAGGACAAGCTGTGAAGGAGCATATGAAACTGATCAGGCCCATCCTCACACCCCTTCACTTGCCAATATCAACACCATGAACAATGAATACAGGTCGTATATGCAAATCGGAGACGCCGTTCGCTCTGGGAGTGCCTATTTAATCACTCCCCTAGCAGTGTATTCCTTCTCCTCTTCACTACCCTGATTTTCTCCATCTTACTACTGGACACTATATTGCCCTCGTCCGTAGCCACCGTATTCAATCTCATCTTCACCGCAACAGAGATGTCATTCAACAGAGACCGCCGTGAAGGAAATAGACAACGCCACCGACTCCGCTCCAGGTCCGACGATACTGACAACAACACTCGCGCTTCTACGAGAACTGCACGTGGGAACGGCAGGGAGGACTCACCGTCTCTTAATCAGTATTGCGAGCAGATTATCGCGGAAATTCACAGGATTGGCGCCTTGCTTACAGCAGACCGAGCCTCGAACGACCCAGACAACCCAGGTAGGGAAGACAACGCAGCGGACTCACACGGCGCGGAGGGTTTGGTCGGCGAAGAAGGCCCAACTGGCGGACACACAAACCAAGAAGAGCCAAACAACAGAGAGCCAGGCAACAGAGGAGAGCCAGACAGACCAGAGGGCTCACAGCGCCCCAGACGCCCAGACTGCTCACGCTGCCGACGCTCTTCACGCTACTCAGACTATTCAGACCATCCACGACACCCACGCCGCTCAAGCCGATCACATAGATCAGACTGCTCAGACTATTCACGCCGTCCGCGCCGCTCACGTAGTCCACGGCGCTCAAGCAGATCATATAACTCAGGCTACTCAAACTACCCAGACTATTGGCGCCGCCAATATTCCCCACGCCGCTCAAGCCGGTCTTGTAACTCAGATTCTTCACACTGCCGACATTGCCCACGCCGTCGATACAGCTCAGACTACTCAGAATACCGAGACCCTACACGCTACTCACGCTACTCAAGCCGCCCACGCCGCTCACGCCGCTCAAGCAGAGCATACAGCCCACGTTACTCACGCTGCTCACGCCGTTGAGACGGCCCTGGCGACGAACGGAACGAACGGAACGAACGGCACCAACGGCACCAACAGCAATAACAGCATCAACAGCCCGTAGAGGCCTCACAACGCCCCGAGATGGAAATGAGCGCGCTGGAAAGGGCGGCTGGCGGTGATTTTGATGCTGCATTGGCAGACTACGAGGCCCAGGAACGTCGCCATGCTCAGGAACGTGCCCAAATGGCTCAGCAGCGTACCCTAACTCAGCAGACTGCCGATGATAATGACACAGGTTTCGTCATCAGGGAGCCCTTTGACTTCGACGCCTTCATGAAGAAGTATGGCGGTGAGGAGGATGATGAGCCTGAGCAGCCAACAGCTGGTAATGTCCCAGCGGACACTGGGGTGGAAAAGGCCAACCGTTCAAGTAATATCCCTGACGTTGCAACTGGTATTCATGACCCCAACGCACCCTTCTATATGGCTGGTGTTCCGTTCAAATGGGACTTTAACTGCATCCACCGTGATACAGTGTCTAACGCGAATCCTACAGGTGGTTCTCTCTGGCCAAATCCCGGTGAAGCTTTCAATCCACAAGACTATCCAATCCCTGATGTTCCAAGAAACCCTCCAAATGCCCTTTCATCAGTCCCTGCCGGTGGGAACTCTGGTGGAACAGGAAACCCATCAACTGGTGTTCGATCCAGAAATGCAAACCTCTTGTCGTCAGCACTGAATACAACGCCGGCTCCAACAGATCATGCATTTGCCCAAACACAGCAAAGCCATCCAGACGCCTTTCCTGCAGCGCCTACCAGTCGGGGCATTCTTGCAGCAGTCAATCCATTCACGGACAGTGGACGGGGACGGGACAATCAACGCGGCCCTTCGTCAAGACGCAGCAGTAGAGGCTTTGACAAGCTGGATGATATCGTTCTTGCTGGATCTGGACCACTGAATCAAGGCACCCCTTTCCAAATACCTCCTGGTGGAGGGCTCGTTCAACCGGGCTATCAATTTACGACAAGCGGGCTGAGCAATCAAATCCCTCCTTATCCGTCTGCCGCAGTGCGAAGTAGTGGAAATGCGGGACTGACAGGCAATCGACTTATCCATAATCGATTGATCAATCCAAGCCCATCGTCTTCGGTGCCTGTCGGTTCAAACCCGGCACAGACA
Source organism: Aspergillus sp. MA 6041 (assembly GCA_025768905.1). NCBI lineage: Eukaryota > Fungi > Ascomycota > Eurotiomycetes > Eurotiales > Aspergillaceae > Aspergillus > Aspergillus sp. MA 6041. The sequence continues at coordinate 358,717 of JAMFNV010000011.1, read as the reverse complement.
CGCAATCGAGTTACGACAAGCGGACTGAACATTACAATCCCTTCTTACCCGTCTATCGGTGGAAATATGGGACCGACAGGCAATCAATCCACGCTAAGTAGATTGAATAAGCCAATCGCATCTTCTTCGGCGCCTGTCCGTGCAAACCCCGGACAGACCAGCAATCAAGTTACGGGAAGTGGACTGAACAATCCGGATCCAAACACCCCATCTTCAACACCTGCCGCGCAACAGGTTAATCGTCGCAAAAGGCGAATGACCGCAGAAGAACTGGCAAGACGGGTAAAATCATCCCTCGAATAACGCAGTCGATATCGGACGTTGATGCGCAAGGGGCATCTATCGACGCCGAAGTTTCGAGGTTGATAGCCCGGATTGATGAGACGTTGAGTGAATATCCTCCTGATACTCATCTTGTCCCGCTGGTGGAGTATGAGGACCCTTGATATGCCTCAGGATGATTGTGGTATCGTTGTTGGGGCTTTGGACTGCAATGAGACGTATTTCGGCGGTCATTCGTTGATAGGGCTGGCTGGCTGGTGGGCTCTCGTTGGGCGATCGGTGTTTATCTTTCGGTTTATTTCTTGCTATTCGGCGTTCTTCGTGGTTCTAGGTATTCGGTTTGGTTTTATTTAGGAGATACCCTCGAAAGAACCTTGTTTTGTCAATTATTGTTAGTCAGTTTATCATGATCTGTGCGGAAATATATTCCGTGTTGATGCAGAGCGACGGGGCTGAAAGTCATAACAAGACAGGCAAAATGATACACGTTTACACGTATAATACACTAATAGAGACCGGCAGCATCGTTATTCTGCATCTAATTCAAGTAGCGCCTAGGCGATAGCGCCCTGACGGCAAATTGGTGGTGGTGATATGATGAGATGTCTGTCGGCGGACGACCAAGGACGAGATTTATAATGGGTGGCAGCCGCTGTATTGCAAAACGGAGGAAGGATGGGATATAGTAAGCGTTCAAAGAGCCTAGCCTTGAAAGGAAGCTACAGAGGGAATGGAGGAATTAGTTAGAGTCTGATATCCAGTGGGCAGGAAAGAAATGAGACGTACTTGACCCTGTGCATCATAGAAAGGAGTCCCTGATATGAGAATAAGAATGCTCTGAGCATTGAACCAGATATCGGAAACGGCAATTGACCCTGAAGTCTCAATCATCCGCGTATCTATAAGGGGAAGGAAGTACTGGGGATGCCAAAGACCGAAGCGTGACCCTTCTCAATCCAGATACGAGTCCACAAATGATGGCGAAGCAGAGCGGGCGTGGTGAACCTGTATGAACTGAAGGTAGCTCTGAGTCAAGGCCGCATCATACTAAAGCAATATTGCAAAGGGGGAAGTGGTCTGCCTCAACAAGACCGGCACAGAGACTTTGACCTGGGGGCAACCGAGCTTCCACCTCTGGCCCATAATACAGGCCTTGCGCTTTGACGTGGAGCAATAAAGCCAGTATCCGATCCGTTGAGTCTCGCTGTCCGGTATCTGGGCGGTGCACCAAGCCGCCTCATAATGAGGACGCTTTTTGATGCATCATTGGGCTGCTTGTCTAGGCCACCGTCCGCCTCCTCGTCTGTGAATGGGTGAGCCAATCCATCCAACCACAACGCCCGCCCCATAGGACAAAGAAGTGTTATGCTGCATATGATAGGTAGGCAATGGTAGAGCTCAAAGGGAAAGGAGGTCGTGATTGTGGGGTTTCCACCAGCCGTTTGGATACAGGAGGGAGGCTGGACACCCTGGTCTTTCTTGCAGCAGCGCGGCAAACAGATTAAATCCCAGATAACAGCAAACGGAGATGGAGCAATCGAAAATAGGCATAATGACGCAGTAACATACGCAGAGGCTGTTGAAGTTCGGCCAAGTTGATACGGCACGACTTGATATCTGTAGGACTTGATGTGCTGCTAGGGATCAAAGAATGCCCATGCGAAGGGAATTGTAAATGGTCTTTCCAGATAACGGGGACAGCTTTTGCAAACCCAGCCAGACCCCCTGGGCAGGGATTACGCAGAAGGTCAGTGGCTGCAGAGACGCCATGTTCTACCATGTCCTACCTCGCAGCCACATCCCTGTCAGCTCGCGTTTGCACCGGACATGCTCTGCATCATTCTCACCTTGTCACCTTTTTACTCGCAATCCCCCACATCTTCGCCACTTTGGTGCGATGGAACGGGCTACGACCGGGAGTCCTTGATGGTCTACATGGTACCCAGGAGAACGGTCTGGATAGCACCATCACTTCTGTAGATACGTCATGATCATAATGCCCCCGTAAGATATTGGTCCAGGGAAGGTCGTTCGATGATCAGCAGCAGTTCTTGTCCAGGCTCCGGATGGCCTTCGTCAATGTTGCACAAGTCGATATATCCAGCTTCATTTATGCAGGGTACTCTGGGCGTTGGCTAAACCATCGGAAAGATGCTGAATTGCCCCATTTCGTTTGAAACGAGCTGGACACATCGTCCTCTCCAGAACCGACTGCCTCCCACGTCCTGTTCATTCTCAAGACATAAAAACCCTGAAATCTCCGCTCCAGGACCTTTCCTTTTCTCTCCTCATCTTCTATATATCATATAGTTCTCGCTATTTACCTCTATTTTCGCCATATATACCAATATGTCACACAATGTGCAGCACTCCACCGTACTCCTGTGGCAGTCCAGCCAGCCCGATCCCGCGACACCGACTCTCGCTCAACACTGTCGGAGTACTTCACGATGGAATCAGCCGTGATTTCGAAACGCTTTTGATTCAGTCCACAGTAAGTTATGCCCCTCCTGTTTATCCTCCAACAAGACGACCCTGACACTGCATTTATACCCCATGGTGTAGACACCCAGAACCGCCCTGAGTGATCCCACCGAGAAAACATGCCATGCGCTGCGCCGCAGAAACAGTGGAGAGTTGAACCTCCGTTCAAAGCCTCAGTCAACGGGGCGAAGAGGTTCTCGACACGAGCATGGGCACACTGTTATCAGGACGCTTCCTCGAATTCTCACCGTCCTTTGTGGTCCTCCAACAACAGCCCAGAGAAGAAACGCCATGCGGCATCTGGTATCCCTCCGACTCCCAGACCAATACAAATATGCCAGGGGTATTGTACCTCTACACCTTTCATGTAAGGCACCCTCAATACTTGCACGGGTGACACTGCTGACTGTATCAAAGCTACATACCGTTTCCGTTTGATTCCACTGGTGTTCTTTATGATCAAACACTGGGCATTCACGAAGAGAAAGCCCAAAGGCACTCTGGCAGTGCATGAGTAGCGGCGCCGAAGCCTTTACCAACGAGTCTCCATCCCCTTTCCACGACCCCTGATGTGGGCTTGGGCCTCGATGGGAAGGATTTTGAGCAGAAGCCTTCTTCCTTAAGCTCAATGGTGATAGTATGGCGAGTACACCGCATTTCTGCAATTGAAGGAGGACTAGCTGACGCAAGCTGCCAGTTAAAACGGAATATGCCTACCAGGAATAGGGAAATCGCCATCTCGGACTGGATGGTCTTGACAGCAGCTCTGGATCGAATCATTATGCTGCTTCAGTATCTCAAAGGCACCCAGTCATATGCCGCTGCTGGTGGAACGCAACCAGCACCTTCGACGCGATGTCTTGCGCCTCCGGTGTCACCCAGAAGTAAGTTCATTCCTTCTACTCACCTATCTTGTTTCATGCAGATGAAGGCTAATTGAGGATGGACAGACCTCTCGTGCATTGGTTGGTCGCCCAGGATAACGTGGTTGAGTACGCATCGCCTGTCTTGAGGGTTCTTGAAGATAGGGTTATGTCAGGAATCCGCCTTCATATCCAACCGTCAAATACATCTCGCCCTGCAATGGACACTGTTGCACCTACAACAGAGATGCAAGCAAGAAGGGAAGCATGCGGTGCTTCCTCCGCCCTCTCGTCGCGTGACATGACCTCATTTCCTGGACTGTTGGCTGTCTTGATGCGGCCAGAATGATTTGCTTTCACATAGTCAGAGCACCTCCAGGTCTACAAAAGCTGGAAAGCCTGGCATTCCTTCTGGCAGACCCTACGTTCGAGGCAGCCTTTGGAGACATGACAGACGGCGCAGGATATTAACGGCGTTCGGAGGCGTTGGCGCGCTCTAGACACAACCGGAGAAGTGCGACCAAGCTTCCGAATGTTGCTGCTATCAAGAACGGGTGCGCGTTGCGTCCAGCAGAGCCAGTACAAAATGTCTTCGTCGAGTCCAGTTACTCTATCTCTGTCGCTCTCTCGTGCTGGACAGCAGGATTCTCCAATGGCATGGGCGTGTGAACAGCTGCCTCACACGAACATGTTTGTCGGAAATGGAGTCTACTCGACAATACCCCCTCTGTTCTGGGTATGTGTGGCCGTGTCAATACGTGAATTGTTTACCTGTCCGCTGACCTTTCTCCCAGTGCTATACCAATCGTGGTGCGACTTTACGGTCCAACTCGGAGCCCAACAATGCTTCGTCTGAGACGGTAGAGTCTACGACTGTAGATACCATACAATGCCAGGGCCTTCAGCATTTGCCTCAGGACGCACCTGAACGGTATACGCTTCTGGCGTAACTGTATCCTCGTTCTCACCATATATTGGAGGCAGTCCGACAGTGTTACAGCTTGACCTACGTATTATCATCCCCACCAGCTCACTTTTTTAACATCGCACGGTCTTATTTCAAGGAGGCAATCAACAAACTGTCGACACGCATAAGCCTCCCGTGTTGACCCGTGCGGAAGATTGGTCTGAGTCTAAGGACATATCTTCGAACTCAGGGAGTATGGAGTTCACACTCTGGTCGTGTCGCGGATGGACAGCACCCTCACGTTTCCTCCACCAAGGATGATTTCCATGACACCGTCACTGCCCAAGCAGGTCATCATCGTGACGGCGGTCACCATGGACCAAAAAGCACGTCTCTCGTCATCCGAGCAACCGGAACTGGTGTGCGGGGCTTTTGGGTCGAATGTCTGCTACCTCTGAACCAGATCAGAGGGATCGACTCTTGACACTGCGAATGATCAGAATGATAGGAGCGTTGCAGTTCCAGCAAGGCCAGCATGACCAACAAGCCCTACGCCCAAGGGTCGTCTGCTGCTGCTGGGCAACATGCAGCCACCAAGACTCCTCCGACGTCGATTCCAATGTTCTCGAGTTCTTATCAGCGTGATCAGCATCGCCGGACGCATTATTTCCCGTCATTACTACCCAGTTTCGAAGTATGTTCTGTTTCCCAGATAGCCTGCACCTCAATGTATCTGGTCGTCGGTTGTATGTCTATATTACAACTTCCGGTTAAAAGGATGGATGCGTCCACGTTGATGCGTCTGTCACGTCATCTCTCTCGCTTCTACTCCGTACCCTGGGCCTTTCCCAAAGCTGATCCGTGCACATCAGGTTGGGTCAGTCCAAGATGCCGACACTGAGGACTCTTGCCCACCCTGCCAGAGATCGACTCTGCAGACCTAACGTGTCCTTCGGATAATATCAAATGATGCCACTTGGGCGCGGCCTTCATTGACAGGAGAACCCACCTCCAAAATATTGCGGCCTTTCCCCCCTGACAATGGACCTTGTCTAACCAACTTGACACTTCATGGCTTTACGAAACTTAAAGGTGGGAGTTATGCCGTCGTGCATCTGATCCGCCACTTCACAATTGCCCTAAAGAAAGATGATCCTCCTGATCGGGGGTCCTATACCGGTGGAAATGCGAGAGACTCGCTCAGCCCTTGCAATCTCCATTCAAGGCACCTCCCAACGCGGATGGCAACGATTCCAGATCAGCAGACCCCAAAGTTTCATGTCTTTTGGGGCACCCATAGAAGACGGCAACAAGGAAGTCGAAGCAATATCCTCTGGCCTGTGGGAATGCACCGACTCGTACGTCAGTCTCTCGGGCTGGTTCCCGCCCACGACGAAGCCACGAAACAACAGAGGCAACGGGGAGTCTAGCATCAGCAGGACTTCACTTCGGACACCGCGCCCTGCGGCTGTTGTGTCTCGCATCAGTACCTGGGCAGTTCTGTTCTCCCTTGGTCTCATATCATATATCCATGCTACCAGCACCAGTTCGACCTTCTTTACCACCATGGGCCTTGTTCTTGAGCTGGGCGATGAACTATGAAAGGCTGGACCACCGCCCTGCCTTTATTTGCATTAGCCGATGCCGACTATGCTGGGTGCATTGACACTAGACGTTCCACAACGGGATGGGCATGGAGGTGATGTACAACTACGCTCGCCCTTGTGCAGGAACAACTTGCGGGATGATACCAGCAGCTCACCCCATCTTGCGCGACTGAGCAGAAGGAAGGTGAAGCAGAAGGAGCCACAGAAGAAGCCACAGAAGAACATACAACCAGCCCAGGTCCAGGGCTGGTCCCGGGGTTTGACGGAATCCAGGTGATGTCCTGGCTACTGTGCACCCTGCGAGCCATGGCAATCATGCGACCTGGTCAGTTAAAGCAGTCTGTAACACCCCTGCCTTGTCGTTTCGGAAACAAACTCCCAACCTCTGGGCTACGTCGTTGTTGTTACAACGACTGAGTATTGAACATTGCAAGTATCACCAGGCTGAAGGGCACCCGAATGTCCTCTCCGCAGGCGCCCGGAAATGCGTTGTCAACAGACCCCATTGTGTCTCATGAAGCTCATCGCAGTATCAGACTTGGAATGATGCGGCTGTCCGATATTGCCGACGGTCTGCTCTCTCCCAGACCCGATGTTCGTCCCTTCCGCCGTATTCTCACGGTGTGGTCAATTTCTGGTGTCCAGGGCCTTGGGATTCAACGCGTACTATACACTAGGAAGTGCTCCGTGAGCCGTGACTGGCTTCCCAATACCTCAATATAGCTTTCATCGAGCTGGCAAACCAGCGTTGCTCCTTCGGTAATAGGGCTCTTTTGGGCCATTTAAAACTCGCCGCTGAGGTATCTGAATTTCCGCCTTCGATCTGAGGATGGATTTCACCAATACGGCCCCGCGCCAGTTACGGGGTAGGCATTCGATACATCTCAAGGCGATCAGAGACATGAAAGCAATTGGTATACGCAGACTAGATGAGCCTCCACGGCTTGCGGTTTGTGAAGCAAAGCCCAGTGGAAAGGCCTCTGCTGGTGGAAATCACCTAACTATATCAGGCGCTGCCAACCAAGAACACAGCGGAGAGCACTGGGACACCTCACTCTTGATCGAACTTATGCCCCAGGGTTTCACAACGAAGGACAGGGGGTTGGGGTGAGCCAGGTCTGCACGAAGGGCACTGATGCCTGGGTATTTTGGCTTTCCAACCAATGTCGGTTACATGATGGACAACTGCCTCAGTTTCCTTTCTGCCCCCCCTCTGCATGAACCCACAGAATTACGGGACTTGACCATTGCCTCGTGCTGGACATTGCGGCACCGGCTACACCACCTGCTTCCAGTGCTGCACATGCTGCCAATTGCCTGTTGACCAAAGCTATGGTGTATCCTGGACCAGCCAGAAAGCGAGTTTCTCAGCCAGGGCAGCTGGACAAGCCTTCTCCCCGACTTCCCAGGGGCAGAGAGCCTTGCGTCGGCGCCTCAGCGGGATTCTCTTCCAACCACACCAACGTCGTCTTCCTGGTTTCGTGGCAGATATCCAGAAACGAATATCCGACAGGCAATCCCAACCATAACAAACGACCCTATTCTACGGCCACATATCCTGCTGCTGTGTGCCGTCGCAGCGCTGAGGACCTAATCATGGCTGCGGGACTAGTATTGGGGATCTATACAATCAGAGGTGCCCGGTCGACTGCCCCAGAGCAGCCAGTATGCAATATGTCGCTGAATGACACAGTTCCCGGTATATTGTTGCGCATACCATCGCCTAATTGACTACTATGGCTGCATTTTCTTTGGCTGCATGCCATGGCCGAATCACCGCACGTTCAATTCAGACTCCCAATCTCGGTCCGACGGACTCCGACAACGAGCCAGACGATGACACGAGTGTCAGTGCTCCGATGTAGATATCGATATGAGCCCGGGCAATACGCGATCTAGCGACTTGGATGTGTTTTCAAGTGCGAAGCAGGAATCGAGTCGGGCAACATACCCAGTCCAGTGGAAGCCACGTCCACGGCAGAAATCATCTCCAACATCCAGGCCAGATACCAACGCCGCTGCACTCTTATGTTCTATAATCAGGCATCAACAGGAACCGCAAGCCAAAGAACCTGTCGTAACGGAGATTTACCGGACTGTGTCGAGTGAAGCATTCCAACTAAGTCACCCCGAAGGCATGGTCCATCTTATGCATCAGGGGGCGAAGAACATCCCTGCTGCGTGTTGCGCCTGTCTTATTCGCACTATCAAAGCACTGATCTTCTCTCTGATATACAAAGGTCTATCGTGCGGTATTATTTGTCGCTCCTGCTGGATCCATGGATGATGTATCTGATCTAGCCCTAACCACCGCGAGCTCTCTTGTTATTTTCCATTCCATCGTGCACACCATCGTTGACCACATCCCCGAGTCTATGCTGGATCGTCTAGGCGAGGGATTGTTATCCTCCTCGCTTTTTTGATTTGGGGTCTCATCCCGGCTTCAAACAACCATGCCCCCATATTCCCGATATAAACGCGAATTCGAACTCATGGTCAGCCATGGTCCACTGGGCTGCAATGTCCGCCTCCGAGCAACATGGGTGCAACCTCCTGCAGTAATAAACTTCAAACAGCTGTCACTCTCTAACCACCGAGGCCAATACAACGCGATTGTCGCGACCGGGAAAGAGGCCTTGTGGATCATATATCTGCTTACAGAACATGGATCCACGGGTTTCATCCCAATGGAGTTTCTCTGACAATGAGCCACTATCAACCTTCCAAAATGACATGGTTCCCCGGCGGTTGGAATATAACCCCATTCGCAAAGTTACCGAGAGCACTGCAGGCGTTTATAACCCTTGTCCAGCAAGGGAGTGCAGGCCACGCTGTGAAACTGATATATCCGGACGGATGCCCGCCCACCAAGAACGTTTGATAAAACATTTGCTCAACACACGTACATGGATCCTCACTCTGCATCAGTATACGCGGAACCGGTATTTCAGCAGTTACACCTTGGACCGGACGTGGCAATGACATGGCTAACAACAAGCCCTCTCTCTCCAGCTCCATGGAGCTGGCACAGAACTTTTACATGGATGGTCCTCGCGCCCATGTTCCAACCTCACTACATCTTGCTTGGTTTGCTATATGTGCAACGACGGGTGGCTTCTATACTCCGGCTTCCAAACAGAGGCAATCCAGGAAAACCACATAGACTGGGCAGAGGAATATGACCAACAAAAGACGCAGCACTCGCAGTCAGCAGCGACATCGTATGTCTCATCCTTATGGTGGTACACCGCTCTAGAAACAGACCAAGCGAGATACGAATGGGAAGTGCAGCGTGGTCAACACTATCGGGATCATGCTGTATGTGTTCAGCGTGCCATCAGCCATATTCGATATGACTGTGGGCTTGCTGCCTTGTCCGTGGCCTCATTGCAATCCAGTTTTCCTTCAACTTCTATTTCGTTCGCCACTGCGTACTTCCTCGGGGCTCTCCAACAGTGTCCTCTGACGAGCCACCTTTGTAACCAACCCCCTGCGCTTACTCTGCCCGGCTGCTGTTTCCCAATGCGTCTCAATACCATGTCCGTCCCCAAAGTCAGTCCAATTCTTGTTACGTCTTGGGAACGCTTCATGCAATACATATACTCGGTATTAGGAAGGAGATGATGTCTGAGGATGATCTGCCATTTCAGGATCAAGATCAGAACGCGCCGATTACCTATCCCTATAAGGCCGAGACTAATTTTGGGCGTTCGTTCGAGGGTTGCAAGGGCTTCAGCTGGGTTGGGATATTCGTCTCCAATGACAAAGCCAGGGACGGCGTATGCTTGGGTCTTGAATGCAGAGTTCGAGGTTCAACAGTCCGGGTGATGGTGGTTAATCACCCAGTGCCATTCAGACGAGTGCGTTGAGAGGCCTTAGGGTTGTTGAGCTCTCCCTCTCGAATCCTCCGGCTATGCAGATCGGTTGTCATCTCTCCACGCGACACACATGATTGCCTACACACGCGACAGACGCATTGCTCACGGCTCCGTTCAAATGCTCGATGCAGTGCGACTCGGAAATGCTAGGTGCGCTGATGATGCAAATGGACGTGCGCCGTCTGCTATCGCACTTTATACAACCGGGCCGTCGAGTGTGCGCATGCGCTGAGGATTACCAACTCGAAGGCAGAAATATATGAATCTCACCTGCCACGCTTAGAGGGTTTATCTAACAATGCGTCGCCCGCTCCCTATATCCACGGTCTTCATATCGAACATCGCCAAGCTTAGAGGCTCAACCACATATATCCGAATGCTCTTCCGCTTGTTCAGAACGCTTCGAACGTGGTTGTGAGGAGATATCTATTCAGATGGGTACATTCTATTGTCTATTTTAATTACTGTGACTGACATTTTTGTCCACGCAGCTATACGGCTACATATCCCTCTGCCCAAGATACGACATGCGCATATCCTAAGCATTTCCCATATCGTGCCAAGTTGTCAAAATCCCACCCTGCTGTGTGGCGGGCTCGTCCAACACTCCAACTTCGGCAATGCGCAAACTAGGGGGTCTGATCTTTCTCTCTAATCCCAATCGGCTTGCCCTACCTCTGCCCTCGTATCCACGCAGACCGTCTCCCCATTATGCACAGCGCGCATTCCGCATCAGAATACAGAAGGGCACGCGGAATCCAAGACCGTAGTTTCAGCCAAGGATCTGACCCCGGCAATGTTAAAGACCGTAACAGTGAGACGTCGTTACTGCGTACCTCGCCGCTACCATGTCAATGTCGTTGAGGGGCTTGGTGCTGCACGTTGTTCAGTTTCACGGTTCCGCTGTGTTCATCGCTGTTCCTCTAATTCAATAACAGCGCACTTCTCCTGCACGGCTTCAGACACTGTGCCACAGAGCCCCCAACGGAATGGGAGGACAACGACGACATTCGCGAGCATCCGGCGCTGATCCTTTATCATGCCTGGCATGTCCGTTCGGAATCTACACGCTGGCACCACTATCCCGCCCAAGTGATCATGAAACCCTTGACTGTATTTGTTGTCGGTCCGCTCTTGCAGGATCTGAAGAGCCTATTCGCGTATCTTCAAGGGCAGGAGAGCGCATCACTGTGCACTGGGTGCTTCACTCCCAATCCTTGGCAAGATAGCACTGGGGGATAACTACATTTTCCACATAGTCCCTGTACCCCGGTTGCTACAAAGACCAGGCAAGTGTACGGATCTCCCTCCCCTGCCTCTCCACAGCATTGTCTCGGTAACGGAATTTGGTTCGTCGATGGCTTCCCTCTCCTTACTATTTTTCGGGGCATTGATGCGAGAGCTGGGGTTGCGATTGCGGGCCGGCTTTTGCCGCTCTGATACAGGGAATTCCAATTGTGCCTTTCTGTCCAACTGTGTCTGCGTCCGGCACTACGACGCAGTATCTGGCTACTACAGGCAGGTGTCGGGCATCCCTACGGCTATACTGCGACGCAGTCCTACGCGTTGAAGCATGGCAAGACCGGTTCAGCCTGAGGGCTCATGCATTCCAGATGTCGATCGATGTCTTGTTGCTTGGGCTGGGCCTGCGTCGTGACAACCAAGGCGTCGACGACATGTTCCGGTGGACTTCGGTGCGGAGGAGCTGTATACACCTGGAATGTGGAACCTTTGATAAAGCACTGGAAGCCATATCTCGCCATCCCTTACTGCGGCGCAAGATGATCCCAAGCAAGCGTACACCAGTCCTTCCACGGGCACCACCCCACCGAGATACATTATCCCCCAGAATCCTCCAGCGGCAAGAATGGCGGACAAACCACGCGTGCCCCCTAGCTATAGTGCCTCGCCGAAGTATGTGTTTCGGGAGAGATTGCTGCAACCAAAGGGCAGTTCTCCGCATGTCATGTAACACGAGCATAGTTGAAGATCTGCAAAGGGATACAATTCATTTATTTACTCCGCAAAAGCGCATACCCAAGCCCCAGTTTGTCGATCGCTGGCTCTCTCTCAATGCATGAATGCTGTACTACATTCTTCCCGGGTCATGTTCCAACCCTGTAAGCAGTCTGTAGAGAAGTATGAACAGCACAGTATCCGCATATAAATACCCCCGGGGACCTTATCTCTTTTGTTACTGCCATCAACAATCCATTTGTCTTAACTACTTCCAAGCTCTCATCTCACCACAATCTGCCAATATGAAGCTCCTCTACTCCATCGTCGGCCTTCTCATGTTCAGTGGCATTACTCTTGCTGCGGAAGGGGCCCAAGCCGAAGCACAAGTGTGCTGCACGGCGACGCGAGACTGCAGGCGGACAGGGGTATTCCGGCAGTGTACAGTAGGTTACCCACTGGCCCCACGAGCAAAGCATGAAAGATTTCTCACGAATACTATAGACTTGCGAGGATGGCACAAAGGGGACACCCTACTGTGGAAAAGGAGGTAAGTGGTCTTCGCCCGTGATGAATCCATGGTCTAATCTACGTCCCGACAGAATGCAACGTCTTTGGATGCAACTGCGACGGTGGCTGCCGTTAAACACGAACAAACTGGTCTCCGGGCCTCGTTCGCTAAGGTATCTACTACCTCTGCGCGAGAGGCTAGAGACGACCTTCGTTTTTCGCGGTCTTGCGCTTTGGAATGGAAGTCGCTTGAAAGGCTTGTCTAGACGAGCCTTGTCTTCTGTTTCACCTGTTCGCGAGTTCAATGAGCCTGTTTGTTTTGATTTGGGGATGCCTGATTGGTATACTGGCTGTTGGTTCTGTCGATGCAATGTTGATTAGATCTAGCTCTATCCAATTGACCTAAAGATTATTGCAGACAATAATTGCCGGTCACCACGGCTTCTAAATAAAAATAACTTCCAGTTTCTATTAGACACTGAGTGTCCAGTTGAACTATTTCATCTCTCCACAAAACCAACAGTCATACTAATCAATTCGTCGGAAACGTCGGATATCCCCAGTCTCTCCCACCAGCAATCAACCGGGAATCCACGCCCTCCGTCCCACTGCTCACATACAACACCTTCGCATACGATCTCTGAGTCCAATACTGATACTTCACACCCTTAGGGATAAACGCAACATCTCCCGTCTCCAACCGCGCAACCGGATACGCCCCAATCTTCACCAGTATCGACCCCTCAAGAACCTCAAACGCCGATGCCCCAGGGCCACTCCATGTCGGCACCGCTGCTGCTGTCCCATTCTGCCGACTCAAGATGATAGTCGATAGTGTGAAATTCCTATCCTGGGACTGGTCATTTGTAACCAACGGCTGCACGATCTGGTACGCGCCGTGCCGGCTGTTCAGGTACTTCGGTCCGTAGTTGTTCGCGATGAAGTAGGGTTCGCCCGCGGCGCCGAGCGGCGTTGGCGTCGTTGTGTCTATTGAATGCCAATCTTCGGTAGCAGGTGCTGAGCCGTTAGCGAGGTCTCGACGGGGCTGGAAATCGGGTTGGGCGTGTACGTCGAAGCGTTGCAGGCTGGATATGATTTCGGAGTCCGGGCCGGCGGACGAGGATTCATCGCTGGTTGACTGCGGGACGTATGGCGTGTTGGTTTTAGAGGAGTGGTTTGTTCCCAGGTAGTAAAACAGATCTCTGGTAAGTTGTTAGTATACAATTTGTCTGGATAAGTCTTGATGCTGTCTTACTCGAATCCGCCTGGCGATATCACTCCAATCATCTCGGTGTCAGGGTCGAGGATCTGGAAGGTATGAGTTGTATTCCGCGGCACAGAGCCATAGTCGCCCTGCGTTAACAGTCTAGCCTGCTGCTCGCCGTCTCCATGCTGGGCCCATAGTTGGAAGCGGCCCTTGAAGTTGAAGAAGTTCTCATAGTGCGCCTGGTGGATATGGGGGAGGACGCCGAGGGAACCGCTTGCCGGGGCATTTGTGCTCATGAGCGTGAATGCATTGTCTGACGAGGGTCCTGTCACGGTGAAGCGATACAGCTGGTTCCCAATTGTCACAGCGTGCGAATTGGCGTAGTGGGGGAGGATATAGGGCCGGGGCGAGGAGGGCGCAGTCTCGACATACAAGTCCGACAGAGACTGCGCAGCTGCCAGAGGAAGCAGAGTCAGGAAGAGCAGATTCATTTTCGGGATGGCACTCTGAGTCTGATCTTTGCAGGGACAGTCGGCCGTTTTAATAGCTGTCCAAGCTGTTCTTATTCTTGGAATCCAGACCCACTCGGCCGGAAACTGCAACAGCCGGCGTCTCCATCATCGGCACAGCAGACTCTCCTGTCGTGCTTGCCAGAGTCCGGATATTCCGAGCAGCAATTGAGATACTCTCGGTAGCCACCGGCTTGCCCTCATGGGTCGGTCTAATGCCTCCTTCTGGTACCGATCGTCACTGTTCTGCATAAACCAAGTCCATTCCGCAATAAAACGCCATGTCATTGCTACGGCTGAGGAATACTAATGATCCCTCGGTCGGAACTACCCCGAGGGTGCATCAGAGTGCAGTCTTCCACAAGACGGACGATATATGATCTCCTATATATGCTTTCTTATAATTTATACTCTAATTTTTTTACTAACAATAAATAGAGAATGCTTTTCGTATAGTAAAGATACCTGTAAGAAATACTATAAGTATTATCTTATTTCTAGTTGTATTCTAAGAGTCTACCAGGAAGAAAACTCTATTAAGAATAAAAACAATTATCTTAATAAAATTAAGGATTTATAGTGCTAGTATATTAGCTTATATATAAAGTAAGAAAAGGTTGGGCAACAGGAGGTTGGCCCCAGCACAACAACTAAAATCCTGGGAGTGGTCCTAGATCAGGAACTCCGATTTAAGGACCATGTTGGAAGAGTATCAAGGCAGTGCAAGCGCTATCCAGACTGAGAGGACTGACAGCTCATGCTATATGCCAACTGTATGGAGCATTGGTGGTCCCAGCAATTACTTATATAGCTTCAGCTTGGATATCTATTAATAAGAATGCCGAAATCTCTAATTGGATCACAAAACTATTAGAGATAGTTCAGAAAACAGCAGCCCAAGTTATTATAGGACTCTTCGAAACTGTATCAATCTATATAGCAGAAGCTGAAGCCGGGATTAGCCTACTGGACATCCAAGTTAGGAGAAGGACTATCAAGCACTGGATTAGCTGCTATATACTCCCGCATAGTCATCTATTCCTGGAAATACAGAAGGGCAGTAATAAACCAGAATGGGAAATATCAGAACCCTGGCCAGAAATCTGTCCTATCAATGTGTCTTGGTTTATTAATGCTTTGTTCGATGTCTCCCATATCAGGGACTAATTCTGGCGTGCAGGCCCAACCTTAATTTGCAATCTCTGGTTCACGTAGGCCAGCCTCGAGACGAGGAGCTGGAGCTTTACCAACAAGAAATCATTGCAAGTTAATACGCTGGCGGGTGCCACCGTAATCATTCGGAAGCAGGCGAACTCCGCGCCCAGAACACTCGCGACCATCCGGGCCTGTTGATCCAGCCAACTCCAACCCCCACATGAACTTGACATCGCCAGACGATACTACAGCGGCGAAGTCCGTCTTCCAATCGAGCAGGTGCAGCCTTCACACCCCGCGATATATTGCTAGGCCTGCCTCTTCTGGTACCGCCATGCTAACCCTTAATTTCCGGGGCATCGGTCAGGATATATCAATCTGCGCTGTCCTCGAGATGGTGGAGTGATCCAAGCAGTGAGTCTCGATCTGCATCTTTTTTCATTATGTTGCTGAACTGTTCCAAGTTTTCTGTGGGGTTGCCTGCATTCTGGTTGTATCTTGCTGCATTGCTTCATGCTTGCGGCAGTATGGCCATGGCATATCCATACACCGTCTATCGCGGTACATTTATCCATCTCCCCCGGCTTAGTTCGAGTTCGGCGAAGCCAGAGCTTGCTCGAAATCAAGGTGCCCTGTGGGTCTCTTCTGACGATGGCCGTATCAAGGGATATAATTGGCAAGTCCGCGATGATGCCAGCTTCCAATCGTTTCTGTCTCGCCACGGCTGGACTGATGCCGATGCCACAACCAAGGACAATGCCAATTCATCCACCAAAGTCAAGGTTGTAAAGTCCAACGATGAACGACACGAGTTCTTCTTTCCCGGCTTCATCGGTATCTCCTATCTACCTCGCTGACGACCTGCCAGTACTGACCGTGTAGACACCCACATCCACGCGCCACAGCTCCCCAACATTGGGCTGTTCGGATCCGCAGGCCTGCTGGACTGGCTGAATGAATACACGTACCCAGTAGAAGCCAGCTTCGAGTCCAACTCGCAAGACACAGACCCCAGTCACACGCCCCCCGAGGGCCTGCGCGTCTATGATCAAGTCGTCGCTCGCACTCTTGCCCACGGCACAACATGCGCTTCTTACTTCGCCACCATCCACGTCCCGGCCACCAACGCCCTCGCAGCACTCTGCCACGCCCACGGCCAACGCGCCTTCATCGGCCGCGTCTGCATGGACAACCGCGATCAATGCCCGTCTGACTACGTTGACCAGTCCGCCGACGAGGGTTTCAATGCAACAAAGTCGACAATAGATTACATCCAGGCCCTAGACCCGAAAGGAACCTTGATCAGCCCAATCATCACCCCCAGATTCGCCCCAAGCTGCTCAAACCACTCCCTCGATGGCCTCGGCAAATTGGCCGCATCTTATAGCCCGCCCCTGCACATCCAAACACATATTTCCGAGACAACCGACGAGATTGATCTCGTCCATCAACTGTTCCCGGAGGCAGCCAGCTACGCCGACGTCTACGACAAGGCTCACCTGCTTACCTCCCGCACCATCCTCGCGCACGGGGTGCACCTCACTCACGACGAGCGGACTCTCATCCGCGAGCGCGGCTCCAAGGTCGCGCACTGCCCAGCGTCAAACTCCGCCCTGGGCTCAGGGCTTGCTCCTGTCCGCATCATGCTTGATGAAGGCCTCACGATTGGTCTGGGCACGGATGTGAGCGGCGGGTACAGCCCCAGTATCCTTGAAGTGGCCCGACAGGCCTGCCTGGTGTCTAGATTGGTTGGGTATAGCACCGACTTCCAGCAGATGACGACGGGTAACTCAACATCGACTGGCCATGAGAGGCTTTCTGTTGAGGAGAGTCTTTACCTAGCCACGCGCGGCGGCGCAGCAGTCGTCGACATGGCAGATGACATTGGCGGTTTCGACATGGGGATGATTTGGGATGCGCAGCTGATTGAGCTGGGTGCTGTGCAAAATAACACCATAAGCCCGCTTGATGTAGCGCGTGTGGATGGCCTCGCTGGTCGGAGCCTTGCCGAGTCTGACTCTGGTCCTGTGGGTAATGTTGGCTTGTTTGGAAATGAGACTTGGCAGGAGCAGATTCAGAAGTGGATGTGGAGTGGCGATGATCGGAATGTGAAGAATGTGTGGGTTCAGGGCAAGCTGGTGCATACCAGGAAGTAGTTGTATGTTTGTTTTGAGTAGCTGCAGTGTAGTACATTGGCTGACAATGTCCGCGTT
Source organism: Aspergillus sp. MA 6041 (assembly GCA_025768905.1). Lineage (NCBI taxonomy): Eukaryota > Fungi > Ascomycota > Eurotiomycetes > Eurotiales > Aspergillaceae > Aspergillus > Aspergillus sp. MA 6041. The sequence continues at coordinate 341,146 of JAMFNV010000011.1, read as the reverse complement.
CTGTGATAATTACTTACTAGGTACTTGATAATTACCTCAGGCTACTTAGGGTATACTTAGGGCATGCTCAGATCTACTTAGTAAAAGCAGCAAGGGATGAGTATCAAAACAGAAAAAGAAGACCATCACCCTGGCTAGAAAATCAAGTATACGTGTTCGACACCACCAATCCCGGATACTCAACTTCCACTTGCCATTGCTTCTTAATGCCTCAATCATAATGAGCCTAGTTGAACCTGCCGTCGGCACAACATCGGCGCAATGAAGACGTTGTGACGACGACTGTGGGGATCCGCAGATCTTCATGCTTAAGATTAAGGTACAAGATATGAACGCCAATTATTCTGCTGCTCTCTACCCACCCCGGAATTATGTTGCTCTGCCCAGTCGGATATCCCGTACAGCACTCTTGTGACCTCATGCATCGTCGAGACGTGATCTTGGATCCCGACTTATGGAGCAGAGGTATCTGGCTCTTATCAACCGGCGTGTCGCAACCCAACGTGATATCCCTACTCATACCCGCGAGTATCTCAGTATACCCATCAATGATCTAGGGACATGCATGCAATCACCTGGCTTCAAATTCTCCTCCTCCTCCCAATAGCATCATGCACCTTCCAAAACCCTGCCAACACAGCCCGCGTTAAATTCCGCTACTGGCTCCCAGACCCCAGCGTAAACACGACCACAGTCGAAAATGATATCCAATCCGCCGGCTCAATCGGCGCCGGTGGCGTCCAACTCCTCCCGCTATACAACTACGGTGGATCCTTAGCGGCGCCCCCGTCCGGCGCAGACTGGGCTACCTACGGCTTCGGGACGGAGGCTTATAACCGCGTCCTAAAGGCCTCGCTGCAGGCTGCGAAGGATGCAGGCATGGTCCTTGATGTTACTTTAGGGCCGAATCAAGGACAGGGTGTTCCTGCGGAGACGACGGATCAGGGATTGCATTGGGACTTGGTATGTTCCTTCAAAAATGCATGATATATTGTGACTGACAAACAGCTACTAGGTGCCGTTTAACACTACTGTCCCTCGCAGTGGTTCGTATACCGGCAGGATTCCTGGATGGGGATCGGGGGAGCTGGTTTCCCTCGTTTCAGCGGAAGTCTTGGCCTCGTCGGTTATCCAGAACCCAGCCAGCGCGACCTTCAGTACACCATCGACCAACTCTACGAGATTAGTGCTTCGAAATGCATCTCTCACAGACCATACCGATAAAGTCCGTCGTGATGGAACTGTGGAGTTGCGATTTGATACAAAGTCTACTCGCCACCTCTTCGCATACTACCAGTACCAAGATCTGGCAAAGAACCTGGACATCGAAACAAACACTACAGGAAGCATCTTCGACAATGGCTCTTACATTGTAGACCACTTCAGTGCCCGCGGTGCACAAACCACGATTGACTTCTGGGAGGAGCATATCCTCAACGACTCCGAGACCAGACAGCTTCTACCCGAAGTAGCGAAGTATGCCTGGGAAGACAGTATCGAGGTGGAGTCCAACATCTCCTGGACACCCTCGCTGCCAGAGAAGTTCCATCAAGTCGCCGGGTACGACATACGGAAATACCTCCCCTTAATCCAGTTCGGCAACAACAACCCCGGTGTGCAGCCATCCTACCCAGGGGATATCCAATGCGTTCTCGACACCCAAGACGCCGGTCAGGGCGTTGTAAATGACTACCGCGAAGCCCTAGCCCAGGGATACCAAGAATACCTAAACACAATCAAGGGCTGGACATCCTCTCTCGGCCTCGAATACTCCGCCCAGATCTCCTACAACCTCCCGCTGGATATGGAATCGAGCATTGCACACACCGACGCCCCTGAATGCGAGAGTCTCGCCTTCAACGACAACATCGACGGCTATCGCCAGTTCTCCGGGGTCGCGCATGTCGCGCAGAAGAGCGTCATATCGAACGAGATGGGCGCGGATATTCGCACGGCATTCAGGCTGTCTGTTGCGCATTTGCTCTGGCAGATTAACCGTGCGTTTGCGGGAGGCGTGAACCAGGCTGTCCTGCATGGTCAAACATACTCGGGGAATTACTATGACACGACATGGCCGGGGTATGCGTCGTTTTTTATGCTGTTTGGGGAATCGTATAACGATAAGCAGCCTGCTTGGGAACATAGCTATCCTGATATGATTGCGCATGCGAGCAGGAATCAGTTTGTTTTGAGACAGGGAATGCCGAGGACGGATGTTGCCTTTTTGAATAAGGATTCCGTTACGGATCCTCAGCTCGGGACTGTTTATACGGGCAGTGATCTTGTTGATGCCGGGTATACGTACAGCTATTTGTCGCCGGATAATCTGGATATGGATGATATTCGGGTTGGGAATGGTCTTCTTGCACCGGAGTCTCCGGCGTATAGGGCTATCGTCGTTACTGATCATCAGAACGTCACATTGGAGTCTGTGAAGAAGCTGCTGCAGTTCGCGCAGGCTGGACTTCCTGTTATTCTCAGCGGTGGGCTGCCGGGGTACTATCCCTCTGGGAATGCCAGTGATACCGTCGCTAGACAACACGCAGTTACAACTGCTCTTCATAACCTACAACAAACCGAGAACGTCTATACCACTGGCACAAACAGGGTTTCCCAACGCCTAACAGCCGTAGGGATTCATCCTCGCGTCCGCATCCAAACGAACGGCACCTGGTACCCGGTCTACAGAGCAGACAACGCAACAGGTATAGACTACGTCTTCCTATTCTCAGAGTCCGCCTCCAAAGCCCTATCTATGGGCAGCATTACAGTTCAAACCACGAAAACGCCCTATATCCTGAACAGCTGGAGTGGGAATCGTTCTCCAGTCGTGCATTACCAGGTCAACAACAACGGCACAATCACAATCCCACTGACACTTGCCGCGAACCAGACAGCATTACTGGCATTCAGTAACAGCCTCAAGAATACAATTGACACCCCGGCAACTCATGCAGTCTATCTCCCGGACTCTGTCATCGGGTATAACTATACCAAAACCGCTGGACTGGCCTTACACGTCAGTACCGTCCACCGTTCATTAAACTCGACTGTGCAGTTATCAAATGGCAAAACGCACCATCTCCCGGTCTCACCATCACCTGCGCCATCAGTACAACCGGGAGGTTCCGGGACAAAACCATTCACACTCTCAAACTGGACCCTAACAGCCGAACACTGGGCCGCGCCCGCAAACCTCTCCCACGCGGATATCCCAGCCGTGAAGCATAACACAACGCATTCATTACACGGAACGTTTATTCCATCCTGGCTTGATATTGCGGGACTGAAGAACGCCTCCGGTGTGGGATATTACCGCGCTGGATTTCAGTGGGATACTACCGCCATGAATGGTAGTAACGGTAGTAATATAGGAGCATATATTTCCCTCCCTGCCGTCTCACACGGGCTGCGAGTATACGTCAATGGACATCGACTTGACGGGATTGATTTGAATAGACCGCTTGCTGATATGGGACCCTACCTTACGTCCGGGGTGAATGTGGTGGATGTGATTGTTCCCACTGTGATGTGGAATTATATCCGCGGGTTGTATGGTGATATTGAGATCGCAGGGTCAGCGCCCTTGTTGACCACGACGGGGCCTTTGCCGAGTCTTGCTGAGACCGGGCTTATTGGGGAGGTAGAGGTTTGGCCGTATGTTGTTAGTTGGGTTGATGTTTAACTTCTTGTATATATTCTGTTTTCTAGAAAGAAATGCTATGCTATTATTATTTTTATTATGCATTATATATCGTAGCAGCAGGTGGAGTCGCAGGTTACATAAATCCCCATAGATTCCTCCATCCCTTCTCCAGGATGTCCTTGTCTCTAGCTGTAGCCAGATCGTGAATCTCGTCCAGCTCCCGCAGTTTCTTCTCGACGGAAATGAAGTTCGATAGGTCTTCCAGTTTCCATTGGACATTTCCCCAGTTATTGTATAATTTAATACCCAGCCATAGTGGAATGAAGCACAGTATCTGACAGTGAACATTAGCATTCCCTGGGACAATGGTCTAGAAATGTTATACTCACCGATAAGTAGGCAGACAAAAACCTCGGGGATGCCCAGTTATGCCACAGAGCAGAACCATCCGCAACGGCAAGTACAAACAGGCAGCCGAATAACGCAAGGTACATTGTCATGGGCTGTCCGTGCGAGCGCCAAGGGTAAAGGTCTTCTGTGCCAGGATTGCGGAATCGGCGAAGATGGGCGAAGTGGGGTGCGGCGTTGAGTGCGTCTCGGTGAAGGGACATACTGGGAAGGTTAGACATGACACATTATATTGAAGACTGGTGTCATAAAAGACACATACCAGTTGTAGAAGCGGATGAACGCCCAGCACTCGCATGCCCAGACAACGATGCAACTCACGGAACCCATCTGGGCGAGCACCTCGAGAAGCTGGTGTAGTGTTAGACCTGCCTGCAGGAAATCAACGAACACTTACACTTGATATCGTCGTATCCGAAGAGTTGTGTGGAGACAGGTACAAGAACGGCACCCACATAAAAAAGCAGGATAGTAGCATCGCCCGAGCCGGGACTTGATAGTTATTTGTCTTCCCAAAGAAAGCGAGGAAGCGCCACTCCGGCCCTTGCAGTCGTCGAGTAAGACCAAATAGCGTCCGCGACGCAACGTAGAGGTTGGTGTTTGCAGAGAACACGGCGGTGACGAAAATTACTGCAGTAATAAGGTCTGCAAGTCCTGGTATTCTCGACATGGCGGCGCTGATAACGAATCCGGAGTCGCTGTTGAATTTTTGATCGTCTGGACGGTCTTCGATAACTGGCGATCCAAGCCATGAAAGCCGAGGAAGATTAGCATCGTTCCACTCGATATTCAAACTCATCAGAATGCCGGCGATAAAGTAGATCACCCAGACAAGGAAGCTGGTCCAAGTCGCGACAAAGCGGACGGATATATACGGCCACGGGCTCCTGTCGCTCTGGTCTGTGGATGCTTTGCGCCTTCGGTCAGCGCGTGCTTCGAGTGCGGTGGCAGCAGTGATGTCGACACCGACGTACGCAAACGCAGCGATGGAAAATGCATAGCTGTTATTGTCAGTTTCACATTAGACAATAGGGACCCATGCGCATACAATATAGCTGAACCCCAGTTGTCAACAGCGGTTTCATCGAACGGGAACATGGGGCCGTGCTTGTAATCTGTAAAGGTCAGTGCTGACGAGAGCGACCAGCAGGATACTTACTTGTGGTACCGATATGCCCTTTTTCTCCAGCTAATCGCCGTCAGCTTTGTTTCATTAAATCTAAGGAAAACGTACCTCCAAGATTGATCGCAATCATACAAGCGATCACGATCACAACGCCCAGGATCTTTATAGAGCCCCCGATGACCTCCGTCAAACCATAGATCTACCCTGCATTAGCCTGTGGCATCTTTTGGAATTCGCTGTTGTACCTGAACACCGAAACTATTAAGTAGGACCAGGAACAGTGGCACAACGAAAAACATGATTGTTCCTTGGATCGCCTTCCCCGGGTCCCAGTAATCCAGCACACCGGCAGCCGCAACAATTAGGGCTGCGAAGTTGATCGAGTAGGTGAACCTATCGAACAATCAGATAGCCATTCAGCGCAATCGAGCAATAAACCAACCAGTATGCGATTCCAACGGCGGTCCCCAAATCCTCATCGACGAATTTCGCCACGAATTCGACAAGCGCACCTGAAATCGGCCACAGGGCAAGAAACTCGCCAATGCATTGCATCACCATCCAGGCCAGCAGGCCCATCACCGTGAATGCAATCAGAACAGCTCCAGGGCCTCCAATCCGCAGAACGGTTCCGCTGCGTATGTACAATCCGGCTCCGAGGACCCCGCTTATCGTAATCATCTAGCTCGCTCACATTAGATCGTCGGATGGTAGAGGATGGATTCAGTGGCCTCTTACGAAGACATGGATTCCGCGAAGTCGTCGCCTGTGCAATTGTGAGATATTGTTAGCAAACATCTCATTGCGTCATATCTCATGGCGCCCAATTACCAAGACCCTTACTTCACGGTGCGGTCCTTCTCGTGGATGGCAATGACAATAGGCCCAGTGATATCTTCCTCGCCCGCTTCATCTGGGCCACCCAAGGGGCTGTCGCCGAGCCCAATGGAGCTCGACCGTAGGGAGTTTGGCTGTGCAGTGGTAGATATCGTCGGTACACGCAAGGTATCGCCCAAGCTCGCAACTCCAGAAGGCTGTCGTTCGCGAGCAGTCGGGGACCAATCCAAGTCATCGAGGTTGATTCTGTAGTCGTCGTTACTACTTCGCGAAGCCATGTTACATAGCTTCAGGCATCGCAGCGCAATTACGAAGGAAGAAGCGTCGGTCCATGGTGCGGAGGCTGCGCAAGTTATGCCTCGGGCGCGCTTGCTGCGAGTCATCGCCCAGTTCATCCATTCCGCCTCGGAAAAGAAAGCATAGACCGGCTAGCCCTGCATGGTTAGGCGAACACTCTTTGCCCGCACGGTCTGCCCTCATCGCCTCGCCTCGGAGGGATGTGATAGGAGGAAGATGTGGCTGAAGCAAGCCCCGTGCATGGGGAATGCGCAAGCGGTCCAATCATCCTCCATGGACATATCGTGTCTCCCCTCCTTGACCACCTGGACGGCATGAACAACGCACCTGATGGAGTTGCAGTGACAGAGCCTCTTGCTCTCCGCTTCGCTTGGATGCCCCCAGGTGCCTGAGAATCCCCCCGTATAATTCCCATCAGGGATCCAGAAGGAAGAGATTGTCGTTATCAACCACCCTTTCATGTATCCCACTTTCCAAGCCTTAGGACCAACTCTACTGTTATAAATAGAATCCCGATAAACGTATACGGTAGTTTGGATGTCATTTATCGAGCGGACATTCAGCTTCGCGTCGTCGCTATCATCGTCGCCTCCGTCGCAGCCTTCGTCTCGCACGATGTGTCGGCGACAGGACACAGACGCACACTATCTCACAAGAGCGAAACTACAGGGTCTCCTTGAGAGCAGATTCCCTAACCATCCTGGCAGGGATTTCCACATTCGGGTATGATGTCGCTGAATGCTTGTCTGCCAATACTGCGCTGCTGACGCCTGTGCTTGCTCGCAGCTCTTCCAGAACGTCTGGTCATTCGATGCGCCTGAAGAAGTAACGCAGGTCAGTTCCCACCTTGTGGTCCGTTGGATTCCAGTCCCTCCACTGACAAACCACAGGCCGAACTTGAGTAAGTGCCCACCACGCAATCGTGCACGAGCTGGGGGCTGTGATGGTGGCTTAGAGTGGACTGACTGGTCTTCGTGTTTGCAGAGCGATCGCCGAGTAAGCAAAGACCGTCACCCAAAACACGAGGGAAGGCTTGAGTCTCGGCGGCATATTTAGGAAAGGGCTGTGGCTGCTGATCCAATCATTGTCTTATTGTGGGCTTTTCTTGTCGCATTTGTGGTGATTGTCATCAGGCTGTTCTCGCCCCCGCGCCTCTTCTTCGGCGTCACCGTTCAACCCATCATCAGAGTTAATCAAAAATAACTTTAACAAGGCGCACTTCACATTTTTTGTAAAGACCATATTTGAACGGCATCGCGCTGTGTAGATATTGTTTTTCTCGGCATAGACCTGCCAAATCACGACGGCAACCAGAGATAGTATGGAGCTCGACACTCTGCCCATACTGACGCGACCGTATGGTCCCGCAGCACAGGACGCACCAGATGATGCGCCCTCGTTAGCAGCTTTGCCTGACTTGTACTCCCTCATTCCATACACGGACGATTTCCAAGCTCGCGCTGAATCGCGGCGATGTTTCAACCCGGTGGAGTCGGCATCTAGAGTAGCTTGGATTGACGTTGACGGGGACCAAGGTACGTACACCTCTCACCGCGTAAGGGCGTCCATTGCTGACGCTCAATATAGTGACTGCGAGAACTTTGAGCTCGCTGGCCGAACTCCGCGGATGCAGAAGTCTTCACATCCCGCGAGAAAATGGGTTGAGAATTTTGTAAGTCGCGGCTATACCAAGTGATACACGCCTCGGATTTGTGTCTGATTGTCACTAGATCCGTCAACCAGCCCAACTCCTGGAGGCCACTGAATGTCACTGGCGATATGTTCAGAGAGATCGTGGATATCGCTGGCGCCTCGTCTGACCTGCTGGAGCTGCCACTGTCCTTTTTCCAAAGGTCCATGGCTGTCGAGGAGGGCTTCAGCAGTAGCCCGGTTATCAGACACAACGCCGACTCGATCGGTCAGTATCCTGCGGCATCCGCTATACAGGCTGGCTACTAATATACAGAAGAAATTCTTTACATCATGAAATACGCGTTTGAAAAGAGGGTTCAGGAAAAAGGGATGGACCCGTGGGTTCTACGCCAAACAGGTGTATATCAAAAATACGAATTGGCAACGAAAAATAGCACCTGGGTGTTGTTACATCCAACAGCAAACTGCCATTTTCAATCTCGCCTTGAGAGTTTTGTTCAGTCGCCAAGTCAGAGAGCCTGTCTGCATCGCAACCCACTTCTCATTCATAACATCCTGTTTGGGTCGTTCATGTCCGCCTGGAGAGATTATATCAAACACCTGGAGGGCCGAATGTTACCCATTGTAAGTGCAAGCCCACTCAATCTCAGATATTCCGACTGATGACCAAAGGCCAATACCACGGTCGCAGCCGAGATTAACAAGGCGCTGAGAGTCAATCATGAGTCCTTGACGGCCATCCGCGGGACCGAGAATCGATGCTTAGTTCTCCAGCCCATCTTCCGGTCACTCGAGAAGACCTTCGACGTGCTCCACCAAGCCAATGCGGCGCTTTCGGATTCCGGCGTCACCCAAAAGCATGACTTGGAGGCAATGAAGCAGCTGCTCAATAATTATTTAACCACCATTAACTCGTACGGGCAAGCTGCGTGGTCGCTGCAAACCCGAACATCGAGAATAGCAGCACACATTACCGACACTCTCTCCTTCAAGGATGCGTACGTCGCAAAGCGACAGACTGAATTCATGGTGCGAGACTCCACCACAGTTCGCGTCATAACCGTGGTGACACTGATATACCTACCTTCAACATTCATGGCCGTAAGTGCTTTCTGACGGCGCGAGTAAGAAATATACCCGGCTAATCTTGCACAATATTAGACTCTTCTCGGGATGAACGGGTTTTTTGAAATGGACGACAATCATAACGTTGTGGTGTCTCCGCAGTTCTGGATATATATCGTTTGTTCCGTGCCCTTGACCGCAGCAACGCTATGCTACTGGTGGTACTTCCAGAAGGCGAAACAGCGGACTGAACGATCCACTGACGCCTTGATGGTTTGAAAGCAATCAAATATCGGTGGGAGAGGGTGTTATCCATATTATTATTATTGATAGATTGGCGGATTTGGTATTTTGCATTTGTTCAATGATCGATACCCATTTCAAGAAAAGATCCAGAAGAGGAGGCAATCAGCAGCTTCAGCTGTTTGTTCGGATCAAGCTGCACTGTGGCATCATCTAGCGCGGGCACATATGATAACCGGTTTATCTTTGCGCTTCCGACAAAATCGGATTTTTCCAGCGAGTGGAGAGGCAATAGGTAGGCTCGCAATCCATTATTTTTGCCAATAAGAACAAGAGTGTACCCATCATCGCAAACAAACACACTATCAATCCCGATGTTTAATTTTCGGTCGTTAGTTGACCGCGTAGAAAGATTGACGTGGAGAATGCGCCGGTGATCCGAGACTACGACCAAGCAAGGGTCGCCCGCCTTAGACATAAATAGGCAGCATGTTGTGAAGAGGGCGCGAAAGGTCTCGGATGACTGAAAAGTAGTATCGAGTCAGACAATAAAAAGGTAGCATTATTCAGTCAAAATACGTACCTCGATTGCCACCGAGAAGTCCCTTAGGCATTTTCCACTATAGGTATCCCATAGCCGTATCGAAAAGCCACGCGAGCCATCTTGGATTACGACAACAAGAAACTTTCCATTTGGCGTAAAATCCAGGAAGCGTATTTGCGCTGCCGATCCGACCACTATTTTCTCGACAATAAGGTTGGCTGCCGTAGTCACCGACATCAGCGAGCTTTCCGAAACGGAGTTTGAACGGCTAGAGCGCGGTAAAGAGTAGCTGTTCCTATGCCAACACAAGTTAGTGATGATTGAAATGGCTGTGGGATAAACACTTACCCCTCATTCGCCGTCCCCATGAGATGCTCGGTATAGGCAAGATATATCCTACAATCCATCTCAGAGCCTTTCGGTCTATCCGTAATGACGAACGCAGCGAGAGATCCATCAGAGGACATAGTAACTCTTTTGATATATCCCATGTGGTCGTAGACAACCCTGACACCGTCATCAACGCGGACAGAAGACGATGTCCCTACAACATTATATACGTGGCACTAAAATAGTTAGCCATGGCCAGAACAGGGCGAATGGAACGCGACGACATACCTGGAATGAGTCCCCATCAAGGCAGTTGCAGATTGTGTTGGAGCTCACTGCAAATGATTTGATTGCCCCATCCGGGATTCCAAGAGCCTGAGGGGGCGGAATCTGTGTCCCATCGCGCAGAGCAGACATGATCTCTGATACGGTCCAGAATAAGGTATTCTGGGAAGAAAAGAAGGCTAAGTAATCGCCATCCACCGGAGAGAACCGAAATCCAAATCCATTAGGGTCGAGGTTATACCCAAATCTCCGCAGTCGGGAAACAGACGACTCTGATGTTCGATGCTTGAACCTTGCGATTAACCGATCCAAGACGGAAACATGCTCCGGCTGGCTTTGCGAGGGTTGTGGTGAGGATGGGGGCCCTCGCTCTTCAAAGTACTGATGGATTGCTCTCAGTCCAAGTTCCACGTCCCTTGCCGTGGCTCGTTGGCGACAAATAGGGTGTAGAACCTTGCTCTGGAGGTAGTCAAGCGACTCTCGAATCACGCGGGACACCGTTTCATCCCGAGGATTGCTCTGCTTCAGGTGGTCAAACCAGGAGGTTACAGCGGGAGAGATCCGAGGAGTCGAGTTCCTAGTGGTGATATAAAATAAATCGCCCTCTGGCCGCTCACCACGCTTTTCTGTGAATTTCTTCACCCCGCTTGGCCCGTAAACCATATAAGTTATGACCAACGCGAAAATGCAACCCAGCGACCAAACATCGCTTTGAGCTGTTACCCTGCCACCAAGTGTCCCGCACTCTGGGGGCAGGTAAATCCCTTCAAAGCCTGGGGCAGCGCTGGAAAACTCACGATTTCGCACACGTGTGAGGCCAAAGTCTGTTATCTTCCAAGTTTCGTCAGGTCCATATGCATCATAGACCAGCACATTACTGGGTTTCAAGTCGAGATGAAGGCAAGCCACCCCGTCGAACCCGTCGTGAAGAAAAGCAAGCGCCCCAGCCAACGCAACGCCTCTTTTGAAAAGCAAGCCTTTTTTCTCCAAAGTATCCAGGCCGCGTTCATCTCCGTCTAGTTTTCCATTGAGGTATTGATCAAGATCGCCAGTAGCCAAGGGGAAAAACAGGCTGCTAGTATCGCGGTATTGCAGAATGGCGACGACCATCACCAGATGATCGTGCTTTTTCGGCTGTTCCATGATCGCTTTATATACGTCAAGCTCAATGGTGAACGACTGTTGTCTTTTGAAATCTTTCCGGGCCAGCCATTCTGGTTCCAGGTTCCCACTACGATCCCCAGTAGATCTCACATGGTGCCGTTCGATCTTGACTTTATAAACCTCACCAAAAGCACCACTTCCTATTCTTTGTTGCCTTTTGTAGGGTAGCGGACATTGAGATCGATAATCCTGATACGTTACATCTTCTTCCCTCCGCAGGGTTATAGCACAAAACTGAAACTGGGTGTCGAAAAACTCGTTCGCGAGCGTAGGGAAGAATAACTGGGCCTTGTCAAGGGTGATCGGGAGTTCATCGTCTGTTAAGAGGGGAGGTTGGAGGGGAGCATCATCGTGAACGAGTAAGTTGGTGAATTCCCTCAACAATTTAACATCGCCCGAGCGTCTGATTCGAACGACGACTGCAAATATGGTACTCAAATTCCGTACAATGTGACGCACTATAGCTGATATGGTGTCATCTTTTGACATGCCACGGGGGGATAACAGTTGAAATAGCTCATGGAGTTGCTCCTCGTCCATCCGAAAAACTTCCTTGGCAGTCCCATTGGGATAGAATGGCTGCTCTTCATGATTTCGTACGCGGAGTTTCTGTAACCGGACGGAAAAGTCATCGCAAATTTGATTTATTCGCTCCATTCCCTCCATCTCGGGACATTGGTGCGCGGCCGTGGAGGGCTGGGATCGAACGGACAGTTTCAGGTAACGTAGAATCGGCGGAAATGGCGTCGAGGTACAGGAGTCATTATCTCGCGCGTAAGACCAGTGCAGCTCAGATCTATATGAGATCGAGAATGTGAGCGACTAACTTCACAAGAACGGGGCAGGAGATGGCAGCATACCTTGGTTACCAACGTCGCCAGGAACTCCAAGTCAGGGTCCAAGCAAGAGGAGAACCAACGTCAGCGAGATAAGACGATGGGCCAAAGGCATCCGGGGCAATTTCACCCGCATGAGCCAAACTCATTTCGACGTGATCCCGCGGCGCGGCAGCCAATAAGAGCGAACAGATGTTTCTTCGTATTGAAGGCGAGGTGGCAGGCCAAAAGGCGTTCACCGGCCGCTCGTAATAGGCCCCGTGGGAAGCCCTCCAGCACCAAGTCTTCCCTTCGCAAGCATCGTGGCTGTGTCTGCGTGGCTGATGGCAAGCTGATTGCCCGATAAGACGGGGTGTCAAGCTCGGAGCAAGCGGCTCTGGAGTGGAGGTGGCTAAAGATACGGAGGAGTGGGGCTGTGGACGCTCCGTCGCAACCGATCTCCAAACCAGATGATGGATCTGGGCAAAAGAGTGGCAAAATGGACTGGCATGGGATGGAATGGCTGCCCAACGATGGTGCAGGAGTTGATCTTCTTTCAGGCTGGCGATGTTGTGGGCTTCCACAAACGGCAGGTGCGATGCACGTGACCTTACTCCCAAATCCCGCCGAACAGACACTTACTCTTGTTTTGTAGCTTCTTCTTAGTAGGTAGATATCTCGATATATCGTATACCGATCTGCTTCCGAGAGTTTTCTGAAGAGACGATGATATGTCGAACTTAACACTTCCAAGTCGGAACTCATCGCGATATATATTTCCTACATCACCCCACGTTCCTGTAATTTCGGATTCTATGAGATAATGAAGCCACCACTGCAGTACTACAGATCCAGAAATTTCAGGATACTGACTAGTCCCAGGAGCAAAACCTAGACCTGATGTTGATACATAAGCCTCAATGGATCCATGGGTTCCTTCTTGCTGGTTCCGGTGCGGGGAAGCTGAGGCCTTCGGCTATCCAACTTTCGCAGGTTTTTCGCCGAAACATTATTTTCAACCGTTCTGGAGATTGCGGATAACATCTGGTGAATTGATATTTCATAGGGGAATATATCAACCACCGGTCACCGAATGGTAATGGCCGACGTTTACGAACCTCCTCGGCTGCGGGCCTCAACCGCCTGCGTGGCATGCAATAAGAAGAAGGTCGGTACCCACAGAACTTACACTATATCCGAATGGCACTGACCTCGACAGGTACGGTGTATTTTTGGGGAAAATGATAATAAATGTCGGAACTGTCTCCGACACCAATGGCCATGCTTGTGAGTGCAGGAGAGAGGCGAAATCCCAGGATCAGCCACTAATGATTGTAGCCAGCGCGCACCAAAACGCAGAGGGCGACAACGTGGATATGCGAGACGGGAGGGGAGAAAGCAATTAAAACCTCCCGATGCACAAGTGTCTCCAGAAGCCAGTCCGATCCACTTGAGCGCGGCGCAAGAGATCACTCCTCCAACTACAACTTGGTCCTTTGCTTCAGAAACAGCATGGAAAGATTACGATGCCAGGCCGGCACGAAGCAACGTGGAGGGCATATGGAACCCATACACATCAATAACCGCAACTGGCGGGTTTATGGAACGGAATGATTACTTTCGCGACACAGATTCGATAACCAATGACGAGGGGGCACTGCCGATTTCACCCGCGGAGACACTATCAGAGGATGATGTGCAACTGCTGCGCCTTCAGCGCGCCTTTGATATACCGCCGCGGGCTGTGCGAGAGAGCCTTATCGATACATTCATGAAGCGCTGCGCACCATGGATGCCGATCGTGGAGCGCAGCTGGCTGCAGGATATCGACAACAATACGCCATCGATTTTGCTCCTTCAGGCTGTTTTTCTCGCCGCCAGCCGAGTAACCTCAGCTCCAGCGGTGGCATCGTACGCATCATCACACGAATTCTATCGCCGAGCAAAGGCACTCTTTTATTCGGGATGGGAGAAGAACCCGCTGACTGTGGTGGCGGCGGTGTGCGTTTTGCATTGGTACAATCCCGAGTGCCCAGAGCATGTTTCAACGAATACAAGCAGCTTTTGGCGATATGTAGGCATTGGGTTGGCACATCAGATAGGTCTTCACAAGGAGCCGTCAAATACCGAAGGAAAAGCTTTACGGCGACGGCTATGGTGGAGCTTATTTGTGAGTTGCTCTGTCTGCTACCGGTGGACTTACTGACAAGGCCGCAGGCAAGGGACTGCTTGATATCTGCTGGACAGGGCAGACCACTCGCAGTCAACCTCTGCGACAGTGAACTAGCGCCTCCACGTGTAGAAGACTTTCGGGATTCGAGCCATAGGCCCGATCTGTTCATCTCATACGTGGAAATTTGTTCTATCCTTGGTCATTTGACCCAGTGCTGCCGTAGGGACTCCCTGACGCGCCGCACCAGGCAATCGGTTAGCAAGTCCCTCCAGCGATGGATTCATGGACTACCACAGTCGCTGCGACTGTTTACGAGTACAGATCTCGATTCGGAGGTGCCCAGTGCCGAGAAGCCAGTTTCGCCCTACAATTTTGAGGCGAGACAAATTCACGTTCCATATTTCATTTGCCTGATAATTCTCTGTCGGTCGCCGTCGGCGCACTATGCTCCGTCAGCTGCAGCCATTCTTGCATCCGCCTACGTCGTTGCAATCTTTGAAGACTTTCTTGCTCGTGATGAGATCCAATATCTGGGATCTATATTTACGTTTTATCTTCTGGCTACCGGCATTGGAATGCTATCATGCCGAAGAATTCCACTCTTGTGGTCAAAGGCTGCGCCAGGAATGCAGACAATAGATTCGTCCCTTGAACAGCTCGCCAGACGGTGGCCGTCAGCGATGGCACCCCTCAGAGTCTTGAGAACCATTGCCGACAAACAGCAGACTTTGCCAGCTGCTGATACCCATGTCGTCGAGGCACCCAGTCTCCCGGATGAACATCGGGTATTTTTTGATACATTTGGGCCTGGTCTCACCTGGGCCTGGGAAGTCTTCATGCGTTCGACGACACACCATGGCAGTGTTGGAGTACAAGATACTGGGTTCATAGGGCACCGGGGGAGCCAGGGACCCCTGGCCCCAGTATCCTCGCGAACGCGTGGAAATGCTACAGCAATGGTGGACAGCTTGCCAGCTGGCGGTCTACTTGATCCAGTCAGCGACTTGCCCGAGCTTAACAGCCAAAACGCGTTAGATGACGGGCTCTTTCAGTTACAGTATGATGGAATCGGAGACTGGCTGCTCAACGACTGCGATATATACGGCGACATCATGATTTAGCACCTAGTAGTAGCACCAATTACAAAAGAATTCAAGGCGCCGTAACTGCTGAATATGACGTCGCCACCGTTTCCAGCAATTATGTACCAGCCCCGCGGTCGATGCGGCATTCGGATAACTTCAGATGGAGCCCCCGCATTTCGGCTGTCGGCGATTTGCATCGAGAACCGACATGGGAGGGTGCTCTGTACACCGACTGACCTCGGTCGCATTATTCTAGATGCTATTTAATTATAACACTTCACAACGACCTAATATTGTCTCAGTCCTACCGTATATGCACTATGTCTGAAGTAGGAACGTTCCGCAACCTCTCACTCGAGCGACACGGCAATGTGTTCGTCATCACCATGCAAAAGCCACCGGAGAACCGGTTGAACACTTGGTACTGCCAGGAGATCATTCGTGCATTCCGGACCGTAGAGAAAATTCTTGGTCCGGACAGTGAAGGAGCAGTTATCACGCGCGGAAGCGATGCGAAGTTCTGGTGTACAGTACGTGATTGAACCTATACCGGCAAGGAAAAGGTATTGCTAGATATTAACTGGCAGGTATCAGGGCCTGGAACTCGATGAATCAGATAAAAACCCATTCGCCAACTCTGATGGCTTCTACCCGGTATTTCGTGCCTCTACCACTCTTTATGCCGCCAATGGCTCTAATGCATGTTTTCTCAGCTCGTCCACACTGTCCTGGACTTCCCATTCCCCACGATTGCCCTGTTAACAGGTCATACCTTTGGCGGAGCATGTCCATTCGCTCTTGCGCACGATTACCGGATTATGAACGCCAAACGCGGCTTTCTCTCCATGCCGCCTGTCAACCTAGGTCTCCATTTCGACGGGATCGGGTCGCTTCCGCGTTTGAAGCTGCGACCCGATATTGCATCCAAGATGCTACTTGAGGCGCATCGGTGGACCGGGAAGGAGGCGCTACAGGACGGCATTGTCCAGGATGTTGCGGAGCCGGAGCAGATGCTGGATGCGGCGCTGGAGATGGGGAGGAAGTGGGCTCCAAAGGCGAAGATGGGGTATGTTTCTTTTCCGAGCTGGCTCAGTGCAGTGCTAATGAGATTTGTAGGGTGTATGCAGCATTGAGGGCGGAGCTTTGGGGCGAGGCCATTGAAAAGTTCCAGCGGATTAGCTATGTCCATGGAAGACAGACATCTGCACCGGCGAAGGCGAAGATCTAGACAGCCTAAGTATACATAGGTGTTTTAAATATCAGATTTGCCTTGGAAGTAGTGCACTGCCATACAGCGCTCGAGGTGTAACTAGATGTCTGAATTTCAACTACAATGTCTATATAAGGCAAGTCTACAACTTCGCCCGAACCTGCGTATCTCTTTTCTCCCAAAATTGAATTCCATCTTCTCCCCTCCATCCAGGAGGAAAATACTTCGGACCCAGAATCTTCTTCTGCACCTTCCCCGTCCCACTCTTCGGAATCTCCCCCTCCAGCACCCTCAGCACAGTCGGCATCTTATACCCAGCAAGCACCCCTCTCAAATCCGCCCTCAACTGCTCAAGCGATAATTTCATTCTCCCATCCTTCAATGTAACAGCAGCGGCAACTCGCTGTCCATACTCCTCGTCGTCAACACCAACCACCATGACCTCCCCTATATAGTCTAGCCCTAGGATCTCCCGCTCGATGTCCAATGCGGACAGCTTATACCCGCCGCTCTTGATAATGTCGATCGAGGCTCTGCCGAGGATGAAATAGTTCGGCCCTTCGCGTCGCGCAATGTCGCCGGTTATGAAGTATCCTTCTGCGTCGTGCGCTGCAGCTGTTGCGGCGGGGTCATTAAGATATCTGCAAGTTTTGTCCATTCCGTCAGTCAATCCAGTACCATTACCTTAGTAAACAATGAGATCCAATAAGTTAGGTATGACAGAAACATACTTCGCAAAAACATGCGGCCCTTTGACAAGAACCATCCCCTCTTGATCCAACTTCAGATCAACCCCCGGCGACACCCGTCCCACACTATTCAACGGCGACGACCCATCAATATCAGCCTTCAGCACAGCATGGAACTCCGTCCCTCCGTACCGCGTGAGAATCGGGTTTCCGGCTAGAATCCTCGTCCAGAATTGCTGAACCGGTCCAGGCAGCGCAGACGTCCCGCAGAGTAAGACCCGTAGTTTTCGGGCACCCTGGATATACGGCTCCTGCTGGGCTGCTGGTAGAGTTGCGATATGGGATTCAAAGTACCGCATCATTCTGGTATAGATTGTGGGCACCCCCGAGAATACGCTTAATCCACCCTTCGACCAACGCTCCCACGTCCAAGCCGGATCGAAGCTCCCGCTGCGGAACTCGATGCATGCACCGGAGAGCAGGAAGGGGAGGAAGGTCAGCCCGATCCCTGTTGCGTGGTGAACTGGCAGGAGATGCTGGACTGTATCAGCTTCCGTAAGACGGTACTGGTCTGCGACGTCTTCGGCGGCACCGAGGATGTAGCCCCGGCGTTGGACGGCCCCTTTTGGTGGACCGGTTGTGCCTGAGGTGAAGATTACGAGTGCGGCAGAGTTCATGTTTGGTATGGGGTTTGAGGAGACTGTTATGGAGTGCGCGTTTAGGGGGGTTGGTTGGAGATGTTGGGAGGTTGTGAGGTGGGGGAGGTTCGTTCCGAATGCTTGGACGACGCCCTTCGTGAGGGTTGTTGCATTGCTTGAGGATATTATTGCGGCGCATTGTGCTCGGAGAACGAGGGATTTGGCTTCCTGGACTGGGAGGGCCGTTGCTGGGGTTTGTTAGTAAAGAAGGTATGGATGTGGGATGAGAACTGACTTATCGGGACCACAGCGGCACCAAGCGCCAGGATAGCTATGAAGGCGACTGCATATTCATATCCTCCAGGTGCTATCAGGGCAATAAATACTTCCTGGTCTTCGTCCAGCTGCCTCTGTGTCATCGGACTAAGATTTCCTCTCAACGCCCGTCTAAGAGCGAGTGCATCGGTAATAAGTTGTAGATACGTCTTCTCAACCCCCGCATTAAGATCCCTGATTGCAGCTTGCGGAGGCCCCCGATGTGCAAAACGGAGCAACCTGTCAAATATTGGTAGGTTGGGAAGTACATTGTCGCCGTCGTGCCGTGGGACAGTTAGGGTACGGTCACCAGGGCCGACCTGGTGGTGCTTGCTCTTGTAATCCATGCCACTCAATGTGATGAATAGACGACTTATCGCAGTCAGATCTCGGTAAATGGATTTATACCAGTACTCTAAGTTCATTACCGATCGATTGCTCCATCGGATTCCATTCTTGGAAATTCGCCGAGTGCCGGCCGGCAGTCGGCCATTTGTATACATCTACCCTCGGATATGCATCGCACCACCCGAGGTGGAGAAGATATATTGGCTCGCTGGTAACTGCGATTGAAACTTGAAAGAATAGAGAATATCAAATGCACTGCTTGCATAGCTCGACATGCCCGACTTCACAGATACCCTCCGCCCCAGCAAGCCGGACGGCCCTGAGCTCCTGGCTCGCGAGCGCGCACAGTCAAACGTCCCAGTTGACGAGCTTGCAAGCCACCTACTGGGCAGCGATGGATTCCTTTCCCGGCAATCCAAAGTGCTGCAAGTAGTACAAAACGAGCCGCTGCTTAACAAATCGCACCAGCAGAACCTCTCACGACCAGATCGATTTAAACTTGCCCTTGCGCGGGGGAAGCTTCTCCGCCGTCTCGCTGATAAGCATAAATGGACACAAGAAGAACATGAAACGGCTGAGTATTTAGTCGACGATGTCTCGCCGTACATGCTGCATATGGGAATGTTTATCACCACCATCCGGGAACAGGCAAATGATGAACAGCGCGCGTACTGGCTCCCTAAGATAGAGGGGTGGAGGATCATCGGTGCCTACGCCCAAACAGAACTTGGGCATGGGAGTAATGTCCGTGGGCTGGAATTGCAAGCTCGATATGATCCGCGCACGAAGGAATTCGTCCTGCATAGTCCGACTTTGACGGCGAGTAAATGGTGGAATGGGACGTTGGGCCGGACGGCGAATCATGCTATTGTTGTTGCACAGCTTCTTCTTCCTGATCCAACAGGTAGTAAAGGTTCAGATGGGACGGAGTATGTGTCGTACGGCCCTCATCCATTCATGGTCCAAGTGAGAGACACGAAGACGCATCTGCCATTCGACGGGATTGTGATTGGGGATATTGGACCAAAGTATGGGTACGCGACGATGGATAACGCGTATATGCTGTTTAACAACTTCAGGTGAGTGCATCTCCATGAAAGTATCTGGCTCTATCTGACATATCTAGAATTCCCCATTCCGCAATGCTATCTCGCTACTCCAAAGTCGATCCAGAAACCGGGCGATACACAAAACCAGAGCAATCCGCTGTCGTCTACGGTACACTGACATACATGCGCTCTAAAATCATCCAGCACGCCAGACTCGTTCTCGCGCGCGCAGTCACAGTCGCAGTCCGGTATACCTCCGTCCGACGCCAATTCTCAGACCGCGACGGTGGCTCGAACAGTGCTGAGCTTCCAGTGCTTGACTATCCAACCGTGCAAATCCGCATCCTGCCTCTGCTGGCCACGTCGTTTGCACTCCATTATACGGCGCTGGCCATGCAGAATATATACAGCAAGACCAGGAAGCAGATTGAATCTGGTGACTTTAGTAGCCTTGCGTACATGCATAGCATGTCCTCTGGACTGAAGAGCCTGTGTACGACGCTTGCTGCAGACGGTATTGAGACTTGCCGAAGAGCGCTGGGAGGGCATGGCTTTGGTGGCGGAAGTGGGCTTATCCAGTTGAATAATGACTATCTGTCTAAGCCCACGGTCGAAGGGGATAACTGGATGATTACGCAGCAGACGGCGGCGTATATGATCAAGAAGATGACGGCTTCTGTTGGTTCTCAGGGCGCTGCGACTGATGAAATCGATGTTCAGTTTGGAATATATTTGCCTCTGGTCCAGAGCAGTGGGAATGGGGATTGTAAGTATGATATCTTTGGCAACGATCAAGACTTGGTCAGAAGCTTTCAGCACCGGGCTACCGCACTTGTACGTATCCCCATCCACTCACTGCCCATTATATTGACTCTCCAGGCCTACAATGTATACCAAGAACGCGTGATAAAGAAACGGCCATGGACTTCACTCATGACCCAATTCCACAAGCTGAGCAAAGGTAGGCCCTTTTGCACTAAGCTCAACCACTGCTAATAGCACCCAGCACAATCCCAATCGATCCTCGTCACGCAATTCTACGAGGCCCTCGGCACAAGCAAGGGCTTGTCAACCTCGGCACTGGCGGTTCTGTGGGATCTATACCGGCTCTTCTCTCTATTCACCCTTGAGGCAGACCGATATGAGTGTACGTCCCAGCCTCCTTGATACTCAGACCGCTTCCTGACATCTCACCTATAGTTTTCACCTGCAACGCCGCATCAAGGTCTCAACTAGACGAGATTCCAAATAAAACCAATGAAATAATGGCGCGTATCCGACCTCACGCAGTTCGACTGGTCGATTCGTGGAGTATTCCGGATTACCTCCTGGATAGGTATGTCTCTTGCAATGGAAATTGATACATGCGCTGACTAGTTAGTGCTCTTGGACGATATGATGGGCGGGTATACGAAGATCTATTCAACAGGGCGCATAGACTGAATCCGCTGAACAAGCTCACTGTGAATCCGAATTACTGGGAGGATGAGATAGTCAAGGGTGGAGATGACTTGAAGAGTATAACGTCGAAGCTCTAACTTAGTTGAAGGCTTGAGGACTATCCAGTCTGAGCTCTTCTGGAGTATTTATCTGTATGGCGCCTGAACTGAGATGCAATGGCATTAGGGCTCGTCTAGGCGACATTCTGTTATCATGGCCATTGCCATTACCGTTATGATCGCGGTTTAAGCCAACTTCACATTCTGGATTAACATAACGTTTTCCGCTCCAAAGCTGCTAAACATTGTTTGAGTCAAGAGAATTGAAATACACCACAGGCTGCAACTTGCCGAGGACAGTACTAGTATTTGGATCGCACGCTTCCGTAGGACACGCCGTTGAACTCCAACTCAAAGATTAAAGACGCAGAGGTCGGGGTTACGGCTAATGTGAAAGGGACATAGAAGTATTCCACGCCCTGTGAATTCTTCCTCCGCTCAAAGAGCGCCTGGGGAATCTGGCGTAGATCCGCCTCCACTTCACACAAGCGCAGAACTCCTATATTTGTGAGTGGCATACTAGCCTGTCAGGACAGATAGAGGCTTACCGGTGTTCAAGACGTCTGGTGCATTGTCGTTATTGCAGAATAAAAGGGAAGATCGGAATATCAAATGCTCAGGATTTTTGACTCTCACGCTTTTGGAGAACCGCAGCTTAATGGGACGGTTCTCTGAGAGCTTCGATGACTGGTTGAGTTGGCGATTATGTATAGCAAGTGGGAGCCCTAATTCACTTACCTTGGTGATGAACCATCTCATCTGTTCACCCACCTTGTATGTTTCCTCAAGCGAGTCCCAGAATTTGCGAGGATCCTCTGCACTATGGATCGCGGGATCGTATGGGATACTCATCTCAGTTCCGTAATGGCGGCGCGCAATGCGGCTTTCGATCTGGTTCCGTCCGAGTTCGCTCTGGACAGCACCACTGCTTTACGTTAGTGTAATCCCGACCCTTCAAGTCGATATGCTTCGTACCTGGCGACTGCTATCAATCTATGAATACGTTAATTCAGCCTGTGCATTTCGGATCTTGTCTCAACTTACCCATTCGGAGGCTGGAGTATGGTCACGCCAGGGTTCATCTTGTCCAGTCTTTGGAAGAGATATTCTGATCCGCCAAAGCCGCCGACCAAGATGATTGCCTGTTCGAGGTATCAGCGAGATATATCAGGGGCTGTGGGTTATTATTCACCTTTGCGGAGAGGCCCTTTGCTCTAACCGCCGACATTTGCTGATCAACCAGCTTCTCGATCTCCTCAATGACTGGATCAAAGATATCTTTGATGTCGTCGCTGTAATTCATTAGGGCCTGGCTCTGGTAAGTGAGGCAGGCAGTAACATACTTGGTGAGCAAGAAAAAGCCGTCCTCAATTAGTGCCTCAAAGTCATCGGCAGCTCCTGCTACTGGGATGAAATGCTCAACCTGGCAGAAATCCTCGTCGTGGTCGCCCATGAAGTTTGGCTTAACCCTCTCTTGCCAAAAGGTCATGGCAGTTTCCTTTGACTTGCGAGACAGGGCCGTGTATGCCTTCTCTCCCATTCTCTCTCGCAACAGCGCGTCGAATCTGCCATCAAGAAGAACAGACCCACAGACATCGCCTAGACCATATTAGTTATGGCACTGGGAGTTTATATCTGTTCCTACCTGTTCCTTCGGTTACCTCGGCGAGGCATAGGGGTTCGAGCTTCTTGATTTGGTAGGATATCAGGTCCTACACCGTCAGCGCTGGCCCTAGCCCGGAGTATTGATGGAGCTTACCACAGTGCCTCCACCGGCGTCACAAACGATAAAGATGTCGTTTTTCTATTCCGTCAGCAGGCACCACCAGATATAGTATACGATTCCGGATGACATACAGCAAGAGTATTTGGCTGAACTGCACGCAGAGCATGAAGAGCAGCTGCCTCTGGCTCTGTAACCATGGAAATATTCCTCCCATCAGCCCCAGCCCCAACGGAAGCTTCTAGAGTCATGTATTTGGCTTTGAGTGACCACATTGCAGGTACAGTGACGACAAAGTGCAAGTTCATCTGAGCTGCGTCCACCCCAAGCTGGCGCTGGAGGACTCGTTTCGCGTGCTTGATCACCTGTTTCACATAGTCCGTCACTGCTTGCTGGGGATTGACGTTGTGCTTCTTCAGCATTGCCTTGGACTCTATCGATGGAGTGTACTTGACCTCCTGGTCCTCCTCGAGTAGAAGCTTGATACCGCGACAGGCCTCCGCAAAGGGCCCAAGTTGGTATCCCCATTGCAACGGCTTTCCTCCTTTGTATGATATGTCCGAGGGCACCTTCACGGATATTCCTGCCTGGGTGTTAATCTGGCTGACGGGAAAACGCAACTCTGTCCACTCACTGTTGCCTCCACCTGGCCACTTGGATATTACCTGGATATCATCAATTGATCCTCCAACGCAATACGCGATACTAGCGTCAGGATTACTGTTAACCGTATATCAAGTATTCGACTCTGGTTGTCCACTTACCCACTATAAGTGGTTCCGAAATCGATACCGATGACAATCGATGGTCCTTCCATAGTGATGATAATCAAACCAGCCTGAGTGAGAGTATAGTCTTTTCATGCCTTAACCGAGAAGATGATTTACACTTAAATAGCGTTGGGTCAGTCTCTGTCGTGACGTTATGTTTAAAGTTGCGACTGTCCTGTCCATATCGGACCACCCTCCCAAACCTTCCCGACCCAGAGCTATAACATAAATATCTCTCCATATCCCTGGCTTTCTGAGCAAAGGAAAACTGACAATGGGCATTTTGTGGAATGTTTGGCCGTGGCCTTGGGCGTCCCCTGTCCTTATGCAGCAACTTCGACAGCGAAACTACTGGGAAGGTGAGTTCTGACTCTTGACCCTTGCTGTACGCACTGACACTGATCTCCAAGACAACTACCGCAGAGTGAGACACAATCTGCAAGCCCAGGAGGATTTTTCAGCCTCTCTTTATGAAGTATGTGATCCTGGTGTTCAAATTAACTGGAACTACTAACACCAACAAAGCAAAACCGTACCCTCAGACAACAAGTTGCAAACCTTCAGAACGAAAACCTGGCTGCTGCAGAAATGTCCAGACGTCAAGAGCAACTGCTACTAGAGGCTCGTGATGAGGCCTCACGGAAAGACAAGCAGCACGGTCAAAACTTGAATACACTGTATGCCCGGCTGCATACGCTGCAATCAGGCCCGACCAGTCTCACAGACGATGATGTCCAGGAGCGAATGCGGCGTCTCGTCTTTGAGCTGGACTCCTGGATCAAGTCAAACTTCAGAAATAGTGACTGGCCGGCATATATTACAGAGAGGATGGGGTTTCCTCGTACCTACCCGCAGCGCTGTGCCTGGATCCATGCCCATATCGTCCAAATCGTAGACCGCCTGATTTTCTCCCCGTCTCACTGCGGGATGAGTGAGGACCCATTCGGCGGGTGGATTGCGGAGATCGAAAATAGCGTTAAGCAGACAAGTACGTGCAACCTGACTAGTTGGATCTACAGCAGTGCTAATGGATTACAGGCACAGAGGCGGCATTTCAGAGCTGGAAAATGGCAACAGGAACCGCTATCGAGAAGCTGACAACGGAGCAACAGAATGGGACTCTGGCATTCATCATTGACCATATCGACGTGTTATTCCGCGCATTAGCGCCAACAGTATCTACGTCTCGGAAACAACAGTTGCGAATGTTCCTGGAGGACTGCCTCTCCTTGAAGAACGCCCTTGCGCGGCAGCCGGATAGCTTTACCTTCTTTCGCAGTCCCCCTGGGGCAGATTTCTCCGCTGAGTCTATGACGAGCTTCGGGGGAGATGGGAACGATGGAGGCACTGTGATGCTTTCCCTCTGGCCGGCTGTTGTCAAGTATGATGGCGCCACCCGTGTGGTCATAGACCGGGAATTGGTGTGGACGACAGATTAGCTTTTGTTTAGGGTTGTGGGAGTCATCCCACCTAGTTGGATGTCCTAAGTTACATCCAAATATAGTTTAGCAATAATGTCTAAGTCTGTCAGATCATGCGTTAATTCATAAAAGGTTTGTTGTGCTGCTCTCCAAATTTGGCTTTACGGAGTAACCATCCGACTATGTCCGCATCATCGCCTGGTTTGACAATGACGTCTTGAACAGAGTAAACATCATGTATACTACCCACTAGCTTTGCACTTCTGTTGTAGCGGCCGAGTGCCCCTGGGTATATCATGCCCTCAATCCAACATCCCTTTCTCAGCCCATTAATACACCCACGAAGATGATTTTGGCCGTGAAGACACCTCCAGGGGACCACTCTTACTGGAATGACCCCTTGATAGAGGAACTCACAGAAAAGAAACAGAAAATCAAGACACCAAAGCACAAGCGACCCCGCTCACCACTAAACCTCGTGGAGGAAAAATACGCAGACAACGAGGTAAACACTCGAACCCCTACCTACCTACCTACCTTCATCCCTCGATGTCTCTTGAGAAGCCATTAACGGGCAACACTAACAGTGGCACTTCCTAATCGCGTGCATCTACGACCCACGCAGCGCAGGCCCCAACGCCTCCAGAATGCTCGAATGGCTGGTCGAGCGCTACAACTCCCCCGAATCCATGCAATGCGCCAAACAAGTTGACATCCTGCGCTACTTCAACTCGCTGGACATGCAGGCGCGCGCGGCGCGGCTGAAGCAGCTTGCGGACTCGTATACGCGGTATCCGCCGAGGGCGGGCGTTGTCACGCAGAAGAAGGATCGGGATGAGAGTGAGATTGCGCATTTGAAGGGGCTGACGAGGTATCATGATGATGCGTGGAAGATCTTTTGTCGGGACGGGCTTTATGGGAGGGAGTGGGATAGTGAGGAGGCGCGGTGGAGGGATGTTGGGCCTGAGGATCCGTACTTGAGGGCTTATGTTGAGTGGTTGGTGCAGGAGGAGAGGGAGATGAAGCTGAAGCTGAAGACGACGAGGAGATGAAGCAGATTAGACCTTGCAGCGTATAATCGGCGCCTCATAGACGTTAACATAATCACATTAATCGCCTGTTCCAACTATGATATGCTCTCGCAGAGATACAACAACGCTAGCTAGCAACACTAATAGTCTAACACTAATAATCTAATTGTTAATTGAAAAGTTCCGGCTGGTTTGAATCCATTTGACAAGGGCTCAGATGCCGGTCCGTAACGTCCAAGAGCGAGTTGCACAATTGCTCATTATACGCACTCTGTTCCCTTGTAGCCACAACATAGTGCAGGGTTCCATGCATCATTATCTGATTACTCAAACTGGCCACTTCGTTGATAACGTCTTGGTACACCCACTGCGCTGCATGATATATACCCGGTATCTGGTTAAAGCCTGTCACACAGCCAACTGCGAAGGTCGAGTCCGAGTAGATCCGCACATCTACTCTGGTCCCCGGCCATAGCATGGAATGCCGATACAGGGCGTACTCTAGCGCAAAGACCAACGCTGTGAGCTCGGCACGCCCGCTTGTGTGTGGATACTCTGTGATTACCAGCATTGTGTTATCGTCGCTGTATCCGTTTAGGTGTACGTAGCTTATCGACGCCGCGCTGAATCCGTTTCCAAGGCAGCTGTATCGGCACCTGCCGCAGGCGAAGATGTCCATCGTGTACGCCATATTGTTGGGACGAATGGGCGTGAAGGGCCGGGCGGATAGTGCTGAGGTGTCTGTAACGAGCGAGGAGGGTTTAAAAGGACTGAATTATATTTTTGGTAAGAAATGCTGGTTAAATATGGATATATCAGAATGAAGAAACGTGAAGAAACCAGTCTTCCTGGTAGATGTATTTGTGCCTTTGCCGGCCTGGTCGTCACTTCCATAGTTGTCACTTCCATAGTAATTGCATTGCATTCGAGGCAGGCGCCTGTCCACAAGCCATTATGTCAAGTCTCTAACGGCTAAACAATGTTTGACTGACATGGTATCATACTCTGAGCGTGGAGGTTTCAGAGTTCCATCTGCCCGTATTCATCAACCCTAACATCAGATCCAAGAGCCTATTGCACACTTCATTCGCCCTCCAGTTCTCCCCTCGCTGGCTGAACATATAGTCCACTGTCCCCCGCTGACACAACTCAGCGTCCGCGTTCGCCGCCCGCTCCATAATGTCCGTATCCGCAACCATCCTGCCCCACGAATCCTTCCACTCGGGATTGTTCCGCAGCCCAATCCAGTGCTTCATCAGCTCAATCGCATGCGACGAGTCCGAGTGAATATAGAGACGCAGACGCTCCGACCCCGGCGCAAGCTCGTCGCGCCTCTTCACCGCGTTCTCCAGCGCAAGCATGATCCCGGCCAACTTCGCCCGCTTCTCTGTTGGATAGGGCTCCGAGGGAGCAAGCTGGCCCCGGACCTCGAAGGATTCGCCTACCGCGTTGTCTCGCACTGCGCCTGCGGCCCCCATTTTGACTATGTCGCCGCCTCGAACTTGGCCGTCGGTGAAGTAATGTACGGTGTGCAGTGGGCTGCCGGAGGGGTCTCTGAAGAAGCCCGGGGGGTAGACTGGTGGTTGAAACTGCATGGTGGGTTGCTGAGCCGGGTTGGGTTGTCCAAGCTGGAACATCGGATCCTGTTGCGAAGACATGGTGTGGTCGATATAAACTGGTTGACTTGGATGGTATCAGTAAGGGACTGAGATGGTGAGAATTGAGTAGGTGGCAGTTCTTCGTTGAGAGATGCTGATACAGTTCTGCAATGGTAAAAGATTATGAGGGAAGACTTTCATGGGCGCGTTGTGTGTTCTCGCTGGGTTGAAGGTATTCAAAGTATTCACTAGCGCAGTGATGGGGAGGGAAAAAACGAAGTGAATGTGGCTTTCTAGATATTATAAAGACCGTATTTATGCTTGGAGAAAAGCAAACTAAGCATAAGCGAGCTTGTCTTGTCCTACGTTGATGAAAGAAAGTACCCCCTTGCAAACGGAGGCTCTCTGCACGTTGATATCCATGTGTATCCATATCACTGATTCACGGCGTCGATGGCAACATCTCTACGCATCAGCCAAACCAGCAAACCTCCTCGCAACACCCTCTCGACACTCCCTCACAATCTCCCCAGCATCCTTAACCCCATGAATCAAACCAACCGCGGCCCCCGCATAAGTAGCAAGCCTCCCCTCAACCCCCCAGCCCTCATCCCCCTTCTTCATCGCCTCATCATGCAACCGCTTCAGCTCCTCAAATGGCTTCCCCTCCTGCTCTTCCACAAAAGACCGATTGATGATCGTCCGCGGACTATACTCCTCAGGCCACCCATACGTCCCTCGCAGATGGTTATACAGCAGCGTCCGCGTCGTACTCGTCGCACCGTCCCTAGCACGCACAATTTCTCTCCGATACCCATCGCTAATCCGCGCCTCAGTGCTCGCCAGAAACCTCGTCCCCATAACGACCCCGTCTGCACCTAGGGCAATAGCTCCAAGAGCTCCACGCGAATCTGCAATCCCCCCAGCCGCAAAAAGCGGTATCCCCCCTTTACCACTAGCAGCAGCATCAGAAGAAGATGATGAAGAAGAAGAAAGAACATCCTCCACCTCCGGAAACAGCGCCACCAAGCCCAACCCATCCTTCGCGCGTCCATGCCCCCCAGACTCAGATCCCTGAACAACAATAACATCAGGCCTCTCAGATCCACCCGCAACAAGCGTCTCAGCCTCCCGCACCGTCCCGATCTGGATCCAGATCTGCGTCTCGCGGTAAACGGCCCTGATGCGGCGCGACCAGGTGTTTATATCTGTCTGCCCGTTTGAGGGGGCGTAGAGCCAGACAGCGCAGGGTTTGTACTGTTCCACTGCGGAGACGGCGATGTCGATGTCGTCGCTCCAGAGCTGGAAGCCGACGCCGATGGGGAGGGGCCCTGGGTTTGGAGGTGAGTGTAGTTTCTTGAGTAGCTCGGTAGACTTCTCCAGATCGCTGAGTGTCTCTTGCGTTTTGACCCTGGGGCCTAGGAAGCCTAGTCCGCCGGCGTGCGAGACGGACACGGCGAGTTCGGGGCCTGAGAAGACGCGCATTGGGGCGCTGACTATGAGGGGGGCTTTTGCCCATGGGTAGCGATGGGCGAGGGGTTTGGAGAGGTGGGTGATTCCTGGCATTTTGGTATGAATGTTATACTGGTGGTTGAGTTGGATAGAGGATGTTGGTGTATGATCAGTGAGTCAAATATGCTGATGAGTTCATGTGAAGAGGGGCTGCGGATATTGCGGGAACTGCGGCATCTGGATGATACAATCATGGGAGGCAACCGTTGTAGAATTGAATCACGGTAGAGATGCTATAGATTATATTCTGTAGTTCTACTTTGTATAGAGATGACAATATCCTCATAGCAAGTGGGGTGATGCCCAGCGATGCGGATCTATCCGCATTAACTCAGGAGCTGGAGGAATATATATATTACGGTGTATATAGTATATACTGAATTATTGATTGATGAATAGTAGTCGTTCATACTACGAGCAGCAGGCCAATCTGGTTATTGTTCTGTGGTATATCTACTGGTGCTGATATATATTTGCAGCTCTGAGAACAGCAAATGATAACTCTATGATAATTCATAAAATGCTCAATACCTGCGAGCAGAGCATAATAATTATCCCACGGTCGCATTGACTGTGTGAGAATGACGTCATGTATATTCCGGAAATGGAAGCGTTCACGATCAGATTGATAAGGTTTGATCAGGAGTGTTATATTCCTGCAACAGCCTTCAACTGACTCGATCTCGATCGGAATGAAACAACCTGACTCTGAGGAGTAGCAAGTAACAACACTGCCTCAGCAGAGACTAAACACTCTAAAGAGAAACTAAGGACAGCCGAATTCCAACTGCCGCACACTGACAGGTCAATCCTCATTAAACCCCCGCCTCCTCCGGCCCTCCGGCCTCCACCAGAACCAATTCCTCAACTCATCACCGCCTGGACTCATGCTGTGTGCCACCGGGCAATACGTACCTGACCCAGATCAGACCGAGATTGTATTGTTGTATTTTTTTTTCTGCGAACATGTGTTGGTTCAGCGCAGATCAGCCCCGTCCAGCCAACAAGTAACAACCCTGCTGCAGCCCCAAGACCATTGAGTCTTGACCTCTGGTTCTGTTCGCACTGATCGCCATTTAGGCTTTTATGCACGGCACTTGAATTCTTTCTTGGCTTATTCTCCGACACGTGTGGGAGGAGGGCAAACTCAATTACCTCGTCCACTCCACCAGGTTCAAGATTCCCCATTCTCCAACTCGTTTTTCTTCGGAGAGTCCGACAGGGGTCTCCTTCCAGATCTAGCAGGGTTTATTAACTTTATTATACCCATCAAGACTGGATTAAAGCTAGATTAATGGTCGGGTATTCCTGCTCTATTCTCCCGATAATGCCGCTCGGGCTCAGGTTTGGTGAAGGGGCCGTGGCTGTGGCTGAGCTGAGATTGGAATCATTGAGGTTCAAGTGGGCCGGCTCTCCTGATCCAGATTCATCTCTTGGATGGAACTGGACACTGGCAACTGGAAACTGGCAACTCAGGTAATTTGATTTGATTTAGTTAAGTTGGTCAAGATGGGGGCGGTTAATATCGAGAATTCGAGATTGATTACGGAGATGGAGACAGGAACAGGAACAGGACCATGTGGGTGTGCCTCCAGCTTGCAACTCCCGGCCGAACGTGGCCGAGGCACTGCTACAGACAAGACTGCAGAATCGAATAATCAAAGTCGGGTGCCAGTCCAATCAGCAACCGAGAATGCGCGTGGTTCCTGGTTAGGCTGCGGATGAGCTTCGGATGCATTCCGGGTATACACCGGGTCACATCAACATCAACGCTTCCAGATGAACTCGAACTGTCTAGTTACTACTGACTCAAGTAGGAGGTCCGTCCGGCATCTCAGACACAGACAGCCACGGAAACCCCGATTTATCGGCCTTTGGGGTGCGTATCACGTAAATCACCCCACCGCCCACATCGACTGACTCTTATGTCCTGTATCTGTTACAGTTACAGGTCTGCTAGTGCTAGTGCTGGCAACTTCAAAGTTCAAGCTAGCTGGAGTTCGCAGGTCGGGGTTCCAGTCCAGCTCTGCTCGCCGGTCGGCCATCTGGCAGTCGCCAGTGCAGTCGCCACGTAAGAGGGTCTGATGCTCAACCAACCAGTCACCCGCTGCGTCACGCAAGCCAGAAACCCTGGGACAGCGCGCAGATCGGAGGGACAATCCACTATGGAATGTTCCTCCGAAAGACGTGGGGGCCCACAGTGACGATCTTTATTATTCCTTCATTATTGGTCAATGGTCTGACCGTCAAGACTGGGTCTGTCTTTGGGCTGCGTATGTGGCGTGATTGGCTTTACAGAATTCGATTGTCAGCCAGGAACAAGACAAAGAATGAGACAAAAAAAAAGAACATTGTACAGTAGTCTAGTCTAATCTAGCAGGTATAATAAGGTAATAACTAAAGGCTAACAATCCTGACTCCTAAGCATCGTATTAGTCGTAACGCTGAACCATGGACACCCCCCAAGCCCTAATTGTTTGCTTCCGGATCCGGACTGCGATTCTGTTCCACATTAACCTCCACCTTGCGCCAAATCTCCAGCGGCACATTCGAGTTCGACCCGGAGTGCGAGTCCCCGCTACCCGGTGTATTGGGCACCGACGTATTGATCGCCTCTTGACTCGTCGATGCCGTCAACGCCATCGCTCCCTTGGAATTCGCCCTGGTCCGCGATCGCCCCCGACTCCGAACCCCCCGCCACCAGCGACTCCCTGGCTTGTCTCCGCTCGTTGACGTCTGCGTGACGGTGCCCGTCCCTGGGCGCGAGCCACCGAGGGCTTGCGATAAGCCACCCGAGCCACGGGACGGGTCGCCGTAGTAGGGACCGTACCGGTCTGAGCGATAGCGCCCGCTGTACTGCGAGAGCACGCTGCCGAAGATGCGGCGCAGCAGCGGCCACCAGCACATGAGGTTTGCGACGTAGATGGCGGTGGAGGCTTCGCGGATGTACCACAGCTGGTAGATTGTTGTGTCGGGGGAGTGGAAGTTGAAGTATTTATTGAGGATGGCGGCGATGATGACGAAGACACCGAGGCCCAGGACGGCCATGAGCAGCAGCTTCTTGCGGATGGGCATCTGGGCGCCCTTGAGGAGGGGGATCGGGATTATGAGCATGAAGGCGTCCGAGGAGATGTTGAACACGGCCTGCGTGATGGAGTAGTGCTGGTAGCTGGCGCATTGCTGGTTCTCGACGGGGACGGCCCAGTACTGCGAGAACGGCCGGCAGTAGACGGCGAAGTAGGTGATTTCGATGACGACGAAGCCGAGGGCGACGTAGCCGGCGAGGATCTGGACGAAGAGGTGCCACCGCAGTCGTTGCGTGAGCTTCCAGTAGATGGAAATCAGGCAGGTCTTGACGCCCCAGGTTGAGACCAGCATCATCTGTTCGAGCCCGATGACGATTTTGCTGCCGTAGATGCGGCTGGCGACGTCTTCGGGGTTGGAGAGGATGCGGTCATTTTCCGACTCGGGGTATAGGTTTGTTGCGTATTCGGCGGAGACGCGGATGAGGATGAGGAGGGTTGTATACACGAGCTGCGCAAGTCAGTTTCATCGGGATGTCGACCGAGGGGGAGGAGGGCCGTACAAAGGTAAAGAGCATGAGATAGTCATCCACTGCAATGGTCAGCGTGCATTCAACTTGCATATACTGGCTGAAACATGAAACTCACCCTGCAGATTGCGGATGCCTCCATTGGAGATGCATCGTGCGACTCTATGCAATGTCAGCCTAGCCCAGTTTATCAGATAGTCAGTCAGTGAAGGCATACATTCGCCCGATGAAGATAACCACACCAATGCTCCAAAAGACAACCGCCTCTACTAGGAGTTGGTGCGGGGTGGGTGAGGCGTCCCCCATGGCTAGGGCGATCTTCAGAGCAGCATCAGATTTGAGCGCGCAGTAAAGCAGAGCACTGTCCAGGAAAGCAAAGTGCTAACCGTCCCTTAAAGAAGCCGTCGTCGTTGTCGGTTGTCGGGTTGTCGGGTTGTCTTTAGGGCTCCGAGGGGCACCCGGCTTAAAAAAGCATCGGCCGTAGCAGGGCGCTGCATCGTGCACGAGCTTGCCGGGGCCAATAATTCTAGAATTAAGCGACCAATGCACCGGTTGGGTCTGCCCAGGCTGGCATCCAGAGATTAAACTTTGCGTGGTGGGCTGGTGGGCCTGTTACCAGTGGGCCGTAATCCCAGTACTGCCACTCAAAGCAGAGCGTGTGCCACTGAATCAAGAGCCAGTGACGAGCCACTGATGGCACTGAATCTCAGTCTGCAGGCCACTGGCCACAGCCAACCTCCTTGCTTCGTGCTCCTCGTGGGGGCAGCTGGTATGCGCTAACTCTGCACCTCGTTTGCTTTAGCTAATGCTGCTCCCCTGAATATTCCACTGCCACGCGGTTTGCTTCCTTTTCCTTTCTTTTTCAACCTCGCTCTCCCTCTCCATTCTCTGGTCCATCCATCATCCAACATGCCTGAGAACAGCGGCTTTCCCGCGTCCAAGGACGAGGTTGTCGAGGTCGACGCCGTCCGCCTGGAGGCTGCGCTCGGCCACAAGCAGGAGCTGGTCAGAGGCTTCGGCCTGTTCAGTCTGACGAGTCTGGGGATTATCATCGCCAAGTGAGTTCACTGCTGTACCCTGGTCACTTTGTGATTGTTTGAGTATTTTTTGGCGTCGATCCTGACCTGTTCCAATAGTTCCTGGGCCGCCACCGGAGGCACCATCGTCACTGCTCTATTCAATGGCGGGCCCATGGCTGTGCTGTACGGCCTCATTGTCGTCACTGTTTTCTATGGCTTCATCTCGCTGTCGCTGTCCGAGCTGGCCTCTGCCATCCCCTCTGCCGGCGGTGTCTACCACTGGTCGTCCGTCGTGGGGGGCAAGTATGGCCGCGCTGTTGGCTTCTTCACTGGATACCTCAACGCCTGCGCCTGGTTGCTGTCGGCGTCCTCCATGAGCTCTATCCTTGGGAACGAGGCTGTCGCCATGTACATTCTCCGCAACCCGGGCACCGAATGGCACAGCTGGCAGCCGTTCATCGTCTTCCAGATTGTCCTCTGGATGTGCACCGCCATTGTCTGCTGCGGAAACAAGTTCCTGCCCATGCTCAACCGCATTGCGCTCGCCTTGTCCATGGGAGGTCTCTTCATCACGGTCATTGTGCTGGCTGTCATGCCGCGCGGCCACCATGCCAGCAATGCGACCGTCTGGAGAACCTACTACAACATGACCGGCGACGGCGCCCCTGGCTGGTCCGATGGCATCTGCTTCCTGAGCGGTCTTCTCAACGCTGCCTTTGCTGTCGGCACCCCTGACTGCATCAGTCACTTGTCTGAAGAGGGTGAGTCCGCTCCAGTCCTTTGAATCCGCGTTATACTAACAGGACAGTCCCCCAACCCGAGCGCAAGGTCCCGCAGGGCATCATGCTTCAGCTCTTCACGGCATTCCTCACGGCCTTCGTCTACCTCATCGCCCTCTTCTACAGCATCCAGGACATCGACAAGGTCTTCGACACCAGCATCGGCTACTTCCCCATCGCCGAAATCTACCTGCAAGCCACGGGCTCCGTCCCCGGCGCCGTCGGCCTCATCGCCCTGCTCTTCCTGGCCACCTTCCCAACCCTAATCGGCACCCTCACCACCGGCGGCCGCATGTGGTGGTCTCTCGCCCGCGACAACGCCACCCCCTTCGCCTCCTTCTTCGCCCAGGTCCACCCAACCCTCAACGCCCCCGTCAACGCAACCTGCGGCATGGCCGCAATGGTCACCTGCCTCGGCTGCATCTACGTCGGAAGCACAACCGCCTTCCAAGCCCTCATCTCCTCCTTCATCGTGCTCTCCACGCTCTCCTACGCCGGCGCCATCGTGCCGCATCTCCTCACCGGCCGCAAGAACATCGTCCCCGGCCCCTACTTCATGCCCGGGATCTGGGGCTGGTTCGTCAATATCGCCGCCGTGGCCTATATCGCCGTCACGGTCGTCTTCTTCTGCTTCCCCTTCACCCTCCCCGTCACTGTCCAGAACATGAACTACACCTCGGTGATCACCGTTGGCCTTATGACCATCGTATCCTTATGGTGGCTTGTCCGTGGTATGACCCGCTACAAGGGTCCCATCTATTCCATGGAGGCCGCGGAGAAACTGGCCCATGGTGAGGACGTTCTGCCGGAGAGTGTGCAGATGAAGAGCGAGCTTCATAGTGCCAGCCCCAGTGCCAGTGCCAGTCGTGAGCAGCAGCCGCTTGAGTTGCAGTGAGGGTTATGATGTCTCCTGCCTCTGCCTTCACTACACGGTAATCAGTACGTGGATACCTCTGCTTGTGTTGAAGGCTGGTACGTGTCAATGACTTATGCTCTTATGCTTGTATAAAATGAGCTCGGGGATGTAATGTATATATATACCATATACCATATACCGTATACCGTTTGTTCTTTTATTCTTGGGTGACGTGGTTCGTCGAGGATCGGATAGAGGCGTCCTTGGATTAGTATACTTTAATAGACTTGAATTTTTTTTTCTTTATTATTCCATCGACGTTTATCATCTTGCATGGTAATATTTAATCAGGTTTAATTGCTGTAGCGGCATCATATGATAATCCTCGTTAGTTATGCCCTCTTTCATACGATACAGTATATGGTTGTACTACGATATACTTGTGATATCCCCCAGATAAATAACCACCGCGAACCTATCTACCGGTCTAGGCTAACGTAACCAACTGCATATCCCTCCAGTATTCCCGCATCCTGTTAACGATGGCTAGATAGCTCCCCTTGATACTACTGTAACTATCAAGGTAGAACGGCTGTTAACTTGAATATAACCAAATTTGGCAAAGTTATATACCAAGCTCACAGCATACCCTGACAGCAATATATTTTACTTGTTCCCAGTCCCTGGGGGTCCAGTGAACGCGCAGGAGATCCAGCACCCAGTAATGTAATTGACTCTATTATTCTAGCTGGAATGACTCCATTAGTAACTCGCCTCTGGAATACATCCATGACTATGCCGGTCGTACTGATAGCAATAAACTTGGACGCCTTCCTACAGGTCATCTTCAACACCGGCCTCTAAAGCAGTGTGTCCCGTGAGGCCTGTCAACAAGTCTAGTATTGACCTTGCCTACCCATACGGCTTCAACGTGAACTATCAGTCCGCAGTTGACTACAGTGAGGGGCTTAATCTCGACGCTAGCTTTTATACCGAACCTACTTACAAACCGGTCTGGCCGAACTGGCCATGGGCACGTTCCAACCGTTTGCTATGGCGAGTCTGGGACCTCACTGTATTGGGCGACATCGAGTGAACTACCATTAGTGGTCAACCTATTTGGTATTGAAAAGTGCACCTCTACTGGGCATATCTAAGCGTAATTTCCAAAGCGGTTGGAAGGGCGGCCATTGCGTGGTGATTTAATGGTATATGTTAGCGTTATAGCATGTTGCTAGAACCGCACTCCAGCGTTTCGATGATCACAGCTTCTTTCATGATCGACTGTTAGGCGAGAGCTATAAATGCACAGTTATGAACTGGTTGGTAGCTTCCATCATGCTCAGCATATATGTCGAAATATCACTCTGTAATGAAGCAATATGCACTAATCTGCCATATGGAATCGACGTATAAAATGGTATAATCAACCCGTGGGTTTCACCAACATCTGTCAGTTACACCACGATTCGACGACATACCCTGTCAATATGTTAACTTATAGGGCTTCATGCATAACGGTTGCCCGTGGAATGGATGTGTCCAGCATGAAAATTCAAACAAAGCATCGTCAGGCTTCAAGACGTAAAAGAAGACGAATCGATGAGCGAACAAGTGGCGGTATGACCGAAGCGACAGTGATCCTCCCTGTAGGGCGAATCCAGGCCCGGCTGGAAGCTGGCCAGAACGGGATCAACAGCCAAGTAGCCTGTCAGTTTATTGATAGATATCGGGGCCAGGGCCGGTTGGAGACTTCATGTGAAAGATCGGTCACCATTGGAGTGCTTCTCTCGTGGAAGCATTGAATCCGCTGTCCGGATAAGAATCCGTTTGCCCGAGGTAACTGGATGCATTCGAGATTTTTTCGAGCCATTGCTACCCGACCATTTCTGAGTCACTGCAGTAGCAAGAAAGGTGGATTCATTTCAATTAATGGCTATCCTCCGCAATTGCGTGATAGCTTCAGCTTCATCTTATTACCAAGCCTTTCCAGCCGTGAAGTTGGACCCTGACCCACCGACAACATGAGCTTAAGTCAACCCGAGAAGAAGAATGGGGACGTCGAAGAGCCGAGAGTCGAGTCTCCAGTCGATGAGTTTGACCGGTTCTCAAGTCGAAGGAAGCTGGTCATGGTCGTGGTCATCGCGTGGACTGGGCTGCTCTCCCCAATGGCAAGCACCTCCGTGCTATCAGCCATTCCCAATGTTGCTTCGACGTACAATACCTCCGGCTCCGTGATCGGCTTGAGTAACGCCTTGTATCTGGTATTCATGGCCCTGAGCCCGTGCTTCTGGGGTCCCTGGTGCCAGACAATTGGCAGGCGCATGGTACGATCCAACTGCTTCTTGTCTATACCAAAACTAATTGGGCTTCTTAGTCTTGTCTGGCGAGTACTTTGACCTTCTTGGGCGCCTCGATCGGAACGGCCCTTAGTCCAAATATTGCCTCGTTCATGGTTTTTCGCATGCTCACTGCGTTCGTGGGTACAGCCGTCCTGGTTATAGGACCAGCTGTCATTCGCGACCTGTACCGACCACTCGATCGAGCAACCGGCCTCGCCTGGTTTTATACTGGCACATTGGTTGGGCCAACAATTGGTCCATTACTAGCGGGTGCAATTGTCACGTATACCACATGGCGTGTTATATTCTGGCTGCAGACTGGACTCGCGGGGATAGCCCTTGTGGGATCGTTCTTTCTATTGCCAGAGACACTTGGGGAGAACGCACCCCGTCCATTGAAAGGGCTGACCAGGGGCCAGAAGGTTATGAAGCTCCTTACAATGACGAATCCCTGGCGAGTTATTACCCCGTTCAAGCACCCTAGTTTGGTGGTCACGGCGATTGCCAGCGGCTCTCTTGTTTGGAACCAAT
The DNA here is from genome assembly GCA_025768905.1 of Aspergillus sp. MA 6041. Lineage (NCBI taxonomy): Eukaryota > Fungi > Ascomycota > Eurotiomycetes > Eurotiales > Aspergillaceae > Aspergillus > Aspergillus sp. MA 6041. The sequence goes on along the minus strand of JAMFNV010000011.1, from coordinate 302,592 downwards.
ATGGTCTCCTCACCCCGATTCGCTATGTATTGAACCCGAGGTTCCATCTCGAAACACCACTGCAATCTGGCTTGCTATACCTGGCTCCGGGCATAGGATACATACTTGGTACATTTGGCGGCGGCCGGTGGGCTGACTACGTCGCGAGAAAATGGTACGAGCGCAGAGGAAAGGTATTCGTACCCGAGGACCGTCTTTACGCGGCAGTTCCATTCCTAGGTATAGTTATCCCAGCCTGTATGCTGATATATGGATGGTCCGTCGACAAGGCGTTTGGCGGGCTCCCGGTGCCGATTGTCTTCATGTTCCTGCAAGGCATTGCGCAGCTTTTCTGCTACCCCAGCCTGAACACGTATTGTCTCGATGTGGTGCCGGACAGGAGTGCAGAGCTCATTGCGGGGAACTTCTTCATTCGGTATATCTTCGGTGCTGTTGCTTCGGCCGTTGCGATTCCGGCTTCAGAGTCCATTGGCGTGGGATGGTTTAGCACGATATCTGCCCTTCTCCTGGCTGTCGGGGGCGCTGGTATTTTTGCCGCTGCTCGTTGGGGACATATCAAGTCTGTCTCATAAGGTACAGCCTCCCTGACCATGAGTCTGGTCACTCAAAGTCTCCCGCAGGCTGCAACATTTAGAGCCTGGGTGGTCTAGTCCATGACGTTGACCAGAGTTATGGGCGTGGCCTGATTAATTTTAAAATAGATTTCTCATGCGTTACGATAGAGCATACATAATATCCAGCAACATATGACGATAGATGAGTTCATGATATTGCATTTTACTTCCCGTTTCCTGTCAAGATACTTGACTATGTCCGTATAGCATACCGTAGCCGTCCACGGAGCACAGGAAGTATGGTTCAGAATAGGCAGGTAGACTACTGTCAGTCGCAGCTGCCTCATGGAGTACGGTAGATGTTGCATCTCAGGAAGGCACGATAGACTGCAGGAAGGAGCCATCCACGCTAATGGACCGTGTCCTAGAGTTACTCAGGCATTCAAACTCCGGCTTGGAACAGTCTGTTTGTTGCTCAGCTCACAGATGCATGTTGACCAGCAAAATGTACGGTATACTGCTCATTATCGGGCTGTTCGGCTTGGTATTGATGCTTTGGGCCTGGATAAAGCTCTACCTGATCCTGCTTTGGCCGCCGCCATGGGCGATTGTATCTGCTCGGGACCCTGCCACTGACCCCTTTTACAGCCCTCCTACTGGGTTTGAGGGAGCGACACCAGGCACCATTCTTCGCTATCGCCGGGTAGCCGCCTCATTTTTCGGCATCGCCCCCAACCGGGTCCAAGCATTCCAACTCTTGTATCGCACCACTGCAGTCGATGGTAGCCCTATTTCCACCGTCACGACGATATTCAGACCCTTTACGGCGAAATCAGATCGGTTCATCTCCTTCCACACTGCCTACGACAGCGCTTCCGTCAGCTGCGACCCCAGCTATCAGTACCAGTTCGGCGCTCTACAAACGGACCTGATACCGTCCCTTGAAATGTTCTTTATACAACGATACATCGCACAAGGGTATATTGTTGCGTCCCCCGACCATGAAGGACCGGACGCTGCTCTGGCTGCCGGACGTGTAGCAGGGATGTCTGTGCTGGATGGGATGCGCGCTGTCATCAATTTCCGGAATATACTCCGTATCATGATCGATACGCCTGCGATTGTCGGGGTCGGATATTCCGGGGGTGCAATAGCAACAGGATGGGCTGCCTCTCTCCAGTCGTCGTACGCTCCTGAATTAAATATCAAGGGATGGGCGCAAGGTGGCACTCCTGCCAACCTCTCCGGGACATTCTATCACCTGGATAACAGCACGTTTAGTGGGTTTCTCCCAGCGGCAATCGACGGACTGTGTAAGCCCAGTGCATATAGCGCACAGCTGCAGCCTGTGATTGATAGCATTATCACCGACGAAGGCCGGGAGCTTCTAGACTACGCGAACTCCCATTGCGTTGTCGCAGACTTGGTCCATTTTTATAACAAGTCCATGTTCTCCACAGATATCCAGACACTTGGGCCTGACCTCTTGCAGCAGGACACAATTGCAGCCGTTCTCGAACACAATCGGCTCGCCGCAAATAAAAATGAGGTACCAGTGGCTCCGGTGTTTGTCTACCACGGTCTGCAGGACGAGATCATTCCTTACGCCGATGTACCAGCAATGGTCGATTTCTGGTGCGCGAACGGAGTTACCGTGGTGTTCACGACGTTTACTGACGATGGCCATGCGAGAGCCCTCCTCAGTAGCATACCGGAGACCACAGACTTCATTCAAAGAGCATTTGCAGAGACGGTTCCACAGGGCTGCTCATGCGATACCATCCCACCGGCTCCTAAGTGTGCTACGCCTGTAGTAAAAGGCTCGGGGGAAGGCGAATCATCCCCAAAAGCGATGGTCAATTCTAGTATTAGTTTAGCACCATCGAGATAGATGCTGTATGCTTACGATTGAGTTCCCTGGGCTATTTATAGTACCAGCAGTATACCTAGTAGGAAAAAAACAACTTCCGCGCAGAATAAATTTTTGAAATTACACCGCGAAACCACGCCTAATTAGCACTAAAATTAAGTAAGTTTCTTATAACAGTCTACTAAATTAATTAATATTAATTTTAAGTAGTTTTAATTAATATAGTACTGCTATTAAAGAAATAGCTAGCTTTAATCTTATTTTAAAAAAACTTTACTACTAAGTATAATTACTTTATAAATATTTATTATAATATAATATATTTTACTAAAGTAATTAAGTAATAATTTAATTATAAAATCTCTAAATCTTTTTAAAAACTTCTCTAAAATATCTAGAATACTATTAATAATCTCTTAAAGAATTTTCTAAATATAAAATAAATAAATATTACTACTGGTTTTTAAATTAATATTAATATTCTTTTAAAAAATATAATTATTTTTAAAAATATCTCTTAAATAATCTTTATAAAAATCTAAATTTATATTAAAGTTATTAGAGAAATATTACTACTAGCTTATTATTAATTATTTTATAATTTTAGTAGCTTTAGAGATATTATATCTTTAGAACTTAATTAAAATTATAAGATTATTATTAAGCTAAGTACTTAATCTATATAATAATACTATAAGTATAAAAATCTTAAAATTTTTAAAAAAACTAATTAAATTTTCTAAAAGATTAGTAAATCTATTAATAGTCTAATTCTAACTAATATATCTTTTTAAATTATTTATTAATTTAAGTTAAATAATCTAAGCTTAGTACTTAATAATACTATCTAAATAAAAATAATTTATTAATACTAGAAATAAATAGCCAGGCTTAATAAATTAGCTAAAATATAGATTTTTATTTAAGAAATAATAATAAATAATATTTTAGTAAAGATTATAAATCTATTAGATAATATACCCGCTATTATTAACTAGTTAACTAATAATAACTTTAAATAGTAGAATAGTAAAATTAATTATATTAATTAATTTATTAAGATTACTACTAGTAAGAAAAAAATATTAATTATAATAAAATTTATAAATCTAATTATAATAAATAAAATAATAGATTTAGATCTTATTTAGAATATTATAATTTTAAGAACTTAAATCTATAATTAATTTATTTATATTAAATAATACTATAATTATTAGAGATATAGCTATATAAAAAATATCTATTTTAATTAAATTATTTATATCTATTATATAAAAAGCTACTAGACTTAAGACTATTTATATAAATAGACTAGAGATATAAGCTGTAAGTATATTAATTATAGTAATATATATATAATATAAATAAAGACTTATCTATATTTTTAAAGTAAGCTAGCTTAAATTAAGATAATAGAAATATTTTAGAAAAAATATTATTAAATACTTATTTATTTAAGTTTAGAACTAGTTATCTTTTTAAATTCTAAAACTTTAATAATCTTAGATTCTTAAGCTCTAGAGCTAGATTCTATAATCTTAAAATCTAAATCTAGTAATAATATAATATTAATATCTAGATTTTAATCTAATATTAAAATATAGCTGCAGCTATAAATCTATTCTAGTATTTAAAATAAATAAGTAGTCTGGAGGTTATTAATCCTAAAATTAAATCTAAAATTAAGTTAAGAAGATAAATTATATCTAGAATTAATAAGTAAAAAAAAAGTAAGAGCTATCTAATCTATAAAATTAATTTAAATAGATAATATAGATATTAATTTATTAAATAAAATATCTAGACTTAAGAAGAATAATAAAATAAATTTAATTTAAATCTTTATAAAAAAAAAAGCTATATAACTATTATTATAAAAAATAATATTTCTAAATACTAAATTTATTATAAATATATTAAGAAAAAAGTTTTAAAAAAAAATAATAATTATTTATAAAGATCTTATTATTTCTAATATTTAAATAAAGCTAGGATAAAGCTATTTTAAAGCTAAAAATATTTTTAAAAAAATAAGATTATCTATATCTATAAAATATAAAAATAATTAAGATAAGATAAACTAAATCCTAAAATTTAAATTTAATAAAAAAAAGTCTAATAATAAAAATAATAAATTAATAAAGATAATAAAAAGCTCTTAAAACTTAACTCTAATTAAATAATTATAATTAATAATTTTAGTAGACTGGGATCTAAATAGTTTAAGAAAAAAATTAATTAAATAAATTAAAATTAGCTAGAATAAAATACTTTAAAAAGCTAAATCTAGATTAATTAAGATTTTTATAATTAGAAACTAAATATTAATTATTTTTAATAATTAATAAACTTCTCTAGATTCTCTAATATAATATAAACTAATTAAAAGATAGTATTATAACTAACTTTTTTTAAAATCTTTAGATTCTAGAGATAGAGATTATAGTAATCTAAGAATTATAATAGAATCTATAATAAAATATTATCTATTATTTAATTAAGATTATCTATTATTTTATTTATCTACTAGAAGAAGAGACAGGGGCTTAAAATTAGAAATAATATAAAAATTAGACTAGAATATATATATTTATATTTAAGTAGCTTAATATAAGCTATTAGATCTATATTATATATTTTAAAAATCTTTAGAAACTACAGCTCTACTATTACTGCCCCAGAAAAATAAAATATAGAATCTTAAAGATCTTTAATATATATAATAAATAATAAATTAATACAGCCGGTAGGCTATAGAGATTATTTAAAAAAAATAAAAATTAATTAATATTAAATAACTTTAATCTTTATTATCTAATATAAAAGAATAAGCAGATAAAAATAAATAAAAAAATAAATAATCTTTTAAATATTATTAAATCTTTAGACTTTAAGCTATAGCTAGAGCTGGGTATAATTATTAGAGATTTAGAAGATTATTAAATAATAATTAATCTAGTTTTTATAAATATAGAATTATATCCTAGGCTAATAACTTATAAAATAGTAGAGAATATCTATATAAATTTAAATTATCTATTAATTTATATTCTAATTAATATTAAAATACTAATATAGGAATTATAGAAATAGAGGAACTAAAAGATTATAAATAAAATAAAGCTTTAGAAGTTTATTAAATTTAATTTAATAATTCTAAATTATTAGAAGTACTAAGGCCGGCTAAAAGATTTACTAAAATAAATCTTTAATAAAATAGAAATTAATATAGCTATAGAAATACTAGTTAAGATTATAAAATAAAAGATTAATAACTTAATTCTATAAGTAAAGCTAAGTATATAGATTAACTTAAGCTTTATATTAAAGTATTAAACAGCTATTAAAGTAGCCTAGTAAGCTTAAAGAATATACTTAATAATATATATAAAAAAGATCTGGCAGGAATACTACTAAATATAAAATATAAAAAATAAAATTATTAATAAAATACTAAAAATATAGTACTAGTAATATATATATAAAATTATAAAATAAAGACTTAGAAGTCTATATTAATTTAGTAAATAGGCCTAGAAAGAAATCTAAAATAAAATTATCTCTATACTAAAATAAGCCGGGGCCCTAGATATTTAGATTTTTAATAAAAAAATAGATTTATTTTAAAAAGTACTATTTCTAAAGTCTCTATAAGCTAATCTATTAGATATTAAATATTAAATTACTAAACTAATTAATTTCCTAATTATTACTAATTATAAGATTACTAAAGTAATTCAATAAATATCTACTAATAAGATCTTAAATTTAGATAAAATCCTAAATAAAGTCTAGTATATCTTATTATTAATTCCTAGCTTTATTCTAATTTTTTAGGGCGTTTTTAAAGTATTAATTAAAACTAGATATAATATAAAATACTTCTAATATTCTACTATAATAATTTTATAAAAAAATAATAATAAAAACTTTAGATAATCTAAGAATTACTATCCTATAGCTCTACTAAATATATTAAAAAAAATATTAAAAATAATTATTACTTCCTAGTTCTTCTAGATCCTAGAAAGCTATAACCTATTCTCTAAAATATATATAAAAAATAAAAAGATAGTCTCTATAGATTATATAATCTAGAAAATTATTTATAATATCTAAAAGATTTAAAACTAAAATAAAAAGATTATAATACTATTAATAGATATTAATAAAATATATAATAATATAATATATTTATACTTACTATATAATCTATAGCTTCTATATATATAGTAATTAATTTTATAAATAAAATCCTTTCTATTAAATAAAGCTATATAATTATTAATAATAAAGATCTTATTAAAGTTATTTAAAATACTAATAAAGATCTTATAAAGATTATTAATTTTATTAATTTTTTTTCTAATCTATAATATACTACTAATCTAGAACTACTAAAGAATCCTAAAAATAATAATTATTATACTATATAATTAGATTAATAATATTTATATACTAGTAGTATCTAAAAATTATACTATAAATATTCAGGCTTTAAAAAAGATATTAAATAAAATAAATAAATAAATTAAGAGCTATACTTTAAAGTTTATTTCTAAAAAATTTAAATTAATCTATTTTACTAATTTTAATATACTACCGGAATCTAACTATAAAACTAATAAGAAATCAGAAGATATCTAGAAGCCCTTAATACCTGCCTGGAGTAGTAAGAAATTAGTAGTTAAATATTCTATAAAGATTATTATTAAGTCTATAAAATAGATAAAATACTTAAGAATCTAGCTTAATAAAATACTAAATTTTAATTTATATAAAGAAAAGCTTATAACTAAAGCTAATAAATCTCTAGAAGCCCTAAAAAGTATTTATAAATTAATCTAGAGAATCTTTTTAATAAAGATATAAATAATTTATTAGATAATAATAATACTATAACTTCTTTAGAAGATTACTATATAATATATATCTATTAATATAAAATTAATAAAATAGAAGCTACTAATTAACTAGCTAAAAGAAATCTAAAAATATATAATAATTATAATATTTAGAGTATTTAAGTCTATAGCTACTATAGCTCTAGATATTAAACTATTTCTATTATCTATAAAGCTGTAGATCTAGTAGATAGTTAAAAAAATAGTTATTAAGATTTATACTAGGCTTATATAAACTTACCTAAATAATAAAAGTTAAAATCTAAATAAAAAATATTTAAATAATCTTATTCTTCTAGAGATCTTTATATAAGACTAAAATATAATTCTAAAACTAAAAAAAAAAAAATAATAAAAGATATAAAAAATCTATATTTTAAAGTTATAAAAAAAAATTATTCTAGTATTAATTATAAAAAATCCTAAAAAAATACTAAAATATTATAATATTATATATAGAGATATCCTAGTAAGCCTAGAATATATAATATAATATATAAATAAGAGTAGATATTAAAATTTAATAAATAACTCTATAGTAAGCTCTAGATCAGACTAATATTTATAAAGATATCTAAAATTAAAAGCCTAGGCTAATATATATATAGCAGAGCTGGCTAGGATTAATATAATCTTAAAAACTATTCTAGAAACTATATATATACTAGAATTCCTAAATCTAATAACTATTACTATATTTTCTAATTTTTAAGTAGGAATCTAAACTATTAATAATCTATAATAATTCTTAGAATAGTATCTTCTCTAATTAATCTACTAATATATCTAGAACTTAAAGAAGTTAAGTACTAATCTAATAATTTAATAGATATCTATATATATTAATTTAGAAAAGAATAAAAAAATAGATTATAAAATAAAACTAATAATTTTATAAAGCTTAAATTAAGATTAGAATAAGATTTTTACTATAAGATAATCTAAGAAAACCCTAATCTAGCTTATTTCTATAGCTAAATAGAAGATCTACCAGAGAATTAATAAATAATAAAAGAAATAATAAGCTATTACTAAAAAAATAAGATTTATTAAATATTTAATTAAGTATTTTAGAAAGACTATACTGTAATTATATAAAAATCTCTTAAAATCTTATATCTTAATAATTATATAGCTCTGCTTAAAATACTCCGCGCTAAATTATTATTTATTTAAAATAAAATAGTACTTTATTAGTTAGTATATATATTAAAATTAGGCTAGACAGACTTTATAGTATATTCTTTTAATATATAAGAAATAATAGATAAAATAAATAGAGATAATAACTAAAATTACTATATATATAAATATTAGTATAAATACTAGCTATAACTAGTTAGTCTTAGATTCTAAAGTAGTTAGATATATAACTAAATTTATACTAAAAATAGGTCTACTAGAGTAGTTTAGGGAGGTAAATATAGATCTAGACCTCCTGAAGACCTTAAAGACCTAAGAATTATCAGGAATCCTAGGATAGTTTAGCTACAGAGAGAAGGAATAAGTAGATATGCACAACCCGCCCTGAAATCCTATACCTGATCCGCCCTAAACCTATCTGGGTCTGGGTCCGGGTTAGTTTTCTTATACCCGCTGTGGGTTGGATTAAATATACTTAAACCTGCGGTAGGTTTAGATTATTTAATAAATTAAGAATTTAGGAATAATCTAAATCTATAACCTAACTTATTTTACTTATAATTAATATAATTATTTTTAATAATAATTAGATTATAGATCTACTGACTACTCCTATAAAAAAGAGATATATACTAAAATATATAAGAAGTTAATCTTAAAATATATATTATATAATATATACTATCTAGTATCTACTAATTATTATTTAATTAATAATAATAACTAGAGGACTATCTTTATTAATATAAAGTTTATAAAATAGATATTATAAAAGATTAAGAATTTACTACTATTAATAATTTAATTTTAACTTATTTTTTTAGTATATATAATAGTACCTATTTCTTACTAGTACTATTAATATCTTTAATATTATTAAAAAAATCTTTATTTTAAAAAAGTTTATTATTTTTTAAGTTAATTTTATTCTTTAAATTACTTATTCTATTATTATAATTAAATTTAAAAACCTCTTTATTTATTAGATATAATAGAATATAATATCTCTTAAGATTCTTAATATTATTTTATAAAAATATATATTTTTACTTAAATTTAAACCTATTACTATATATCTATATAATACTTATCTTAATAGTCTTAGGTACCAGCTGACTTTAATAATAATAATAGATATTTTAAGTAGTATTAAAGAGATTCTTAATATTAATATCTAATATCAGAATTATAAGAAAATTATAAGTAATATAAGTAAAGATTAGGAAGTATAACTAATATATTAATTATTAAGTAAGAATATTAAAGTAGACTAATAGATATTTAAGATTTATATAATTTAATTATAATTAAAATTATTATATTAAGAATCTAGTATTAAAGAAGATATAAATACTTATTTTTAATAAAATAAGTTTATAACTCTAAATATCTCTTTAATAAAGCTGTTTCTTCTAGAAATAGATAGTAATATTTTAAATTATATAAAATTTTCTTAAATAGATCTATAGGCTTCTTTAATATTAATATCTAAATTAATAATAGAAATTATATTATATAATAGATATAGATTTTAGTAAGTTTTTTTTTATATTATTAAGTATAGTTCTATCTTTTATTATTATTCTAAAATATATCTCTAAAGCTCTTAAGTTTACTATATAGATTTAGAATAATTATAATTATATATATATTTTTATAAAACTTATAGATATCTTAATAGTATTTTCTTAGCTTATTTTATATTACTTTAAGACTCTTATAAAGAATCTTCTTTTAATAAAACTACTTATTTAATAGTCTTATAAAATAATTTTTAATATAGTTAAAAAATAAATTATATATATTATAAATATAATAAATTATTATTTTAGTATATTTAAAGAGACTAATAGTATAGATAGTAAATTTATAAAAAAGTTTTTAAAAATATATAACTTAATATTATTTTATTAATATTATTATAAAATTTAAGAGATTATACTTTATATTTACTATAATATAGTAATTAATAGTAATCTAAAGCTAATAAGTATACTTAAATATTTTATATATTAAATTTTAATAAATATAGTAATTAAGAAATAGTACTAATAAGTATTTAATATAATTAACTAATTTTTATTATTTAATCTTAAAGACTTGTTAGTACTATAGACTTATATTAATAAAGTAGCTAATCTTATAGATTTAAAATAAATATTATATATTAGTAGTATTTTAACTATAATTAAAAATAATAAAAGTATTATATTTTTTTAAGTATATTAATAATTTCTTTCTATTTTACTTAGTTTTTATTTTTATTTTAGAAGAACTAAATATTATTATTCTTAAATATAATTCTTAGTTTATCTAAAAATACTTTTACAGAGAGTTAAATAATATATATAAGATAAGAGATATAATAGATAAATTAAAAAATAGTAATAAAATTAGGATTAATTATAGTACTAAAAAATAAAGAATATTTATTATTTAATTTATTCTTTAAGATTTATATTAATTTAGTAAATATAATAGTATTATTAGATATATTATTAGTTATAATATCTAGTATATAAGAGCTAAGCTGAAATTTATAGATTATTAAAATAATAATTCTAGCTAATTCTTTATCTAAATAATCTTCTTATAAAGAAGGAAATCTAAGTAAGATCTTTTAATAGTTCTAATCTAAATTAATAAAATAGTCTGTAATTATTATAAAAAGCTTCTAATATAGACTTATCTAGTAGTTAAGTATAATTAATATTTAGAAATTAAAAGGAAAATAGTTAAAAATATATTCTAATATTATAAAAAATAGTTTTAAAAAATATAATTAAATCTAATTACAGCTAAAAATATATAGATTAATTAAAAAACTATATATTATATAAAGAATCTAGTAGAAGAATATATTATTTATAGTTATAAATAATAGTTAATAGAAGATAATAAATCAGATAATTTTATTAATAAAATTTTAATATAAATATTAATTAAGTATCTTATTATTTTTCTTTATTATAAGTAGAATATTTAATTATAATTAAAATTCTATAATTTATCTTTCTCTATTTAAGAAGACTAGTAATTATATAATATATTAATTAAGAAGTATTATTAAGTTTTAATTTATATTTTCTATAATTTAAATTATTTAGATAAGTATTTATAGACTTAGTTTCTATATATTTATAAAAAGGATAATTTATAATAATCTTATAATAATAATAGTAAATCTTAGGCTTCCTACTTAGAATCTTAATAATTTTAATAAATAAATCTTATTTTTATAATCTTTAATTCTTTACTCTCTAGTAAATTTATTTCTTAATATAATATATAATATATTCTCTAATAAAGATTTTTTATTATTATAAAGTAAATTATTTTCTTATCTAAAATAATTCTCTCTAATCTAGAAAAAGCTATAATATAGAGTATTTATAATATCTTAGGCTTTAAATAAATTTTATATTTATAGTTAAAAAAAGATAGTTTAGTTCTTTATAAAAGAATATTACTATTAAATTAGAATTTAAAAGTAGTATTAAATATAATAGTATTAATTATATTAAAGATAAACTATAATTATAAAAAAAATCAGAAAATAAATCTGATTTTAAATATTATAATTAAAATATAATAAATATATAGTATTATAAAAATAAATATACTATAAAATATTAAGAATATAAAAGAAAGCTATAATATAAAAAGAAATAAAATCTTAATAATACTAAGATTATTATATTAATAAAAGAGTTTAGAAAAAAAAATTATATTAAATTATTCTAGTTTATAAAGCCCTATCTTTTTTTATTTATTTTAAAATATAATTATTTTTTTTTTCTAACTAATCTTTATTCTTACTAATTTTCTTTTATTTAGTTAATATTATACTTCTTAAATTCTTAAATAATTTTAGATATATTATAATAAAAAAACTAGAATATATATCTATTCTTTTATTATATTTTTATAATTAAGATATAATAAAAGCTTTTAGATTTTTATTTTAATTATCTAGATATATTTACTATCTATATTTATTTAAAATTTCTGCTTTTTTTTTTAAAAGAATAACTACGGTCTTATATTAATTCTAAAGGAGAAATAAGAATTAGTAGTATTAAAATTAAAAGTTAGAATAATATATATACTAGAGATTAAATACCTGTTATTATAGAACTAGATAATCTAGAATTATAAGTTTTAAATAATATCTATTTTAGTAGATAATAGTATACTATTACTCTAAATAGATCTTTTTTTAAAATAATATATTAATAATTTAGAGAAGTATTTAATTCTAGAAGTAGATATAATTATTAATTATACTTAAAATTAGTATAGTAAATATTAAGCTTCTAACTTAAATAATAGAATAAAGAGTTCTTTTAAGATTATCTAAATTAGTATATTTTCTAACTAAAGTTAGATTATATAGAAAATCTATATTATAAATTATTTTAATTAAATTATTTAGTAGCTCTATTAAGTTTTTTAATTATAAAGAAAATAATACTACTACTAGAATTAAAATTTAATACTAATATAATAGCTTAAATTATTAATAATATTTATTTATTTTAATACTTCTAAATATAAAGATTTTTAATAAAAAAGATATTAGAAGCTTAAAACTAGATTAGCCTAATCTAATAATAAAAGATTTTATAGATATTAAGTTATTTATTAGATTTTTATAATAAGGATTATACTATTATAGATTAGACTTTATTTAATCTTATAATTTAGTAATAAAAATCTCTATCTGTTTATAATAAGCTAACTATAATAAGATAGAATATTTATTATAGATCTTCTATAATAAATATATAAAATAATTTATCTAGAAAAATTTCTTTAGTTTTTTATTTATATATTCTAGATAAATCTAGTCTAGTTATATTTAATAAATAATATAATTTAGGATACTTATAATTTTTAATAAAATATTTCTCTTATTTATATACTATAAATATCTAAATAAAATATTTAAGTACTAAATTAATAGTTAAGTTATAATAATAATATATTATATAAGAATAATAAATAGCTTTATATTAGAAAGCCTTTATTATATATCTTAATACTTAATATTTAAAAAACTTAAAAGAAAGTCTAAATATTAAAAAAGTATAATACTTTCTTTAGTAATAGATATATCTAAAGAGCCTAGTATAGAATAATCTTTTAAAAAAGTTATAAAAATCTTAAGAAAATTAGAATTACTTTTTTTATAACTATTATTATAAAATATTAGAAAAAACAGGACTTATAATTAATTATTCTAATTTTTTAGCTTAAATTCTAGTATCTTAATCTAGTTATTAGATATAATATTATTAATATAATATTAAAAAATAATATAACTAAAGTTAAGAAATTTCTTAATCTTATAAACTTATATCTAACTATAATTAGTTAACTAGTTAAATAAATATTATAGTAGAGGAGAGGAACTTATATAATCTAATTTAAAATTTATAATTTATTTAAAAAAAGATTAAATAAAGAATTTCTTATTATAATCTATTTTATATAAATTTAATATAATATATTAGAAGATATTATATTAGATTACTACTAATATATATATTATATTTATTTTTTAAATATTTAGAGAATTATAGAGCTATTTATTAAATATTTTAGATTTTAATAATTTCTTCTACTAATTAGGGAAGAGTCTAGTAAAATAATATAATAACTAATATATTATAGTATTCTTTATTTTAAGAAATAACTAAGTTCTATCTTATATTATAGTTATACTATAAAATAAGTAATCTAATTATAGTTAGATTACTTTATATATAGTACTACTTAAGATATAGTTAATTAAGAAATAAGATTATATATAAAGAAATAATAGAGAAAATAGAAAATTAAAATTAGAAATATTAATAAATAATAATTATAGATTATTAATATCTAATCTAGTATTATAGATTATATAAGTAGAACTAATTAATAAAAATTATGATTTATAATAGTTTTAAGATTACTAAACTAATAATAACTATAGTAAAAGAACTAAAGATATATATAAAAATATATATTTATATTTAAGCTAGCTTTATTTTATATTATATAAGAATCTACTACTTAATACTAGTCTATAATATCTTAATTATAGATTTTAAGTATATCTACTTTTTACTATATATATAAATAAATAATTTTAATTTAAATCTTATATTATTTTAATTATTTTTTATATAGTATTATATTTATATCTTTTACTAAATTATAGAGTAGGCTGTTAGATAATAAAGTTATAAAATTAATTAAAGTTAGTATTTAATATTATTATTTTACTTAAGATATTCTAACTATAATTAGAATATTTAATTAATTAGGTATTTTTTAATTTACTTAATTTATATTTATTATTTTAGTACCTACTATATTATTATTTTTAAAAGTTAGTTTTATTTTAAGATTTTTTATTTTATTCTCTGGTATCTGTAGCTTATAATAAATATATAAATTTTTTAATTCTAATTATTTTTAAATATCTTAAGTTATTTAAGTCTTATTAGTTATATTAATATATTCTAGATATTTTTACTTAATTTAGTTAGTTATTTATAAATATATATTAGTATTAATATAGTTTCTATCTAGTTATTTAATATTAATAGATATTAGTATCTTAAGGATAATATAAATAATTATAAATATAAAATTAACTAATATTTTATTAGTAATTCTATAATTTCTAATTATAATTAGAAATTTATAATTATCTTTTTTATATTTTCTAATACTAGATTTTTTAACTATTATATTTATTTACTAATACCGGGTGTATTTAAACTTATTAAGATATTCTTTTTTTAATATCTTATACTTTAGAGAATATGTATTTTAAAAACCTAATTTTTTTAGTTAAGTATTAACTAGTCGGGTAATATCTCTTCTAAAAATAAATAATCTTAAGTTTTTATTAAAATTATTATAGTTAAGATTATACTCTATTTTTTATAATACTATATTAAGTTTTATAAGTATTTTAGCTGCAGCTATATATTCCTTCTACTAATAAAATTAATAACTTAATCTAATTATAGTTAGAAAGAGAGTATATAAATATTAATTATAAAAATAATTAAATTTTTTAAATAAAGAGAATTTTTTTTAAATAATATAATATAGCTTTATTTAAGAATTAGAAGTATTTTCTACTTTAATTTATAATAATAAATTAAAGTACTAAAAATATCTCTTTTATTAATAAATATAGTATAGGTTAATAAGTTATTAAGAGCTAGAATCTTAAGTAATATTATATTATTATAAAAATTAGTATTAATAATAATATTTTTTTATATTAAGATTAATAGGAATTAGTTTTACTATAATTTTATTAATATTATTCTAACTATAGTTAGAAGCTTTATTTATAAGAGTTATTTTATTATTAAATTAAGCTATATTATTCTTAAAGTAGTCTGCTTTCTAATAAATTACTAAGTTAATAATATTAGCTTAATAAATTTTAGTAAATTATTATAAATAATCTTTATTTTTTTTTTTATTTAATAAGTTTATTAGTAATATTTTAAGCTAATATTTATTAGCTAAATATTTTTAATATTAGTTAGAAATATTTTATTTTTATTTTAATTATAGTATTTCTTTATATAGTCTTCTATTTAATCTCTTTAAAAATTATTAAAATAAATTACTAGGTAATCTTTATATTTATATTTTTATTAAGTATAAGTTACTTAATTTTTATTATAAAATAAAAGTATTATAGTATATAATTTATCTACTTAGAAAATTTTTATATTAATTCTATCTATATTAGAATATATTTTAGTAGCTAGTAAGTTAGCTTAATTAAATATTTCTTAAATTAAGTCTAGTCTGACCTTTTTATTATTAGTATTAAGTAATATTTAATTTTAATTAGAAAATTATTTACTAACTAGAATACTTTAAGTTATAATTATTATAAAATATATAGAAGATTTTAATATATTACTTCTTATCTAATATATTTATAAAGTTAAATTAATAATACTTAAAATTAGCTCTATTAATATAGATTAGTTTAAATAGTTTTAGTAGAGTCTTATTTAATTAATATTTAATTAGGAAAGTAAATAAATATTTATATATAATTTTCCTATTCTAATAATCAGATATATTCAGAAAAAATAAAAAATATAAGTAAAAATTAAGTCTTTTAGTAAAAAGAAAAAAAATTTTTATAAAATTATTTTTATATAATAAATTTTCTAATCTTTTAAGAATCTTTAATATAAAATAAAAGTACTTCTTAAATTTAATAATCTAAATTTAATAATAATTAAAATAATAATAAGAGAGTATATATAAAAATTTATAAAATTAAGTTAAGTTTCTAATATTTTAGTAATTAAGGCTTAATTAAATATTATCTTACTATAATAAATTAATATATAATAAAAATAACTATTCTTCTATATATTATTATAGAGAATTAGCTTAATTTAAGAGGTAGTATCTAAAATAATTCTAAATATTTAATATAGCTAGCTATTAAATTTAGTTTTATTTAAAATTAGTTTCTATTAATTCTCGGTAGATAGAATATTCTATTTTAATATAATATAATATATAGTATAATTCTTAGAATTTTAAAGATTAATAGATTTATTATTTATATAGAGTATAGCTAGTAAATTTAAGTCTAAATTATTAATAATATATAAGTTAATTATCTAGTAATAATCCTATTAATTATTAGATAAATTTTAATTTTAATTATAGTTAGAAAATAATTATTTTAATTTTAGATACTTAAATTATATTATTATACTAATTATTTATTTTTTATTATATAAATTTCGCCTGTTTCTCTAATAATATAAGAAGTGTCTTAATATAATATTAATTATTTTAAAGAATAGATTAAACTAGCCCGGAATATTTAATAAATAATCTCTAGTTTTATTAGTCTAGTATTATTTAGAAAAAATTAATTATAATTAAAATTATATCTTACTATTTCTATTAATTTTAATTTTATTTTTTATATTTTTTAAAGTCACGCCATCTACTATATATAACTAAAGAATATTTATAAACTTTTTTTTCTAAATAGTTATAGTAAGTTATATATAATTAAAATATTATTAGATTCTATATTAGAATATACTGATGAGTTAGTAAACTAGATAATTAAAAATTATTTAGTTTTATTCTTATTTAACTAACTATACCTGGTTAAGACAGTATATATTAATTATTAAGATTTTTAGAAAGTAGTCTTTAAGTTTTTTTTATATTATATCTTTAGTTATAATAAGACTAGTTTAAAATACTTATAATTTAGTCTTAAGAAAGATAGTCTATCTCCCGGTATTTTTTAGTAATATTAAAATTTAATAATAGTTAGATTTAACTAAAAACTATTAATAAATTTATAAAAAGATTACTGGATTTTAGGAATAAAATTTAGAAATAAAAAATCTAGATATTTAGAAAAAAGAAATTAGAATTATTCTTAATAAATAAAAGATAATATCTTAATCCTTCTATATATTTATTATTATATTTATTAATAATAATAATAGAAAATCTAACTATTATTAGATTTTCTTTTATTTATAAACTATCTAACCGTCTGATTCTAGTAATTACCTAATCTTAATCTTAATATCTTTTATTTATAAATTATTTTATAAACTACTTAACTACTTAATCCTAGTCTTAATATCTCCTATTTATAAACTACTTTATAAACTGCTTAATTATCTGATCCTAGCCTCTGCTTAATTCTAGTAATTACTTAATCCTAGCCTTAATATCTTCTATTTATAAACTACTTTATGAACTGCTTAACCACCTGATCCTAGTAACTGCTTGATCCTAGCCTTGATATCTCCTATTTATAAACTACTTTATAAACTGCTTAACTATCTAATCCTAGTAACCGCTCGATCCTAGCCTTAATATCTCCTATTTATAAATTACTTTATAAACTACTTAACCACCTGATCCTAGCCTCTGCTTAATTCTAGTAACTGCTTGATTCTAATCTTAATATCTCTTATTTATAAACTACTTTATAAACTATTTTATAAATTATATAACTATCTAATTCTAGTCTCTATTTAATTAATAATCCTAGCTTCTGTCTAGTAACTATATAATTCTAGTAACTATCTAATTTTTAAAACTACTTAATTTTTATCTCTATTCTAGTACTAACTTAAAATAATATTATAATAAGAAAAATAGATTAGATTAAATTTTTTAATTTATTCTAGTTAAATATTTAGTCTAGCTCTATTTAATATAGTATCTTACTATAGTAGATTAATCCTATTAATCTCCGGGTTTAATAAATTAAATCTATAGAACCCGCCCTAAACCTATTATAGATTAGTTTAATATTATTAATACCTAAACCCGCTGCGGGTTGGGGTCTGTGAGGCCTTAACCCGCCCCAACCCAACCTGTATGCATGTCTAGGAATAAGTAGTCTATCTATATAGAATACTACTGCCTAGTATAAGCTAGGCCTATAGTAGTCTACTATATTATTAAAATTAGGAACTATATTAATTAGGATCTATACTAGAGACCAGGCTTACTAAAGAAATTAGAAGCTAAAGAATAATAAAACTAAATACTAAAAATAAAGATTAAAAGATTTTAAGTAGGCTACTAGCTACTAAGTTAACTAAGAGCTATAATACTAAAGTAGAAAGAAACTATAAAAAAAATAAAATAATAAAAATAAATTAATATTAATAAAAAAATAATAAGCTAGTTATATAAACAGCTTTAATTATTATTATTTCTATTTATATAAGATTACTACTATATTTAAAATAGTATTAATAGCTTTAAGTTTACTTTGACTAATAAAGCACCTGCATAGCTAGAACACCTATCTAGCTGCAACAGGGTAATGAACTTGAATTAAATTGAATTAAAATTAAAACAGTATACCTAGTTTTACAGCATGCTTTTACCTATAGTTCATATGGAGGCAGCGAATATATTATGATTTCTGGTCCCCCCACCAGCCCCGGATGAGAGTTCATCATGAAATGAGTGACAATCGCAATGGAAGAATCCCGGTAAGGAGTGGAAACCGCAGAATGTCAGATGGCGGAGAGAGTGTACGCTGAATGTTGCCTTGTTCCAACTGGTGGGAGAGCTAGGCAACATTAATACGCCTGGGGAGTGCGTCATCAATCGCTGACGAAAGGTCTGCCTCATCATCATCAGGCCTGATCGCATTTTTCACACCGTCCAGGCTGTCGAGGCCGTGGATAATGCCCATCTTGGTCTTGCAGATGAGCTTTCCCAGATTCCCACGCTGCTCGACCGGTGTAAACACGTCCTGCATCTTTTCCACATAATCCGCCAACGTAATCAGATTTGATTCCAAATGATGCAGCATCTCCAGTGTATCATATGGAAGCCAAGGCGAGAACTGTCGCAGCCGCTCCTCGAGCGTCCGAGATTCATGGCTGTAGGCGTCGATTGATGCAGCCCAGGCATCGAAGCGGTGCAGCTGGTTTATGATGCATTTCTCGTGGTGGCCTGTATTTGCCACCAGTGTCTCAGTTTCCCGGCAGAGGCTATTCACTCTGCTGGCGATTGTGGCGAGCGGTTCATGCGGGATAGAGCCTCTTCTTGACTTTGTGCAGGACATGGCACTGAAGCTGCGGGTTGATGAGCGCCGGGGGAAGCAGACTGGGAATGGCGACGGGGCAAATGACAAGCGACCTTGCGGGGGAGAGAAGTGAGTAGAAATAAGATGGGGCTGGGGGAGGGATTCGACCGGGGATTGCATGATAAATTTATATATACAGTAGGAATGAGAGAGTTTGGTTGCGTGAAGAGAGTTTTGACGTGGCTGGCGGAATCAGTGGATGATATACCCAAGCAGTCATTGTTTGATCTGGTGAAGTGTGAAGTGCAGTATAAAAGAACTGAGTCAAAGGATCCTTCATTGAGAAGCTCATTGATAGGACAATCCCGCGTCTTTCACTACCAGACACGCTCATACAAGTAAACGCGCTACCGGCTCTTTCAAAAAGGTAAGCCGTAACTGAATACAAAGTAAGGCAAAGCAACTATTGCTCGAAGCTGAGAATAATCCTTTCACCCTCGACACCGCTTGTTAATCGCCCCATTGTCAGGTCCGCCCTCTTCCCCCCCAGATCCATGACAATGTTAAACAGCGTCGCAATATCGCTGCCCCCCTGCGCTGCCCGGTTAATCGAACAAGGGAAGTGTGTCTCGTCTTTAAACAGCTCCCTAAAACTATCCCAAGTTACCCGCCCGAGCTTCGAGATATTCTCCCCCATCGTCTGCACACGCACTGGCGAGTCCTTTAACCAGATAGGCTCGTTAATACCCTTATGCGGAAGCAGCATATGGTTCGTATGCACCAGAAATCCCTTCTCATTAACAGGGACGCGCGCAAAGGTAGAGGAAGTGAATTCCAGCCCAACCGCCGTCGTGGCATCCCCCAGAAGAATATGCGCCGAGCTAGCCATACCGATCCGTTCTATATTCCGGACCGCATCCATCGCAGAAAAGCTTTCCAATGCAATCCGGAGCCCCAAGTGCACAGGGATCCGGGTCTTGTCCATGCCCTTTGCGCGAATCGCGTTGAAGCACACCCCGACCCCGGCGGAGTTCAGCCCGATTTTCCCGATCTGCCCGGCTTCGGTGATCATTTTGATGGTGGGCAGCTTTGGTTGGATGATTGTTACCTGGATTAGGTTTTCGCTTTGGCCTTCGCTCCACTGTCGGGGGATTAGTTGGCTGTATTATGATAGTGGGGAGTGGTGGGGGATGAAGAGTTGAGTCGGTCGTACATCCCAATTCTGCCCCTGGAGGGAGACCCCATCGCCCTGGTAGTAGACACTCGTGCACCCATCGCTGAACTGCCCAAAGACAATCTCGGTCCGGACGTTCAAGGCGATTATCTCGACCAAGCCACGCTTCGACCCGGCGGCGATTCCTGTCTTTGTCAGCGGGTATACTTTAGACATTGTACGGTGTGCAAGACGCACCCTGAAGCTCCTCGTAATATCTCGGCCACTTGTCGCGAATCAAGCCGTCGAAATCGCGCGCGAGATCCTGGACCTGGGCCCAGTCGAGCTTGCTGTGTTTTGCGAACATCTTTGCGTAGAATATGATCGCGCGCTCGATTTCCGGGGCTGCTTGTGAGCCATGCTTGTGTCCGATCTGGCGGGGTGAGTAACTGAGTATGCTGTTGCACTTGAACTTGAAATCGGGGTGTACCTCGTATGGTGTGCCGGAGCACACGATCTGCTTAATGGCCATTCTTAGGAGATTTATGGTAAGAAAGAAGATGTTGAGAGATGGAATATAAATCCGAGGTTACTTATTTGGAGCCCCTCGACCGGAGTTCGGAGTCCGCTAGGAATGCGGGGACCAGCAATTCAGCATGGACCAGGTACAGGCGGACGGTCCGACGGCTAATATCAGGTATACCCAAGGCTAACCTGTTGGGAAAGGCCTTCCAGGAGCTCTTCGCTAATTCTGCCCCGCATGAGTCCTTGATTGCGAATCCGGGTGTTTGTTGTGACAGAGGACGCTTTTCCATCAACAGACTCGGACTCGGACTCCGTAAACCGTCCAGGGAAGGTCATTAGCAATTTGGAGTTAGCCTGACGATGCATGATGACATCGTTCTGTTTGCACGAAAACATCCCCCTCACTCAGCCAGCCACTAAACTAGCTTTGACCCACCGGGTGTGAGCTGGCTGTACAGTTGTTATGATTATCAGATGTGGCTGGGATTCAACTATGTGACACCTCACCTTCTGCATCGGAAAAAGCCCCAAGACTGCGATGCCGAATGACCACATTTGCCATTTTAACAGTCGCAGTAGTTGGAGGGCGCAGGAGGCAACTAACGCGGCAGTTGCTGGTGTCTGGCATTTCAAGTCGGAACAACGCACACCGTGTACAGTCCAGTCCTCTGTGTTTGCCTTCTTCACGAAGATAAGGTTAACTTGTATTTCTATCCCTTCCATGCTGGTGCTGTCTTATATATCTTCGCAACGTGATCGCCTATTTCGATATTGTTTTGCAGCTACAGTCAAACCCGCCTATACCGGACCCGGATATAGCGAGACCCTTTTTTAGCGAGAAGACTACTATATTAAAATTAAAAACCGTATCTATCCTGCTAAAATCTCTTTATACCGATAATTTATACAGTTTATCTATTTTATTACTCAAACCTTGTTATAACTAAGTAGAAATATTCATAGGCCTGGTTAAACCTAGTAGGCCTAGTATAAATATATATATTTATACTAACTAGATATAGCAATATTCTAGCTATAGCAAGATCACCTGTCGGTCGTATTTAATTTGCTATAGCTAGGTTTACCTGTAATAAGAATCCACTCTATCCAGCCATAGCAGTTGTGGTTGTTGCTGTGGGCCCTTGAGATCCCTTTACTCTGAGTACGTCCGTAATCTTCAGCTTCAAACTCAGCCCTGTGACGACTGAACTGCAGAGTAAGCACTGTAATGCTTGATGTTCTGTTTATCGCTCATTTACCGTAGGTTAGTGCCTATCATATCGCATCGCGACTACTACGGCAAGACACTCCCTCATCCAGCAGGGACAATGTATGCGACCGGCCAGAGTGCGAGCCTACTCAGCCTAGTCAGGTAAACACACTGTCACTAATGTAGATTTGATGGTGTAGCGCAATGATCTACCAGCAACAACCCTTGTGATAAACACCATATGGAGACGCAATCAGCAGGCGGAGAAAAAAGCTTCGGATCCGAGCGTAGGGGTGCGTGCGGAGTTTTATTTCTTCGCTCTCGTTTACAGTCCCTTAAACTAATTTGCCAATCTTTGGTTAGCGAGCGTTCGGCGGACACCAAGTGGGCAAGTCAAATCATGGGGGCCATTGAGGGTGCGATCGGGCAGTGGCTGGTGGCTGTCAGTATGGCCGGATATTGGATTCGGGTCGGAGCCCAGAGGAGAGGCAGGAGAGGCAGTTTCCACCAAGTTAAATCTTTCTAAATTTGTTGTTTTTGTTATGATGGACAATGGCTTACGCTCCATCAACGGTTATGGCCCCCTGATCCCCATACACAAGGCAAGCCTAGACCAGACAAGCCTGGGTAGCGCGTGGCTATGCAGCACTTGCGGTAATGATAAACACGCCAGGCAGATTCGGCCCCGAACGAACGGGCGGACAGTCGGACTCAGTGAAACGGAGTACGGACACGGACGCGGCGTTGGAGACGGACCCACGGCCGGACTGCGCCAAAAGGCTTACAAGACTTTAGGGCTGGGGGCTGACGCTGAGGCTGTACGAGCAATATCCACCAACAGGCCAAATCTTCTTCTTAAATACGGTCTCCCTCTGCAGAGGTTGTCTGTTTTCACTTAATCCCTCATCACTTCATCCTAATCACGGTTTCGCCATGAATCCACACCAGATCCTGGCCGCCATAGAGCTGGCTGTCTATCTCGTCCTCTTCGTCCCCGTCAGCTTCTGCACATATCACTACCTGTCAAAGAAGAAGCAGACGGCATGGATCTACCTCAGCGTCTTCGTGCTCGGTTCGTCCCTCTTAGAAATAAAAAAGTGTCATCGCATACTAACAACACCAGCCAAAATCATCGGCCCAGCAATGTACATCTCCATGGCAAGCCAATCCAAGCCCTCAACAGGCCTGCAACTGGGCTCTCAGATCCTCTACACAATCGCCCTCGGTCCCCTCCTCAACGCGACCCTCTCGCTCGTCAACGCCTCTTCGAAATCTAAAGCAAAGGAGCCCACCCCGGCCTACTCCTACTCCCCCGTCGACGCGCCCACACCCATCCCAATGGCCAACCCTTCCTCAAAGGACTCAAACACCTCAAAACGCGGATCTCCAGACCTCTCCCCGCTAAACATCATCCTCCTCGCCCTACACCCCATCATCATGGTCGGCCTCGTCCTCGGCGCCGTGGGCGGCTCAAAACGCTCCCCCGATTCCTCAGGCCACATCGACCCAGACAAGTACGCTAAGGCGATTACATTCTCCAAGGCCTCAGCCGCGCTGTTCATGGTCGGTCTCGCCGGTATTGCAGCGGGCGTCGCGCTGCTCTGGAAATCGCGTCGCAGTTTCCCGACGGTCAACTACTACACCACGACGTGGATGGCGGCCGTTATCCCGTGTTTGTTTCTGCGCGTGCTGTACTCGGTGCTTACGGCGGCGAGTCTCGATAAGAATAATCCGGCCAAGGTGTCCAAGTTTGATGTTTTGAGGGGCAGCTGGGTGATTTATTTCTTTTTGGGGTTTTTGCCCCAGATTTTTATTGTCCTTGTTTATGCGGCTTGTGGGGTGTTGGCTTGGTTGAAGGAGCGGAGGAGAGCTTAACTTTAACTTTGGAATTGTTGTGTAAATGGATGTTGGTTATTCCTGATTATTTTCTTTCTTGCATTGGTATTGCGGGTTGGCGTACTACGGAGGCTAGGTTATGAGTATGATACGCTTTGATAATAAAAATCTGGCATGAATAGTATTATAACGCATTTTACGGGAAATAATACAGGATAATACTCATGAATTGACCCTGGACTTATCTCCCTTTCATACTCAATCAGATTCACTAATACAAGGCAATCTACTTAAAGAGCCTCCATAAACAAGACAATCCCATAACATATCTAGGTACTAGTAGCAGTCCCGTTTTTGCCGCATTTATAACTATCAACCAGCAACGGACGCTTCTCAAAGTCGTGTTTACCAGCTCCCAGGGTGTAGTTTTGGCCGCTGCACTTGTGCCCGCTGTTCAAAGGGTGAATAAAATTAGTTAAACAACCTGGTTTGTCTGAGATGTTGGATATTGAGAAGCCGGAGACTTACGTGTAGAAAGTGCACTGGATTGGCACCCTGCGCTGGGTGATTTCGATAGTTGTAGCATTGACTGGTCTGTGAATAATCCCAACCTTAGTTAATGATCTGTGGTCCCCGTATTGAATTGGTTAGGGTGAAGACATACCCGCCGAAGGGACTGGTCTCGCAAGTTGTCTGTGCTGTAGTGCTAAAGATGCTAGTCGCGGAGCCATGATGCGAATAGAGCGTAATCTACTCATAAGGTCTCAATGTCAGATGGTAAAGTTAGAAATCATCAATAGTAGCGAGTTCGTACTGTCCCAAGAGACCCTGATACATGCACCTGTCCGACCACAGCCGGAGTCAGTGCGACGAGCATGGAAGTAATGGTAGCAGTTATCTTCATTGTACCCAAGTTAGTAGTTAGAAAGGAGTAAGTGGATCAAGGCAATAAAAAAGCTTGAGTCGGGAGTAGGTTTGCCTTTAAGCTGTCAGTTTCGCGCACTGGCCGCGCGCCATGTTGTACAGCATTCCAGTCTGTATAGCGCCCTCATGCCCTTCATTCCTTTGCATGGTCATTTAAGTAGGTACAGTCGTCTGTGTGGCAACAATGCAAATGTTACCTTTGACAGAGAGCTGTCCCCCGCATTCACCCTCCGTTACAGGGATGTGGATGTTACAGGGATGTGGATATTCACAGTGCCGTTAGATATAAAGAAAGATAATCCTGCATCTGCTTCCCTAAATGTACTCGAATCTACGATGGAGTTCGCATATACCAATACTCAATTTATCAAAGGGCGTTCTGTGGCTTGTGGATTGAAAAGTAACCCGAATTGCCATATTCGATTATACTGTATCTCCCCAACTTGTTGACAACATTGCTCATACCAAGACCCCCTTTCAGTGAAACCACCTCCGACATGGAATATCGAAATAATATACGTCTCATACCTTCCCACAAAGCACATCACGGTATCAGATACTGGTATTGTCCTCTTTATTCCGCGGCAGCAGCACACTTGAAGCTACCAACCAACAACGGACGGCTAAGTGGGTGGGGACCCTCTTTCAGGGTGTATTGTTGACCATCACACTCTTCCCCGCTGTTCAAACAGGGGAATTAAGTCAGGCAACGTGTTTTCTCCCAAGTACCAAGGGGCGCGAGAACTTACGTATAGAAGGTGCATTTGACGTGGGGGATTTTGCTTTCAATGTCAATTTCTTCGGCATCAAAGGGCCTGGTTCGAGAACAGCGTTAGCAGTCCGTGTTTCTACTATTGTCTTTCCATGCTGGGGAATAGGGATAAGGCGAGGACTTACCTGCCGAATGGACTGGGCCCGCAAGTCTTCAAGCCTGGAACGGTAAGTCCAGTGCCATCAGTGGTGAGGAATGTTATCTATTGGTTGGCGTGTAAAGCGTCAGTAAATATGTTCAGCAGTTGCTGGTGGTGGCAGGGGAGTTCGTACAAGTGCGAGAGTCCCTTCCGGAAGCCATTGTCCAACAACCGCCGGAGTGATCGCGGCAAGCAGAACAGACACGGAGGCAGCAGTGATCTTCATGTTGAGAAATGCGAAACTCAATTCAAAAAAAAGGTAAATGGGTAGAAAAAATCAGAAGGTTTGAAGGGTATATTGTCCAGCTTTTAAGTTGTTACTCCCGCGCCCCTTGCAGCCTGGTTGTTTGTTACACAACATGCCACACCCCTTACTAGCAGAAATGAATACTTAGTTTAGACAGAGTCTGTTCTCTGTATGCATCACAATGTTTCCACCTGTTAAGAGGGTGTCATTCAGGTCTCGTTAACTATATTAGAAAGAAAGATATCCATGGATCTGAATTCCTGAACTTTACACTAGGTAGTGATATCCTCCTGCTTTGTTGGATCCCACACAATATGCTGATATAAACAAAACCCCTTACGATTTCGTTCTTTCGCCGGTCCACCTTATGGAGTGAATGGAACAATCCAGCTCCTTGCTTCAGATCGTCCTCCGGCTGAAGGAGAAAGCTTCCGGTTTGATCGATCATGAA
Organism: Aspergillus sp. MA 6041; assembly: GCA_025768905.1. NCBI lineage: Eukaryota > Fungi > Ascomycota > Eurotiomycetes > Eurotiales > Aspergillaceae > Aspergillus > Aspergillus sp. MA 6041. Next base: position 275,280 of record JAMFNV010000011.1, on the reverse strand, counting down.
CTCAATCACAATTCACAATGGTGGGTACAGGACACTTCAATCTCAGCCAGCCCGAGCATATATCGGTTGAGTCTCCAGATTCCCCCTTGCCCTCTTCGCCAGCTCCAGCAATCGCGGTGTGGCTGCCCCATCCAAAAATTCGATACACTTCACCACCTTCTCTCCACTCTCGTCCATTGTAAACATAAACACATACTCTCCAGCGTACTCCCACTCCTCCCTCGCAATCCCATCATCCTTTAGCTCCTCCCTGAACTCCGTCTTGCTCGTCGCCCAAACAACAACCTGGTTACCGCTGTCACTCTCGATATACTCCTTCGCGAAGACCGGAAACCCCGCCATGACCCGGGTTAATCCGCTCGTGTGTGCTAGGAATCCAGTTCGATCGAATGGACCGGGTGGATTTATTGAGGCGGGTGCGAATTGGTGGTAGTAGTTCTCCGCCAAGATGGATTCGAGGATTGTCTGGTCCAGGGTTGCAAAGTAGGAGATGAATTTCTTCGCTGTGAGGAGGCGTTTGGACGGCATTTTGCTGTTAAGGGTTGGTCGTCTGGGCTTCGAGGGGAATTTCCCTATTCCTTTTCTTCAGTGGTATTTCTTTCTGATCTGTGGCTTTCTTGGATGAAGAATAGAGGTTTATAAATTATTGACCCGTGGCGGAAATATCCTCTTAACTCCGGTAGTCTCGATGTCCGCAGCGGGGTTACCAGCTATTAGACATATATGGTATTTGTAACATGTAGACGCTATAGAATCATCTTGGTAGATCTGTGAACGATCTGTTGTCTATCCATCGACAAATAGGAGATACGCTAAAATTCCCGTCGACAATATATAATTAACTAGGACTAGTATATCTCCAGACAAGAGATAGAATGGATACCGTGCATATACGATAACTGAACCGGCCAGCTAACACTATACATAGAATCCAATTTTCTGCTCTTAAAGCCCAGCAGACACTGAGCCATTACAAATGGCCCATTTATGGCTGAGTATACTCATCCCAAATAGGAAAGGGCGTGGGCAGACGGTGCACGTGATCTGCCAGCACTTTGCAGTCACGTCTCCATCGTCTGTTCATCGTCTGTCCATCCTTCATCATCCATCAGTCGAATCTCATCACAGACGTCCATGGATCATCGCACATCGAGAGCCAGGGCAAGCAAACCCAAGGTCCGAACGGGGTGTATCACCTGCAAGTCAGTTTAGACTCCTTCCACCACAACATTTCTGACCTGATAAGCTAGGATACGGCGAGTGAAATGTGATGAAGCAAAGCCGTCATGCCACAGGTACTTTTGATATCCGGCAGTCGGGGTCAATTGGCTAACGGTCGTAGATGTGTGAGCACTGGGCGGAAATGCGATGGTTATACTCAGCCCAGCTCTAGTGGTTTGAGTGCGCCTCATGAACTACGACAGTCCACAGCGATAATATCCACGAAAGAGTCAAGAGCATTAGACTTCTTTTTTAATACGACCTCCTATCAGCTAGCAGGTTTTCTTGAAGGGGATTTTTGGAGGCGGAGTGTCTTGCAGCTTAGTCTCTCGGAGCCGCCGATTCGACAGGCGCTGGCTGCACTAGGCTCGCTGCATGAATGTGAAGCCCAATCTCTGGACACCAGGGTGGACAGTCCAGATGCCGACCAACTGTATGCCCGAGCAATTCGCTCAACTGTCGACAAGGCTGGTACGGGCGAGTCTGCTGTGCCGATTGTTGTGATGGCCAGCATCCTGTTTACGAGTTTTGAATTCCTACGGCGTAACGCTGCTGCTGCCGCCACACATATTGCCAACGGGATAAGTATCCTCAGATCATGGCGCCAGAGCTCCCAAACTACGCAAGATCGGTTTTTCAGCAGAAATTACCCATCCTATGAAGCGCAATTTCTACATAGCGAGCTTGCACCTATTCTTACTCTCTTCAGTTTGAACGCTTCGGAATTCAGCCCTTTCCCGAAGAACAGACTTATTCTGCACGAATCCAAGACTGGAGCACCGCATATGCCAGCGAGGTTTGAAACGCTGCGCGAAGCCAGAGTCGCGCTCGTCGACCTGGTTACTGCCAGTGCGGCCTTTTTCCAAAGCCTAGATGTGCAGGTCGGTGCCAAACAGACACCTAATCTCGGCCTTCTGGCTCCATCTGAAGATCTTCGTGTTGGCTTTGACCTCTGGAAAACCAATTTCCAGGAACTGTTGCAACGGCGGGAATCGAAATGGAGTGTTGAGGAGAAAGCTGCAGCAAATGTTATTCGACTCATGCAGTATGGCTCCGAGGTCGGACTCGCTGCGTACGTTGTGTCAAATGAATGCGAATGGGATAGCCGTCGGGAAGAATATGAAGAGATCCTGCGGGTTTCGGAGGCACTCGTAGCGGATTCTTCCTACGAGCCGGATGGCCTTCCAAAAGGATTCAATTTAGAAGTTGGATTGATCTACCCAATGCACGCTGTCGCGTGGAAGTGCCGGTACCCAAGCATTCGCCGAAGGGCACTGGACCTGCTTCTACGGTCGCCGAGGCGGGAGTGGCTACTCGACTCACGCCAGTATCATGCTATTTTCTCGCGCATCATGGCGATTGAAGAGGAGTGTCTGGAGTTGCCGCCTCATGCGGTCCCAGATGATAGGGTCCTCCCACCTGAACACGTTCGCGTCCACGACTTCTTCTGTGTCCCGCAACCTGAGATTGCTGGCGATCCTTCAGGCTATGGCGTTACTTTTATGACGAAACCAGAAGGTATTGATGGGCCATGGCATTTCACCACTGAGTACATGAGTCTGCCCACGGTCGGTGTCGGTGACATGGCGCCATCCAATCTAATTTCATGTCGCCGCTGGGCTAGCCCGGACACTACAGATCCTGACACAGCAAAGATGCTGAAAAGCACAGTATTCGGGCCGTACCATACCGCGACTGGTTGATCGAGCTATACCCTAATTATAGCAAAAGCGGCGATTGGATTCAAATCTTGACTGTCTGCAGTATTGTACAAGCATTGACAAAACGCACGATCATACAGCATCTCGCCTGTGAAAGGATAGAGAGACCTTCTCTGTGATGGCCAACGTAAGCAAGACCGAACTTTCGTGTAAAGCCTTCTCTACTCTCCTCCTCGCATCGTCGGTTGATTCTCCCTGAAGCTTCGCCGGAGTCACTTGATACCGTCGGAACAAAACAGCGAGAGTAGCTATGAATTCCACCTGCGCGAACTTTCTCCCAATACACCCTCTCATTCCGTCGCTGAATGGAACATATGCACCGCGTTCGGGCTTGTGGATTTCCTGGGATTCGAGCCCTGGGCCGGAGAGCCCTTGAATGCCGTCATTTCTCGCGAGATAGCTTTCGACATTGCGCTTATCCCATCGGCTGGGGTTGAAGACGTTCGCGTCTGGGCCCCAGTATTTTTCACTATAGTGAAGAGCATTGCCATTTAAGTTAACTCGGACATCCGGTGGTAGATGGTGTATCTCGTCGTTGTACGTTATGTCCGCGCCGGAGCTGGCCGTTAACTTAGGAATGCTAGGTACAGGAGGGTACAAGCGGAGTGTCTCGAGCTACACAGCCGTTAGCTACTTAACTGATCAGGATGAAGCAGCAAATTACCATGATACACAGCGGAGTGACCAGTCTTGGGAACACTGTGGCATAGTCCCATTCCGCAGGATCAACCGGCTCGTCATGCAGAACTGTTTGCAGTTCATTGTACAATTCTTCCTGAACATCACTGTGGATGGCCAGAAGAGCTAACACAAATCGTAACGTTGTCGCTGTTGTTTCGTGGCCGGCGATCGAGAAGATGAATACATTGCCCAATATCTCAGCATCAGACAACCCAGGATTCCGTTTGGTGGCTATTTCTTGTTCCTCTCGTCGCGATCGAACAACTCGCTCTAGGATGTTATGAGTCTCGGACTCGCTTTTCTCGGCGTCCTTGACTAAGGCGTGGAGATAATTCCCTAGATCTTCATGGGCGGCGAAGTCTTTCTTTAGAAATGGCACCGCAAAGCGTGGAATCCATTTCGGCAGGATACCGTTAGCGACAAAGACCGACATCATCGATCGATTTATGTACTCCATTACGCCCCTGAACGTGAAGGAATAACCAGGCGATGGAGTAGCTGCATCTTTGAAGAGATCTTTGGCGTCGTCTGTCATGGCCTTAGAAGCCGGCCTGAACGGCAGCTTTACCCCGAACCCAGCACTGCAGATGATGTTCAGTGATAACTTGAGTATATCTTCCCGTGTGTCGGGAACAACGTAACCTGATACTGAACTTGAGGGGCTGCAGTATATTTCACCCCAGTACTCGGCCATTTCGCTGGCCTGCCGGATACTCTCCGTCCAGACGAGAGCGTTGTTCTTGTCGTTGAACGCAGGCGCGGTGTTTCGATGGTGGTAAGACCACTGGCTTCCTTCCGACTGCGCTCGTCAATATATACCAACTCCTGATATTTTCTAGTGCATGAACCTACTGTAAAAATACTGCTCCCATACATATCAAACGCCTCTAACAGGGACAGTCAGTACCCGTCCGAACGACTTAGTGACAGACATACCCAAATGCTCAACTGGCTTTAAGAAAGAATGTCTCGCTTTAACAACCTGCTCCACGACATCTGCATCCGCGACATTGCAACTGATTCCACCAGGCGTGACATAAAGATAAACACCGCCATACCTCTTCGCCATGCGATCCTTGACAGCCCAGCGGTTCCTGAAGACGCTATCATGGATATGGTCCGCGAGGCTTTCAGGTAGCCAGTTGGCTATCACGTACTGGAACCATCTGCTACCAAACAGGGCGAGATAGAGGAGGTTTGCTTCGAAGACGGGGAAGATAATGTATGGCAGCTTTGTCTTGCGGGCTAGCGAGCGGTTGTGCAGGAGGGAGGCGAAGGAATGAAGACCGTAGAGGGCTGGGACAGCGAGGATAGTCATCCACATCATGTTGAGTGATGGAATGTATGATTCTTGATTATTCCATGCTAATGTTTGAAGAGGGAAGACTTTATATGTTGAGATTTTGCAGTGGAGAGCCTGCAATTGTATACAATTCGGACGCTCGTAAAGACCCGCCCGGTACGAGCGAGCCAATCACAGCGCTGGACAGTATAATGTCAGTACCTCACTTCATGGCCAGCACGAATTTACAAGTTCATTGATTATTAAATGATAATCCTGTACTCGAGCTAGAGCTAAGGAGGAAAACCAGGACCCTGGCACGATGCTTCCACCTCGTACATAGTCAGAGATACTAAAATGATATATTATGATGAACAAAGAACATCCTTGTTAGCAGAGTGCCCACCATAAATCGGAATGCTTGGCTGCATTTAAGCCATTGATACAACTCTGAAAGGTGAATTTTACGAGTCTTTTACGAGGAAGCCCATACATGCGCTGATTGTGTCCGGAGACACGTTTATCGCCGCCAACTATTCAGGGCCGAGAAGGAGATGTGGTAGAGACAGAGTCAAAGTCTGCCGAGACCGACAATAGGTAATCCCGGGTTAAAGTCGGACTCAAATCTATGATCGGTCAAGAGAAGTTCTGTGGATGAAAGATCAGCTCACCCGGTCTTATTTGATCGGTGATAAGGCAATTTCCCGAGGCCCAGAACGGAACAGACAGACGCCGACATCCGAGTGTGAGAGTGCATTGCATCGAAGTTAATTCACCCACCGGCCTATCAAATTCTAATCTCGTTGGCTGGCTCGATCAGCAGCTGTTTATGGTCCAGTGGTGGGTGGGAGTTGGCTGGAGCTATGTCGATCAGGGCCCCGCACGAGATGGACAGGTAAGAGAGAGCTACAAATACAAGCCCGAAGACCGGTTTAAGCAGGCAAATCCTGTTTCGAGATACGGCGGGGCTCCGACCATCTGACTCCTTTGTCCGTGAAATGCACCTTCACTCGGGTGGGGAAGATAAGTACTATTTAAGGTCCGCGGCGCTGTCGTCGTTGTCTGTCCCATTTCTCACCAGTAAATACCAGGCTGTCCTTCTATATTCAAGTTTAATATCTATCAACCATGTCGTCCTTCGAAGATGGGCTGGCGGTGACTAGGATCGTCACAACGGTCGGTTTAGATGCATGTCTTTCTTGCTTCGTCGTTAATCAATACCAGGCCCCAATGCTAGGATACTTTCCTGTCGCCGCCCATTTCAAGCTGTTCGATGCTCTTGTGGAGCTAGGTACACCCGCTACTAGCGAGGACATCTTGGAAGCTTATAAACGAAGGCTTCCGGCAGGCGAAAATGCAGGCTCTGCTCCAGGTATATTGCAGCTGCTCTGTAAACCCAGGAAACTGTTCATGCGCTGACCTTGTTGGAATATCAGGCTTGGCTCTAATTAGTACGTCCCTCCCCCGTTTCCAGCAGGATGTATGATGGAGTGCTCACGCATAATAGAGGATACTTTGTTCGCCATGACAGGCCTAGGCCTCGTCGAAAGCGAGGCGGATAACGTGTACAGCCCGAACGGCCTCACGAAACACCTAGTTGCGCATCCACCTGCATTACATGGTGGAATCCACTTGTGAGTTTGGTGCCTGTAATATGGACTGAAAAGGGACTAATGACCTTGTAAAGCTCGACGGAGATGATGCTTGCTGCTACGTTTCTTTTCCCGATGCTGAAGGCGACGAATTTCGAATATCCTTTCCGAGAATGCGAGACGCCAATGCAGTATGCGCACAAACTGATGGGGAACGAGGAGTATTCGAAGAAACATGCATACTCGATCATGTCTGACGAAGGACGCATGGACAGCTTCAACTCATTCATGGTCGGAAAGTTTTTCAATGGACCGAGCAGCACCGAGCGTCTGCAAAAGCTGCAGTATGATCTCGGGGCTGTGCTAGAAAGTGGCCCACCGACAGCGACAAAGATGGTTGATATTGGCGGGGGCCGCGGGGAGATGCTTCTACAGTTAAAGGAAGCATTCCCGCAATTGCAAGACAAGGATTTGGTCGTGGAGGAATTTAATGATGATCTGGGAGATGTGCCTGGAATTACCCAGGTGCAGTGGAATTTCAAAGACGAAAGCAGTCCGCAGCCGATTAAGGGAGCGTTGATATACCACCTGGCGCATGTCCTGCATAACCTTCCAGATCTGGATGCAGTGCGGCTCCTCCAGAGAATCAGTGAGGCAATGGAACCGCATTCGCGGATCCTGATTCATGAACTGGCCAGAAGCAAAGACCTGGCTTTGCTGCATGCAGCGATGATGGTATTGTTTGGTGGAAGGGAGAGGACGCCAGAAGAGTTCGGGAAGCTGGCGGGAGCAGCTGGCCTAAGGGTCACTTTTGAGGCATTCCCGCCATTCGGAGATGGTTTGATTGAACTGATGAAGCCGGGAGTTGAGGTATCCCTGTGTCGTGATGCCACGGATGGCAAAGGAAGCTCATCTGTGGCCTGATGCCTGGATATAACCCGGTCAAGTGCATACCGAGGTTTGACTGTATTTGTTGTAATCTGGATCGCCGATGATCGGCATTACGAGGCAGATATTGTCTGACGTCCCGTCAGAATGAATCCCATATCCTGCAGTTTCTATTCGTCTTGCTCGTAAGTTGTGTAACACGAAACGCGACCTCGCCCGAGCATTTACCCAAAAGAGAGATCCGGGGCCCTCGGGATCATCTCACGACAGGAGCGTAAGCCGGCGGCCAATAGGTTGGTTGGCTGTATAAAGACGTCAGATAAGGAAGGTGCAGGAACGGATCGTGCCTTCCACATATGTGCGATTGTGTGGTTCGTTCCTTCCGTTTTAATCCAACACATCAGACCAGCAGGGAAAGAGCGACTCAATCACTGAAAAATAAGGAAGGCGCACAGAATGGGCAAGTGCGACCTTTGTATATCAAACCAACTAGGAAGGCACGACTGTAATGCGAATCCCAACAGGAAGGAACCAGAATCATATGGTGAACGTCATCCGGTGATTGATATTAGCTGCAACTACATGGCCTTGATTCCATAGTACACGTGTATTCTGTATATTAAATGCCTGAACAACAAACACCTCTCCTATCAGCTATACATCTCGAATTCGCCGTTCAGCCCATCTCAAAGGGATATACAACAATCCAGCCAGCACCAACGCAATCTCGAAGCCAATATCTCCCGTTGTCTCCGCAATGGGGCCCGTGAACCACGCTTGACCCATACAGGGCACAATCAAACCGAACGAAAGCGCCATTGCACCGATCGCGGAAATACTGGTCGGTAAATGTTTCGGCGAGTCCCAGTTCACCATGCTGGCGTCGTAAGATGCACAATCCCCTCGTCGAAAAAGGAAGTGTTCAACCAGGGCGACGGAGACGAATGCCGCAGACCAGTAGGCAATGACATATAGGAAGTTCTCGAGGTTCGTGAAGAACGATTTCGCAGCGACAACGGAGACAGGGATTAGGATTGCGGTGTAGATCACTGAGAAGACGAAGCGGGGGATTTTCATGAAGAAGGGGAGGAGGAGCTGGAAGTTCAGCGTAATAGAGTACATTGAGGCGCCGAGGTTGCCGAGCAGGGAGAAGGAGAGGAGCACCGCGACGAATTTGCCGAATCCCCCTGCGGGTGAGAGCATCGATTCGAGTACGCCTCCGACGCCGTATGTGCTGTAACCGGTTGACCACGCTGGAATTGACGGGGTGGCAGAGCCGATTGCTGCGCCAAGGGTCATGAGCAGGACCGTTGGGAGGAAGAGGCCTAGGTATGTGTAGGCAAATATACGGGTTGTCGACACGGTGGGGATGCAGTATACGCTGAAATCAGCGGCCATGCCCTGAAATTGTTAGTTCTAGTCGTTATATCAGTATTGACGTACGTACAGCCCATGGGATCAGAAATCCAGCAATGACACCCCCGAATGAAAGGACCGTCGCGGCCGTTGGTGGTACAGTCGGTGTTTGTGCTGACAGATTGCTTCCACCGACACCGGTGGCAATAACTATTGCAATAAGCGCGAACATCCAGCAATACCGCTCATACTGGTGCAGGAATTTGTACCCGCCAAAGGAGACCACCATCCCGCACACGCCTATGACAACGATTCCAGCGGTGTCGTCAATGCTGCCGTCAGAGACAGCTGAGAGGGTTGATCCGCCTAGCACGCAGGACACGACGCCGAAGCCGGCAATCGTGCAGAGATTCAGCGCAACGATGATGGACACCAGATAGTATCTACAGATACGTTAGCAAGGATCATCGCGACTAGGTGGAGACATACCCAAATGTAAATCGTGCATGCAGCATCTGCCGTAATCCTGTCCGTGAACCGAAAGTACTAAAGTACGCCGGGGGAATGGTGCAGAGCATATTGAAGAAGAGAATAACCAAAGCCGCATCGCGCAAACTCATGCCCATGACGAACGTGCCTACCATGCCGGTGATGATCCTGGGGCTGGTTAGCATAGTTTAACAGCAAGAAGTGACAAGCATACGGCAATAAATTTGTGCTCAGCGTAAACCAAACAAAGAATACATTGATAGACCGGGTATCTGTCCGCTCCTCAATGGGAACAGGAGCAACACCGCGGAGCTCAACGCCCCAGTTTGCGATTCGGGACAGCCATCTCTCAGGTACGCGGGTGAATTTGGCCTTTGACTGCGCTTCGGCAGCGGATATGTCCTCCGCAGGGGAGGGTTCAGCGGTCATTGCAACCTGGGCATCAGCAGCAGCAGCAACAGCCTGTCGTCCGGTGAAGTTTTCTCTCCCAGTCTGTATAGGCTGATGAGTCAGTCGGCGGTTGCCGCGAATCGATTCGAGTTTTCACACAGACCTCCGATTGGTCAGTTCCCCGCGGACCCTTCCCGTTTCCCGAACCTTACCGAAGTTTATATCATGGCTAAGCACGTATACCATCTTCGGTATACCTACTATACTCGACTTGTAGGAGAGGCAGCTATCTGCGATACAGTGGGTTCAGGGAATATTAGCTAGATGGTCAGGCAGGCTCTTTAGTGCGTATTTTGACTGCTTACAGTGTTTAGTGACCAGATTCAAGTCGGATCGACTAGCCTATGAGGGAAATGATAGACTGGGTGTTGAGTGGTATTGTTGAGGCTCAGTCGCCCATAGCCACAATGACAAGACCCACGACGGCAGGAAGTTGAGCCCCTTTCCTCCTCGCTTCCCCGCCATCGCCCGGCTGCTGGTACTGAACAGTCAACACCCATATATGGTAGACTTCTTTGGTTGTCCACGCGATGTCACAATGGTATCTCATGCGCCATCCCCGGCTGGACACGACGGCCTGAGCAGACCTGATCTTGAGTTCGAACGATTTGAATACCTGCGCAGTCCTCGTGTGTCTGCTCATTCCAGTGGTACTGAAACAGGGCTGCCAAAAACACATAACACACCTGTGCAGGCGCGGGACCCGCATACAGACAAGAAACCAAAGCGACCAGGGTTCGATTGGGAAGGCTCTTGGGCATGGGAAGTCGCATCTCTTACCCTATCCGTCGTGGGCGTTGCTCTTTTGATTGCCTTTCTTGTCACAATAAACAATACCCCGTATGAGGACTGGCAATATACTGCGTCCCCTAATACTGTCGTGTCGATTATTGTCACCATTACCAAAGCCGCATTGTTCGTCCCAGTGTCATCATGTCTCGGCCAACTAAAATGGAACCTATTCCAAAGCCCAGCGCCACTATATCACATGCAGGTTATTGACCAGGCAAGCCGGGGGCCCTGGGGATCCTTGGAGGTTTTACTGAGGGGAATATTTGGGTCGAAAACAGGACTCCTGACTTATGTTGGCGCGTCCCTTACGATTCTGGCTCTTGCAGTGGACCCATTTGCACAGCAGATTTTGACGTTCCCTCAACGAACCGTTCCAGCACTGAATGCCACTGCATCTATCCAAACCTCAAAACATTGGTACTCAGGGGAGGGTTCTGATTTCAGTGACGTGCGTCTCGAGCTTCCACCAAGCCTTTTAAGTGCAATAATAGGTGGCATCTTGCAGACCCATCCTTCTCTGGAGCCCCGATGCAATGCAGGCTCTTGCGACTTCCCAGGGTTTTCTTCACTGGGGATATGCAGCAAATGCGAGGATGTCACAGCTCAAACGAAGCAAACGTGTCGGAAAGTCGGTCCAGCGTATTGGGGCGACGACATCCACCCGGCGTTCAAGGAAATCACTATCAATTGTACCTACCAAGCCCCGAATAACCTCTCTTTCGATTTTGAATCATTTCCACAATTCTCTTATGGCTTGGAATCAGACCCATACAAGAACGACCATCTCACGTTCCGTATGGGGCGCTGGAGTCTACGTGCAAGGGCAGGGAAGCCAATCTTGGATATCCAGGCCCCGATTGTTTCCCTATTTGAGGTGGACTATACGAACCCGGTTTTCTACAATGTATCCAATGTGACAGCCCCCCACAACAAAGCCACTGGTATATGAATGTGCTGTATACTTTTGCAAACGAGAATACCCAGCGATCACCTACGTGCCTGGCGACCAAAACAGCAATTCCGTGCATGTTGCTGATACACAGGAGCTCATTGCTCAGGGTGTCAGCGATCACACCCCAGGCTTCCCTTATTACTTTGCACCACCAAACGCGCCGCCAACTCCTCCAGAAGACCTAGAATACAGCATGGACTTTCTGACGTTCACCAGCTTCAGACCTCTTATGATGAGCCTTTTCAATAGTACATATAATATCAACAAGCGGAACTCAACCTCAGATACCTTGAAACTGGCAACGTTTCTCCGAAGGACTGACATCAGCGAAATCCTCGATTCAGTGTCCACCAGCGTCAGTGATACCATTCGCACAAATGAATATGGTACCACGCTTTACGGTGAGGCACATCGAGACGAAACATTCATTCATGTCCGATGGCCGTGGATCATTCTTCCCGTCGTTGTTACTTTGGGATCAATTGCGCTGCTTCTGGGGACTGCAATAGGAAGCAAACAGAAGAAGGCCATGCTGTGGAAGTGCATGGTGCTTCCGTTGATAACAAGCCACTTCGATACGACACCAGAGAACGGAATTGCGTCTGTACGGAGAGTGGATGGAATGACGGATATGTCGAAGAAGATGCGCGCTGTGGTGGTTCAGGATGAAGGCCCAATTACATTCAAAGAAAAGGAAAATTAGTCTCTTCATATACGGAGTATGGAAATATAGACGTCGCTATGCACATTTCAACGAGCCAACGCTGTAAAATACGCTCTATATATGAAAATACTATATCGACAATAAACCCAGTCTTAATGATGGAGAGGATTAAATCAATAGCTCTAACCCGCAGACATCCTGCACTAACCGGTATCTCCAGTCTCCACAGTATCCCGGACGTGGGCCCTGGAATTGGCGCCGCGGGGGACATAATGGCTCTGCGATTCCGAATACCTGGTTGGTTTGTACCAGGTCCTTTCTTACACCGTATACCTCCATCCCATGTTGTTGGCCAGTCCAAAGGATATGTTGTGCAAAAGCACTGCAAATAAATCGAAATCCAGGCACCAGAATCAAAGGCGCACTATGAATGACAAGTGCCGGCAAAGTCCTCTCCCCGGTCCCCATAAATGACAGTCCGGGGAATCCTCGGGTAAATTCTGGACCTCCCGCCATACCCCCATTCCCCACAGGCAACGATGGTCCAGCGAATTTTGAACTGGAGCTACCCTCCGTCTGGGACGAGAGGAGCTTCGGTTTGGTGCCGAGTAGCGGACCAGAGAATGTTTATAACTTCGCCTGAGATCGGTGGAATATTCAGCCATCTTGGGAAGGTCGGCAAACCATCGGGTCCATAACAGGGACTGTGGAAGACGAAAGCAATATATTGATCTGCAATTTTTGGAGTTCATGCTGGGTCGGTTATACGGAGGACGTGCTGGATTTGTGCAGGACAGGATGTCAAATTATACGTACTGCTTAGCAGTAGATACATGGAAAGGCTCGCGAGAATGTCTCTGCTCTGTTATCCGTGCACTGGCCCTCCGGGTACAATTTAGCGATATGAATAAGATGATCGTAATCAAAAGTGAGTCCGGTCCCAGTCCCAAGGGACAGTTTGAAAACACCGGCAGCTTGAGTCACCGAAAGAAACAAACGAGGGTATTTGTGGGGAGTTTCTGTGGAGTTGCAACTTGGCAGAGTCTGGAGTCCCGCAAATGCAATATGCCATCCCGTGGAGTTGGAGCCACGCTGAAAAAAAAAAAACTGGAGTTGGTTTAGTAAGTAGTAGGTACCAATGTAACGTCCTACTACTCCATATGGGTCAGATGGTGGATTCGCAACCAAAATGTGAGCTGCTGTAGTACGGCATGAAATAACGGCATTCCGATATCGTGCGATTGGGTCTGCCCCGTACGCCGAGGGTCAGTATTAAAGGCTCGGGCTCCGTCCCCGAAAGAGCTTGAGTTCGTGTCTTGCTTTCTCTTATCTCGGGCAGGATGAAGTTGACAATCCCCATCGTTGCCGCTGCACTGCAGCTGATCAGCACCACTTCCGCTCAGAGTGAAGCTGAAATTGCTGGTAATCTCGAGAGTTACTGGTCATATGGCAGGTCCGAGCCAGTCTATCCAACGCGTATGTTGCCTTCCCAGTATACGCGGCCCTGACTAACTCGAACAGCTGAGGGCCACGGTCTCGGGGACTGGGAGTCTGCCTATGACAAGGCTAGAGCCCTTGTCGATCAGATGACCAACGAGGAAAAGAACAACATCACTTATGGCTTCGACTCTACCACCGGGTGCAGTGGCATGTCCGGAAGTGTTCCTCGCATTGGGTTTCCTGGAATGTGTTTCCAAGATGCCGGTAACGGTGTCCGGAATACTGACCTGGTCAATGGATATCCGTCTGGAGTCCATGTTGGAGCGGCTTGGAATCGTGATCTGACCTATAAGCGCGGTCACTATATGGGAGCTGAATTCAAGCGCAAGGGTGTCAATGTTGCCCTAGGTCCATTGGTCGGGCCTGTTGGTCGTGTCGCTAAAGGTGGACGTAACTGGGAAGGATTTAGTGCCGACCCGTGGTTGGGAGGAGCCCTCGTTGGGGATACTGTCCGCGGCATGCAGGAGAACGTCATTGCCTGTGTCAAGCATTTGATTGCGAATGAGCAGGAGACTAGGCGAATGCCACCGTCGCGCCTGGATGACTCTCACAACCAATCTCTCTCGGCCAATATTGATGACAAAACGATGCATGAGCTCTACCTTTGGGCCTTCCAGGATGCAGTCAAAGCCGGTGCTGGCTCAATGATGTGCAGCTACAACCGTATAAACAACAGTTACGGCTGCCAGAACAGCAAGTCGATGAACGGCCTACTCAAGGGCGAACTCGGGTTTCAAGGCTTTGTCGTTACTGACTGGGGCGCGCAGTACACGGGCATCGCCAGTGCTCAATCCGGGCTTGATGTGGTGATGTCGAGCTCAAAGTACTGGGAGAATGGCACGCTTGCCAGTGCTGTGCGCAATGGGTCTCTTGCTTCCACGCGTCTCGATGACATGGCCACCCGGATTGTTGCTACCTGGTACAAGTACGCTGAGCTCGAGAATCCGGGCCATGGCATCCCTGCGGACCTCACTGCACCGCATAACCTGGTGGAAGCCCGGGATTCGAAGTCGAAGGACACAATCTTTCAGGGTGCCGTAGAAGGCCACGTCCTGGTGAAAAACACTAACAACGCGCTTCCGTTGAACAAGCCCAAGGTCCTTTCGCTCTTTGGGTACGATGCGATCGCACAATCCTCAAACACCCTTACTCCGGACGCAGGTACCTGGGTCGCGGGCCTCTCCAATACGCTCACCTACCCCAATGGGACCGCGGTTCATAACGATATTTTGAAGTACATGTTCCTCGGCAGCGCAGACCCTTGGGCTAAAGGGCCCGGTGTCTCGTTGAATGGCACGATGATTACCGGTGGTGGCTCAGGTTCCACCACCCCAGCCTACATCGACGCACCCTTCGATGCATTCCAACGTCAGGCTCGCGAAGACAACACCTTCCTCACCTGGGACTTTGTGTCGCAGAACCCAGCCCCGAATGCTGCTTCAGATGCGTGCATCGTGTTCATCAACGAAGCCTCTGCGGAGGGCTGGGACCGCCCGCATCTTGCAGACCCCTATTCCGACACTCTTGTTGAGAATGTTGCCTCGAAATGCAATAACACGATGGTGGTGATCCACAATGCAGGAATTCGTCTCGTCGACCGCTGGATTAACAATAATAATATCACCGCCGTAATCTTCGCCCATCTTCCGGGTCAGGATTCCGGTGGCGCGGTCGTTGATATTATGTACGGTAAGCAGTCACCCTCTGGTCGGCTGCCTTACACTGTAGCAAAGAACGAGTCAGACTACGGCGCCCTCCTCGACCCCCAAATGCCTGACCGGGATTATAATGGCTGGTATCCGCAGTCAAACTTCACGGAGGGTGTGTATATCGACTACAAGGCCTTCGAGAAGGAAGGCATTGAGCCTCGGTACGCCTTTGGCTTTGGCCTTACCTATACCGACTTCACTTATGCCGATCTCGACATCGAGGTCAGCCCTGATGCAGATAAGGGGTATCTTCCACCTGGGTCCGAGATCCAGGAAGGCGGCCTCCCGTCTCTCTGGGACGTCGTTGCGACGGTGAACTGCACTGTTGAGAATACTGGGAAAATCGCCGCCAAAGAAGTCGCCCAGCTGTACCTTGGTATTCCTGGGGGTCCAGCAAAAGTTCTTCGAGGCTTTGATAAGCAACTTGTTGAACCGGAAAAGAGCAGGCCCTTCTCATTTGAGCTGACCCGTCGCGATCTGAGTACTTGGGATGTGGAGAAGCAGACTTGGGGACTGCAGAGTGGCGATTATAACGTTTATGTTGGGAAGAGCGTTTTGGATATTCATTTGACGGGGAGATTGACTATTTAGGCATTGAAGTGGACTGTTTAACGGGTTAGGACATAACGTTATAATGAAACTTCTTTACTTCTACCTCCGTTATATTTGCTGATTGACCATGCGACGCAGCCGTCATCGCAAGTACATGGTATCGGCCGGTAAAAGTGGATCTTTTGGAGACATCATCAGAGGTATTCTGATTTACCCCACTGTCTCGGAATTCGGATGATCGAATCGCACGTTAACCACGCAGCTTGAGAAACGGATGTTTCAGAGGCTCGCCGGCAGACTTCCTATCTTCCGGCAGCCACGTGAGCATTCCTTGCGCAAAGTCCAAAAAGCTTGCTCGATCTTTCTCGTCTACAAATGGAATGGTATCCTGGAGAGCCCTGGTTGGCATCAAATCTTCGTGAAGAAAGTCACCTAAGACATAGTCGGCGAGACTGCCGTTCTAACAGCTGACGGGTTACAACTGACCTTGTTCGTTAAAGAAAGGGCCACCAAAGAATTCTCTCCCATTTGAACAGAGCTTGCCGGTGGCGCCTCTAACTCGTCCCGGCCAGTCATGCTGTGACATGATATCGGACCTCGCGATTAATTGCGTAGGGGGTGGGCCAAGCAAGGCAACCATCTCTGCAAGATGCGACTTGGCAGTATACAGACTATCTTTGTCGTGGACCTGCTGGAATAGCTCGGTATTCCCAATGATATTTCACAGCTGTGAAGGCAATTAGCATAACGTCACAAATGCCGGGTTTGAAAAAAAGGGAGCCTCGCCAGCGCGAACAGAAGAGATGCCTACCAGAACACCCATGTTCCAAATATCTGCTTTGAAGTTCCAACCACAGCCAAGTATCACCTCCGGTGCACGGTAGTGATCTGGTTGAATTGGGAGGATGCCCAGCTGCTCCTTGTCCAGCCTCGCAGCAAGCCCAAAATCCACGAATTGGGGGACCATTTTTGCAATTTGCTTTACATAAAGTGGGCCAAAGTTATTGTGGCAGCGGTACACAGTTCGCCCGGTTTCAGGGCACGTTTTATAGTCCATCGGCTCTGCGTTGTTGATAAATGTAGTCAAGGTGCTCCCATTTTCAAAACCCATGAGAATATTCGCCAGCTTCAAATCTGTTACATCGGATTAGTTGAATGTGGAGCCGGAAACCAGGCAAAAAAGCTTCTTAGCTCACCAGTATGGACGACATTGCACTCTGAATGAAGATAGTCCAGGCCAACCAGAAGTACATAAATATAAGCCTTCGCGAATGGTAGGGGAAGCTTTCGAGAAATAAAGCGCCTCTGAAAAATCCAAAACGGCTCGCGCATAGGATGGTATACAAGACATATATGCCTTCCATCTGGACCTTCTATCTCAAAGCCATCAAGACAGGTTCGTAAAATTGCGTGTCCACGATGGGCCGGATTCTGCCGTGCGATGTGATCTTCGATCGACTTCTCATACTGCGCCGCATCGAACTCGTTGCTGTTTACTATCTTGAGGGCCACGGTCTGTTCAGACTCCCATTTGAACCTTCAGAGTGGCAAATAATATCAGTTCAATATCCACCATGGCGGCCGTAAGCGCCGGCATCATTATCGATGAGACCATGGGTACCTTGAGACATCTCGTGCAAACCATACAGTCGACTGCGAGCCCCAGCCAATTTTTGATAGTAGCTGATACCTGTGGGCGAGGACTTCTCCAGGTCTAGCGGGGTAGAATACCCTGGAGTCGTAACCTGGACAGACCTCTTCATCAACGAGTTCGCGGTTCGGGATAAGGGGCCCAGAGTTGGAGGGTAGATGCCAGTTTGACTTTCTCGCAAATGAGAATATGGTACGCTTGGACACAGAGGAGCGTGCTAGTTGCAGAGGATTATTCATGAGGTATTATTCACTCCATCAAGTTCAACAGCAGGAAAAAGTTGGTGCATCAAGTCCAACATGGGTGTGTTTACACATGACTAAGCGGAGGAAAAAGCCACAGATAAGATAAGCGATAAGATACGGTAGGCTACGATAAGCGCTGGGTCATTTTTGTTGATCCTTTACACACTTCATCAGTTCTTGAGCAGTGAAAGCATCATATTCCATGGGGACTATCGTTGTTGTTATTAATACCCTTGCCTTAAATTGTGTATCGGAAATCAGGGGAACCCTCCAGAATCTTCTCCCCTCGATCAGCCTTACGGTTGCTTATCCAGAAATGAACACTCAGAGCTGCCACCACAACGAGAAGACACAGCTGGCATCTAAATCAATGGGTTAGTCATAGATTCTGATCCGATAATGAACATTGAAATTGAGTAGCACTCACGTTATAACAGCCCAGATGCCGGGGATATAATCCGGCGCATCCTGCGACCGAAACACCAGACTCCCTGCAATCCCGCCAATCCCACCAAAGGCAACGAGTGTAGCGCTAGCAAACGCACGGGTCCACTGTCCCCGGATATTGTTGGCCTGGTAAGCCATACAGGCTGGGATATTGGCATTCACGCCAGCCGTTGTCAGAAATACGCCGAAGAAGCGGACTGCTGAGCTCTCGGCAAAACCCATAATCGGCAGGCCGATCAGGGTGACCACGCTGTTGAACGCAAGGATTGGTGCGCGCATGCGGTACTTATCGCCGACCCATGAGGTTGCAACCATGAGGATTCCGGCAAGGACAAATGGGGGTGCGACAAGACACTGAGCTGCTGCGACACTGAAACCCATATTATCACGAAGGATGATTGGTAAGAAGTAGGCGATGCCATAGGAGAGGGTCGTCAGGGCACTGTTGCAGGCGTCAGATAGGGGGAGCTGGACGGCAAGTCTGGGAAAACTGACAAGAAAATAAAAGCAAACGCCCAGATCTTCAGATCCAATGCTGGGCGGAGGAACTTGCCCAAACTGAACGGCTCCGGGTCGGCGTCTGCGCGATCTCTGTTCAATCGGCGGAGGACGAAAGCACATTCCTTCTCATTCAGGAATCCCCATGCCTTAAAGGCCCTATCAGGGAAGTCTACAACAAAGATCATGCACAGGATCCCGATGATGAATGTCAAAACCGCCTGCATAATGAAAATCCATTGCCACCCGTTCAGGCCTTGCAGTGGCTTCATCTGGCTGAAGCCAAAGGCAAGAATACCGGAAAGAGCTGATGCAACACAGCCGATCAGGTAAAAGAGCGAGTAGCGCTTTTGGACCTCATCTGTGGAATCTTGGATTAGCTTGCTTCGCGCACTCGACAACTCAGAAAAGTCCTGTACTAACATCGCGAATACCAGCACGACAGAAGATACACCGAGCCGGGAAAGAAACCAGCCTCCAGGACGCCAAGAAGCGCACGCAACCCGGTCAGCGTCTGCCAGTCCGGGGAATATGCAAATCCCTACGGAAAAAAAAGCACAGTTCAGCACAATTCATGGATAAGACAGAATGAGAGCCATACAATTAGACATGCACCCCAGGTCATCACGATTGTGGAGATGAATGTTCGAGGTCCTATTTTTCGAATAATAGCGGTTGCTAAGGGCTGGAATACGATGTAGGTCACGAAAAAGACCAGCACCATGATAGACTAGCATCAGATCAGTGAGCTGTTTGAGAAATTGTGTAAGGGCTGGGCACAAACATATCGAAAGCCGACCGCCAACTCAAGGTCCTCCATCATTCTAACACGTAAAGCGTCAGGAAAGGCAGTTCAGCACAGGGTGATGCATAATGTTACCCAGTAATTGCCGCTACCGACACGTTTGTACGATCCATCAGACTGATGCAATATGCGGCACCTACGATTATGACCAGCCGGCGGTCAACACGATGGATGATTTTCCGCTGTTCTTCATAGGTGTACTCCTCATCATCGTCGATGTCAACCACGCGTTTGGCTGGGGGAAGACTATCGACATGTTCAATATTCTCTGCGGAGATTCGCTCAGCGGATACCTTTTCGATATCGTTCACCATGTTGGAAGACTTGGCCCAAGGCGCGAATTTTTCGAAACTATTTGAGAGCTACAAGGTTGGACAATCTCACGGCGACTTGGGCCTCTTTATAACCCTATCCGCCAAGCAAATGCAGGACAGCTAGCTGCATCTCCCTTGTGTCACCCCAGGTTTCCTCTCGATAGGGGCAAATTAGCGCGAGCACCAGCGGGGAACATAGGAGGGGGTCCCTTGGCAACGCCTCCCCATTGTTGAAGACATCAGCAGATCGTGATGTCAAGATCTCGACGCGAGCACACATCGCTCTGCAGAATGCTCTGTTTTGCGCTCGCACCTATGTCCACAGCAGAGTACATCCTCGGCACTTTGTCGGTTATTCTACGACGCGGTTGACTTCTCAAAGCTTAACGCCACTGACAGTCTCGCCCTGGCCACTAGAGCGAGGGGTGTTCCCTCAGATCCGGGGCAGATGCGCAGCTATGTCGGGGATTATTGTCCAGTATTAACCAGGATTGAAGCACGATAAAAACACCGGTGTCGATTGGGATACATTAGATCTACAGATTGCTGTCATCCTAATGAGACTGGAAATGCACGAGTCATTCCGGATGTCCTTTCTGCAGCGATGCTTGATACGAAGTCTCAGCTGCGTCGACCCCGCATTGCACTATGAAAGCCATGGCCCATTCTCCACTGTTGGCCCCACGCAAATCCCCAGACATCAAGCTCTTTGCGACTTGTCGAGCCTTAATCACCGGTAGCGAGAGCCCAGAAACGCCCGCCCATGTCCGGCCGTGTCGCCTCCCATGCTGGGCAGTCCTTGATGTGGCTCCAGATGCGGAAATCTGCTCCTAGCGGCCCAGCTGACTTGGACCAAGTTACCAACCGCTCGGCCCATCCCTGTCTGTGCTCCTGGGTCTTGCTCCTGTTCTTTCCTAGCGTAATTGCCAAGCATACCAACATCGTTGGAAACGTGGGTTTAAGAACACAAGTACCAGAACTTAATTCGAAAATTGCGGGGTGGACCGAACATTAAGCTGTTGCGCTCCAACCACAGACTGTGCATCAGTTTCCGTTTCGATCTTCCCCGGACAATTAGTGGGGGCTTTCTTTGTTGCTGGAACAGAGCATCTCATGTTTCGGTGTTCCAGACGCGTCTCACCGTCCGTCTCACCGTCACTCTTTTCGCCATGCCCGGACATCTCCGTTACCACCAGCCTCCTCAAAATACTTTGACCTTGCAAGAGCCGCGGATAATAAGGACTAGACACTTCACTGGCTCAGACAGACTCCGTAGCGTGACTGACTCCCAAATACTTAATCGTCGGTGTCCAAGGATGCCAAGACACTAGGACGACCTTACGATGAAGCAGGTGGATGAAATAGACCTGCTGGGGTCGAGATTCGCGAAATACTTATGGAATTATGACACCTTTATCATGTGGCCCTTCTTGATGCTTATACAAACATCTGTCTTCGATGCAGCTTCACTCTAATTGTCGTGTTTAACAACCATCATGACACGGTGAGCCAAAACTGCTATGAGAAGATATATATATCTACCACGTATGGCTTGGTGGTTCTGCCTAACCAATTTTCCAAGGTTCTGCAAGCAATCCTGCCGAATTCCCTGGTCTGCAGAGAAAAATCGCAATGTAAAACAATGTAAACAACAGGGGATGTGCTGACCTGTCCATGTCTTGGCGCTTCGACTTGCCCATCCAGGGAGATCTGTGGACCCCTTTTGCGCGGCCCCGACGCAGACCGCGATGAGTCGAGATGACGAACTCTCCACCGGGCTGACTGCGGCTCTGGTGCTCATCAAACTAGGACCCACGAAAGCTGAAGATGGATTACTGTGAGGCACCGCATTGGGACGCCGAACAGACGGAATTTGCCAGAAACGTCGGTGCCTGCAGATCGGTGATTCATCCGGACGAACAAAGCTTCAAAGGAGTCATCGTCTCCTGAACGCGATAATCGCCCTGAATATGCTTATTTGTTTTTATCGCCTCATTTATAGCAAGCTGTCCTGTCCCAAATTGCTTTCTAATGGTTGACAAAGCGCGTTCGCATCGATGCCCCTTTCGCAGCTCGCCCTCGTGGCCTCCTCGACCGCCTGCGCTGTTGCCGGTGCGCTGGCGACCCCACACGCATACACCTTGATCACCGGCTGTCGCAATAAACCCTACAATTTGCTTGATTCTGATAGCGATGATGAAACAATCACAACCGGCAAGTCGCCGCGATCGCTGTGGCAGCGCGTCTGTATTGTGCTGGTAGGCGCTGTAGGCACGACCGCTGCCTTCTGGTCATGGATGAGCACAGATACCTCAACAACAGCTAAAATCGTTCAACTCGTGGCATGGGTATGGCAACGCTTGATACTACTTGAAAATGCATGCTGATGATATAGGCTGCGATACTTTTTCAAGAAATTGTGGTCGCAACCCGCCAAAATCCCGCAGATAGGTATAGCCTAGGGTTGTACAGTGCCGTATCCGCTCTGGCCACTGGTTTTTCAATTGTCGTACCCGATCTTCTGGCCTTGCACAGCGAAGAGCGCATTGCCGCCGTCGATCCTCAGGATGCCCTGACTATCATTCAACTGGTGGCCGCGGTTATTTTGCTGGCTGTCAACCTATCCCTCCCGCGAGGACCGGCGACCTATCGTGACGGCAAGCTGGTCGATCCGAAAGATTCTGTTTCGTTTCTTAACCGTTACACATTCGCTTGGGCAATGAAAACCCTTTCCCTCGCGACGAATAATGGCCGACTCAACCCGGAAGACCTGCCTCTCGTTGCCCAGGAGGTTCGTGCCCAGACCCTGTCTGAGAAGTTTTTTGCCGGCGATTCTACATCAGTTCAATGGAAGAGATGGTTCCAGCTTTACTGGCGGAATGCTGTCGCTCAAATCACAATACAATTGTTTAGTGGTGCAGTGCGCTTTCTGCCAAACTTTCTGCTTTTGACCATTCTCCGACTCTTCGAGGACCGTGATGTCGGGGTCGACAATCAGTTGCAGCTGTGGCTGACTGCCTTGGCTCTTGGCCTGTCGCTGGTTGGGACATCCTGGTTAGAATCACTCAGGAATTTCATTGCCGATTTAAAGATTTCGCTGCCAGTCAATGAACAACTCTTCGCGATAATCACCAAGAAGGCAATGGGCCTGAAAGATATCGTGGCCCCTGCCCAAGATACCGATGAAGATGAGGAAGATGAGGAAGATGATGAGGATAGTGATGAGGATAGTGATGACGAGAGTGATGAGGCCCCGCGAACGAAGCACTCGATTTTGAACTTGCTCGGGGTTGACGTGGAAAAGATATCAGACTTTATTCAGTACAGCCACCTCCTGCTCGACTCTGTCGTCGAGCTTACCTTGACCACCATCTTCCTGGTATATCTTATGGGATGGAAGCCAACAGTGGCTGCATGCATAATTCCCTTTTCACTGACACCAGTGTATTTCACGATCACCAAGAAATACAGCCAAAAGGAACAAACGCTAATGGATCGCCGCGACGAGAAATCCGCTTCCCTCACTGAAATGGTCCGCGGCATACGACAGATCAAGTTCAGCGCCGTTGAGTCTGAATGGTATCAGAAAGTGCAAAACATCCGCGGCAAGGAACTGCAAGACCAGAAAGCTGTGTTTATTTTCCATATCTATCTTACCGCCATTTGGACCATCGGGCCTATTTGCATGAGCTTTCTATCGATTGCAACGTATATTTACTTCAATGGAGGCATTTCTCCCTCTACTGCTTTCACTGCATTGTCGCTGTTTGAGAACCTGCAGAATATACTGAGCATTCTCCCTGAGATTGCCACCGACCTCCTGGATGCGAGGGTCAGTCTGCGACGGATTGCTCGTTTCCTCGGGCTCGAAGACCACGCTGATGACAGAACACCTGGGCATGAGATAACTTTCAGCGATGCGACAATTACGTGGCCAACACGCGCCTCCGATGAGAATGTCGATCAATTCCAGCTGAGGGACCTTAACCTCAACTTCCCTTCCCATGCACTAAGCGTAATCTCTGGCCGCAGCGGTACGGGAAAGTCGCTTCTCCTCCACGCCGTCATCGGCGAAGCAGACGTCGTGAAAGGAGATGTGGTTGTTCCCCAGGGCCAGCCTACTTCAGCTCCTCAAGGTCCGCATGACTGGTTGGTCGATGGCGTGGTAGCATATGTATCGCAGGATCCGTGGATCGAAAACGCGACTATTCGCGAATCAATTCTGTTCGGTCTCCCCTGGAATCAAGCTCGATACGACGAGGTAATCCAAGCCTGTGCCCTCCCGCCAGACCTGAAGATATTCCCCGAAGGCGACAAGACCGACATCGGTGCCAACGGAATCAACCTCAGCGGTGGCCAGAAGTGGCGTCTTGCATTGGCACGGGCCCTCTACAGCCGAGCTAGTATTTTGGTGCTTGACGATATTTTTAGTGCCGTTGATTCCCATGTTGGGCGCCACCTATACGAGCAGGCGTTGACCGGTAGCCTGTCCGACGGCAGAACAAGGATTCTAGCAACCCACCATGTGAACTTGTGTATCGATGGCGCTGCGTACTTGGTGAAGCTCGAGAATGGAAGTGCCGCCCAGGCGCGATACCTGGACGTCTCTGGTGATGACTCTGCCACGACGATAGACAGCTCAGAGACATCTGATAACCGACCTAATTCCCCGAAGCCGAGCGTGAAATCGAGCGGCCGCCGTGGTTCTGTTGTTAAATCCAACAAGTTCTATGAGGAGGAAAAGCGCGAGACTGGGTTCGTCAATTCCAAGGTGTACAAGGCATATATCAACGCCTCTGGAGGCTACTTCCCCTGGATCATAATTATCGTTGTCCTGGTGCTTCTTCTCTTGCTCAACCTGGCCATCCCGTACTGGGTTTCGCTATGGACGCGGTCGTACGAGAAGCCCAATGACTCCTTACTTGTTCAGCCCGGCAATGGTATTCAAATCGCATCACAGCCCCCGAGGCTTGACAAGCGTCTAGTATACTACGGCTCAATCTATCTCGGGATTTCGGCCTGTGCCTGGGTTATAGAGATCGCCCGCATCGCGATAATCCTACACGGCTCACTTAAGGCATCCAAGGCAGTCTTTGAACAATTCACGGCGATCTTTTTACGAGCACCGCTACGCTTCTTGGATACAACACCCGTCGGCCAGATTCTGAACAGATTCACCTCTGATTTCGGAACCCTCGACTCTGACCTCGCTCTCGACCTGTCTTCTACCATCCATGGCATGATTTCGATCCTTTGCGTCCTGGTGGCAGCTCTGCTAACGTCCCCTCCCATCGTCGGACTCGGCGTTCTCTGCCTCCTGGCCTCGTGGAGTGTTGGGTACTTTTACGTGACCGGCGCTCGAGAGACAAAGAGACTCGAAAGTACTGCAAAGTCACCGATATTCGAGCTGGTCGGGTCCCTCCTGACCGGGCTGCCTACCATTCGGGCCTTCGGCCGCGAGCAGGCATACCTGAAGCAGATGTACGATCTCATCGATGTACATTGCCAAGCACTCTGGCATCGACGGCTGTTCACCTGCTGGATGGAGTTTTGGCTGAGCTTAGTAGGCGCACTTGTGAGTTTCAATCCACCTAACCTGACTACACGAACTAACTGTTTAGTTCGTCGCCTCCGTCACAATGATGTTCGTCGGTATCCGCACGCTCGATGCGCCCCTGGCCGGATTCGCACTCAGCTTTGCGCTCGACATGTCTAGACAGATATCCTGGCTCTTGTCGCAATACGCTGACCTCGAGGTCAACTTCAACGCTGCGGAGCGTATAATCGAGTATACGGAACTCGACCAAGAACCCCAGACCGGTGTCGACGTCCCCGCGGCCTGGCCGACAAAGGGCGAGGTTGAGCTGACTGATCTCACGGTCGCGTATGCACCGTCTCTTCCGCCTGTCCTCCGCAATCTCAACTTCTGTATCCGGCAGGGCGAGCGTGTTGGTGTTGTCGGACGTACAGGTGCTGGAAAGTCCTCGCTAGCTATGACCCTGCTGCGATGTCTCGATATCCGCTCGGGCTCAATCCACATCGACGGAATCGATATTGGCACTATTAAACTTCACGACTTGCGTTCGCGTGTTGGTATTATCTCGCAAGACCCGGTCGTCTTTGCCGGAACGGTACGCGAGGTGCTAGATCCGTTCAATCAACATGATGACTCCGAGCTGCGCGACGCTTTGGAGAAAGTAGCGCTCTCTACGCCGAACCAGCCTACAGCCATTTCCAACCCCGACTCCCCTGCCGAAACACAACCGTCCACGCCTTCTCACATCCCGCTCTCGTTCTCTATAGCTGAGGGTGGGAAGAACCTTTCCCAAGGCCAGCGCCAACTTCTCTGCCTCGCCCGGGCTCTCGTTTCCCGTTCAAAGATTCTTATCATGGATGAGGCGACGGCCAGCATTGACATGGAATCCGATATTCTGATCCAGCGGGCGTTGAGGGAGGAGATTTCGGAGTGTACGCTAATCGTCATTGCGCACCGGTTGTCGACGATTGCGGACTTTGATCGCATTATTGTCCTTGAGAAGGGCGAAGTAGTGGAGATGGACAAGCCGAGCGCGTTGATGGGTGTTGAGGGTGGCATTTTCAGAGGGCTCGTTGAGGGGAGTGGTGAGAGAGCAGCTATTGAGGGAATGATATTCGGAGAGGGATCTAGATAGTCTGTTGATGGTGTGGTTTGCTTTCTTTCTTCGTTGTATATATAGATTTCTTTTAGCGTTATCGCCATTCGGCCTTTCTTAGAGTTATATAATTCATTATAATCATGCTTCACTCAACAGCCGGAACCTGCAACTGATCCCAAGATGTCTTCCCAGGCCATCCATCGGCATCTGCCCCCGTAAACCCAAGCGCCTCCTGCCAGCAGGTATAGCTCGCCAGATCCTCATCCGTCCACTGCGTCCCAGGCCCATCGCTATACTTGCCACAACCAATCTCAACCAGTCTCTCCCCCATAGACTTCACAATCGGACTATCCGGTTCGCTCTTGAAGAAATCCGCCCCCGGAAACTCCTCATAATTGAGCTCACCACCATCACCATCCCCATCACCCTCCTCAGGCGGGAACAAACTCGGGTCAATCGGTACCCCCCTGGCCGGAATCTCAAGGACATCCCCAGCTTTCACATCCTCAACCCCCTTCAGCCCATTCACAGCAACAATATACCTCGCCGGCACATTATACTCCTTCGCAATACACTCCACCGTCTCGCCCTCTTTCACAACATGCTCCCCCCCATCCCACAATTCCCCCGGCTCCAACCCACCCCCAGTAACAAGTCCATAAAGATTCTCCCCCGGACACTCGGTACTCCACCCATCCCTATGCCCCCGAATCTCATCACCGGCACCCGCGCGCCTCAAATACGCAACCGCATCTTTAACCCCCTCAACCTGCTCCCCCGTCGGCTCCATCAGCCCAACCTTGCCCAAGAACGCAAGAACCGCATAATGGTTCTCATTCAGTGTACTATTCCCATTTGCCCCGGACATATGGCCCTTCCCGCGCCCATCAAAGACGTACCCGTGTTCGCAGACCGCCAGGTTATACGCGATGTCCATCCAGCCCTGCTCGGGGTTTGCGAGGTGGTCGTCCTGTATGGATTTCATGTATGCGCTGCAGTGCGCGTGCGGCCGGGTGGTGTAGACGGGGCCGACGTAGTGGATTTTTGTTCCGTGGTTGGTGGCGGGCATGGGTTTGTAGGGTTCTGTTGGCGGGGTGGCGTTCCAGGAGGTTCGGGGGACGAGGAACATTGGGGAGACGAGGGGGAGGAGGGTGAGCAGCGCGAGGCTTTGGAGGGGAGGCATGGTTTTGGTTTTGTGTTTGGTGGAGCCGTTGGGCTTCTGGTTGTATTGGGGGTGTAGAGGATAAGTGAGTGGAGTGGAGGGAGCAAGGGAAATATCAGGGCATGGGGGTATTTAATATTTATATCCTCCCCAGATTGTAGTCAAAAGTCAAAAGTTACACATGTATATTATTCGCCTGTGGATACTGCTTGGAGCATCTGATGATCACTCGTATCTTCCCACTGAATCTTAGCGAGATGAACCTGGATTCCACAATTGATGAACAGGCTCCGCATAGATAGGACCCATGGGACAAATATAGAAGCTGCAGCACCTCAACCAGGGAGAAAACGAGTTCCTGTGCCAATCGCGTGCTGGGGGTGGATACACCGTGGGGAGCGCGGATGTGACCTCGTATTCGCTAGTTGATAGCGGATTCATGTTTTCATGGCGGAATTTCACGGAGTTCAACGCTTCTTCAAGTTTGACGGGAGGGAGTTCGTTGGTTCTGGTGAAGAAATATGGATTGAAGAGTGTCAAGTCCTAGATGTCTGCTCCGTACAATGGGAGTGAATAAGAAAGAAGATCTGACGCCGAAATTTAAAGAAATTGACGTAAATAAATACTACCAGCTACTGCGTAACCCCCGGTGCCAGATAGGAGGTAACCTCAAATTCCCCACTCGCCTTCACCATGCAGCAGATATGAGTATGCAGGCCATGGACCTGACCTAAATCCTTCCCCCCAGCCAACCCCTCCAGGACCCTGACATACCCATCGCAAAACGCACCGCGCCCCTGCGCTCTCATCCAGTCTGTAAGCCCATCCGCGACAACCCGGTCGTTCATCTGCTCCTTGCGAATGGGGATATAAAATTTGATATCGGGGAGTGTAGCTCCGGGGGCGATGTCGAAGTAGTACTGGTATCCGGCGACGAAGTCAGGCCGTTGGTCGGCCATGTCGGTGGACTTGTCAGATTTAGACTTGGACTCTGGGGTTACGTTTGAAGGTGGAGGGGCTGGGATGTCGGCGTCGTCAGGGAGATCAGGGGGCGTAGGCATGATGGCTTTGACAAGTTCGTGGAGCGTGCGTAGAGTAGACTCGAGGGTTGGGTTCTTGATGCGGCCGCCGAGGGTGAGGACTTCGCGGATGGAGTTGTAGCTTGTTCGCGGGGTGGCGAAGTAGAACTTGAGTCGTGAGGCGGACGGGGCGATGTTGTCGACGGCCAGCATGAAGGGTCTGAGGTCGGGGCCTTCGGGGCTGGTGTTGAGGAAGTCGGTCAGAGAGTCGAGGGCACGGCTGGGCCCTAGGGCTTTGATGGCGGATACGTATTCGGACAACGGGGCGAATCCCTGCTGGCCCAGTTTGCGGGGGCTCATGTATGTCTTGGATGTTGTGCCGTTGTGTCCGAACTCGAAGCAGACGAGCATCGTTGACCGAAGAGGCATTCCTGACGCGGACTGGGACTCTTCCACGTACTTGACTTTGTCGTGGTCGTAGAAGCTGGAGAGGAAGTGGCTTGCCCAGGACGGATCGAGCCGTGGCAGTATGTGTGACAGACGCTGGAAGAGCTCGCGAGAGGGAGACTGGTTGAGGGGATCAAACCGCGTGCCGCTGAGTTCGTTGATGGCTTCGATGGTGAGGCGCACGTCGGGGCGGTTTGCTGCTGTGTCCCATTTCCACGAATATTCCAGTGGGATGCCAATGTCCGAAACGAGAGACTTCCATTTGAAGTCGCCGGCATCGTCGGGTTTGGGGCCGAGATAGGGTACCTACAGGTCAGTATTTCCCACCAAGTGGTGGTGGTGACATACTATCCAGTGGTAATAGAACAGGAGGACCTCAAACTGTTTGTCTACAGTGTACCCTGCCTCCTTCAGCATCAGGGCAAGTTGCGGTCCGGTACGCTTCCACCAGTGGGCATGGCTGGCTCCTCGAGACGGCCCCAACTTTGAGAGGACATCCAGTGGTTCCAGTGTATTTGATGACTTGGCTGGGCCAGTTCCGATATCAGTTTGGAAAAGCATGTCGACTGTTCTGACGGTCCGTGAATAGATCGTCAGATGGCAAAGACAACGGGCCATCCGCCTTATCTATCAAGACCGGGGCTCGGGCTGCGTGGCTGCGAGATGCGAAAGCGCATACCCGCATGGATGCTGCATGTATGTCCACAGTTATTGGATCAGAATTCGACGAACAGTTCGGTTTGGAATCCATCCAGTGCCTTCGGAGACCGATATGCCGGGCACCATAGCCTTCGACGCGATGGCACCCTGACTCGTGCGATCATAATCATGTCGACAAGCACCAGGGATCAAATCATAAATACCAGGCTTAACCCACTTGGAGGAACAAACCATTTTTAGTTTAATGACTGTATGCCTGATCCAGTCAGGGCGGTTATGAGGTCCAACCTTCCCACAGTATCCCAGGCCATCGAATTCAAGCCCTCTGCGTCAAGCTGAGTCTCTGACTGAGCAGACTCGCACAAGGTTAGCCGGTGTCACACAGCGCTGGTGCATCGGTCCCCGTTGGAATGAATCTTGGATGCCCAATTGCTGGATGTGTTATGGGACGATGAGAGTGACCAAAACTCGAAACAAAGACGTGCAGCTCGGGGCTCGGCCTTATGGACCTGCGGCGCCGATAAACCCGAAGTGCGAGCAAGCGGAAACTAAAAGGGATGCGAAGTGTCAATCTCGCCCTGGATCGGAGGAAAAAAGAGATGACTATTGGGAATTATTATTGCCATTTGTGACAGTGGCAGATTAAATGGCTGGTTTGTGCAGTTTGGCTGCGACCGTGAGGTGTGTTGACCACCACTGACAATCTTCAGTATACCGGCCGGGAATGAGACCGAGGGAAGTGCCTGTGAAGAACAGAGTTCATGTCGGTTGTTTCAGGCCTCAGCGTGGGGACTTTTCGGCATCGAGAGCCGGTGACAGGAACAGGGACAGGTCAGTGCGCAGGAACACATGTCTGTAACTCTGTATCAGCTGTCAAGTCAGGGGTAGTGGAAGTCTGGAAGGTTTGTTAAATAGCGATTGACGGTAGAAGATACAAATTCGTCCAGCTAACAGAGTTCTAGTGCGACAACAGACCGCTTGTCTGGTGTTAGTGGGGGGAAATCATCACCGACAGAGTGGCAACACAAGACAACTGGCAGTCAGTCGGGAGGATGCACTAAATCAGTCCAACAATCAACAATCAACAATCAACAGTCCGCCAGCCAATCAGGGCAGTGACTGGCGGCTGTGGAGGAATCACAGCTGCCGAGGAACTGCCCAAGTGGACTGAGCACTGGCGCTTCTGCGGGGAAGTGGGCTGCCTGTTCGTTTGCTCGCACCAGGGGTTTTGACTCTGATTCTGACTCTGATTTTAATTCTGTCATACCGTCTACGTCTCCTATTGTTTTATCTCGTGCAGACGGCATGTCTGTCATACGATGAAGGACACCAGCATCCCCCCCGGCTTCTGGGGGAACTTGTCCCCTCTACAGGAGTCTCGTCTGCAGCAGCTCTGGACCCTCGTGCTACACCTAGCAGAGGCCTCGTCCCTCGGCGCCCTCGAGCAGTTCGTCAGCGTCAACAGCCTCGAGCGCGTCCGCACCTCCGTCTCCTCGCTGTCCTCCCGCTCCCAGCCCAGTAGTCGCCGCAACTCCCTCTTCTCTCGCGCCGAGGGGACTCTCGTTCGCAGGGGCAGTCGAGCCTCTGTTTCTGTCCACCATACCCGGCTCCTGGAGACTTTTCGCGGCGTCGGCCTCTCCGCTACCCAGGTGCGCAATGTGCGTCGCTTCCTTGCCGTATTGTCCCCCGAGGATATCCGGTTCGGGGTCCTGACTGCGGCAAAACATGAACACCCGGACGTTTTTATCCTCCGGTTTCTGCGGGTGTCCAAGTGGGATGTTAACCAGGCGCTCGTCCATCTTTTGAATGCGATAGTGTGGCGGTTGAAGGAGATGCAGGTGGATAATGTGCTACTACCGCGCGGGGAACTGTACGCTGCACAAAACGAGAAGGATATTTCGAATCGATATGTTGCGGGTGAGGCGACAGGGTTCCTCAAACAACTGAGGATTGGGAAAGGCTTTGTACATGGTGTCGACCGTATGAATCGGCCGATTGCTGTGGTGCGCATACGCTTTCACCGGCCTGGAGAGCAGAGCCAGGAGGCTCTTAACCAGTTCATCACGCATGTTATCGAGAGTGCGCGGTTACTTTTAAAGCCACCCATTGAGTCTGCGGTATGTTATACCCAGTTATTCAAGTACGTTGCTGACAGGTTAGACGGTTTTGTTTGACATGACGGGCTTCTCGCTGGCCAACATGGTACGCTCTATAAGCAAAATCGTGAATCATTGCTAATATCACCAGGAATACGCCCCAGTTAAGTTTATTATTCGCTGCTTCGAGACATTCTACCCCGAGTGCCTCGGTGTCCTCCTCATCCACAATGCCCCGCGAGTATTCGGAGGTTTGTCTTCTCATTCAGTATCATAACCCCGCACTAACCCTGGCCCAGGCGTCTGGAAAATAATCAAACCCTGGATAGACCCGCGACTGGTCGAAAGAATCCACTTCACAAATACAGTGCAAGATCTCGAGAAATATATCGACCGCGACCAGATCATCTCCGAGCTCGGCGGCAACGAAGACTGGGAGTACGAGTACCTCGAACCAGAGGCAGACGAGAACCACGCCATGAAAGACTACGCGACGCGCGATACCCTCCTTGCAGAGCGCCAGTCCATCGGCGAGGAATTCCTCTCCGCGACGTCCCGCTGGATAGCAGCGTCTAGAGCCGGGAGTCCAACGGATCTCAGTGAGGCGATTGCGCACCGCGAGGAAGTCATCGAGCAGGTTCGGCTTAATTATTGGGATCTGGACCCGTATGTGCGCGCGAGGAATAATTTGGACCGTACCGGTGTGATTCAGGAGGGTGGGCTTATTGATATGTATCCTGCGCCGAAGCAGCAGCCACTGCCCCTACCTGTGTCTGTGCAGATTCGGACGGCGAAGGTGCTCCAGGTTGCGCATGTGCAGAGGGCGCAGGTGAAGATTGTTAATGTTTGATTGATGAGACTGATGAGTTATGATTCTGCCGTGTACTTACTAGCGATATTCCTTGTTTGTATTCTATCTCTACTTGCAATCTACTTCTTTATTTATGGCGGCAAGATAGTGAAAGAAAACATAGTGTTTTATTATATCTAACTCCAACTGCGCACAAATGCATAATAGATCTTAGTGAGGGAGACCCTTCTGGTACTCGTGTAACAAATCTAAAAGACAAGACAGTATAGTCCCGTCTTTACATGAAGGTGTTGAATCTGACAACGAAGTATAAGCAGACCACATCCGTACAAGCCGGACGGAAAAGATATGAGTTGAGCATATCCATGTAAACCAGAATCAACAAAAGAGATGAACAAGAGAAAGCCCATGAAGAAGAAGAAGAAATAGTCAGTCTGTCAGCCCTAAACAGGAGCAGCAGTCTCAGCCGGCTTCGCAACAGTCTCAAATCCATCATGAGCAACATTGACAACAGCAGTCTCAGCAGGCATGGCAACACCGTTAACCGAAATAATCGCCGCCTCGCCAGGCCCAACAACACCAGCACCGCCCTCATGCCCATCCCCATCAACAAGCTCCTTCCCCCTGAGATCCGGATGGCATTCACAAGTCTTCCACTTCAGCCCAGCATCCCCAGGACAAGCGGTCTCCTCAAACTCCACAACAACATTATCCCCAAACACGCCCGCCCCACCCATGATATCGAAGTGGTTGGCGTACCCCTGCGGGTTCAGCGACCCCGGCTGCGGACACCACTGCTCGTTCCCCACGAACGGGCAAAGGTTCGTCACCATCACCGTGATCGACTTCCCGCCCTCGCCGCCGTCGCCGCAGGTTTCGCAGCTGGATACGCCGGTCGAGGTCAGGCGGTAGCATTTGCCGCAGCCCGAGCCGCACCAGTGTTCCATCCCGCCGCCGTCGAAGAGGCCTTGGCTTGCGGCCGCCGTGTAGACGCCGGATGTGATCCCGTATTGCCAGTCGAAGGTGCCTGCGTTGTTGCCGCAGCCGCAGGCGCCTTGAAGGCCGTCGCTGTAGTGCTGTGGTGTGTTAGTCTTGGTTGGTTGCTGGTTGGGTGGGTGGATGACTTACAGTGGTGGTGGCTAGGCCGGCGAGGGCACCCATGCTGTTGGTGAGAGCGGCAACTCCGGTGAGGACTTGGGTGGTGAAGCGCATGTTGAAGTAAGTAGTAGTTGGTTGATCACGGTAAAGTAAGTTGATGAAGTAGTAGATAGTACTTGGTTGATAGGAAGATGAAGTAAGATGAAGTTGGTTGAACCTTGTCTGATGACGTACTTATGCAGAGATACTTTGATAGGTAACGAAGAGTAGAGAGATGTAGAAGGGGAAAAAAGGAGAGAGGAGGAAGAGCCTCAAGCAAGACTTTATACCCCTGATCACGGGCTCGCTACCAGAGATGCGAGTGACTCAGGGCGTGAAAGTTAGACAGGACGTGCAAGGCCGCGTGTACTAGATTGGTACATAGGGTGGTAAAGGTTTGAAAGGAGCATCTTTCCAGGACAAGGTTTAGCTGGGTGGATGTGATTCGTGGTGCTGGATATCAGGCAAGATATCACGCAGGCGAAGCTTAACCGGAACTCGTTCGATCTGGACCCTGACTTGGATATATGGCTACGACACTTTCTCATCTTGCTACTCGGCCTGAAAGCATAGGCTGCTTGCTATGTACCCTTCCAATACCGCGACTTTGCGGTGACGATAACCGTATGTTGTGGAAGATTAGGAAAGAGTATGTTCACTAACCTGTGACCCAGACAGTTCGTAATCTTTCGGCAAAATGGTGGCATGATAGATAGAGGGCAGACCTAGTGAACGCGGGCCAGTATAAAAAGTTCAAGATAGGGTTACAGGAAAGTTTAGAACCCCTGCTAACCACCACATATGGTCAGGAACAGGACCTCCGTTATTTTTTCAAAATGAACTCAACGTCACCCACCATCAGACCACCGTCTGAATGATATGGAGGGCGCGGAGAAGTTAGTGTCGTCTCTGTTTTTGGTCTCAAGCCTATCAATCCAGTTGAAAAGTGGAATCTTGCCGTCGAACACCATATTGTCAGGCCAAGAGCCATTAAGATGCTTAGTTCATATGAAGCTGGGAACCGGTACCTGGCCCAGGGCAAGATTCTTGGTGTGCCTGGCCTGTTTCAGATTCAAATTAAATGCCTCGGCGACGTGGTCCGACTCGTCGATGCAGTGAGCTCCATAACCTTATCATAACCTTAAGTGGGATTGGGATGGCTCGATTCAATGAAGCTTCGACCGACCAGAAATACAAGCTCAGGCCACCCACCATGGACAGCATGGTCCACAGCTTACGAGTCATGGAGAGGCGCAGCAGGCCAAAGCTTGGGCCTAGAAGTGTGCACCGTACAGGGGTCCCCAGTGTGCTTGTCCAACCTTAGCTTCTTAATCTCTTAATCTAGTTACTGCCACTAACAAGATGGACTGGACAGCCGCGTCATGGATTGTTAGGTGGGCTTTCACATAGTAATATTATTGCTCATTCAAGGTGGGATTCTGTTGCGAGAGTGAGAGATAAACACTGGAACAAGCTGCTGCAAATAGTCAGGGACCCAAATTCTCTGTCGTCTTTGGAAGGCTTTGGAGACTATTACTTGATAATTAGAGAGGGATAACTAATTCATTCAGTCTGATACCTATCTGCTAATCAGTATGGGCACGGCAGGAGTCTAGTGCGTGCCCTAAGACGACACCGTTTTATGGCTTACCATCGACCATTCCCAATGGCTAGGCACGGCCCGCTGTGGAGTTGCCACGCACTTTGCGGAAACAAAGCCCGCTGGATTTTGGAGGAAGTCGTAAGTGGAGGTCGAGCTTTTGACAGCCGTTAACCCACTGTATAAGTCCAGACTCCGCCGGCGGATGCGATTCATGCCCGCCTCCACCTGTTGGCCTCTCATTAACGAGTAACGACGTAAGTTGCAGTAATTTTTAATGCCTGGCTCCAATTGCCTGACCCACCAGACTGCACCGGCCAGAGGATAAGAACTCCCTGTCCCAACGACCTGGGTATCGACTGCAGCTGCCGTCAACCGCCACTATGGAGCTCCTGCGCCTTCTCTTAGAGCATCCGTATGTCGTTGCTACAGTCACCACCTCGTTTTATGTGGTCTTGACCGCGATATACCGCCTCTTCCTGTCCCCCATTGCCCACTTTCCCGGGCCTCGTCTCGCTGCGCTGACGGGGGCTTACGAGTTCTACTGGGAGGCCATCCGCAATGGACGCTACACTTTTCATATTGGCGAATTGCACAAGAAATACGGTACATCGGTCGTCTGAATGCCTGCTTCACTGGACTAACTGAATAGGTCCCATCGTCCGCATCAGCCCGACCGAACTGCACGTCAGCGACCCGGACTACTACGAAGTCATCTACTCGCGCGACAGTCCTCGCAACAAATACCCCTACTACCAACGCACGTTGAATGCGCCAAATGCCTTTATCAATGCCGAAGACCATTACCATCACCGGCTCCTCCGCTCGCAGCTGAACCCGTTCTTCTCCATCATGCGCATCCGGCAGCTCGAACCCGCACTGAAGAAACTCGTTGACAAACTCTGTCGCAGGCTGGAGGAGTTTAAGAATACAGGCACGCCTGTCACCATCGAGTACGCTCTCACCTGCTACGCGACCGACGTTATCACCAACTACACCATGGGCGATGGGTACCACTACCTCGACGAGCCGGACTTCATCCCCCAGTGGTCCCATATGATTAAAGGTGCTGGAAAAACCATGACCTACTTTCGCCCGATCGGCTTTCTTATGCCTCTGTTTGTGGCCCTACCCGAGTCTGTCACCGCGTGGTTGAATCCCGGGATGGACCTGTTCTTCGCCTACCAGCGCCGCTGCCAGCAAATAATTTCCGATATCTCGAAGAAATTCCACGAAGGGGAGCAACGGGACGCCAAAGGTGGACCTCAGAATATTTTCGAGAACATCCTAGCTAGCAACTTACCCGAGAAGGAAAAGAGCGAGGACCGGCTGTGGCAGGATATGCAGGTTTTTGCGGCGGCTGGTGCGGAAACCACGGCCAAGGCGATGTGCTATACACTGTTCTACCTGCTTCACCAGCCGGAGATATTGCGGAAATTGAAGGAGGAATTGGCTCCTCTAGGCGATGATCCGAGTCTTCTTCAACTCGAGCAACTGCCTTATCTTGTGAGTTGCTCCGTCAAGGAATGGGAACGTCACTAATCATGAATTACCAGACCAGCATCATGCTCGAGGGTATCAGACTATCATATGGTGTCACTGCGCGCCTCCCTCGCATCGCGCCGTATAACACTCTGAAGTACAAGGACTGGACCATTCCGCCAGGAGTACGTCAACTTCTTCTGTAACAACTACTTTGCTAATTTGATATATTTAGACCCCAATAAGCATGAGCTGCCTGTTAATGCACCACGACGAGTCCGTCTTCCCAGACTCCTACGCCTTCAAGCCAGAACGCTGGGTCGACCCTACCGAGCGTAAGCGGCTGGAAAAGTATCTGGTTGCGTTTACGAAAGGGTCGCGTCAGTGTATCGGAATGCAGTATGTTCCTACATCCTATAATTGAGAGCTTTGTTAACTGGTTGTGCAGTCTTGCCCGCTCTGAGATCCTCCTCGTTATTTCAACCTTAGTCCGCCGCTTCAGCTTTGAGCTGTTTGAGACGACTATCGAGGATGTTCGGGTTATTCATGATATCTTTATCCCGTCTGTGCGCATGGATAGTAAAGGTGTGCGTGTTTTCATCAAGGATTGACTGGTAATATGTGGTGGTCTTAGATAGATATCCTGGAAGCAGTTCCATATTACCATCGCTGTTGTACCTTCTGCGCATTTTTTCATGACTTGAGGTATTGTAGGCCGGGCCATGGTAGGGATGCTTTTGAGCCATCATTCCTATGTGCGCTGGGCTATTGTTTCTTGCATTGTCCGCCATTCAGGCAACCCCCATCGCTGCATCCATTCGCACTCAACAACATCGTCAATGGTAGCTCTCTTGCTCGGCTCCAGAACTAACATGAGGTTCATCATATCCCGGAAAGCGACCTCCTCTTCTGCTGAGAAGAATTCAAACCCGTGACGCTCCCGCGGCTCTCGTATGTATTCGGCAAACCGCGTCTCCCAATTCCGGTGTGCATTCCCATACCACTGCTGCAGGTCTTCTCTCACGTTCTTGCGACCATCTTCATCAAACCAGTTGCTCATGGTCTCCCACTCATTCCACCAGCGATTGGGGAGCTTCCCAAGCATCTCGACCTGCTCCATTGTAACCTCCTCCAGCTCGACTGGGAATGATTCAAATGGAGGCCGGCACCCAAAAATATCCCAAATAGTACATCCCAGTGTCCAGACATCTCCGGGGAATGAAAGCGGCTCATCTAGCCTTCCTGCGTCAGCGAAACGTCATTCTGGCGGTGCGAGTAATAGTGGTGTATGAGCAGTGTACTGTTTAGACTCTCGGGGGTCGAACCCTTCGCCAAAGTCTGCAATCATAATACTAGCGTCTCCTAAGGTCACCTTGTCACTGTCAATGCCTAGCCATATGGGGATGACTAGCTCAGGGGGGACCCCAGGGTCAAGAGGGGCGCCGTCTTCGCGGACAACCGCCTCCATTGCTGGTTCGCCCGTTCTACCACGCAACTGTTCAAGAGTCATATTCTTCATGTCCGGCGGTAGTTGTAGAAGTATGTTTGCGGAATGGAGGTCTGTCTGAGTGTTAGTATGAGAAAGGCTTTGTGGAACCTCCGACGTACCTCCATGGACAATCCCTTGCGAGTGGGTAAATTGCACCCCAAGTACAAGCTGTGCGGCGATGGCTCTGGCCACTGAGAGTGGAAGAAGTCTGTGATACGGATACTCCTTCACTTCGTTGATATTGAGTCTTGCAGCGTCGGTAACCAAACATTGATGGGTGCCATTTGGTCCCGAAATGGTGAAGGCATCGAGGAGCTTTTGCACTAAAGCCTTCCCAGGGAGGTTGGATTCAGCTTTCCCCAGATGTGAGAGGACCTTCAGTTCATGATTTCGGTAAGCTGACTCGGCCGTAGAGATTTTGAGGGCAACCAGGCGCCGCTGATGAGTATCCTCTGCCAGCCAGGTTGTGGCAGAGCGGCCGAATCCAAGCTTGTGGGCGATGACGTATCGTCCAGAACAGAACTCATCGCCCAGGGTGACAGGGTGATAACCACCTGGGACATAATAGTCCAAGCGCTCGACGTCCTCCAAGAATTCATACTTCACTGTGGAAGGCACCAGCCGAGTTGTAATGTATCGCTCAAACAGTGATTGCGGTGAGCAGTGGATATACAGGCGTAACAAGCTTCTCGGTGAGTGGATCCGGTGCATCATACACGGATAAAGTGGAACCGGTACACTCTATTTGGTGGTGCCTTGGGATGAGGCTGGAGTGTGCTTTTACTTTAATTGGAATGTCGGTGGTGGTGGCTGAACTGTGAGCTGGATTGGGAGACGCAGGGGCGGCTTTCGGAGCAGATGCCGTCCGTTGCTTACTGGCATAGAATGGCTGCTGCAGCTGCACGGTGCATGCAGCATCAGAACCATCCTCTTCTGTCCTTTTCACTCCTGGTTTTATATTCGACGTTATTGACGACCTTGTCCATGAGTCTTTCGGTCGATTTCCAAGACTGCCAGTTTATGCGCATAGCTTTGTAATGAATGGATAATTACGGTCGCATAGAGTCACGTGAAGAGGGGTTTCTTTGTTTCTTTGTTCTTTGTTCTCGCCCAAGCGTCATGACGACTCTCCTCCCCCTGAGTCTTCCAATTCCTGATTCTCATCAGCGGTTGCTTCACAGCCGGTTATATCCATCTTTTTTTCAGCCACTTATATACCTTGTGGGCGTCAGGATTCGTGCATCGGCCCCGGCCTCCGTTTCCGTTCGAGCCCTCGAAGATCCACCCATGTCCACCATGGATAGGCGGGGCCCGTACGGCCTGGCCTGCATGGCATGCTTCAAAGCCAAGAGCAAGTGTGTTGCACAACCGGACGGCGAGGGATGTCAGAGGTGAGTCCATGTGACATCGTTACTTGTTCCAGTCACTGAATGGCCTCTCCATTCCCTCTAGATGCCATCGCCTGAATAAGCAATGTTATCCCTCCGAGTCCGGCAGGAAGCGCAGCTCGCCATCAGTTTCCAGCTCTCAGATTACACAATTGGAGTCCAAGCTTGACCGGGTGTTATCGCTGCTGGAGTCCGCTCCTGCAAGTTTACCCCAGACCCTCAACGAGGCGAATAAATACGCCGGTCCGTCTTTCTCAGAACAATCAGTCCTCAACTCGAGCATAAACCTCGACGCCATATATGAAAAACGCTCCCTTCACCCGCCCCCGGTGCGAGATTCAGAACAAGCACTAGCTTTGTTTCGTCATGATTTTCTCCCACATTGTCCATTCATCTATATACCCCCAAGATTGACCGCCAAGGAGCTTCAGCAAGAGAGGCCCTTCCTTTTCGAAAACATACTATGCGCAACCGCCCGCTGCATACAAGACAGGGATGGACGAGAGAGGGAAATCAAGGTGAAAATTGTGAATGCCACTGTGATGCAGAACCAACCCAGTATCGACTTGCTTCTGGGAACCTTGATATACATTCAATGGGGACATGCTGGATTCCGCACCGATGTCACCTGTGTCCCTCGAGTGATGTCACTCGCTATCTCCATCGCCCATAAGCTCCGCCTCAACGAGCCAGTGCCCGAGACTGCACATACGCCGCTTGAACTTGGCGGTGCCGCGTACATAAAAAAGAATGAGTATCCGGGGGGGCGTTCGCTCGAGGAAGTACGTGCTGTACTGGGATGCTACCTCATAAGCTCTGTGTAAGGCCCTTGAGATTTGCCTGTAAAGCCCGCCTGATTAGGCTAACTGCTGCAACGTACTATCCTACCAGCATTTCGATCTTTTACTCGGAGACGGATACAATGCGTTGGACTGCCCAAATGGATCAATATCTTAGCGCAATCGAGGCCAGTGCGGAACATACTGATCGTGCACTGGCCACCCATATACGCTTGCAGCTCCTCGTCGAGAGTGCCAGACAAGCTCGCAGTCAGCAAGAGCCAAAGGTGCCAATTCAGGTTTTTACTCGGTCCTTCCAGTCGCAGCTGCAATTTCTCCGAAAGTCCATACCTCCGGAACTAGAAAACGAAGGCGAGTAAATAACACCATCACTTCCCCCCGTCCTATCAACTACTGACAGGGATAGGGTTGCTGAAGACATGATCCGCATGCACCTACACTACGCCGATCTCAGCATCCATGAAACCGCATTTTCGGCGGCTTATGGCTTTCCCGAGTCTGCGTGTGAAGAAGCTACAGCGAATAATGTGCTGGGCCCGGAGGCTATCGAATGCATGTATAATTCTTTACTTGCGACCAGGTCCTACTTTGCCGTGCATTCGAGTCTCCCCCCCGATTGGCTCGTAGGGTGCTCTATCATGACGTGGAGCCAATGGTGCCGGTGCCAGGTGACTGTCTACCGGCTCTCCATCCACCCAGCCGCCGACTGGGATCGGGAGGCGGTCCGTAACATCGTTGATCTTATCCGTGTGCTAGATTCCGTCCGGCAGAGATCCAGGGCCATCTCTGTCGACTCTGGAGAGCCGCACGACGATGATAAGTGGAGGAGGACAGCACTCATCATGGAAACAGAAATGGAATGGCTAGGCTCTAGGCTCAACCCTGACGATGTGAAAGCGTCTCCACAGTGTAGAAGTTCAGGGTCTACGAGTACAGCACCAGAGACGGAACCCCAACTCGCGTCTTCTCATACTTCTCCTGATAAATCTGCATCCACCGCCAACGCATTCTGGCTCCATAGAGCCGTCTGGGGCACCCACTGAAGGCCACTCGCAACAGAAACGCCTCTGATATTTGGTTAACAGCACGGTGGTCTATCTAGCTCTGGGGAACCGTACACCCTCGACGTATATTCCACTGTGTGTAAGACGTTCGATATTGACCCGGTTGACGGAGCAAACTCCGTTTTCCCTCACTACCACCTTTAACAATGAATTTTGCCGTTGGAAATGACACTTTGGCTATATACTCTTTTTTTTTGCAGACTACGCAATCCGCAGCATGTCCGGGGGTATATACTGAATAGGGATAAGGACTTTCTCGACTGTGGCCAGGTGTATCCGGCTGCTAGATCAGGTGTCCTTGTCTACATATACAAACTTAACTCTAGTTTAGTCATACTCCAGAGAGCCATAATTAACCAGGAATACGTGTCAGGGCGCGTAGAGACATATACGTGGGCGAATCAGGAAGAGGCTGCGGTTGGGATGCCATCCCCTCTGCATCAAATGGCTGCCAGGAATGCTTTTCACTGGATGTTTCATATCGCTGAAGGGTATTTATTGCTGCTACCTCCACTCCATGCCGTGCTTTTGGTTTTCTGGCGCCTATTCTTCGGATACTCGGTCGCCGCTCAGCCAGCAATGTCTTCAACCTCAGATGAGAAGAATGAGTACGCATCCAAGAGGTGTATCTACTTTGTTCCAGGTTAATATTTGCTCAGATCGCCCTTTACAGATCCACCCGTCAAATTCAAAGTGGGCAGCAGTGGAAAGATTTACTATGTCCACCCGGGGGTCCTGCTGCCATTCTCCTCATCCGCGCTATGCACGCGGATACATGGATCTTGGAAAGGCACGAATGATGATACGGTGGACTTGACTGAAGATGATGAGCATACTATTGAGAATGTTATCGACTTTTTCTATACGCGGAAATACCACCCTGCACAGCTTTTACCGGGGCTCCCAATGAAGACAGATCCCGACTCCTGGGAAAATCGCTCTCAAGAGATTATGGCCCTTGAGATACTGGCCCATGCCAGAGCATTCTCCTTCGCCCATAAATATCTCATATCAGAACTTGAAGCATATGCAACAGAGCGCCTCACAAAATGTCTTGCCGTTATGGAGGACTATTACATCGAGATGTCACCAAATCTAGCGGACGCAATCCGTGACATATATGCCACAACGCCTAAGATTGCCCAAAATGCCGCGAGACCATTGCTGTCTAACTTTGCTGCGCGCAAGTTTACCGCGGTGTCTGGTGGTCTCCTTGATAATCTTATGGTGGAGTTTGGCGATTTCAGAGTAGATTTCTTGGACAGGCTTGCTAGACAAATCAAAGACATGGGCCAAACCACTCTAAAGCTCGAGATGAAGTGTGAAAGATTGGATGATGATCTGCATGAGTCCAATGAACAGTTGGAGGGCTGGGAGACTTGGAACCGCAGCCTACCTTTATCATATCAGCGGCAAGGATTCGAATTATATCACTGATACACAGGCTTGTTCATGTCTTATTTAGTTCCTTGATGTTATTCACAATTGAGTCAATAATCCATTTTCCTGATACGGTCAAAGCTTCTTATCATATCCAAATACACGTCTCTAGACCCAACAATGCAAAGCACCGCTGCATACTACTGAGGGCTACTTCTTCTTGTTTAGGAGAGCTGGCAGATCGTCGACCTTTGCCTTGCGTTCCGGTATATCTGCCGCAGTCAGCTTCCGTGCCCTATACAATGTTTTAGATAACTTACTGTTCACCGCGCAGAATAGAGGGAAATCGCCGGTCTTTCCATGCTTATCCAGGAAGCTGTATACACTCTGCGCAGTCGAAACGCCCTGCAGCTTCTGTCCATTCATCTCCGTCCTCTCAATCTCCGCCACACTGACGCCCTTCTCAACAGCATGGGTGGCCGACCTCACATTCCTCCCCCCATTGCAGCTGGCCACCAGATCTGCAATACCGGCGCTTTCCTCTGTAAACGTCTGCTCATTCACAGATTTGGGGAACCACGTCCGCCCGAATCGAATCATCTCCCCGACCCCAAGCCGGATAATAGCGGCCTTTGTATTCTCCCCCCACTGCTTTCCGGAGACGAACCCGGCTGCAAGAGCGACGATATTCTTCAGTGCTCCACCGAGCGCAACACCAGCTACATCCTTAACAACATGCACAAGGAAATACGGTCGCGAGAACAGCGTCTCCCATAGCTCCGCATCAATATGCGGATAGTCCTGCGGGACAGGATGCAGCTCAACACTGGTAGGCTTCGTCTTCACCTGGCGCTGCTCATCGACCTTGACCAGGTTATGCTTCGGAGAGCCATCATTCGAGGTAAGATCCATCGGCAGCGTATCATATCCGATTGTCGTCTCGCACAGCCTCTCGGCTGCGACTTCAGGCGCGATATTCGCACCGGATAATGCCCCGCAGTAGATTCCCAGTTTCTCCATGATGAGCTCGGAATATAGTGTGACGATTCCGTCGGAGACGTCCACGCCTTTTATGCATGAGATTCCGCGCGCGTGCGGGAGATGGTGGCCGTTTATCCCGTCGAGGGTTTTGCCGATGAATTGGTGCGGGAGGTTGAAGATTAGGATTGAGGCGTCCTTGACAGCCTCCACGATATCCGGAGTTGCGACGAGGTTCTCGGGCAGGGATATCCCTGGTAGGTATTTGATGTTCTCGTGGGTTTCGTTGATGACTTGTGTGAGCTTTTGCGGCGCGTCGCCGTATTTGGAGCGGTGCTTTGACTCTTCTGGGACTTTGATGTCTTCTTCGAATACCCATATCCGGACCTCGCGGTGGAAGAGGTCGGTATGTTCTGCTGTGTTTTCGGCGACGATCTTGCCGATTGTTGAGCCCCTGTTGTTGTTAGTCGTCTTGAACAGTTTGTATAAGAGGGTACGTACCAATTGCCGGAGCCGATGACGGCGACTTGGTGTTTCTTTTGGCCTGCCATATTGATCAATCGTTTGTAGTTTCTTCAACATTTCCTTACCAGCTTGGGACATCTGGATATTTAAGAGCTGCATGATATCATCTGGTAGTCTTGTTTGTGGCAAACCAACCCTGTCAAGATGATGCAATCGTTACAACACCATTAAGACCAGAGTAATTATACAAACGCTGCATGGCATTAGGAAATTGTATTTGAGATATACTCCATGCAACCGAGATATACTCTAATTTTGTAGATGCCCTCTCCACAGTGCACTTGTAGATCTTATCAATCAGATAAAA
This sequence comes from Aspergillus sp. MA 6041, assembly GCA_025768905.1. NCBI lineage: Eukaryota > Fungi > Ascomycota > Eurotiomycetes > Eurotiales > Aspergillaceae > Aspergillus > Aspergillus sp. MA 6041. The sequence continues at coordinate 230,491 of JAMFNV010000011.1, read as the reverse complement.
CGCCGCCAAGACCAGAAAAATCAGTTTCAACAGCAATCAACAGTAACACTCAACAAGCAGACACCCATTCATTTCCTTCCCTTCTTCCTGCCCATCTAAGCTATAAGGATCCGATCTACCTCCAACTTTATCTCCAAGCTAAGACCGCCAAGCGCCCCGCCGCAATGCACATCCGGCCCTCTCACCCGAAAAAGACTCGCCCTCGCCCAGGCCTTCTCCACGAATACGCTGAGCGCCTCGTCGCATTCGAATATGCTACTTCTGGAGAGATAAAACCACACACCCTCCTCTTCATCCCAGGGCTCGGTGACGGCCTCGGCACAGTCGCATACCTAGATGACATTGCCGCCGCGCTGGAAAACACAGAGTGGTCGGTTTTCTCGCCGGTTTTGTCTTCGTCGTATGGCGGGTGGGGGATGAGTGGGTTAGGACGGGATATTGATGAGATGGCGCTTTGTTTGGAGTATATTATGGAGTATAAACGGGGTGCGGAATCAGGGTCTACGGCATCGGAATCGACTGGGACGGTTACAAGTACAGCGACAGGAAACGGTTCACGGCCGAAGATTGTCATCATGGGCCATTCAACGGGGAGTCAGGATGTCTTGCAGTATATCAGCTCGATCAACCCGCGACATCCTCACCCCGTTCTAGATCGCGGGGGATCAGCGCCGCCGGTGCTAAGGCCGCAGGTTGATGGGGCGATTATGCAAGCTCCAGTTTCGGATCGGGAGGCGATTTTGACTGTTCTGAAGGAGGGGAATCGTCGACATACGGCGGAGGAGATGCAGAGGATCTATGATCGTGCGATTGGCGGGGCTAGGAAGCATACTTTTGAGAATGGTGAGCTGGATACGGTTGTGCCGTTACCATATACAGCGAGTATTGGGTATCCCGGTAGCACTGCGATTAGTAGTCGGCGGTTTCTTAGTCTGGCGAGTCCGGATAGTCCGCGATCGCCAGGTGAGGATGATCTGTTTAGCTCGGATTTGGGGGAGGAGCGGTTGAGGAAGACGTTTGGGATGGTTCGTGAACGGGGGGTGTTGAGGGGGGCTGAGAGTTTGTTGGTGCTGTATTCTGGGAGTGATCCGTCTGTACCGACGCACGTTGACAAGGAGGATTTGTTGAAAAGATGGCGAAGGGTTACTGATGCGGAACGGGGGATATGGCATGCTGAGAGTGGGATTATCCCTGGGGCGTCTCACACGCTTGAAGGGCCGGGTCAGACTGAGCAGCGGCGGATTCTGGTGCATAAACTACGCGTGTTTTTGGCTGATATTGAGAACGATGTGCCAAAATAATGAAACAACGAGTAATGAATTGATGACCGGAAGTCGGAATATATATAGTATCAAAGCTGCCACCGTATATTAGCTGGAAACACGAGGGTGCCACCACGCATGGGGTAAGAGGAGTCTATGTTTGTCAGGCATAGTACGGTAGTCAGGATCATATTCATGGGTCTTGGAAGCAGGGTGTTCAAGTCCTCAGATTCCAAGTAAGCGTGGGGATTGCCACTTCAAGGGGTCAAGTTCGGTCAAAGGGTCGTGGTACATCCCTTGCAGAACCCTGCAGCTGTAGCAGAATTGAAGACACCGAAGTCATTATACGTTTACAGTCAAGACCAGCACAGGTCGATTGATGATTCAGACGATCACTGGACTATTGAAAGCCATGCCCCGATCAGCTCCTTTATTTTCTCACCGAGAGAGATGCAGGTGGGTTCTTGGGCGATGTCAACATACTTTAATCTTTATAGTTTATACTCAGGTATGTGTCTCATAATAGGTAGCCACAAGCCAATGATCAACACTAGAATGGAACACGTCATCCAAACAAGCAACCACTCATTAACTAGTTCCCAAGATCAGCCCTTATTAAAATGCACTTGCCTTCCCTTTGCTACTTGACTATCCCATCACCTTCGCACCCTCGAGATCACCAAGGACCAGTTTGTACTCTTCAATTTCAAATACAAAGTAAGTGTCCGCTTCATGGTTCTTTCCGGGCTAGAAAATGACTAAACTTTTGCAAGTCATGCATCTTCCTCGCTCTCTTCCACTCGCTCTAGCCTTGGCTGCAACAGTCAGTGGCTTCACTTGCCCAGAGTCCGACATCGAAGCGACACACTGCCTGGGTCCTCGTGACTGTCTCTACCCATACCGAAACGACTGCGGAAAGTACATATATTGTGAGATCAATGACGACGGTGTAACCGGAAAGCCGGTGGTGAAGGACTGCCCTCCTGGTTTTCTATGGGACAATAAACAGAAGCAATGTGACTGGCCACAAAATTCAACCTGTGGCGATCAAACCGACACTATCTAGGATGAGGTACAACAAGCGCTTCTTCCATCCGACGGATCTTTCAACTCTTCCTTCAGCTGTTCTGGCGCCTGAGCGTCCGAGGGAAAGGCGGAAAGCAGGCACGTCGGCAAGCTGGAAGCTTTAGGACAAGCATCTCTCCCTATGTTCGTTTCAGGGCAAGGTACAGGTTGACTGTAACCTGCGTCTACGATTGTGATATAATTGTTGCTGTGTACGGAGCGGAAATTGACCCTTGACTTCAACTGCCTTAAGCTATAACTTACCAAGACGTGGCACCGTTCCAAGGATGGAGATGTATTATTCAAAGTAATTCATTATCCCAGGGAGCACGACAAGAACCAAGTGTCAAGTGAATTGCCTCGAGCCGTGTTTCGTTGTCGCATAATGTGGTATAGCAACAACAGGGAGCAGTGATTAGGAAGCATAATTATGCAAATAATGCATTGTATGATGCTACTTCCGTATTGGGTATCCAGTGCGAAAATCATCACAACGCCAGCCAAGGACACTAAACAATGGCATCAACCTAAGGAGACCAGGACATTTCCGCTTCTTCAGTCTTTAATCTCAGCTTCGAGTTGGTCGAGATTACCCATGTTTGATTCTTAGCAAGCAATGTTCAACCGCACTGCAAGGGTTTGCAGGGTCAGATGCGACCTGCGCCTGTGATTATGCGCCTATGATTATGCGCGCAGGAATGAAGACTTATTCAAGTCTGGGCAGCCATCGGCAGAGTTGAGAAACCTTATGGTTTCTTGTCGCTTGCACAGGGGCATTGCCTAGGGACTGGGAAGCAGGAAATATCAAAACCGCCAATCGGATCAGTATGGCGCCTGCCAAGAACCGCGATATTGCATTTGGCAAGAGAAGCAATCGATGAATGCCTCGGAGGACAGCAGGCATGTGCTGATTGTGGCAGCTGGAGCCAATGGATGCAACGGTCTCCAGGGTTAATCTCCATCGTTCCTGTTGGGATGCGGGGAGCAATTTAATTCTTAGCGCGGTGACTGACTGGGGTAGCATTAATTACCCCGTACTTGAAGTTAAAGAGACGGCCAGATAAATTCACGGGCTGTCCATCGTTTCCAGTTTCGTTGTCTTACATCTTCTGCAGAGCTTGACAGGCTGCTGATCCTCTTATCCACCTGAAGGTTGAGTGTACCTGTTGATCGACTACACAATGCGCTTCCACGTTCCCTTCCTCCTGGCTCTTACTGCCATTACACAGGCAACCCCTGTCCCAAACGAGCTCGTCAAGCGTGATGGCGCCGCCGTGTTGGACGCTGTCAACACCATTTCCGAGGCAATGGTCACCCTCAACACCACCGTGACCTCCTACAAGGGCGGGCTCATCGGCACCGGCACGGCCCTTAAAATCGAGTTCCAGTCCATCGCGCTAAGCAATGACCTCAAAGACGGTATATCGACGACCAAGGACTCTGCCAACTTCACCGAGGAGGAGTCGCTCAGTGTGTCCGGTGCTTTCCTCGACCTGCAGCCGAACATCTTCACGACCCTTGACAATATCGTCTCGAAGAAGCCGCAGTTTGATACGGGGTTGTTGGGGATTGGATCGCTGTCTTTCTTGGTCAAGTCTAATTTGGAGAACCAGAGGGATCTTGCGGCGGAGCTTGGGAAGGAGGTTACTGTTAAGCTTACCCCGGCGTATGCGGCCATTGCGCCGGCGTTGAACAAGCAGATTGCCGATAAGTTTGATGAGACTATTGCGGTGTTTGAGTAGTCAAGGGTTGGCTTTTACAAGTTGTAGTAGTGTGTCCGTCAGAATGGAATACTTGTACTACTGAATCACTCATATTACCAAAGTCTTTTATATTCGTAGTCGACCGTCACTACTACCGGTTAACATGCTACATGAACAAGAAAATCCTCAAGACCATAGATTACAGCCCCAGAGCCTTGACAAGCGCCTCCCCAACCCCCGTCGCACTGGCCGGGTTCTGCCCTGTAATCAACGGGCCCCCAAGCTCCGCAACCTTGGCCACAACCACCTTCTCGCCCCAAGGCTGGTCCGCCTTGACATACTTCCCGCCAGACTTCTTCTGCAGCTCATCCTCCAGCATAAACGGCATCACCTGGCTGAGACTGGCCTGGTCCTCCTCGGTGTTCGAGAACCCGGTGACTTCTGCGTTCTCGACAATGGGCTTGCCGGAGGGGGTGGTTACGTTGAGGAAGACGCACGGGCCGTGGCAGACGGCTGCGACGGGCTTGCGCGCGTTTGCGAAAGTCTGGATTAGGGCGATGGAGGTTTTGTCGGTTGTGAGGTCGAACATTGCTAGAAACCCGTTGTCAGTCTTCAAAGAGTATGCCGTTTAGGACACACATTGCGGGGACATACGGCCGTGACCACCGACGTAGAAGATGGCGTCGAACTCGGACGCGCGAGGGAACACGTCGGAGAGCTTCTCTGTGTTCTTCCAGAGGGATTCCTGCTCCTTGAGGAATTTAGATGAGACGGGGTCGTTCTCGAACATGGCGACGGAGGAGGGGTCTAGGGGTGCGGCGCCGCCATTGGGGGAGGCGATGGTGAGCTCGGCCTTGGAGTGCAGGACTTCCCAGGGGTGTGCGAATTCGGGCTGGAATCGGCGGGGAATCGGTTAATTATTGCTGTCTGGACATTTTCTGAGGTTTTGCGGTGGGGCATACCAGGTACCAGCCGGTGGGGTGGTTGTTGGCTTCGATCTTGTCGAAGGAGGTGAGGACGATGAGGACCTTGGGTGCCATTTTGTAATAGGAGATGAATAGATTGGATGTACTCAGAGTAGTTGCAGTACGGAGTATTGTTGATGTTAAATGTGAGGAGGGTAAACGAGGGTTGGGGGTTTTATACACCGCGGGGCATTGACATCATGGCTCCATGCATGATTTCACCGATCGACCTGAAGAACCCACTCTCGCCCATTTCGGCAGACATTAAACTGCTTAAGGACTTGATTTACCTGTATGAGGACTAGTTTTGCATTATTCAAAACAAGCTCGATTTATAAGCACCTTTTTCTTCCCTTTTTCTCAAGGGTCCCCACCACGTGTTGCTGGAATAATCCAGATCGGCAGCAAGTGAGACACTTTAGCTGGAGATAGAAGCAGCTGAACGGCCGCTGGACTGGCAATTTTGCCCCAGTGTTGGTGTACACCGTCTTTTGTTGACGGCTGCCCCGCTGTACTCGGGACAGGCTGAAGCGGCTTCTCACGGGAGGAATTATTGAATTATAAAATGGAATGTTAGTTTTATCCGGCTGATTATGCGCTTAAATCCTCATCAACTCATCGACTCGGAATCTGCAGCAGGTCAGATGCTTTTCACGAAGGTCGTTACATTCGATCGGCGTGATGCTAGGGGCATTTTCTCGATGCGCCTGAGTCTGGGAAGAAAGAAGATTGGGGATCTGTTCACAATTCCAATTAGACATCAATCCATACTCTTCTACTAATAACGTAGAGTCTTGAGAAAAAAAAAAAAAAAAAAAAAAAAAAAAAAAAGCGCGGACGAGAGGTAATATCACCTTTTATCAACTCTCTGGAATGTGGAGTGCTTTCTACCCTCTACTCGACCGTGTAGTGGAAACTGGAGGCCAAGTACGGTATATGCACGCTATTCTCGGCCCGTCTGCGGATTGCCCTACTCTGATGGGACGTACAACTCCTGCCATCAGCCCTATGCACTGCATTTTAGTGTTCTGGAGAGGTGGCTGGCCAGTACTTACGTTTGTGTCTTGGCAGGTTATACCACACTACAAGACTGTATACACTCGTTCAAAAACCAGACTCTGTTTGGCCTGTTGGATATACCCACTCGTCGCATTTGCATTTTGCACGTCTCTATGGGTCTGAATTGCTGGACCGGGAGGTCCCAGCCTTGACAACATCAAGGGGTCAAAGCTATCGTGTTAATGCTGGGACTGTGATGGCGGGCGTAGATAGCAGTCCAAGAGGTTGGCAGCCCTGGTGTGTTGGGATTGACATGTCCTTTGGCTATTGGCCATTAGGCTGCCCCAGAAGTACCATGCATGTAGTATACCCAACTACTAATGGAGGAGAATGAGGAGATATGTACTTGCTTTTTCCACTTACCAGCGCGGGGTCAGTCACAGTGATTGCTATACAGCTTGCATTGCAGATGGAATGTCTCTCCATCAAACCATCTCGACGCAGTGACGTGTTAATGGTAATGACATAGATGGAGTTTGAGCGGGTGCCTCGCCCCTCTCGTGAATTATTTATTCTCCCCCACCTCCATGTCTACTACGCAGGCTGTAGCAAAAGAGCTCAAAGGGTATTCCAGCATTTTTACGAAACCTCCTTACCAAAGCAGGTCCTTGGTCTTGTTTCCATACTCCCGAGATGCCTCCCAAAGGGCGAAAACCGGCTGCACGATGGTCGCTCCATCCAGAGCTGCACGACGATATAGCAGCCCTACTAGACGAGGAAGGTCTGCATTTAGACTTCCTCGATGTGGATGACGACGATAGTAATATTCGATTCCGGGACACGAACATCATGGGCCGCTTCATTTGCCGCAATCGCCGATGTCATTCAAAGGGCTGGTCGAGCAAGAAAATCGCCATCACGATTCGGATGTACCCCGGAGAGCAATACAACGCGCGAGTATACCATCAGCGCTGCAAAACCTGCAATAGTGTTGGCCGACCGGTCCTCGATGATTCCTATGGAGAGAGGATCTGTTATTGGATTAAGAGGTGGAATGGGATCGAGGTAGAGAGGCCGCCGTCTGCGGGCCAAAGCAGGGGTCCCCACGATAGAGACCGGTGTGAGGGATGTAGAGCTGGCCATTGTCGTGACCTATATGACGGCCTGGTGTTGGGCTTGAATGGGTAAGATTAATGTCACCTTCTATCTCGCTAAACTAACCGTTATAGATTGACTATCTGAAGATTGACGATGGATTTCGAAGACAGGGCGTGGATATCATCGTAATTTCAGTGACATGATTAGCTTCATGAAGGTCTTCAAATTGGTATAAAACATTATTTATATTTAGCCACCATTACCTTCCGTTTTAGTCCGTTGAAAGCCCATGATAGGATCAATATCATACTCATTACCGCACTGCTGAAATGCATGACTATTCAACGGTAATTGACATCTGTAGACTCCAGCCGGACAGATATACTTATTTGTATATTCAATATAGTTCTTATAATCCATATATCCTGCAGAGTTATGAAAACCAGAAAGTAAACGGGATGGTATATTAACATCAAGGTCTATAGTAATAACAGGCTAACAGGGATATAAAACGAACAAGCCACAAAGCAAATCTAAACACAAGCACCCGCACTAGTACCAGCTGCCTAACCCGACGCTGACTGTATGATCATGAGATAAACAGTCGCCAACCCAGTAACAACCAGCTCATCAACAAGCGCCTTGCCCCCCGCCGCAGCAGGCTGGAAGATCTCCAAACGCCCGGCCCTCTTCCCACTCCACCCCTTATGCTCCGTGAACTTGGCATACACGGTGCCGCTCTTGTCGGTACATATATTGCTCGTGTATATACCGTTGTTTCTCCAAACCAGATGCTTTTTGCCCGGCATGGACCGCGAGTCAAAGCCGTAAGCGTCCTTCCATTTGCTTTCGCTGCGGAAGGGCAGGTCGTCCCCGTTGATGCGGACGTCGATTTTGCTGCTGAAGTTGTGGAATGTCACCGTGGCCGGTAGGTTTGCTGTGCCTTGGGCTTGGAAGATCATGTGTGGTCTGCGGTTGTGGAGGTCTGCTGCGTATGCGAGGGGGCCGTCGCGGGTTTCTTCGGTGACTCGCATGTGTCGGCCGGACCAGCTGGTGAATGTGACTTCGTAGGCGCGTGGAGAGGAATGGAATTGCTGGGGCGGTTGGTTGTATTGGCTGTATTGGTTGTACTGAGGATATGGGGGGTATGGAGGGTATTGAGGATAAGGTTGTTGGTAAGGCTGTTGGTAGGGTTGGGGTGCAACTTGACCCCGGTTGGCGGGTTGGCTGTTGAAGCTCATCTTTTCGGTGAATTTGGAGTACATGTTTAGTTTGCATATAATAAATAATTATATTCGAGATTGTCTTTGCTGGATCCAAGGGTTTATATCTGGACATCTCCATCAGCCCTAACCGCTTTTGGTTCCATCCAGCGCCAGCCCACAGCCGCCTCTCAGCCACCGTCCCCCATTCAGCACCAGATCAATTGCCCGATATGACGTCTGATTTGCTGCCAAGCTGCTGCCTGAGTGGCCCGCGCTCCTCTGCGATGCTCGGCCCCTGCGCAGTCAGCAACATAACTCGCCCGTTTGGGACCATCGCTGCGACAGGAGACAGTCTTGTTGATCTGTCGAATACTATTTTATGCTGCCTGACCGTTAAGCAAGACGATGAGCCTGGGGAATCATCACGATCCACGCCACCTTCGCGAATCTGATTCTTGGCCTGCGTTATCGTGACGAACTAGGCTAGTTACTCGCGGTCGCACGGTTTGCTGCTTTAATTAGTCTCGACCCCACGAAATACTAAGCTCCTCGAAACTTGGTGGAGGAAATAGTTCATTGTGTGTGTTGGTTAGAATGTACCCTGTAGATCGTTCGCCGGAACCTCCTCCAAGGACGCTAACTGGATTAAATATCTTCTGTGTTTTGGATACCTTCAAACAATGCTCTGTTGTTAACAAATCAAGTCGGATAATGAACATCGGAGTTCATTCCGAGACGGACTGCCCCGCATGGTGCAATCATTATTGAATATCCCCATCTCCATCTCCAACTCAAACCTCCATGACATCTACACACCACCATGACCGTCACAATAACCCCCCGAACCCCTCCCCCATTATCAGAACTGGCAGCTGTAATTGAACGCGCCCTCTCGCAAAACTTCACCCACGCATCCGCCTCTGTCATCCAATGCCCCGACCTCCGCAAACAACCTTTCGGCCTCGCTGCCCCCGGTCTATGCGGTGCCCCCCGCATCGCCGATGTAGGCGGCCAGCCGAATCTCTTCCCGAGTCCTAACTTCGACGCAAAATTTGATCTCTTGTCTCTGGCGCGCGATATGCAGATGGATCCAGGGGAAGGGTTTGTCCTTGGTGCGGGCGCTGCCCCGTTCCAGGATATCGGGCATAATGCAGAACTGGCCCCGAATTTGGCTTGGAGGGAGAAGGCGGATGGGTTGCCGGATTTGAATGATGCGGATTCTTTGGATGTTGTGAATGGGACGAGGGTCGTTGAGGTTCTCCCGCCTGGTTTAAAGTCCGACGATGAGGCGATCAAGTGTCGTCCGTCTCCGAGTACGAACTGTGCGCTTATGGTGAATTTGTTCGGTTCGAGTGGAAGCACCGGACCGGTTCTTAAAGTCACTGCGCGGGCCAGAACGGGGATAGAGAATTTCACAAACACGATTCGTGCTGGTCTCCTGGAAGCATATGGTGATTCAAGACCGGTTAGTCTGGGAGGGGTATTCTTGCTTAAGTCTGGACGGGCGAAGTTCCACGTCATGCCTGGTTTTCCACCCGCTGAGGAGCTGCCATTTACGGATCGGAAACTGCTTGAGCAGCAGTGGTTGAGGTATCAGACTTGTGAGGCGCCGGTGGTCTGTTTGACTGTGTTTCATAGTGCAGATCCAGAGAACTTGGGGCTGAGGATGGAGCATACCCATTGCTTTGATCTGGAAGGAGAGGAAAAGGGAGGGCACTATCACTATGATGTTGAGGGGGATGTGGAGTATGAGGCCTATCTTAATGTAGCTGAGAGTGTGTATAGGATTCACCGGCCGGCATAAGATCTCAAGACTGAAACTAGTGCTTAACGGCAGTTTCATTTCATCTATATACACATAAGAAACCACGGTGGACCACTACTCATCCCCGGTTGCATACTCTCCCGCCGAGATCTTTTCACTCAGCGCCTCGTTCGGAATAAGATAGTCCTCCACGTCAGGACGCGCCTCGATCAATAGATCAGCAACCAGGCGGCCAAACACAGTCTGACCTGCGGTGTTGATATGCGTGCCGTCACCATCACTCAAGTCGTAGGTTGCAGCATTATCAGCTCCAATAGCGCTGATATAGTCAGTGCTTGCCGTGGTTAAATCCAACCACTTGGCCCCGGCTTCCTTTGCTGCTGCGATGGCCGTTTGGCGCCACTCGGCAAAGTCTTCTTGCACACTATCGCCGTCGAAGTTTCGCCGGCTAAGAGGTGTAATCACAATCTGATCTTATCAGCATATCCATTCTTGGTAAGAGAGGTGAATGGGGAGTTACCGGAGTAGCACCGAGGTCCTGGATATCAGTACAAAGACCCACAAGATTCTCGCCGTACTCGTCAAGAGACAATCCCTTTTGGTCATTATGCCCGAACTGCATAGTCACAATGGTCTGGTAGTCGTCAACAGTCTCCTTGATGTTCTCGACCAGATCTTCCCAACGCCCATTGCCACGCCAGGAGGCAGTAGTGCTGCCGCTCTTGCCGCGGTTTGTACCGTCTGCTGGAGAGTCCACAAACAAGAGGAATCCGTCGCCCCAGCCGCCGTCTGTGGCGACGGTTGAGTCCCCGATTGTGATGAAGTACGGAGGGTTGTCGCTGCGGCGTATGGGGCTTGAAGTACCAAGCGCGACAAGCGTGAAAAGGGCGGCAGGGATTGTAGGCTTCATTTTGGCGGTTGCAGCTAGTGTAAGGAAAGCGCTTGAAGGGAAAATGTCTCGAGTTTGTTGTGTCTCGACGGGGTTTATATAGACTCATCCGGTAACAAGACCAGGTCACTCATCCCAGGGGTATACAATATTTCCTCCGTGTATTTCCCCTCTTGACTTAACGCTGGTGCAGATCGTCGCGAAAGTGGCATAGGAGGTCGGTGGAATATATAAAGTGCCGACATTTACCCTGTTCAAATTTACCCATCGGGGGGTCTTATAGGATTCTACCGTTGTTCCCTTGGTCCGTTGTCGATGGAACAGCCCTATAGTTACAGTATACCGACGTTGCCTTGCTGCCTTGCTGCCTTCTTGCCTTGAACGCCAGGCCTGATACGATCTTGATCGCAGATCGGTGCCTGGCTGCCTTGGTGCCTTGGCGGATGCCTACCTCCCTGCTGGAACCTGCAGTCAGATCTTAAATATTCGATATTTTCTTTCTCGAGCTGCTACTCGACAATTGATTATCCGTCAGCAATCATGAGCTTCAGACCCGGCTTCGAAGAAGTGCCACGCACTCAATCCACGCCCTTTGATCTGCCTGGGCTTACCCTCCCCCTGAGCTTCAAGCCCGAAGTACGTGTTCCCCCGCACATTCCCCGCTCAAGATACTAACAATATCCGACAGAGAGACTGGGACGATCTCGTATATGGAAATGCCTTGGACACTGATGACATTCAGGATGGCTATGTCGGGTAAGCGCGTTTCGATCTGTGGACGAGATAGGCGCTAATAGAGTCAGCCATTTGTTCGTCGTCAGAGAGCTCACGATGATGCGGATCATGGAAACGATTACCGACAAGCCAAATTGGGAAGAAAAAATTTTCAATGAGGAGATTACTGCCAAGTGGAGAAAAGAGATTGTGGATGGCGAGAACGTCACTGAATCAATGATGGACTTTGTCCTTGCCGAGCTGCGGTGGAAAACTGACGAATATAAAAAGACGGGGCTCATAGAATCGTATGATCCTGGTGTTGTCAAGTCTGATACTGCAATTCCACGCGACATCCAGCAGAGACTTCAGGATCTGGCAAAGGCTCTTGAGCAGGAAGACCCCAAGGACTATCACCCCAACTCTGACGACAAGGTTGTTGATCTGGTGCACCCGTCCCTCTTCCCCCTTGTCTATGGCCAGACAAACGTTCTCCGAGACAGGTTCATTGGGATTGATGACTGTTTCCGGAGCGTTGGCCTGGGAGAGCCCATAGAAGTGCGAGATGTTCCAAACGCCCATTGGTATAACTATCCGGGTTACAGTAACCAGTTCCAGTGGCTTCCATGCGAAGTCAAGTTTGACAGTAATAGCGAATGCCGAATCGCTTCGTACATCAACAATCTGCATCCGGCCAAACATCGCGACCTTTACCGCGTTGTCGAACAGGTCCTCACGCGGACGATTCCGCTGTGGGAGCATAGTCTGGCGACGAAGTTTGACTCGAACCGCATTCCATATAAGGAGATTGAGTATCTTCCCAGTGCCGAGCCAGAGCCCGAGTGGACAAGTGATGATGAAGAAGATGAGGATGATTACTACGACCGGCATAAAGAATGGCGCAATGCTCGACAGCCAAAGCATCCAGATGCGTGTACATTCAAACCCCCTGAAAATATTTTTCGGGAGAGGCCCAACTTGCAAGCCAACTACGCCGATAAAGGCCTGCAAGTCATAGTGAAGATGGCTAATATCGAGCTTACGCCTGAGAAGCCGAATTACGATGGTGGGAGCTGGCATATTGAGGGGCAGCTGGTACGACTCCATCTCCTGCATTAACAGCCATCTATTAACCATTGGTATGATAGAATGAACGAATCTGCGCCACAGCCATCTACTACTACGACTGCGAGAACATCACCGACAACACCCTCTCATTCCGCCACCGCGCAGATGACACTTTCTTTGAGGATTTTCACCGATACGAGCAGGGCCAGTTCGCCTTCCTGCGCGTATTTGGATTCGAGCCCAACGCTGGGATTGACGGAGGGGAGGACCATTTCACGCAAGACCTGGGCGGCGTATCGTGCCGCGAAGGCAGGCTTCTGACATTCCCGAATACGCTCCAGCACTGCGTCTCGCCATTCTCGCTCGCGGACCCTTCTAAGCCTGGCCACCGCAAGATTTTGGCATTCTTCCTTATTGACCCCACTCGCCGCATAATCTCCACGGCTAATGTGCCCCCGCAGAGAGAGGATTGGTGTGACGAGTGGATGGATGCCGTGCAGAAGGCTCTGGGTCATCACCGACTGCCTGTTGAGCTTCAGGATATGATTATGAGGGATGTGAACTATGCCTCGATGACTATGGATGCGGCGAAGTATTATCGACTCAGGCTTATGGAGGAGAGGAGTGTTAAATCCACGGATGCAAATAGGGAGTTTGAGCAGGGTGGGTTTAATCTTTGCGAGCACTGATCTGAGTTATTGCGATATCTCAGTGGCCATTTGGTATTTCGTGATTATGCCAACTTATAAGTATATGAATACAAACTTTAATATTGCCTTGCCATCAATCACCCAGGTATCCGGCACTGTCCTTATGAACTATCGTGCAACGACCTCTAATAGTATGACCATTTGGCTAGTATAAACGGCAACGCAGTAGTGGCCAATGAACGGATTTACACAGACCCAAGCCATTTATTGTTAATTTCGTCTTTATTGCTAAATGCACCGAGCTCGCGATTATCTGGACTAATAGTATGTAGTTGGCTAAGTTCGTCCTGGGAGGGAATGCCAACCTCCATTGGCATAGCTAATTACCTCCCCGGGTCATATATCAATGTAAGAATAATAGTACCCACAGCAAGCATCCAACAGCCCGGGGCAAAAGCATCCCAAATACTACCATCACCTTGGCGTTTAGCAATTCTTGACCATAAGCTCAAGTACTGCGAATCGAATCCTGCATGGACTTTTCCAAAGCGAGCATAGCATCCTCGGACAATTTGCTGACCTGTCTTTCTTGATGTAAGCTGGCGCATAATATTTGAGGCAAGCATGGTGGCGCGCTGTGATCTTACTGTTAGGTAGGGCTTTCTGAAAGTCTGCACCCTTGTCTATGAGCAACTATGGCGGTATATGATGGAAGCAATTGTGTGCTCGCCCATCGTCTACGATATATGCCTTCAACATACTGCCACTGTCCAGCAGCTTCACGGTGCAGGTCCGCTTACGAGAATAACGCTCTGTTAAATGTAGGAAGACAAGTGTTGATTAAGCATTAATCACTACCTAACCCATATAAAAAATGGGAGGGAAGCACCCGCCATCTGCAGGAATACAAATCTTGACTTCAGTCCAGTACTTAGAACTGCAGCACACCCGCAACGAACGCAGCAAACGCAATAGCATAGAATCCAGGAAGCAAGGACAAGGCACCGGGAGAACCACTGAAGAACTCCGTCGGACTTGGACTACTGGTAGGAATGGCAGTGCCTGTGCCAGCGCCTGTGCCTGTGCCTGTGCCAGTTCCAGTTCCAGCGCCAGTGCCAGTGCCAGAGCCAGAGCCAGTGCCAGCGCCAGTATCAGTACAAGGGATTGTCGGAATGGCACTTGTCGATGCAATACCGCTGGGAGTCACAGTCGCGCTGCCAGTTCCAACTCCACCAGCACCACCGCCACCTGGCGCAGAACCCGTCGGCTGAGGAATAACAGGAGTGCTGGTCAAGATGGAGCTGGAGCTGAAGCTCGGACTAGAGCTGGGCCCAGTGCTAGAGCTAGAGCTAGAGCTGGGTCCCACGACAGCAGACGAGCTAGAACCCACTGCACCCCCCTCCGTCTCATTCGACGCCCGAATACTTTCCCACGAGCCCGTCATATCCGTCCACGTATACGACTCGGCCGGGGTATAGTTAATAAGCCTCACAGACTGGACATACATCGTAAACGGCGTCTGAGTGTAATCCGTCTCGCCGCCAGCCCACTGGATCGTGCCCTCTCCGTTGTTCGGGTCGCCGCCCGCCCAGATCCCGATACGCGGACGCATGGGTGTCTGCGGGTAGTTTGTGCCGGAGACGGCGTCGGCGTAGTTCAGCGTTCGCACGAGGTTTCCGTCGACGAACCACTGGGTGCTCGAGGCGGTCCAGCTGATGCCGTAGGTGTGGAATTCCTCGGTGGGGGAGGTCACGGAGATGGTTGTGGCGCGGTCGTAGCTGGTTGTGTTGCCTTTGCCGAAGTAGTTGGTTTGGATTTGGTTGTCGAAGGTGCTGACTTGTTCCTGTTCCTGTTAGTTGGCTTTATTCATTAACATGGAGTAAGGAGTGGAGGTATACCCAGTCGATCTCGTCGAGGTCGTCGGACTCGAGGATGGCGGTGCTGATGATGCCGGTGCCGTTGGCAGCGCGCATCACGACCTCGAAGTAGCCGAAGAAGATGTAGAAGTCGGTTTCGATGGTGGGAGCGTCGCCCTGCTCGTTGATGGTGAACTCGGCGCCGAGCGAGGTGCTGGTGACGTCTCCAGCGCTGACAGTCCAGCCATCGAACGATTCGGCGCCGGTGGTGAAGTCGGTGTAGAAACTCCAGCTAGCGAGGCCGTCGTTTGCAGGACATGTTTCTGTTCATGGCATCAGTAGAGACTCAATGATTAATCAGTGCCAGCATACCCTCGGTAGGATTGCAGTCAGTATAAGTCTGAGCAGTGCACGACTGGATCGCAGCAGCGGCTGCAAGAGCAGTCCATTTCAGAAACGACTTCATGATGAGTACAGTCTACGGTGTTACCAGCAAGGTGGACTCGGAAAGCTGTGGGTGACGCAGGCCTATATGTACTCTCTCTGGACAAAGTTTTCTACCAGTGGCCGCGGAATTCACGGCCCAGGCCACCGTCAGCCTGTCAGGACAATTCACCAGAGCCAATGAATGCCTATTCGCGCATTGTAGAGTCGGAATAAACTACGGTACTGGTGCTTTCACCGATCAGTCTATCGCAGTCTCCAATTCTAATTCTCCACCGCGAAGTCTGGTGGCCGGTGACGATTCGGCTTGCGCGGCGGGTCCCAGACAGTTCCAGAGCGGTCGTATGGTTGGTTGGTCCATGGAACCAGTTCTGAAAGTATTGAAAATTTAGACAAGCTGGACTGGATTTTGGGCTAGATTCTTGGGTGATGGCTGCCTAAACACAGTTGCAAATGTCCATATCGCTGGTTCCTCCCGGTGGTCCAACCCACATTGCTATACAAAATGTTTTGAACAGGTCAGGCGGCATGAAATGTCCCGCTCGGCAATCTGTTACCATAGAAATAAAAAAGAGCCAGGCAGGTAATAAGTCCAAGACTTCTGCGGAGTGGTATGACAAACTGGTCTCGCTAGTCCTGCTTCAACCATGGAACGTCGTCGCCCAGGCACAATCAGGTACAACCGGGCCCAATCAGGTCAATCAGGTCAATGGGAGCTGTGGAATGGATGTCGGATTTCTCATGCCGGTGGCTTGTCGTCCAGTCTAGACTGCATTGCGTTGTTCTATGATTGCATTCCAATGGATTTGATTATGGGGTAAACAACAGCACTAGCCGCAGTGAGCTCCAGAAATATCCACTTCTGAATAAATTCAATCGTTCTGCTGGGCTTGGATGTCCATTGCCGAGCTGCCCAGAAAATAAGAGAAAAAGTCAGCGTTGGGTAGACAAATTTTCAAAGTCGCAAATCGCACTATCTGGCCTATACACAGCATGCTCACGTTAAATATTCGCTACTGCTACAGAGAATATATAGGTCGCTCCTTGATGCTCAGTACAGATTGAATTAAATTAAACTGCACACATCTCCATGGTATTACGGTCACTAATAGTACCTTCATCTCACACAGCGACAAGACAAGAAAAAGCAAGCCTACCAATGCGCGGGGAGTCGAGATGGCCGGACGGGATGTAGACCGAATGAATGATCAGTAAGTCAGTCAGTCATGGGTCTGTCTCTGCTCTTATCTCCTCTTCTCCACGGCAGGAATTACCACTTCATACTACATGTATCACATCATATCGAATTCCGTTTTCAAGGCCCAAGTATCAACCAATCAAGCCTCCACTCCGACATTCCGGCGACGCAGGACATACCGGTCCACAATCTTTCCGAGCCCGGAGTGCTCGTTTTTGACGGTTGTCGCGATGATGGGCGGTGGCTTGGGGATGTTCTGGCGGAAGATGTGGCGCTTGAAGAAGTAGGGCAGCCAGACTTTGGTTTCGTAGCTGAGGAACTCCTTTGTTGGGACGGAGAAGACCTCTGTAGGTAGGCTGGTGTTAGTTGCTGGCCGGATGAAGAAAGACAGATTGGTGCTTACGATCCAGCTCTTCTAGCGTGAGTTGTTTGGTTTCTCGCACGAAACAGAATATCATGCCCCAGGCGATGAGGTTGAGACCGGCGTAGAAGCCGACTGGTATATGGTTAGATTTGCCATGATACTGAGGATAGCTGTACTTACAGGCGCCAGTTGGGGTCATGACAGTGGTCATACGGGGAAATGTCAAGCTGAGCACACCGGCTGGAGAATGTTAGCAGGATATATAAAACGTGGCGCGTGAGAAAATACCAAAGGTGTTGTTGATGCAGACGGCCCAGGCCATGCCCTGCTCACGCTGGATGGTAGGGAAGACCTCAGCGGAGTACTGGAATGCAACCGGTCCTTCGCCTAGCGAGTAGCATATGGTGAACAGATAGACGAACAAAACGACGGGGCCGATCTGCTCGCCACGGCTGCCTGTATCCTTGAGGAGGGACAGTCCGCCGGCAAGCAGGAAGATGCACATCAGGGGGAAGGTCTGATCCGTTAGTTGGGTAGGCATATGCAGACATTCGGATACATACAATCAAGCAAAGCGTCCGACGGCCTTTGGTGTCGATGAGGAACAGCGTCGGGATGGTGAACACGACCTGGACAGCACCGTAGCCAAGCGAGGCATACAAAGCTTCGGTCTCAGTGTATCCGGCGTCTCTGAAGATACTCGAACTGTAGAAGGAGATAACTTCTGTCGTCAGAACGACGATCTAAACACGAGAATGGGGTGAGGGGCTTACTGTTGATACCGCACATCTGCTGAGCAAGCATGACGGTTGATGCACCATAGTTCGCGCGTCTGATGCGAGGCACGGAGAAGCAGTCCCACATACGCTGGAAATAGCCTGCGCCACGGGCCTCCTTAAGTTCCTCCTGGTAGATCACGTACGAATAGTAGTAGTCTCTGGCGGCGATGATGGGGTGGGCTCGCAGGCGCGCCATGGAGCGGTATCCCTTTGCGTAGTGGCCGTGCTTCATGAGCCAACGAGGCGACTCGGGGCAGAACCAAATACCCAGACCGAGGAGGAAAGATGGAATGAATGCAGAGCCGAGCTGGAGACGCCAGGCGATATCGCCGGTGTTCATGACGATGCAGTTGGCCGCGAGACCCAGGAAGATACCTGCTTCATCTTAGTACCAGTAGACCATACTGTGAAGAGGAATATACTGACCAGCCACAACCCAAAGCTGCCAGAACATGACGAGGGCGCCGCGGACACGGTGCGGTGCCATCTCAGCAGAGAAGATCGGGACCGTGGCGTTCTTTGCACCGATGCCGATGCCCATGATGAATCGCGTAGCAAACAAGGCCTGCCAGGAATGTGTGAACCCGGAGCCGATGGGCGTAGCGGTGAGGACGATGGCAGTGATAAATATCTCACCGCGACGACCGAAGTAATGATTGAGAGGGTCGACGATGAAGGCGCCGCTGTATATCAAGTCAGCACGGCAAAGTAGCAGGCGGGCAGGTCCCCGTACACAAGACCAGCAGTCAAGAAGATCACCGCGTTGACAACACCAACAATCCATTCGTCTCTGCCCTTGCCCGCGATATTGAATTCGTCGTGGAACTGCAGGTTCGCTCCGTTGGACCCGGTCTGATCCCATCCCTGTGTCGCGGCGCCGATGGCACAGAGTCCGATGGAGTACCAGAGCATCCAGGGGCCGTGCCATTTGTGGGTTCTCTCGTACTCGAGCGCATCCTGCTCGTCGCCATAAAGACCCTCGATGTTCTCGAATCTATCGGGGTCTCGCGCAACGAGGGCTGCGCGGCCAAAGAGTTCGGCGTGCTCGGCCAGGTCGTGGTCCTCGGCGAAGGTGTGCGCATCATGCACGACTTGTTCGACTGAGAGGCTCTAAATAAATTAATTAGCAGGTCCAATGAAAAACCTCGGCTTACTTATCGAAGAGAACGAAGAACGTACCCGGAGAGGATTCTGGATGATGTTGACACCGACAGACTCGCGACGAGCACCCTGCTCAGTGTGTATTGGCTTCGTGGCCGAAGTCACCTCCTCATGGGTAGGGGAGGAGTCCTCAGTCTTCAGCTGGGGATTGATCTTTTCGTCACTCATGGTGGTGGGAGTAGAAAAGGGTTCGGATTTCCGCAGTGTTGGTGGGAGAAGAAACCTGGAGAGAACCCCTGGAGGAGGAAAACGCGCCGGCCATGCAGCGGTATTAAATCCGTGGCCGCGGCCTAGTCACTTTCGACAAGGCGCATGCAACAAAGGAAAACAAATGGCAGTCTTCACTGGCCGGGGCGCAGGATGCTTCCTGGCTGGCATCACTGGCAGGGGGCTCGATTGGTGGAAACCGCCGCCCACCCACCGGAGCAAACGAAGCAACGTCCCACTGAGGGCGACTGACCGGTATCACTTCACCAGAGCCTTATTGCTCCCTTCCGCGTGTGGCTTGGGGCCGTCCTATGGGGGGCGCCCAAAGCGGCGTTTTGAACTGGTCCAAGGTCAGATTGTCGGGGGCGTTTCAGCCGTGTGCCATGACCCCGGTCTTGGGCATAGCTGCCGTTGCTCTGGTTCCGGGGTATTCACGAGAGCTTGCACAAGAGACATCAAAGGTCAAGTAACTGTCCTCTGTCTGTTCCCCAGATTCCCCAACTCCCCAGCCCCTAAATCCCCAAAGTGGGTGCGTGGCCCAGTCTTGGGAGCCCAGCTGATTGGCCGCTGGGCAATGTCAAGAGCAGAGAAGAACTCATAAGCAAAGCACAAGACGCGACGAAAAATGGATCTGACTCACCCCAAGGATTGCAGCTAGCGCGTCTGGGCGTCTCTGGGCGTCGAATCCTGCGGTCAGCCAGGCCGACCCAGCTCGTATTGGTGCCAGTGCTGGGCGCAGAGGCAGCCAGCTGGTTGCACAAGAGCGGAGCCGGTCCAGGAGTTACCAGACGATCATCCAGCGAGGAAGCACAAGAGATACGAGAGATACAGCGGAGTTACGAGCAGCGTGGCCGCTGGAATGCCATGGCCGTGGCACTGGCAGCCATGGCAGCCATGTGGTGCAGTAAGGGGCGGGGCTGCTTGGCTGGGCGGGGAAGTCGGAACAAGTTAGACAATTTAGTTTGAAGTTATAACTCAGTTATTAACTGATTCCTGAAATGTAACCCTGGCCTGACGATGCGGGGCAAAGCTGGGGATCGAGTTGGTCAACGGCTTGGTGGCTATATAACGCCCGTCATCAGCAGATCTCAGCCGGCTGTTATGGCCTGATCTGGCCTCACGCGACTGAAATGGAGGATTGAAGGCGAAGGACTGAAGGATTCACCTCCAACTTCATCGTCTCTGCCTTGCTGACGCCGACGTTTGGCTCGCTTCCACTGCAGGATTCAATCATGCCCGCCTGCGCAGACTTCCAGAAGCATCTCATCAGACTTTCATCTCTCAGACCCACGTTGATCCTTAGACCCACGCAAGGTCGCATGAAGGATTGCTAGCATCTTCCATCGTCCGTGTCCTTAAAAAACCCTATCCGCCTGAATTCAGCATTCAACACTGAAAGCGGCAGCGGTCAAGTACCGAATGAAACAGCACAAATTGGTTGGCCTTCTTTGTTGGAATGCAGCAACCACGGTTGCCACGTCTTTCATCTGTATGACTTGCCCCTTGCTCTCTGCAGTAACCTTATCACCGCTCTGGGATTCTGGTGGCGTCCGATCCAAATGCGTTCTATCCACATCCATCACGTGGCATGAGGATATCGAGATCGCGCATTCCAGACATCAAGACAACAATGAGATCCAGACGACGTGGAATTCATGCCGCAAGCATGCAGAGAAGTCTTGGTCCAAGTTTCCAGGAATCCTGGTAAACTCAAACGTACTCGTAAAGTTAAGAATTCCTGCAGTCAGCCATCGTATCCCAGGCTATCAAAGACCAGGCCATCAAAGACAGGCCTCAAGGCCAGGCCATAAAGACTAGGAGTTCGCAATAGTTGAACAGGGGCTCGAATTATGCATAACATGGCTCCCACAGTACTGTAAACGCCTCTTGATCTCTTAGTCTCTTCTGCCAGCCACACTCGTATCCGGTTCCGATGCCGTGTCCACTGCCGGCCAGGCGAGAGGCAAGCCCACGAAGAGACTTGCTCCCGACGTAGCGACTTTCAGAATAAGGTAGCAAAAAGAGTATTATACCATTTCGTTCGCAAGAGAGTAGTGTAGAACAATGTCCTGGCAGAATGTTTCTGCGGATGCCGGCTCAGTGCTCTTCCGCGGTAGGGGCCGATCAGATTGATAGTACGGGATTTCTGCACGTTCTCCACGGTGTCGGTTCTCGCTAGACACTGCCAGTACTGTTGAAACTAGTGAAGTCTGTAAGGAGATCTGATGAGAAGTCCGGTCGAGCTTGGAAGGAACGAATTGGACCGGGTTGCTCTTTCTTGTTCAGTAACGATAAAACAGAAGGCGCGATGGTGACAACAAGAAGGGAAGGAACGACGATGAATTAAACAGGAAAGAGCGATGGGTGTGATGTCTTGTTCCTTCCTTATACCAGCGACCAGCGTAGGCATAAATGGAAGGCGCGATGCAGCTTGTAAAAGTGGAAGGAACACATAGTGACATCAATTCAAAATCATGATATCCCTCCAACTCTAAGGAGGAATTCTATATATACGGTGTAAGTTCTATCGTCATGTCTGTACAAATATAAAACATCATATCTACATCTCATCTTCATGCCGAAGAGTTCCCGGAGTTCTCAGAATTCTCAGGGTTCTCTACATGCGTCGGCGCCTCAGTGCCCTCCTTCCCAAAGACACCCTCCTTGATTTCAAAGCGGAACTGTTCTTCGTCTTCCTTGAGCTGCTCCTTCAGCTTGCTGTGTGCCCGCCAGACAGGTTTGATCTCGAACAGCCGGTCGACGGCCTCGAGAGGGATACCGCTGGTTTCGGGGATCAGGAAGAAGGCGAAGAAGAACGCGAGGAAGGATAGTGCCGCGAAGAAGAAGTAGACGCCGTAGTTCATCTTTGCAAACATTTGCTTGGTGAATCGCGAGACGAGGAAGTTGAACAGCCAGTTGCTGGCTGTTGTCGCGGCTTGCGCGAGGGATCGGAGGTTGGGATCGAAGAATTCCTAAATGTCTATTAGTTTGGCTTTTGCGTAGATATGGAATTGGGTACGTACCGAGTTGCAAACCCAGGGTGTTCCGTTCCAGGTGGGAGTGTAGACAGCCTGCGCAGTTGGTTAGCTGAGTACTTAAAGCAGTTTCCGCGATACATACAGTCCACAGATAAAAGAAGAAAATAGCCGCAATACCGCCTCCATTGAGATGGTCGGTAGGGTTGTCCTCAGGACGGACGACGCAGATATAAGCTCCAATAATCCACATGCAGATAGAGCCGGTGATAGCACCGCCAAGGAGAAGGTTCCGTCGTCCAAGCTGATCGACCAGGAAAAGAAGCCAAACAAAAGTCATGACAGCCTTGATCACACCGAAGATACCCGTCATCCAGCCGACATCAGCGTCAGACACGCCGATGCTGGTAAAGATGGTCGGACTATAGTAGTTGATGGCGTTGATACCAGATCCATTCTGCCAGAAGAAAAGCATACAACCAAGGAAAAGACGGTACAGAATCGTCTTGCGTCGCGCAACAGCCTGGAACGGCTTCCAGAAGCCGACTCCAATTGTAGAGGCCTGCTCTTCCAGAGCTTGGTCAATAGCCGCCACCTCTTCAGTGATGTAGATATCTGCTTCATCCAGCTGACGAATCCAGCAGAGGTTGCCCATGGCCTGCGCGCGACGGCCCTTGAGGAACAACCAGCGAGGGGATTCGCGGATCCATAAGGAACCAACGAAGAGCAATCCCGCAGGGATGATCTGGATGGCAAACGGAATGATCCATTGCTGGTGGCTTGCAGGCATATGCCTTTGAACTCCGTACTGAAAAAAAACAACAATTTAGTCATCGTCTCCATGCGCAAGGCCGCTATCAAACACTCACGTTGATCCAGAAACCGACGAGTCCACCAATCTGCCAGCCCAGTTCATAAAAACCGACTAGTCGTCCTCGAATGGCGGGGGGTGCAAGTTCAGAGATATAAATAGGGATGATATTTGATGCAACACCAGTGCCCAATCCAGTCAGGACACGGCCTCCATACATGATCCCGAGGCCGGAAGAACCCTTTGTACCGCACGACAGGCCAGCACCAAGGGTGAACAGGGCAGAAGCAACGACCAAGCTCCATTTCCGACCGAGCCAGTGGCCGAGACCGTATGTGAAGATGGCGCCGAAGAAAGCACCTGCAATGAACAGAGAAACGATGTTCTCGCTAATAAGATCGACCTGGTCTTGGGTCATGTCGTCAAAGCCGAATTCCTGCTCGAACGACTGGAGCGTGATGGTCGTGCCGATGAAGGCCGATGTGTAACCGATCATATTGGAGCCGCATGATGCGATGACGGCCAGCACGTAGATGCGCCAGTTGTAGACGGCCTGTGGCGTTGGCCGGTCCTCCACCAGAGTGAGAACGCCCATGGTTGTAGTCGGACTTGAGAGAAGCAAAAGCAAACGTGAACTGTAGGAGACTGGAAAGAACCTGCAAAGCGAGGTGGGAACAGCTTCTAAAAAGCATCCGCAGAAACCTCGGGGTTTGTCAACTCCAGCACTCTCCACAATTGTTTGGGGATCGCCACGAAGCTATCCGGGGCATCCATGAGGAATAGCAGGCCTGCGATACGCTGAGATCCCACGCGCCAGCTGGAGAATACCCGCACTGCTCCCCAAATTCTGATCGAGGGGACGATGTCCGGGGGAGCGTTTTCCCCAGGCCTGGCGCTTATCCGCCAGGAGCCAGGGACTTTGGCCCCGAAGAATGTGCCGCATGAGCCAGCGACGGCCGGTGGGTGACCGGTGAGCGACATCGCAAGACCCGACGGGTTAATCGCTCAGCCAGCGGGCATGGGGAAGACTCTGCCGGTCAGCTGTTGACAGGCATCTCCCACAAATCGGCCCGGGTTGGCCAGTCAGTGGCCAGTCAGTGGCCATTGAATGGCCAAGTCGGGACCGCTTTTCCATGAATGCGGGCCGAAATGCATTTAGGGTGTCTGTTAATTTGCTAAAAGGCCGAGTTCCCAGTAACACCCTCGCTAGACCCAGACAGACCCAGTTTTCTGGCGATGGCGTGGGAAAGCGCTTAGCCAGCGGCCGGAGTTTGGCCGAGCAGATGGAAAAGTGTTCCTCAGTTGTTAACGACAACGTTCTGATGATATTTAAGAGATGGAGTTTCCCTTATCCTCAAAGCTGGTCAAGTCAAGTCAAGTCGGGACAAGACAAACAAGACCCGAGAGTGAAGCTTGACCACATTGGCACGAGGCCTTGGCAAAGGGTTAGCCCTGTCTAATGCAGTTAGTGCCGGAATATTAAATCTCCGGCCGGGAAAACATACCGCAACGGGCGGCCACTGCCTATGGGGGTATACCCTGTAGTTATTCTTGTTCGGGCTGGAAACTGTTCAGAGTGTCATGAAAATATGAAAGATACTGTAAATGGACAGAATTGACTGCAAGATGATGACAACTTCCATTGTTACAAGTGTATCATGCAAATGAAGTAACCGCGGAAATATATATCCGACATCAACAGCAATATCCAGCACTTATAGGCGTTCAAAATTATACCGAGGATCGAATAACGTTTCCAAACCCAATTCTCAACCCATAGCCCGTTGTTTCTCGACGTCGCGAAAGTCGAAGAAGAAATAAGCCTTAATATATTTTTGACAGTTGTCGTACAGGCCATCCCATATTCACCACCTAGTAGAGCCGAGAACGCAGTATAATGCCTGGATGTTTACAAAAGGGTATAGTTGCTCATGTCACCGATGAAGATATTCTCTGGTCTGTAGTCTAGCTTACTTGAACTAGAATATACGATTTAGTAATATAGTACTAGTTAAAAATACTATCTAGTACTTAAATTCTTATAAAAGGAGTAGTATCTCTATAACTTGCTAATATTCGGGTGCTGCCGGGCTGCGAGCGACATAATACGACTTGGGAGCGAGGGCATCTGATAAAGAGAACCTGGGCATATAGAAGGCGACAATAGACAAGATAGGATGCTCGCCCTGCCTTAGTGTGACAGCTGCATATCATTCTATAGATGTGATCGATGACTATATATACTTACAAGTTACAACTCGGGCTAGGACTATAGATCTAAATTAATACACATCCAACCCAATATACGGCGTCATTCTCTACGCTATGAACCACGTTGGTAGCGCAGAAATAAGCTGGGATATCAACACAACGACCCATGAAAATACGGGAATTCCCTGTCCCTGCATATCAAAATGCTTCTACAGAGTTGTTTCGTCCACCTTCAAAGAGCACCCAACCAAACGCGCGTACCAGGCCTGGATGTGTGCGCCCGGACAACAATTGCGAACTCAATATCTGGCTGATTCAAGCCGATCGTTTCCATGGATGGCCATGATTGTCACGTCTGGCCCCATTTGGAGATCCGTGAGCTTTTGTTATAGGCTGCTGAGATGTCAGGGAGCCTCACAGCCTCATGTCTCCACTGCTAACCGATCCTCCATACTCCGCCCCAGGGTCTCTCCATGACACCTTCAGCCCTCTTCGTTCTTCTCTTTCTTCCTGTCATGCTGTCGTTGTTTAATGTTTCCCCCTTTTTGTTCTCTGTCTGACTGTATCATCTCAATTCCTCATGTCCGAGGAGGTTCGAGCTGGCTGGCCGGTCCGCCGGTACCTCCCAACAACCGAAGTATGCCCTCCCGGCGAGCACGGCGAAAAGACCTGGGGCCAGTTCTTTGCGTGCTGTCCTGATCCGTCACGACCGAATGTGACGGATTCGGGCTATCGGACGTGTGACCTTGACAGCGAGCTAGGGGACTTGACACCGCAGCCTCAGTGTGCCAATTCAACATGGACCCTTTGGACCTATGAGTCGGGATACTTCTGCTGCGACGCGACGATTGGTGAACAGGGATACTACTATTATTCCACTGGCCAGCTGGGTTGTGGCACCGGCGATTGGATCTCGACGGCTGATTCTGATGTGCGGAATGCAGGGAATTATCCACAGCCCGCGGGTATGCTTTCTCAAACCATTTGACTCTGAGTTTGAATCAGCAGCTAAGTGATATGTCGAATTACAGTAAAAAAGCATTCATCAACGAACAAAGGCGCGATAGCAGGTGGTGTCGTCGGGGGTGTTTGCGGAGCGCTGATAATCGTGGGCATAATATGGTTCTTCCTCCGTCGTCGTCGCCAGTCGAACAAGAGAAATACCACAGAGGCTTTCACCGAATCGAGCAGCTATAACAACAATACCACCAAAACCCAGATCGAGAGTGGCCCGGCTGAGCTGCATGAACAGTCTCCCGTGCAAAAGGAGATGCCGGCTGATCCGCACTTGCGCCACGAGCTTTCTGGAACGAGGCCTGCAAAGCAAGAACCTTCTGAGCTTGCTTGATTGTTATACCCTAGCGTTTGTTTTCTTTTTTTCGTTTGAGTCTTTGTGGTTAACTCTTTCCGATAATGATGGTGGAAGACATACTGCCTCTGGTTATATTACCGGCATATGTAAAGGCTGCCAGCGTCAGTCGCAAATAGATCGATTTTAGTTACAACATATATCAACAGTGTGATAGATCATCTAAAGAGAATAATGGATTTTATATAGATGCGACAATACCGGGTGGAAGTCTTGCTCGACCTAACAATTCACGACTCGCACGTTCAATAGGAAGCACACAGCAAGCACCTTCGTATTAAACCTTAAACGGCATTCGGAAAGTCTGAAAAGATCGCCCAAAGTATGGATTTATAAATGCCCAGGCCCTAGTACGAGACTACCGGTCGACAGTTGGAGAGCCGTTGGCGCATTAAGTGGGCTGAAACCCAGTTAGATTAGGATTGGCATGCCAATTGTTATATATCGCCCCGTCCACGCATTTGAAACTCCTGCACGTTTGACTTGATTTTGAGCCCGGAGCTATGCTGCAATACATCTAGACATGCCCATTGTTATTCTCCGGTAATGAAACCATCCCACGCAGTTGGCAATGGCCAGCCTCCCGCCCGCGAAAAAGGGCCGCAAGTTCCACCATAAGTCGCGATACGGCTGTCTACCGTGTAAGCGGCGGAGAATCAAGGTAAAAACACCAGTCCATGAACCGTAATGGACAGTGGATTGATTTGGACAGTGCGATGAGAAAAAGCCCATCTGCGATAACTGCGCTCAGCGCAATATCGAGTGCTCCTTGAGATACTTCGAGCCAGCTACAAGACAGCGCCAACCTACTACTATTACAGCCCCGAATAGTAATGCTTCATCACTGCAGCTACTACATGGGATTCCTGCGCAGATATCGTATGCAGACGTGCCCCCCTTCTGTCGCAGCAATACGCGCGACTATGAGCTCTACTGCCACTTCCAGACGCGCACGGCTCCTAGCTTCTCATACCAGGAGATTGTCCAGAAGCTGTTCCGCGAGGAGTTTCCGAAGATAGCGACCTCGTTTCCGTTCGTTGGTCATGGTATCCTCAGTGTCGCCTACATTCACCTTGCAGGGCAGTCCCAGGCATCGTCGCGGAATTTACTCGCAGAGGCTGCTTTCCATGTTAACCAGGCCCTGCCGGAGTACTCGGAGGCGCTGAGGGATATCACCGAGCAGAATTCGGCGGCGTTGTTTGGGTTTGCGATGTTTGTGGTGCTGTTCGATTTTGCGAATGTTAATGAGGAGTGTGGTGTTTTGCTACGCGCTGCGAGGAGGGAGACAGAGCCAGAGTCCGACAAGAAGGGAGAGATTGTCAAAGAGCTCGCGGGTTATGCTGCAAGAGTCGCCCACGGTATGCACAATATCTTCGGGATATTCTGGAGATGCCAGCGGTGGATTTCATCCAGCGCTCTTGCTCCTGTCATCCAGCGATATAGTCCACCAATGCTGAGCGAGCCCTCGATGAGCTGGATCAGGGTGGAAGACGGGCACCTGGCAGCGTTGAATAATCTGTGGCAGGGTAACCCGGCAATCCCTTTGCACCATTCATGTGCGCTGTCCGATGCTCTGAATTCCCTCCGCGATACCTTTGCCATGGTCACCCAGTTGACTGTCCTGCGGCCTCACGGGCATCGGGCTGTCGGATCATCGTGCGTAGATTTAAGTCAGATCCATACAGAGCTCTCGGATGGGCGACTCGACGATATCCCGAGTGTCTTCACGTGGTATATCAGGCTGTCGCCGGATTTTATTAGCATGGTCGAGGCGGGGAATGGGTATGCGATGGTCGTGCTCGCCCACTATGCGATCGTCCTGCACAGGGCTACTTGCGACAAATGGTGGATTCACAATCTCCCTGAACGATTTGTGGCGAGTGCCGAGCTGGTCCTGGGACAGGAACGAAGGGCATGGATTGAATGGCCGTTGTTGGTTGTTGATGCTCGGAATGCTGGATGAATTGCACTAGAATTATAAGTTGTAATATGGAGGAGGCCTGGAAGACTGAGAAGCATCATAGAGAGTCACTTGAATAATATGATAATATGATAATATGCCCAGTATCCTGTCTTACCTGAAACCGGAGAGTTACGAGAGTTACAGATTCACAGATTTACCGATTGTGCGACGTTGATGGCGGGACCGGCGTGGATGTCAAGCTGGATTCTGGCTAATCGTCGAGTCTCCTGTACGACTGCGCTTTGGCCACTAGTCGACGTCGTACGATCGAATCCTCGGACTGTTAACAATCCACGAGAGTATTTGAATTTTGAAGGTTAAGGGACTATGTGGGGAATCCGGGGTATGTAGCGAGTCAGTCGGAACGATCGGAAGATGAAGACTCATTGAAGAACTTGTAGAGTGACTACTATTCATATTCACCGGTTACGCGCCGATATGCTCTGGAGATCTTATTGTATCCATCTTATCCTATACGTGTACTGCGTTGAAGCAACTGCCGAGTGTCGGCTGTTTCACCTCTTCCAAATCTGCGACTCAAGGAGTCAAGGCATCTTCCCTGTGCAAATCCCAAGGCCAACCGGTAGACAAACCAAGGCCAAACATGCCAGACTCGAATCTTCGAGTCAGCTTCAGCCCCGCGGTCCACGTGAAGTTTAGAGTCGGGCCGTTGATCGTCAGTGAACCTGGAACTGCAGTGGCAGACGTACGGGCATAACTTCACAATACACTGTAGACTGTAGAGGCACCAATCTGGGTGTATTATTTGGCCAGGATACTCCAGAACAGCATATCCCGTGTCTTGTTTGGTGTGCATCTTTCTTAGCAACGTTCAGGGTTCGACCGGCTCTCAGTCTACGACTCTGGTTCAAGTGGACCTGAATTTAATGATAGGCCCGCCAATAGAATTCCATTCTATACGCCAGTGCTGATCCCATTTTTTCGGCATGGAGGCCCCGTGGAACGAGCTTCTCCTTATCGACTTGCGTATTTCGTATCGCGTATATCCGTATGCCTGACTGGATTGACTGCAAGGGATGGAGCTGAGACGGGATTGCAAAACGAAGGATCAGCCCATTCAGGATTAGGATTGAATGATTGATACATAGAATCTTTTTACTCTAAGCCTGCTTGCTAGACTACAATGTGGGTTTTGAATATTTAACGGCGTATCCCCCTTTTCATCGACGAGGATCGTTCCCTGCCTGCAGAACTGAGCACTAGCAACATGCTTCCCCAGATTTCGTCAGGGTATGGCTTTCTAGCCCTGGCCCTTTCGGCCCTTCCAGTCGCTGCTTCAGCTTCTTCTGGACCTGGCCCAGAGGCATGTGGGAATTTAACGCAGTCGCTCGGCGAAAAGACCGTCGTCACCAACGCCCTAAGCCTCCAATACATCAATTCGCAAACCTCGTACTTCAACACCGAGCAGAACAAATACAAGCCGTCCTGCATCGTCTACCCAACCTCAGCGCAAGACGTCTCCGTCGCGATAAAGGCGATCCGCAAATCCGACTCCCGGTTCGCTATCAAGGCTGGCGGACATAACCCTAATGACTTCTACTCGTCTGTCGACAAGGGTGTGCTGATCGATCTCTCGTCTCTAACGGAGAAGTCGTACGATGAGGATTCGAAGCTCGCGACGTACCAGCCTGGCGGCACGTTTGGGGATGTATACGAGTACTTCGCGCAGTGGAATCGCACCGTTGTGGGTGCGCGGTTGGCGGGTGTAGGGACGGGGCTTGCCCTCGGCGGTGGTCTCTCGTATCTGTCTAGCCAGTATGGAATGGCCTGCGACTCGTTCCGAGAGCTTGAGGTTGTGCTGCCCTCTGGCGAGATTGTTACTGCGTCTGAGCACAGTAACCCTGACTTGTTCTTTGGTTTACGTGGCGGCGGGGGGAATTCCTACGGTGTTGTCACGAAGTATACAGTCCAGAGCTACCCGGCGAATACCTTCTATGCTGGGAATGTGATTTATCTGTTCCAGCAGAACTCGGCTGTGCTGGATGCGATCAGCGACTTTGTTCGATATAACGAGGACCCCAAGGCTGCGATCATTGGGACGTATTTGAAACTGCCCACCCCGGACCTGGAGCTCAACCTCGACGAGGCGATCATCATGTTCTTGGTCTATGATGGAGAGGACGCAGGGAATGTGTTTAAGAATTTCACGGATATTCCGCATCTTGCTAATACGCTTAAGAAGACGGATTACAACACGGTCGTGAACATGCCTATCCCCGGTAGCGCAGAGCTCAATGCTGGCCGGAACAGCTTCCGGGTCACGGTGCACAGCGGCGACAAGCAGGGCAGCGACAACCTGAACGATCTGTACGAGAAGTGGCGCGCCTGGAGCGAGGAGAACAAGGGCCAGTACCTGGTGACATCGTTTGACATCCAGCCCATCCCGAAGTCGCTCACGGATGCCTCGAACTCGAACTTTGGCGGCAATGCGATGCAGATGCCGGATGGGCCGTGGTACTGGGTCAACTATCTGCTGACGGCGTCGCCGCTTCTGTCGGAGGAGGATTTGCACAAGGTGGAGGAGAGTTATAGGGACCTTGTTGCGGCGGTGCCCCCGACCGAGGGATTGCCGTTGTTTATCAACGATGCGGCGCACGACCAGAATGCGTTGGCGACGTACGGGGGGTATGAGAAGTTGAAGAGCATCAAGGCCAAGTATGATCCGGATGGCTTCTTTAGTGCGCGGACTGGGGGGTGGCAGTTTCCCTGATTGTATAGCGTAACATTAAGTAACATTAACTGTATGGAATTGGAGACTAGACATGGTTGTTAGCCGCCTTGTTACTTGCATGGGCTAGACAATAAGCAGACAGAATGCAGCGGCAACAGCTGAAAGCCAATAAAATTGTCAAGAAATGTGATCCAACTGCATTCCACTGTAGGCGGTTACTCTGTACTCGTAGGCGCCGGGGGCGGGCCGGTCCTTTAATGCACGTCAAGGAGGGTGGAATGGACAATGAAAGGGCGCTTCCATTTATAGAATGATGAATACTGTGGACAATGAAGAGTGACTGTATATATCTCTGTTTATCTCCCTGTATCCCAGATGTTTCTTACTCCCAACTGCACTACTGGAATCCAGAACTATGTCGCTGTACCAGACTCTGCTCTACCTTCTCTCTCTCTCCTCGATTTCCTTTGCGAACCAGGATGTTCTAGACTCCGACCGAGACTCGTTTCCGCTTCACAGAGCTCTGGTCACGAAGACCATCACGTACAATGAACAGACACTGCCAGCCCAGAGTAAGCATCCCACATCTTGATCCATCTACGCCTTGGACAAGCTAACACTGCCAAGATATCACTAGCGACTTTGGCAGTCTGTCCTGCCAGCCAGACGAAAAACAATGCAACGACTCATGCATTCCATCAACACAGGACTGCTGCTCGGCCGACCACTGCTTCCCAGGAGACTACTGCTACCACCACAGCGGCAAAGCACACTGCTGCCCCCAGGGTCTAGAATGCTTCCAGATCAGCGGCCACGTCTGCTTCGACCAGAAGATCTTGTGGTACGACGAGGTTCACATTGTGGAGGAGGATAGCGACGAGGTGGTCACGGCATGGGATCTGCACGAGTCTGTGCAGCGAGCGAAAACGAGGCTCACCGTGACAGCCTCGTATCCGAGCGAGGGCCGCTCCTCGTATGCAAAGTTGAGCTCAAGAGTGGTGCAGGCAGCGGCAACGTCGTCGGTGGTGTTGGACTCGATAGCCACGCGGACAATCACGTTCACAAGCAGGCCGACTTCGGAGCTGGGAGACTCTTGGGCGGGACCCGCGGAAGTCGAGGGACAGGCTGTTCTGGGATGATTTGATTTAGTTAACGTGTACTCAACTTGGTTGGCTTTTGAGTTGTTTATTTTCTTTGTCAGCGGATTTGCGACCGGAATTAAGCCAAAGCATCCTTCACTTTTGTGCATGAAGATCTCCGTCAATGCCCCGAGTTCCGAGACACCGCGAGCATCCGGACTCCGTATACGCGGAACCAAGTGAGCCGAGGGATAAAAGTCGACCTTGACAATAATTCTAATCTGCACTTTATGCAGTGGAGTCGATGTTCCATGGATCGTCGGGTTGTCGGTCTCCCGGCGGTTACGGTTGACGCGTGGGCTGTCAGCTGGCGTGACATTCAGCAATTGAGCAGCATCGGTGCTGTCGCGTAGGCTGTAGAGGGTCAGTTCGGTAGACTGGGAGTGTTGACATTGATACAATTGACTGTTGGAATTTGGAATCTATCTCGGTGCCTGTTGGGCTGAAATGTTCGTGTTCACGCGAGCAGACCCACGCAGCTCACAAGGCTGAAGACCACCGAAAAACGAGTACGAGATGCTCGAGTCTGCGCCAATCAACAGCAGCAGGGGCAGGTCAAGCCAGGCCTGGCCTTGCAGTTTCTTGCAGTTTATTATTGCCCTCAATTTGTGCAGAGTCTCAGTTGTGAGGCGGTCAGCTGACCTGCCTCCTCCCTTTCTCCCTCTTTTTCTCCCTCTCTGTTGCGTGTCAGCCTGTTGTCCTTTTCTGCCCAGCTTCAGCGTCCATTCTTTGATTTCGTTCTATATATACTGATCTATTTTTTGAACTTCATCCTTGCTGTCCATAGCTTCAATGCCCTGTCGTCTGCTCTAACCCCACCCGGCTAGCATTCGCCCCCAGTTTCCATCTCCATCACGCTCAGGACGGCTTTCTTTCCTTGGTCCATCTCTACCGTAAGCCAGCAGGCTGTGCTATCCAACACTCGGCCACGGTGCGAGTCGTGAATCGTGATCGACCACATCCAGCGACTCAGAGATGGCGACAAATTCCACTGGGAACATCGATCTGGGTAAACCCCAGTTTGCTTCCCACTCATGGCTCGAGCCGATCGTGTGTCACCCTGATCTGGACCGTGCCCCCGAGATCATCTAACAAGCTTATTGACTAGGTCGTCGTGAGCATTATGCTTATCTCCCTCTACGTGAACCGTTACAAACACTTCAGCGTCCTCGACACCAACCGTGACCCCATCGCCGAGCGAGAGTACCTCAAGGCCGACATTGAAGCAAGCTCGGTACCGCTGCCGGACGATCTGAATGGCTTCAGTGGCTCACATCCCCCGAAGCGCCGATCATACGGTTGCTGCGTGATCAGCACGCCAAACTCCTCTCGTTTCGCCCGTCACCTACACAGCCGCTTCGTCCAGAAATTCCCTTTCTTGGTTGAGATGTTTTACTGGATCCTCAACTATGCGTTCTACTCGTGCACAAAGGCGTTAGCGCAGGCGCTATCTCCCGCTGGAACAGACGTAGTGCAGCTCGCGCAGGACCACGGCATTTCTATCCTCGACCTGGAACACCGTTCGGTTTTCAGCATCTTTTTCCCTGTCGAAGAATCTGACTTCCAATCCTTCTTTCTCAATGGACATCCGGGGTGGATGACGTTCTTCAATCGGATCTACTCCCTGGTCCACATCCCAGGGACCGTCGCGTAAGTTTCCTGATAAGAACTGGAGGCAACGGGCCTGACTTTCATAGGTTCATCTCATGGTACTACTGGGCCGCCCCTGATCATCAGCGATTTGCTACCGTCCGCCGCACGATGACGCTTGGAAACTTCGTCGCGTTTATAGTCTTCTGTTTCTATCCGTGCATGCCCCCGCGGCTGCTTCCCGAGTCATACAACTTCCACGACACCGTGCGCCAGGAAAACGCAGAAAGTGTGTGGGTCGGCGGGAAGATGGTCAACCAACTAGCAGCCATGCCGAGCTTGCACTTTACCTACGCTTTCTGTATCGGTGCGACGTTTATGTATCACTCCAATTTCTGGTCGCTGTTCAACGGCGGCCGGAGGACCCTGCGTGCTATGGCCACCACCGCGGTTTTTGTTGGCCTTGGCATCTTTTATCCTCTCCTGGTGTTGTCGGTGATTGTCGCCACGGCAAACCACTACTGGTTCGATGCGACCGTCGCGATGTTCTCCGTCGCGATGTGCTTTGCCATCAACCGGATCTGGCTGGTCCTACTGCCGGCAGAGGACATCTTCCTCTGGGTGACGCGCCTGGAAAAGCCCGTGCCAACGACCGGCAGCAGACTTCGTAACAGCAACTGGCACATGCAGAAAGACAACTTCGAGGAGTCGGAGCACCTGCTGCAACACAACTAATTAAGTTGGACATATTACGTATATATATCTACGGAAACGGGCGCAACCGGCGCATTGTCCACTGCATATTGGTATAATATCTATATAACATGCAACAAGCATATAATAGGCGTGATTTGACTTCAATTCACATAATATTTAGGAATATATTGAGATATTTATCTAGTTGAGACTTCCCGTCACCCACCTTATCAGCAGCAATAGCTCGCCCAAGTAGCATGCAATGACAACCAACAGCGGCTGAATGATTTAGCCCGATCTACCACGACAAACTGTGATCTGATAACCAAACTCGACTGAATGATTTAGCCCAGTCTACCACAACCAAATATGATCTGATAACCAAACTCCGACTTGGTCTGGTTACCCGCGCAATTGACGACGCCCTTGTTCCCCCACGGCAATTACCCGAACTCCCAGCAACGGGCAAAAGCCGACATGCTTCCCAAGCCCCACAGGGAGTCCTTTGCTGAATGAGGGAAGAGGCGTCTTTCCAAGCTTCACCCCGCATTTACAGGTCTGAGGCCCACTTGCATATCGCGGGGAAGATGCTGGGGGGAAGCATTCAAGTGTCGGGGATGAGTGCCTCCCTCAGTTTTTGGACGGTTTATATTGCGTACAATTCAATTACCAGATCCAATTGTCCACTTTTCAAATCCGAATTACCCTTTTCAAATCCAAATTACTCAAGGTTGTGCATTATAAGTTTATCAAGATGACTCTACAACCCAAAGACATCGAGCTAAAACACATTGACGACGTCGACGCCGACACCAAACCACAGCCTGAAGACCTAGACCCCAAGACAGAACGACGAGTGATCTGGAAATGCGATCTCCACGTTGTTCCAGTGTTGATGGTTCTGTACCTCCTCGCCTTCCTGGACCGAATCAACATTGGAAATGCGCGCCTGCAAGGCCTCGAGGCAGACCTCAGCATGGAAGGGAATGACTACAACCTCGCGCTGTTTATTTTCTTCATTCCGTATATTCTGTGCGAGATCCCGTGTAATCTCATTATGAAGAGACTTGCGCCGTCGACGTGGTTGAGCTCGATTATGGCGTTGTGGGGTGCGTTCAGGCCATGGCTGATGATGTACGGTAGTTTTGCACACTGGCTGATTGAATTAGGGATTGTGACGATATGCCAGGGGTTTGTTCAGAATAACGGCGGTCTAATGACCTGCCGGTTCTTTATTGGCATGTTCGAGGCTGGATTCTTGCCGGGTTAGTTGGACTGCCGTGATTTGGCTGATTCCACCAGACTGATGGCATGCTAGGATGCGTCTATCTTATTTCGATGTATTACAAACGATATGAACTGCAATGGCGCCTAACACTGTTCTTTGCGTCGGCCATACTGGCAGGGGCAGTTAGCGGAGTGAGTTAATCGAAGTGGAAGTCGAAGTCCGGACTTGTGGTATCTAATTGCTATTGTTGTACAGCTCCTGGCATACGGAATGGCGTACATGGATGGCGTTAGGGGATACTCATCCTGGCGCTGGATCTTCATACTCGAGGGCCTTGCTACGACGGTCATTGCCATTATAGCCAAGTTTTTCATTGTGGACTGGCCGGATAAAGCGCGGTTTCTGAACGATGCAGAACGGGTTATCTTGCATTCCCGATTACAGAATGATCAGGGTGGTTATCGAATGGATCGGCTCGATAAGACTGCTGTTAGACGGATCCTGATGGATGCCAAAATATATCTGGGGTGCGTCTTTAACTCCGGCAGGAGAAAGTAGCTGACAGTATAGGACAATCATGTATCTAGGTGTCTTGAACACCGGGTACGCAGCGTCGTTCTTCACCCCGACTATATTGAAGGAGATGGGCTGGACGTCTCTACAGGCCCAGGTGATGAGTGTGCCAGTCTACGTCGTGGCAGCAGCCGTAACTCTCTGCACGTCCTTGCTAAGTGACCGATGCAAGCACCGCTTCGGTTTCGCAATGGCCGGCTGTGTGATCGCAACAGTGGGCTATATCATCCTCCTCGCGCAGGAATTTGTCACAACAGGGGTCAAGTATTTCGCCCTCTACGCCGTCGTCGGTGGTGGCTACATCGCGCAGCCTATCTTCATCGGCTGGCTGAGCAATAACATGAGCGGTCACTATAAACAGGCGATTGCGTCGGCGGTGCAGATTGGATTCGGGAACTGTGGTGGCTTTGTTGCGAGTAATATCTTCATCAGCGATGAGGCACCGTATTATCGCTCGGGCTATGGGACGTGTCTTGCATTGATTTGGGTGTGTGTCGTTGCTGCGACGGTGCTGTTTTTCATGCTTGTACGCGAGAATCGCAGCCGTGAACAGGGGAAGCGCGATTATTTGCTCCGACTGGATGAGCAGGAGGTGGGCAATCTGGGGGATTCGCATCCGCACTTTAGGTTTACTTACTAGTTATATTACTGGGGTGGGATGAAGATAGGGACTGTTTATGTATACTACTGCGCGGGATATACATTGCTAGCTTGGATGACAGCATAGAGGTAGCAGTTGACTGAGGGATAACCAGAGTAAGTTTAATACTAGGGTGTATCCAGAGTACGTTCTGAAAGGAAGAATCAATCATTGGTATAGCATCGTCAAGACTATGGCAAGTAACTACACAGCGCTGCAATATCACTGTACAAACGCATCGACAACAGCCGAAGTCCCACCCTGAACAATTCCAATGGCCTCCTTGAGAACGGCCTCCAATTTGTCCGCCTCTTGCACCCGAGCGGCATGGATATTCCCATCACTGGCCGCCCGCGCAATACCCGAGTAGTCTGGACTGGGCTCAAAGGAGATATTCAGCTCACGGTTGTTGAGCGTTGAGCCGATTCCGTCCGGATGCACGAGGAGCATAGAGCGACGGGGTGCGTTCCAGCCTGTATTATAAGGAATTAATAAATGCACTTTACCTTGATATCCAAAGACCACGGGTTGAGGTTGATGTGCCGACGTACCTTTATTGTTCAGGACGATGGTCAGAATGGGAATCTGGTACCGGTGCGAGATCCAGTACACGCTAGACGGCACGCTGAAAAGAAATGTCCCGTCGCCGACGATCTGGACGACCATCTTCTTCTTCGAATCTCCCTGTGCATCGCTTATTGCATCCGCGGCCAGCTTGATACCTAGGGCTCCGCCGCCGCTCCAGCCGAGTCCGCCGCCGCCGCAGTTGATCCATTGCCCTGGGCGTGTTGCGCGGATTTGGTCCGACACTAGGATGGAGTTGGTTACGGCTTCTACGGCGAAGATTGTGTCTGAGGGGAGAAGGTGCTTCAGTTGCTGACAGAGGTAGGAGGTGCTGAAGGTGTTGTTTGGGCCTGGAATGCATTGGCGGTCGAGGTTGGCGATGCGCTGCAAGTAGTGCGACTGGAGCGTGTCCCATCTCGCTGTGAAGTCTGGGGAGATGAGCTCTGCCTGGAGTGTAGTCGAGCGTTGAATGTACGATACGATCTGGCTGAGGGAGGTGTGCGAATCGGCGGTATATCGTCGCAATGCAGGGACATAGGCAAGGGGCATGAGTCTCTTCAATGGGTCAACATCGATATGGAAGATGCGTGCCGATTCGTGTGGCCGACACTGCGTAGGAATCCAGGGCACGTCGCAGTCGACGATGATAATAACATCTGCCGTTTGGATTGCAGGGTGCGATCCGTATGCCATTCCAAGCCAGCTGCGATGGTCTGCTGGAAAGCACATATCGCAGCCCCCAGTATCCAGCACTTGCAGACCCTTCACGGTATTAGCTAGATCGATAAGGGCCCCGACAGATTCGTGGTTCCGACCGCTGTACCCTGTTATAACAAGCGGTTGCTTTGCGTGGACGAGCTCCCCTGCGAGTAGCTGGACATCAAGAGCTGGCAACGCGGACGCACCGCAGGGGCCCCAGTGCTCGGGGTTCAAAGTGGTAGGCTCAATTTCCTCTTCCATGACTTCCCTCGCGCCCATCAGATAGACTGGTCCCTTGGGATCGGTGGTAGCGAACTGGAGCGCGCGGCCAACCATCTGCTTGACGTTCTTGCCTGTGCGGATTTCGCCTGCATATCGGCAGTACTGTGCAACGATTTGTTTCTGGTCCGGGACATCTTGCAGCCAGTGACTATAGGCATGGTTATTAGCTACCCCGAAAGGAATTACAACAGCGGGGGAAAACTACATACATATACTCAGTCCTTGACCCACGCATCTCCCCATCAAGTGTAAACGGCGAGAGCCCAGCAAAGATCAGAACAGGTGCTCTCCCCGTCGATGCATTATGAATAGCAGCACCGAGGCCAGACGTTCCCACATCGACATGGATTATCACGCACTGCGGCTTGTTCGTGACCCGTGCGTACCCATCCGCCATGGACAGGGCGACCATCTCGTTTGGACAAGTGAAGATGCGCGGGAAAGTGTCTGGTCGCTCAAGGACGCCCTTGGCCATGGCTTCCATGATGCTGG
The DNA here is from genome assembly GCA_025768905.1 of Aspergillus sp. MA 6041. NCBI lineage: Eukaryota > Fungi > Ascomycota > Eurotiomycetes > Eurotiales > Aspergillaceae > Aspergillus > Aspergillus sp. MA 6041. Next base: position 191,175 of record JAMFNV010000011.1, on the reverse strand, counting down.
GATGGTCAGAACCTAGGTTCACGAAGCAATTCCTCACCCCGAGTTCCCATAGTGCCTCGAAGAAGGCGTATGATGTGGTGTACCTGGAAGTAGTTAGGGCTTCGGTGCTTGATGGAATGATATGGATGATCCTACATTGTGCAGCAAATTGACCCCAGAGACTTTCTTGTTTCCTTTCATTGGGATATTCTTGTGGTTTTCTTTTTAACAGCAGCCCATCCTCACACAGCTGCATTCGGGTATTTCCCGAACCAGGAGAAAAGGCACCACCAGAGGCTAACACCAACAGCTGTAATGACAAGGAGGAGGCGGAACTAATTCCGATTATACAAAGCTGCACGAGGCACCGGATGATTCCCGGCTGCGAAACGAAGCATTCAAATTCCTAGTCTGAACGGCTAGTATTCCCCCAAGTCCTCATATAGCCGCTGGCTGGCACACCTGTGGCATTAACTCGGAAGACTGATTAAGACGACGATGTCCAGGATAATACGAGGATTAGGTCTGCAATTCAGCCATCGGTTTCTGACTCGGCGGATTGCGAGTACTCGGTTTGCGGGCGCACAGTTGTCTCGCCCAGTATCAATCAATCATGGACCAGAGCCTCAGCCACGAAGCACAAGCCCTTGGATAAACTCACTCTTAGCAGCCGGGTTCAGCTCAATTGTGACGGCGGGGGTGATATTCTATCATTTACAAAGCCAGGATACGCGAAATGAGAAGGAAGTGGTCTACGCAACGCGGGAGGAGATGCGAACGGTGAGTATCATATCAGCGACATTATACCATCTACTAAGAGTGTTTAGGCAGTGAATGAGATCCAACGTGAACTTGGGGAAGAGAGTATCAGCACTGACGACGAGGACCTCATCGCTCATGGATATTCCGAGTGGTCATCTACCAATATCGACAGCCTCCCTGTGGCTGTGGCATTTCCGAAATCAACTGAAGAGGTGGCGACGATCGCGAGGATATGTCATGAGTACAGAGTTCCTATGAGTGAGTCCCTATTATCGCTTACGGTGAAAGTGTAGGCTTATTCTCCAGTTCCGTATTCCGGGGGGTCGAGTGTTGAAGGGCATTTCTCTGCTCCGTTTGGTGGAGTCAGCGTGGACTTTCTACATATGGACCGCATTGTAGAGTTTCATCCCGACGAGTAAGCATATTCCTACCCGGTTTGTTGGGGGGCGGACTTATAACCCCAGCATGGATATCGTTGTTCAGCCATCGGTATCGTGGATGGAGATGAACGCCTCCATCGAGGGCAGTGGACTGTTCTTCCCGGTTGACCCAGGGCCGCCAGTGAGTGACAGCGCACATAAATGGACAGTTAGCTGACAAGGAACAGGCGAAAGTTGGAGGAATGATTGCAACAAATTGCAGGTCAGTCCCTGAAACGTCTGGGGGGTTATGGCTAACAGGACAGTGGCACAAATGCTGTTCGCTACGGTACAATGAAGGACTGGATCGTCAACCTGACGGTGGTCCTGGCAGACGGGCGCATCATCAAGACGAGGAAACGACCGCGGTAAGTGCATTGAACTAGGTAACAGGCAGTATTTAACTGACTCCGTGCAGCAAGTCTTCAGCTGGCTACAACCTGAATGGCCTGTTCACCGGATCAGAAGGGACCCTCGGATTTGTGACAGAAGCAACCCTGAAACTGGCCACAATCCCAGAGCAAACAGGGGTTGCTGTAACGACATTCTCGACGATGAGGGATGCCGCCACCGCAGCGATTCAAGTAGTCCACGCAGGGATACCGGTCGGGGCAGTGGAGATCCTGGACGAGGTTCAGATGGACGTGGTGAACCAAATGGGAGGAACTGGTCGGCAGTGGAAAGCAGCGCCCACGCTGTTCTTCAAATTCAGCGGGAGCAGGGTGAGTGTGCAGGACAACATCGACGGGGTGCGTGCGATTGTACTGCGCAATGGCGGTAGTGACTTTGAGGTTGAGCAGGACAAGGCAAAGCAGGAGGCACTCTGGTCTGCAAGAAAGCAGGCCCTCTGGAGTATGATGTGTTTGAGGCAGTCCGGGAGCGAAGTCTGGTCGACAGACGTCGCGGTGCCCTTGTCCAGGGTGCCAGAACTGGTTGGTATGTGACTATTTCCCACGGAAACAAGGTCGGTGTTGATGGTGATGCAGAAATCTCGAAGCGCGACCTGGACGGCTTAGGGCTGTTTGGCAGCATGCTGGGCCACATTGGCGACGGCAACTTCCACGAGACAATCCTGTTCGATGGAGACAGAGAGCGCGGGCTAGTGAGCAAGTGCGTGCACGACATGGTCCGACGAGCATTGGAGATGGAAGGGACATGCACAGTTCGCCCCCCCCCTCTACATCGTGGTGCCGTGGCTAATGGGTATAGGGCGAACACGGCGTTGGCCTGGGAAAGAAGGAGTTCATGGTAGACGAAGTGGGCGAGGGCTCGCTGCAGGTCATGAAGAAGGTCAAGACAGCGCTGGATCCCCACTGGCTGATGAACCCAGGGAAGATATTCGATCTGCATAATCCTGCCAGCCATAGACAGTCCGGATAATTGCCGAGTCGGCATTTGGATCGGGAACTGCCCAGCACCAAATATATGATTATATCTCTCCCCACTGTCCCACCCCGGGTGTTTCCCACCCTGCACTCTGCTCGTAGGAGAACCATGCCACGCCCCCCCAGTAGTGTATGTTGGTCGCTGCGGAGCCTTTTCCAATACTAAAGCGCGGACAGGCCGATAACCCTCGCTCGCCCAAGCGGAGGAGAGCCCCGCTGGCCTGCAGGTCCTGTCGAGAGCGCAAAGTGCGATGCGATGGAAATCGCCCAGTATGCGGTGCGTGCCATCGACGAGGCACGGTCCAGGAGCCCTGCGAGTACATGGTGATTACCGAGACGGCCAAGTTCCAGACAGAACGGGCGTGAGTCTCCGGGATCTTTCCGAGGGCTGGTTCGAGCACACTAACTGCGATGCAGGTACATCCGATCGCTCCGTGACTATATCACACAGCTCGAAGGCTCAGCACAAGGTTCAGCACCTGCGAGCGATATACACCCAGAGCGCCTCTGCCAACGGGACGGGGCTCTACCTGCCTCCCGGCATCAGGAGCACTGTGAACACTACCCATCGCCGCAGACCCCGCCGCTATCCAGCTCAATCAGTGCCATGGGCGCTGCGGTGACTGATATTAGAGAGGCAGACATCAGGGACCAGTACTACGGCCAGAGCTCCCTGGTCTCGCTCGTCCAAGAATGCGCCCACGCCACCCCTGGACGCCAATGGCCTCGACTGAGACAAGCTGACGACAGACCACGCACTGCGGCCTCGACTAACGCATGCAATATTTGGTGCGGCGGCCCTGGTCCGTCATCTTTGCTTTCCGACGACTACTCTCTCCCTCCGCGGAAGACAGCGGACTGGCTGCTCAACACCTTCTTTACGACCTCGCATTTGTTCTATCCCTGGGTCCACAAGGAGTCCTTCCTTGTGTCGTATGAACTTATCTGGAAAAGCCAATCCAACCAGGGTGAGCCGCTGGACGACCTCCCCGATGTTGGGATAGGGGGGAGAGACTGCCCGCCAACGATGTTCTATTGCGCACTGAATGCCATGTTTGCGATCGCATGCGAGTTTTCGAATATGCCGTCGCAGGAGAAGCGGGAAACCTCGCGGATGTTTTACGAACGCATGAAGGGGCTGATCAGTATTGATATCTTTGACAGCGGGAGTCTCGCCCATGTCCAGGCTCTCCTGCTAGTTGCTATGTATCTGCAGTGTACTGCCTACCCAAGGCGATGCTGGAATATTGTCGGAATGGCGTACCGCATGTCTATCGGGCTTGGGCTGCACCTCCGTCGGAATCATACCGATATGACGAGACTGGAGAGAGAGATGCGCTGGAGGGTGTGGTGTGCTTGTGTCCATATGGATATGTAGGTCTATATTGGTTCCTTGACTGTTGGCATCTGCTTACACTGGCATCAAGTATTGTCAGTATGACTATGGGACGGCCTGCGATGACCCCTGTCCCTTACAACGTCCCTCTACCGTCTCCGATCGACGACAGATATTTAGCTATAGAAGCGGAAGAGCCGATGGACCAGCCGCCGGGCACGATATCAGGGAACCAGTTCATGTATGAGAATACGAGGCTGATTGGGATCTTGGGGAAGATTCTGTCTACAGTCTATCATATTGCCCAGTCAGGGGAGACACCCAGGAGGGCGGAGGTGGATTTTCAGGCTGTGCTGGAGGTTGACCGGGCACTGGATGAATTCGAGGAGTCACTTCACCCGGCTTTACAATGGCGTTCACCCATCCAAACCCAAGACGAATTGAGTAGCGACCCGGTTTGCACGAGGCTATCCAATGTCCTCCATGCTAGGTAGGTCGTGCGGTGCTCCCGGTTGCATGTTGTAACGCTCACATATAGAGATTCCTGCATCTGCGACTGTTGTTATACCGACCTGCATTTAGCGAGTACTGTGCATCGACAAGGCGTTCAGGCGCAGGCAATACAAAGCCAGGCGCGCAGAGATGGTCCATGCTATGTCGGGCCAACTGTGCCGCGGGCTGCGTCGAGGCGGCCTGCGACTTGATAGAATCGCTGTCCAGGGCGACTACGCAGGACGCGTCAGGGGCTTGGTGGTATGGGATATTCTGTATTACTCCCCCTTATTGTATACATCGTGAACAGTGATAGCTAACCTGTGTAGATTTAGTAAGTGCCGGGATAATACTGCTTCTCGCCAATTGCAGCGACGGGCCCCTTGATGGAATAGACAAGGCACGCAGAGAGCACGCTTGGGGAAAATGCATCGAAACCTTACAACGGATGGTGGAGGCTCATCCATCAGCAAGGGACTACGAGATTGCACTGACAGGACTGAAGCAAGCGCAGAGTCAGACGGTGCGTGCTTCGGCGACAGAGAACAGAACTGAACAGAATGACCTTAATGGCATGGTGTGGGATGACCAGAGTCAAGGACAGCCACCCGGAGTAGATGCTTACCATAGTGCATTCGCCAACGCCCTTGACCCACTGGTCATGAACTGGGATAATGGCATCGAGGATATCATGCTCCCAGCTCAGTTTCTACAGGAGATGGACGAGGGCCTGCTCTTGCCGAGCCTGTTTTGAGCAATTATATCACCAGTCCATTATTATTATACCGAGGAATACCATGATCAAAATCTGGCTACATTAGAATAAGCCGATAGTAATATCACCTTGAAGCACTGCATGGAGCTCCAACGCAACATCCGCTCTGAGATCCATATTGATCCGGACATTCAGACTCGAGTCCTTCTCTGGCGGTCTCTTCATTCCAGCCCGACGAGACGTCACACATCTGTTGCCCCAAGGACCAGAGGGTGGAGGCTCATCATCGATCAAGGGTTTAGATCCCTTGCCTGTATCCTTTTTGGGACCATCGGCTCCAGTATCAGGCTGAGCCTCGTTTTCCTCATCCGGCTGGTCCACAGTGCTGTCTCTCCTTAGAATCATCCAGACCGTTGGTATAGTGTCTCTATATAAATAGACTCACCTGAGAGGGTCAGCCATCTTAGCTGGGGGTAGGGGTGCAGGTGTAGATGCGGGTGCAGGTGGCGGAGGGGGTTCGGCTATAAGCCGGACAATGAAACCACAGAGCTTCGAATATAGTGTAGCAAGGAATGAAGGGACGTAAATACAGGGCCTCCAGAACGCACGATACATCCGAGATTGGTGATGTCTAAATACCTGGAATCGGGGTGCCGCCGGTTCTAAATCGACTGCTGGGTCGCTCCCGTACCACAAGTGCCGATGTTACGACTAGATTTCGCTATACTGATGTCAGGGTATCCATCTGAGTGTTGGTTTACATAGGTAGGGCTAATCAAGTCCACGTAATACCTAGAATAGAAAGTGGTCTCATGTAGACGGCGTTGGCCTGTTCTAAGCATCATGGATGGTGTCAATAACAGGCCTCAGCCAATGAGCCAGCGCAGATATGGATCATAATTCCATGGAGGAGAGCCACTGATCGTCGCACTGTTATCTGGCTGACTTCTCGCATTGGTTGAAGAAATGCCTCCGAGGAAAAGATTCAGTGGCGACGACTCCGTCCATCCCATCACTCCCAGCCCTAAGAGAAGGCGGCCATCACAGCCCATGTATAGTCCCAGCGACCACCATGACATACCGCTTATATCAGGGTTACTTCATGAGGTCGGAACTGCACTTCCGGTAGGAATAGACTGGCAGAACCGTGGGTCACAGCCCCAGATCTTGGTAGGATGCTCACCTCCCGACCGACCCGACTGCGAACCAAACACCCACAGCAGGCTGAACCCTGGAACCAGCCCCCATGGGTTCATAACAACGCGCTGGCCATGAACTGGAGCCCCGCGTATGATCATACGACTGTTTTGGCTGCAAACAGTAATCAGAGATAACACTCTCCCCGCACACCTTGACGTGGTCGTGATGTTGGGACTTTTGACGAGTCGCCAACAATAAAGGAAGACGAGGATTCTGTTGGTGGCTGGGGGTTGTTTATCCACTGATAACTATTGTATTGCTATTAATTCCATCCTAATACTATCTGATGCTATAAAACAAGGACGCCATACCAGTACAATGGCGACCTCCTTCCAAGCTCATGTCCATAATTCGTTTGAATCCCCTACTTCTCTCACGCATACCAGATGGGTTCCTGGTATCCCAGACGTGAATGGTGCTTCTACAATCTCCTCCTCGTTTCGTTCAAGGACAACCTCTAGTGAAACAAGCACCGCCCTGCATGACCTCTCCCGTACTATAGAGTACCGAAAATCCCACATCATGGACCCTTCCAGCGTCAACAGCGCCAGCCATGAGAGGATCCTGGACTGGATCCGCTCAGAGCGCATGCGCAAATTGCCCCCTGAGGGCAGCAGCTATGACAAAGTCCTTGTGCGAGCAAGGCTTTTCGTCGAGCGACTCCATTCCTTTGAGTTGGGGATCCAGCCGTTTGCAGGTGACAGCCAGACCGCGACGCAGCTGGCTTATATCTATTGCGCCACGCTCCTCGGGGTATGTTCAGCTGCAACATAGGGGGGTATTTACGCTAATTGATATGTGAATACAGCTAGGCGAGGAGAACAGTGAAGCGCTGATGGACCTGTTTAATTTCTTCTATCGATGCTCAACAGATCTACACCACCTCATGGGTCGCGCGGAATTGTTCCCTGTCTCTCGCAGCATCAGAGACCAGGTTACCCTGGCTGTTGGCGATCTGGTGACGTTGGTTGTGGAGATTGCGTCCCATTTCCAAAAGTCTCTCACGGATATCACATCCGGGTCTGTTGTGATTGATATTCATAACACCTTCTCTGAGCTTATTGAGAGCTTTCAGGCTCGCTGTGAAGACGTGGCTGAGTTGATGTGGCAGCACCAGGTCTCCCAGGAGGGTCTCGGGCATCAAGGTATATCTCCCTTTAACCAGTATGTGTTGGTGGTGTTAATCAATTATGGCAGTGACCGATGTCAAGACGCTCAGAGAGTGGCTCCAGCCCGAGGATACCGTGCTCGAGCATATCACAAAGTATACATCCCAATTCGCCCAAGACCGCGAAGAGTCAACATGTCTCTGGGTGGCACCGCATCTGACGCGCTTCATGAAAGGTGACCAGAAAACACTGGCCATCACTGGGAGACCAGGCTCGGGGAAGTCTATTCTTGCCACAGTAATCAATGACCATCTCCAGAGCCCTATTGGGGGTGTCTCGTACCAGTCTATCTTTGTCCCAATCAGTAAGTCTCTACGCGAGGGGGTATCATCGCTACAGGCTAATATAAGAAACTAGATGGCCGAATCCCTGCCCTAACAACCCCCCAGGCTGTTGCCAAAACTATTCTCTCTGAACTGTTCGCAGTCAGGGTTGGAAACGTCGGCCTTTACAAATCTCTCTCAGACACTTATCAGCGCTGCACAAAGACCGTCAATGACGAAGAATACGCGGACTTGCTCTGGGCTGCTGTGAAGAGCGGTCTTCATTCCACCATGCAGGGCTCCAAGCCGACTGTGCTTATTGTCGACGGAACAGACGAGTCTACCTGTGGACAGGATGTTCTGCTCAAAGGCCTTAGGGGTGCAAGCTCCGATGTTGAGAATCTGAAGCTAATTGTGACCGGATCTGAGAAGCACGATGTCTTCCCTAAACAGTCCACTGTTAATATAACCCCAGACCTCATCTCGGATGATGTGGCTGCGGTGGTCCGGACTGTTTTTCATCACTGTCCGTCCTACAACTCGCTCAGCGCAGAGGACCAGGAGGTCTGCGTGCATCGGATGGTGAAGGCTGCAGAGGGCTCATTCCTTTGGGCCAAACTCGCGTCGAAACGAATCCGCGACGACGACACGTCCAAGACTCGGTCCTTGGTGAAGGATATCGGCAGTTTTGTCAAGGCAAACCATAGTGTTGGCAACTTGGTGTATCAAACTCTCAAGTCCAATGCATCTCAAGCTGGAGTGAAGATAGTCGCCTGGCTTGCTACCGCTGCACGGCCCTTGACGATCTCAGAGCTGTCGAGTCTTCTTTCGATTCAGCCAGACAAGAACGCCATTGTGGAACAAAAGGTCGCACCCCTTAACCTCCTAAAGCCGTTCGCGCCCCTCGTCTTCTATCAGAACAATATGGTGTATCTGCGGCATGGCCAATTTCGCAGTGCTATCTGCAACATCATCAGCAACGACAAGTCTATTCCAGCGATCAAGGACACGCAGCTTGACTTGATTCGCAGGATGGCAATCTACATCAAGCACACCGTCACAGGAAAAGAGGAACCCTCGCTGGATACCCCAGATCCTCAACAGGCTCAAGGTCTCTTGGAAAAGTACCCTCTGCTGGACTTTTCCCTGCGATACTGGCTGGGCCATACCAGAATAGCTTTTGGTTGTGACACAGACCAGGAAATATCCAAAGCCGGGCAGGCCTTGAGCCAGGTCTTCCCGACCAGTCCCTTGGTTCCTATGCTCGAAATGACGGTGTGGAAGCGAAAGCCAACCCCGTCGCTGCTGTCGTTGCATACCACGCAGGGTCATTTGTACCAGAAGGTCCTGGGAACGAAGGACCCTGCTACCCTGCAGGCAACCCTGTGCCAGGCGCTCTTCTTCCAGACAGTGCAGGATGTAAAGCCGGTGCAGGCGAGCGAGGTATTCTACAATGCTGCAAAGATTTGCCAGTCGCTTCTCACGGTGCACCATCTCATTACGATGCGCATGACGAAGCACTTCCTCGACTTCACTGAGAAGAAGACCACGACGAGCAAGTCTGAGATTATGACAAAGAGGACTGAGATGCTTCAAGTCCTGGTCGAATGTTACAAAGTCCACTATGGCGGTTCGAGCGAGATGGTGGTGTCGACCCTATCGCAGCTTTCAGAGCACTACCAAGCAATCGGTCAAACGCACAAGGCCCAGGAAATCACAACCCTGATCCAGGGCAGCACCAGCGAGTCACAGCAGGAAACAACAAACACTCGCAGGCCTTCGGAGCAGTCCCTGGTTGTTCAGCTTCATGGCCGGAAGGACTCTGTGGAGCATGGCACTGTCTTGACTCTGGATGAGACTTTCCAGGACGACATTGCCATTACCACGACATTCAACCTGCAGTCGCTTCTCTCGAGGGCTGAAAAGGAGATCCGCGAGGGCAAGATAACGGCCGCAGAACAGACTTATGTAGACATCTGGCAGCAGACCAGTAAGGACAACCGAGTGCATAATTCTATCGAGTCGGAGCTGCGCAATATCAAAGCCATCATGGCGTACTCTGACTTCCTCAAGGCTCAAAGGAGAGACAGCGAGGTGGCCTCGGTTCTGTCTAGCTTCTGGGAAGAACATGGGCAGACAATGTCGAGCTCCCAGGAAGTGGTCTCGCAGTTCACTGCCATTGCAAAGCGGATGAGGTCCGTCGGTCTGTCCTCCCAGGCCTTGAGTGTGTTGAAGCAATGCTCGCACCATACCAGTCGCGAAGATCACCTGCACAAGGAGATCCAGGAGACCATTGTATCCACGTCCACAGAGGTCCTCCAGGGGTCTACTTCGGCCATGACGGAGTCGGATCTCCAGGAAATGGCCAACAGTGGCTCCGATCTCTCGGCTACAGCTATTGACAAACTGGTCAAGCTGTACATGTCACAGCACCGATGGAAGGATGCCACAAGGACACTGAAACAGGCATTGCAAGGCGCCTGGCCGTCTTTCTTTGTGCGCTCCGTCAATGATGTGGCTTTCCCACGCAGCAACGTGCAGTATTCCATTGACTTGGCTCAACGGCTGAGACTCTGCTACCGTTACAGACGCAATCCAGCAAAGGAAGAGGATATCTGCCTCCGGCTGTACCATGCAGTCCAGCGTGATCGCAAGGTCGGCGGCAATGAGCTGTTCGACGGCATTGCAAAGGGGCTTGTAAACCTCTACGAGCGCAGTCGCCAGACGGACAAGCTTGTTTGCATCCACAATGACATCTTGAAAGATTACACGAGCCGCTTCGGAGACGGCCATCCAGCTGTACTTAAACAGCTCTGGACGTTGGCTGATCTGACCCGTCCGGGAACTGCCTGTGTGGACTACTACCAGCGCATCGTCGACATCCTGAACAAGAACTCTGATACTTGCACGCCAGAAGCGTTTGAGCCCCTGGTTATACTCACGACAGAGCTTGTCAACCAAAAGCGCTACAAAGCTGCACTTCAGCCCGGCAGCATTCTGTTCAAGACCCTCCACCATCCCAGCATCAACCCCAGGCTGCGCAATGACAAGTTCGTCAAATCGGTGTACGAGCGCTATATCCACTGCCTGCATATGACCAATGCCGAGTTCCGTGTTATCCACGATGTGACTGCGGAGTATCGAAAGGCTTGTCTGGCTGTGTTTGGCACCAAGGCGGTTATTACAATCGAAGCAACCAAGACACTGGCGCATATCTCCCAGACCTCCAAGGAATACGAGGCTGAGGCAGTAAAGCTATATGAAGAGCTCCTCCAGATGCATTCGGAAGAGACAGATATTGATTACGAGGATATTAGAGCAACCATCGACGGAATTTCCGAAGAGCGAGAAGATCAGTCGAAGACGGACCACACCTCTCAAGGAAAACGTCCAACCGTCACTACTACTCAGCAAACACTGACCACTACGCTGGCAACGTATGGATGGACTCACGAGGCTTCTCTGTCTCAGATGGAGAGCTTGGTGTCGCTGTATGCTCAGCAGAACGATACTCAAAGCGCAACAGTCCTCCTCCACGACGCTGCTAGTCATGTCCTCAAATCGGACAGCTCGTCTGCCGAAGTTATTAGGGCTGCTAAGAGCATTGCTATCGGATATAGAAATATAGGACAAATCCAACGCGCAAGAGAGTTGGCCCAGGAAATCCATCGCCAGGTCATCACGGGAAGCACGTCGGCCAAGTATCGCATAACTTCTAGCAAGCACCAGAGCCTGCTCTTCCTCGCGCAGCTTGAATACAGTCTCCGCGACGGAAGAGAGCTGTCGCTTACCATGAACGAGATTTATTCTTCGCTGATGGCGGAGTCTGTCTACTTTGAGCGGTTCCAAACAGAAGCTCGATCTAAATCCACCAGTCTCCAGGGAATCCTGCCAACTGTTTCCCATCTGGAAGAGCTTTTCAATCTGCGGGGTGATGTTCCCAGCTCACAACTGCTGATGGAGCGATTCACGGACTTCTTCATGTCGCGCGAGGGCGAAGTCCTCGACCTCAACCGACGACAGGCCACCGTCTTCCTGTCCACAATTCTCGAGCATTTCCGCACACACTCGTCGCAGAATTTCCTACGCTCTGTAGCCCTTGCCTCTCACGATGGAGTGGTGCATCGCCTTTCGATAAACGAGCACCAGGCGGCGGCGGATCTCGCGCTGGCATCGTTCAGATACATCCAAGCCCACGACGGGTTCGCGACCATGACCACCATGAAGCTCGTCTTCAAGATGGGCCTCGCGATCTCAGCATGGGTTGTCCAGCCACAGTCCGGGTCTCGGTTCGAACAGGATATGATCAATATATCGGAGACGATCTGCAAGGAGATGCTCCGGCACTGCAAGGGGAAGAACATCGACCTCAGCCAGCTGGACGCCGTGCATCTTAACAATCTTATCAAGGTCCTCGATAAACAGAAGGATTACCGCAGTCTCTCCTGGCTGCTTACCTCGCTGTGGACGAAGCGTCAGATTTCGTCCCCGCCCCAGGCGAATGGGGGATACACGCTTGCTCTGGGCCGCATGCTCGTGGTTACCAGGTACTTGGTGGGCGAGTATACTTCTGCCATCCGGTTGGCTGAGGATATTGTGTACAACTGCGCAAGGGTTCATGGGCCGACGCATCCCAGTACTGTGGAGATGAACGTCCTGCTCTCGCAGATGTATACTAGCACTGCCCAGGGCTACCAGAACAAGGAGGACCAGCGCGAGCTGGCATACCAGTACTATAAGAAGGCTGCTGGGTTGCATGAGAACTCCCTGCGGGCCCTGGTCGATCCCAGCTCTGCCAGTATCGCAGGCACAGATGGCTCTCCTAGCCCGTCAAGCTCTGAGCCATCCAGTCCTGGAGGGGAGAGTGGCGCTGAGTCCTCAGGAAAACGGGCCAGGAAGCACCTGCATCTCCTTAAGCTTGCAATCGAGCGGCTGGGTAACTGGCCCAAGGATTATAAGGAGTACGAGCAGTTGAACTCGGATCTGTTTACGGCGTTCGGCAACGACCTGAAGGGTGTCGAAGGAGTGGATAAGTGGAATCTCAAGCAGTTTGGCTCTGGGCGTGCAGAGGCCAGCGATGACTTGATTGCTTTGAAGTCGTATCCCAGATTGGATTTGAATTCGTTGGCTATTACGGTTTAGCAGTTGGTGCTATCCTTACGTGTTTTGTTGAGTGAACAAAAGTCCTTGTTACAGATTGACATCTTATACTTGGAGCCGGAAAGAGTAAACGACTTTCACATGATTGTAATTCTCTCGTTATAGAAGCCTAAAATAAATTTGATTACTCTGAGTAAGGTCCGGTAAACTTAGCAATTGGGTATATACGGTTGAGGTTTACAAAGTAGAAACGGGATGATATGTGATAACTTGGACACCTGAACGTTGCAACTATAACAGTATAATCAAACCGGAATAATCTACTCATCCGTCTTTACAGGAAGCCCAGTATCCTGCGTCTTAACTGCCTCATCCTTGAAAATAACAGGATCCGAGCGAGTCCGATGAACCTGCAACTGGAAGACATCCAGGCGCTGATACCCACCCACAACATCGTGATACTGCTTCCCCTCGACGCAGCGTTCCAAGTCCAAGTCTGCATATATTATTCCCTCTTCATGTTGGAGGAATTCCTTATCCTGTTGCGTTCCGGCGTTAGAGAATGTATATGCCGGGTGCAATGCACCTGTTGGGTCAAGGAACATGGATGCGCCACGGGGAGACCGCTCAAGGGCACCCCGAACTGAACCTGCGTTAGCTGCCCCTGCGGTTATGGCATCAATCGCCTCGTTATCGAGAAAACCCGCACATAGAACGCCGAAACACTTCGCCTCGAAGCAGTGCGCCGCAGCACGGGTCCGGTTCGCAGCGACATTATCGTAGTTCGCCGCAGCACCAGCAGACTCAGACGGAACTCTCGTCGGCCAGATCGCCGGCCAGGTCGAGATATGGATCTGCTCGGCCTGGGCCATGAGCGAGTACCGGGCGAGCGGGTTGGTATTCTCTCCACAGATCAGGTTGCCGATGTTCCCGTGGGCTGTGGGCGAGACCCGTAGGCCGTGTCCGTCTCCCGGGCTCCAGGTGAGTTTCTCGAAGAAAGTGGGCATCAGTTTGCGGTGGTGTGTGAGAACTGCGCCCGTGCCGTCGATGAGGAGGTTGGAATTGTAGAGGGTTGCGGTGCTGAAGCGGGATTTTTCCGAGATGCCTAGGCTGACGAGTGTCTGTGTGGCTTGAGCAGCTGCGCGGATGGCGCTGATTTCTTCCCCATCGGCGTAGATGGACTCGGTGGCCATGCGCTGGAAGAGGTCGTGGTTCTCGGTGGGTGCGCGCAGGGCGCTCCAGACGGGGAATGCGGGGATGAACGTCTCAGGGAAGACGACGAGCTGGGCTTTATTGCGTGCGGCCTCGTGGATCAGCTTGATGGCCTTGTCGGTGGTCTTTCTGGCGGAGAGGAAGACGGGGGCGACATGGCAGGCGGCGACTCGAGTGACCGTCATTGTGTTCCTTAATTGATAAATTGGAAAGTTTGGTAGGGGAACATTTGTTTAAATATCATTGATTTGCTGTTGGAGGCGGAAGTTCCCGCAGTTCCCGCCATTGGCGCTCTATAAATATACAAAGTAGAGAGATACAAATATTGATGCTCGACTTGTACTACTGGAATCGCTTCGCCTCGTCCTTGAATTTCCTCGCTGCCACCTCCTGGTGGAACAGATGGTCCAGCGTCTCCGTCGTCATCCCCTTGGTCTCTGGAAGCCTGAAGAACGCCCAGATCAGGAGAAGAACGGTGAACACTGCAGCAGGAAACGCGGCCTTTCCTTTGAGATTTCCCTCTGTGGGGTTGAGCATGTACGGAGCCACCACCGAGTTGAGGACCGACAGGATGTAGTACGTGCCGCGTCCGAGGGCGATTGTCTTCATCCTGAGATTGCTGGCTCCGATTTCCGCTGCGATTGCATATGGGATGGGGCCGATTGTGCATCCTGGATGGATTAGCTGGGAGCCGGGGAACGAATGGCACACTTACCATAGCAGAAGAACCAGATCATGAGTAGCGCACACTGGGCCCATTGAATGCCAGACGATGCAGGTGCTACACCCAGGAAGGCGACCACCAACATCAGCGGCAGCATGGATATAAGTCCCGTAATGTAGATGGTGCGGCGGCCGATGTGCGTTTGGAATACCCACGACAGACAAGTGCCGATGAACGCGAGAGAAATGGTTCCTATATTGTTAGCTCATGGACGGAGTCGTCGGGACTGGGCATACCAAGGGTAATCTTAAACGAGTCACCGGACGACAAGCCAGCAAGAGTGAAAAAGTAGGTAATATAGTTCTGGATGGCCCAGCCTGGAAGTAGCTGACATCCCCAGCTGATGATCGAGATCTCGGACCGTCGGCGGTTGGTCCCCTGGAAGCACTCGCGGTAGGAGCTTCCAATCTGCATGTCGTGTTCTGTTTGGATTGTGTTTTGGATCATGGCGATGATGGGCTTCGTGTCAATGACCCCATCTGGTGCAGAGATCGTCCGTTTCAGCGACGCTTCAGCCTCCTCCACGCGTCCTTTGCGGACAAGCCACCAGGGAGACTCTGGGGCAAACCAGGTTGCAATAAACAAGGGAAGTGGAAATGCCCACTGTAAGGCAAAGGGAAGTCGGTACGACCACTGCGAGGGAATGTCTAGAGTGCCGGTCAGGACGCCGGTGGACAGGAGTCTCCCCATAACCCAACACAGGTTCACGAATGTTGTCAAGTACCCACGCAGTACCATAGGGCATATTTCCGAGGCATACGACGGGGTGGCAGCAGCGAAGAAGCCCCAGGGAATCGAGCTGCAAATAAAGACATTAGAACCGCACAGGGCGATAGGAGAACAGGGAGCGTACCATAGTAGCTCACCCACGAGAAGCACTTCGATCGATGGAGCCAGGAATGTAATTGTTATAAACCCAGTCAAACAGGCCAGCGAGACCATGATGACCTTTCTCGCGCCAAATGCTTCAGACGCCCAGCCGTTGGCGAAGGTACCCAGCATCAACCCTATAAGGGCCACCAGGTTGAGACCAAGCTGCCATTTGGCCGGGATACTATAGCCACCACCTTCTAGAGGAACGCCGTATTTCTCTTGGAACTGGGGAAAGGCATAGAACGAGTGTACGATTTGCATATCGTAAGACTCCATGACGGTGGTAAGCGAGATCAGGACGGACCACATCACCGCCGGCCGATAGTATCGCAAGGCATCTCGGACGCTGATCTTGGTCTCTGATCGTCTGCCAGCATCAACCTGCTCGGTCTGGGTGTTTTTGACCTCTGTTGGCGTCGCGTGAACTATCTTTGCGTCGGCCATCATGTAGAAGATATCGCAGCGGATGCAACAAGTACTGTCAGTGCAGTGCTAGAATGCAGAGTATGGGCATTTGCCATTATATAGTATCCATGCTAGCCATGATGATGCCATACGGTACCCAGGCTCTCGTGCTGAGCAGCGAGTATATTGAAGTCGATACACGGCAGTCGGCGGCAGTCGGAAACAACAGCGAGAGGACAGGCCAGAACGCACTGAGGAGACACTCAGCATTCCAACCCCCAGATTCAACTGAACCGGCCAATCGGAGACTCTCCTGAGTTCGCCATCTTGACCCCAGTTGTCGTCTTTCCCCACGCAGTGGCCGACATGGCTCGCCCACTCGTACCTACGCGGAGAGAAAACCTGCGAGAATGATATAACTGACCGACAACCGTCATGCCTCGTCCTCGGCGTTCTCCATGTCTACAGTGTCGATATCGCAAGGTAGGCTCGAGATTCAAGGCCTTTATGGTGCAATGGCTGACAAGAACAGGTCCGATGCGACCGGCAACAGGATACCTGCGGCAGCTGCGAAAGACTTCAGTTTGCCTGTTCGTTCAAGCAGCCTTCGGAGCAGAAGAAAGACCAGAAGAATGCGCAGTCTGCACCTCCAGAGCGTCGGCGCGCAAGCCGAGCATGTCTGGCGTGTAAGCGTCTCAAGACGCGCTGCTCGGGCGAACTGCCTGACGGCGACAATTGTTGTCGGCGCCAGAAACGATGTCGATATACATCCTCAGACCTCTCAGAAACAGCAGTCGACTCGTCGAAGCCCCTGAATGAGTCCAAGGTTATGGATTCCTCGTTGAGTCCGCTGTTTCCCATCCGCCGTCAGGAAATACTCGACGCCATCGACCGCTTCTTCCTCCATCTATACCCAATTCTCTCGTTCTCTTTTCTGCACGAGCCCTCACTTCGACAGCATTGTGCTAGTAGTACTCTGGATCCCTCGCTTGCTCTGGTGCTGGCCGCTGTCACCAACGTCTATCTATCATCAGACCAACTGTTGCTGCAGGAGTGTAAGTCATGGATCCACCGAGTAGAGACAGAGATCTGGGAACATCTACACCAGCCATCCATTATTCGCGTCCAGACTATGTTGCTAGTAGTCCACTATCATATCCAGACCGGCGAGTTCTCCCGGGCCTATATGCTGGCCGGGATGGCTGCGCGGTCTGCCACAGCCCTACGGCTCAACTACGAACGACCAGAGTTGGGGTTTGTCGCACAGGAAACACGTCGTCGTGTACTGTGGGCTCTGACCAGTGTGGACGGCATCTTTTCTGTTGGACTGCCCGAGTATGAAACCATGCCCTATGCCATCGTCTACCAGCAGCTACCATCCTCCGAGGAGGAGTATTCTGGTCTACTTGAACCACAAACACACCCAAACCTTCTGGCTGCCTGCTTCCAGGTATCCAAGATCCAAAGGGACGTGATGCGACTGACCCGCCAGCTGGCTATATCGGATAAGCCTTTGGTGGAGCTACCGGGGCTGGTTCAGGAGATCCAAAATGATCTCTGGCGATTGCACTCAGACCTGGAACTTACCGTCGATTTTTCTATATCTGCTACGAGTCAACCGCTAAAGATGAAGGGGTCGCGTTGGTTTGCTCGGTATCTCATGGCCTCGCTCTCCTGGCATCAAGTGCACTGCGACCTCTACCGCATCTTCTTGCCTGGCTATGCTGAGGCAGTCCCAACGGTGATCATGGACGCGACAGATGTTAACTTTCGTCACCATGCGGCTGAGATGTGTCGTATCCACGTACAGCTCATATTTAAGATCCTGTGTGGCGTATTCAAAGAAGCAGATGTACCCTTGTTGCCCCTTTATGTGGCTGTCTGCACCTACCAAGCAGCGCGACTGACCCTATTTCTGCCGTCTCTTCCCAGCGAGAATACACGCATAACTACGGAGAGTGCCAGGGGTAGCGCCGCTACGGCTCTTGAGATCCTTTACAAGTTCTTCTCGGCGACGCCATGGGCGCAGGATATCATTGCTGATCTCGAACGGCTGGTGCAGTCAGTGGGTACGCCGGGAGTCGGCGGGCATTCTGTACACGGTGATAGTGCTCGCCACCGACATAGTCAACTTGCGGTCCATAGTTTGATTCGCCAGGCTAACTTTGTGGACGGGGGATACGAATGACTCGGTGAGCCCTGGTGTGCTATTTACGGACAGACGGATTATGGGTGCAGGTCTCTAGACTGTCGTTTCAACTATCAGCTGTATGACGAATATCTGTACTTGATTAGACTAATGTGCTTTATTTCTTAACGTCTGGACCCGTTATTTCCTGCCAATATCATGTCGCTGGTGCCGACTGCCGCCGACATCCGGTGTCCACCACGGCGCTTGATACTCCACGGACTTCTCTCCAACGACCATTTGAGCTTTGGACAGTGACATTTCCCAGTAGATAATATGGGAGATCTATATTCCCCCATCTCCCCATCGGCCGCTCATGGGTAGTGCATGTTCAGTCAAGTTCTCCCCGCCGTCATCCACCTCCCACGTTCCATTGCTACAACCTTTTGGACAATATCCCAGTGTAAAATCGCCTAAATGCCTTCGGATAAACGCCCGAATATCATCTTCATCATGGCCGATGACCATGCCTCCAAGTCCATTTCGGCCTACGGCGCTGGTATTAACCACACCCCGAATCTCGACCGACTCGCGACTGAAGGCATGCGATTCAATCACTGCTACGTGACGAATAGTATCTGCACGCCGTCTCGTGCAGCAATCTTGACAGGCACTCATAACCATGTTAACGGGGTGGTGACGCTCGATTCGAAGATCAACAAGCGCCTTCCGAACGTCGCGAAACAGCTTCGGAGTGGAGGGTACCAGACGGCCATGGTGGGTAAATGGCATCTCGGGGAGGGGAAAGAGCATGAGCCTACAGGGTTTGACTATTGGAGTATTGTGCCTGGACAGGGCGAGTATCATGATCCCCAGTTCATTGAGGGCGATGGGATGACCAGGGTGCCTGGCTACGCGACCGATATCATCACGGATAAGTGTCTGGATTGGATCCGTGAGCGAGATGCCGAAAAGCCTTTCTTTCTTATGTGTCACCATAAGGCACCGCATCGCAGCTGGGAGTATGATGCGAAACATAAGGATCTGTACAAGGACCCGGTTCGGCTCCCGGATACGTTCAGCGATGACTATAAGAACCGTGCGAGGGCGGCAACGGTGGCCAAGATGCGTGTTGCTGAGGATCTCACGTATGGAGATCTGGGACTCGTGCAGCCTGAGGGTCCTGCTGAAATCGTAGGTCCAAAGATGATTGATCTGTGGTCGTGGCATGATCGAAAAGTCCCTGCGCCGGAGGACGTGACGAAGCTCCGTCTGATGGCGAAGGAAAATGGGAGAGTCTTCACTTTCAAGACACCCCAAGAGCTGGCAGAGTTCAAGTTCCAGCGATACATGCAACGGTATCTTCGCACAATTCAAAGCATTGACGATAATGTCGGTCGGATGCTCGACTTCCTTGACGCGGAGAGTCTGGCGGAGAATACTATCGTCATCTATACTTCCGACCAGGGCTTCTTCCTCGGTGAACATGGCTGGTTTGACAAGCGCTTCATGTACGAGGAAAGCTTCCAGATGCCGTTCCTCATTCGGTATCCCCGTGAGATTGCCCCGGGCAGCATTTGCGATGATATTATCTGCAATGTGGACTTTGCCCCGACGTTCCTGGACTTTGCGCAGACTCGCATCCCAACGTACATGCAGGGGGTCAGTTTCAGGGCCTTGTTGCAGAAGAAGACTCTGGCGGATTGGCAGCAGGTTGCGTATCATCGGTACTGGATGCATCGGGATGTTATACATGAAGCATATGCTCATTATGGTGTGCGAGATCAGCGGTACAAGTTGATTTACTGGTATAACGAGGACCTTGGGCTTGAGGGTACTCGGCCTGGGGGAGAGGACAAGGAATGGGAGCTGTTTGACTGTGACAAGGATCCGCTCGAACTGTTCAATTGCTACAACGAGCCTGAATACAAGCAGGTTGTTGCGCGCATGACGAGGCTGCTACAGGAGAAGATGGAGGAAATCGGGGACGAGCCTGTTCATTAATACTGCTGTACCATAATAGCCTCTCTGTATAAAGTAGCTGGGAAAAGCTTTCAACTGTCACAATAGACAGCCCGTAACTCTGCAAGGTGCCTTCACTGTCCTCTACACAAGGTATCTGACCTTCTGTTGGAGACTCGTCTACTCTACTCGCCTTGACCTGCTGTCCAAGCAGATGCTGCAGGTGGGTGTAATTTCAGTTATTCCACTGGCATATACCATAGGGTTCAATAGGTATCCTAAAGGTAGACCACGGTATGCATGGATCAAAGATGGCCATGCTGTACGCCTAAGTGTTTATCGTAGACTGATACATTACATTATTGACTATCGTACAGTTCAACAATTATACACTGATCATACGCACAAACCGGTTCCCCAGCTCATCGGCGGCCAGGGGATTCCCTCCGGTAAGCAGCTCATGGTCGAGCGTGGTCTGTCCGATCTTCTCACCACCGCCAGTAACCATATCAGCGCCCTCATTCCGCAGCGCTGATTCCACCTTCTCAACCTCTCCACCAAGCAAAGTCTCCATCGCCTTCTCCTCCGCATCGCTCCACGAGGTGATCTTGTACCCCTTGTACGCGAACGTTCCATCGCCATACTGCTTTGTGCTGAGCAACGCATACGGCCCGTGGCAGATCGCGGCTGTCGGCTTGTTCTCCTTGTGAAAGAACTGCAGTATTCGGCCTAGATCCTTGTTGTCACCTAGATCTGCCAGCGGTGCGTGGCCTCCGGGGATAAATACGCCTGCGAACGAGGCTAGTTCGGCCTCGGTGATACTACTCAGCGTGCGTGGGCGCGTGAAGCCGTTCTCGCGCTTCATCTTCTCGAGCAGCTCGTTCTCGCGGCGGCGCTCGTAGAAGTTGCCAGCGAAGGCAAGAAGGGATTCGCTGTTGGGGTCTGGAGCTGGTTCCTCGCCATTGGGTGAGGCGAATGTGATTTGGTGTCCGGCATCGAGGAGCTTCTGGAGCGGTTTGGCGAGTTCCATTAGGAAGAAGCCAGAGGGCTGGTCCACCGTCTTGGTGGTGCCTTCACCTGTGGGCTTCTTGAGGGGGAAGGAGTTGGCATCGCTGAGGATGATGAGGATCTTCTTCGATGGCATTTTGCTAATCTTAATTTGATTCGATTTGGTTGTTAGGAGTGGTATTTGTTCGGAGTGCTTGTATATAAGAGTATTCCCAGTATGACATCACAGTGATGTGCACAACAGCAATATGATCTAATCCTGCTATAAACAGGCTGGATTAGGGATATTCTATTATATTATAATTCCATTTACACCGTATATATTAATATGCTGTTTAATGTCATCATGACGAACAGCTACACCTTGAGTCGGTGAATTAACAGCCGTACACTCTTCGGTTGTGATGTCAAGGCGTAGATCAAGAGATACGAGAGTTTACATTCGTCAAGATATTCATAGACACCTGTCTCGCCAGTGTACTGCCGCCGTCAGACTCTGTTTGTAATGGGTGTGCCGGATCATACCTCGCCTGTCGCGTCCAGTAGAGATTGAAACTCTGTCCGCTGAAGAGTTTCTCGGCCCCTCAAGGTAGAAGTCCGTGCAACCTGGATTGGGTAATTGCCGTAACTTATTCATCGCGTGAATGAAAAGATAATTTTCTGCGTTTATTATTTGTTCTGGGCCGAATATCATATAGGTCGCTGGTTTGCCCCTGACGGGGTTCCAGAACGTCGCAGAGAATCATACAT
This sequence comes from Aspergillus sp. MA 6041, assembly GCA_025768905.1. Taxonomy (NCBI): domain Eukaryota; kingdom Fungi; phylum Ascomycota; class Eurotiomycetes; order Eurotiales; family Aspergillaceae; genus Aspergillus; species Aspergillus sp. MA 6041. The sequence goes on along the minus strand of JAMFNV010000011.1, from coordinate 169,293 downwards.
TGAGGCTGTGTAGTGTTTGAGCAGTGTCTTTCAATTGGTTAACATGGTGGTCAGGGAGGACAAGCTAGTTGTTGATTCTCTTAAGAAAAGTTTCTTGTATATCTTTAGAGGGTTAAATCAATACTGGTGCGAGGAAAGCCGTGGCCACTGGGACGGTCGCCGGCGAACCACGGATCGTAGAGATAGCGACACTACAAAGCCCAGCTAGCTGGATCACATCAGCCTATTTTAATCGACACTACAGCACGAAAATCCTTCGGGCACATCCAAACGCTATTGTCCGGGGCTGCAGAGGCGTGGGGCGATCTCCGTCTTAGCATATCCCGGGAGTATGCCGCAGACTGCTCTTTGGGGACTTCGGGATTTTTCGTCGGCTGTTTAAACAGCGATCTGGTTACTATCGCGGCGACTGTAGTAAGTTTAATAGTAAAGCCTCCAGCTGACGAGGAAGGGGATTGTCCGGGGTGTTGTGGAGCACAGCATGCGGGGATCGGGCACACATCAAGATCGCCGCATTCGTCGTTCTCCGGCAGTGTCGCTCGGTACTGTGAGCTCTTTGATACTCCACAGTCCCTACCCCCTATACACTCTCGCTTCTGCGGAGCCGCGGGGGTGGGGAATTGGCCAGCCTCAATTTTGGCTCCTTCAGGCCCATCCAAAGTTCAACAGTGTGATGTGCGGTCATTCGGCATTGTCCTCGTAATCCTCGGTAATGTCACACTGCGTAGGCCTCCTGCACAGAAAATAGTTGCGCTGTCCGTGTAGACATCGGGCATCTAGATCGACAACAGTATTGCGGGTATATAAACCGATCTCCCTCAATGTTGCGTCCCTTCTGGATTCCCATTATACCCTCGAGATATCCAACATACCCTCTTCCTATCACATCATGCCAGTAACAACCCAGGCCCTCGTTTCGCGGGAGATAAATGTCCAGCCTAGGCTCGAGGAGATCACCCTCGACAACATTCGCGCCGATGAGGTACTCGTCGAAATCCATGCTACTGGCATCTGCCACACAGACTTTTCCTGCATGAACGGGACGCTGCCTGCAGCATTCCCCAGTGTGCTGGGGCACGAGGGTATGTTATATCACATCACATTCGCGATTAAAGCTGACCAGCCTAGGCGCCGGTGTGATTGTGGATGTCGGCGAGAAGGTCAAGCACGTAAACAAGAATGACAAGGTCCTGCTCAGCTTCGACCACTGCGGCGCCTGCTACCAGTGCGACGAGGGTCATCCAGCCTACTGTGCCGAATGGGTTCCTCGCAACTTTGGCCAGAAGCGACCGGACGGAAGTCTGACCATCGCCGACTCGAGCGGCACGCAGGTGCATGGGGCCTTCTTCGGACAGAGCTCCTTCGCCCGTCATGCTGTCGTCAGCAGTAACTCGGTCGTCAAGGTACCCGCGGACACACAGCTAGACCTGTTTTCGCCGCTAGGGTGCGGTATCCAGACTGGCGCTGGTGCCATCCTGAACACGCTGGACGTGCAGCCGGGCAAGTCGGTCGCTATCTTCGGTGTGGGCTCAGTCGGCATGAGCGCTGTAATGGCAGCGAAGCTGAGAAAGGCAAAGACAATTATCGCCGTAGATCTCCAACCGCAGCGACTGGAGACTGCGAAGAAGCTGGGCGCGACTCACACCGTTGTCGGGTCCGACAGCGATGTCGTCGCTCAGATCCAGAAGATATCCGGCAGCAATGGCGTCGATTACTCGGTAGACTGTGCTGGTATCCCTCAGGTCGTCGAGAAGGCACTGGACTGCCTTGGAACTCGTGGGAAGGCCGCCACTGTCGGTGCACCGAGCCCTGGTGTACGTGCTGGCGTCGACGTCTTCTCGCATCTTGTCATGGGCCGCCAATATCTCGGATGCTGCGAGGGAGACAGTGAAACCCAGAAGGTACGCATTTCACTATTCCACTCTGTGCAAACATCAGTCAATGCTAATATTGAATTCGTGTAGTTCCTGCCGTACCTCATTGAGCAGCACGCAAAAGGGCAGTTCCCCCTGGACCAGATAGTCACATACTACCCCGTCAACGAATACGAGAGGGCGTTCAAAGAAGTCAAGGAAGGAAAGGCGCTGAAGGGAGTTCTTCTGTGGAAGTAGTTTGTAGTAATAAACAGCAAATTATTATAATCCCCCGTCCCCGCGAGTGTCCCCGCGAGTGAAGCTGGCCCGGTATTCGCTGCACCAATCGATGCTGGCCAAGGTCAAGCTGCTTTCGACGATAAAGAGGAATATTGTCCATGTGTTTACTCGAAATGAACAGAAGCAATCAAGCAATGGCAGTGTAAACACTTAGTCAGCCACTGGGCACGTGCGTCGCCAACGCAAAGCTGCCTGAAGCTGCCTGAAGCTGCCCGGAAAGCCACACAGGCTGACCAGATCGATTGGGAGCGAGTGCCCTCCTGCTGGGCTGCTCCCTCGTCAATTCCGTCAATTCAGTCCAACACATCGCGAGTCTGGCTGTGTTATGCCCCACCATGGCTTCTGTCGTCTTCCAGGGCGCCGTCGTCCACTCTACGGATCCTGAGCATCTCGAGCTCCTCGAGAACGCTACCCTTGTCGTTACTGACGGTCGTATTACGGCTTTGTACAAATCTCCAGATCAGATTCCAGGCGATGCCATTCCATCCGATGCTGCGATTCATCGTCTCCCCGCCGGCGACTTCCTCATTCCAGGCTTCGTTGACACGCATAATCACGCCCCGCAATGGCCGATGCGCGGGCTCGGCCAAGGACTTCATATCTTGGATTGGTTGAATGAAATCACCTTCCCCATTGAAGCCCGATTTGCCGACCCCGCCTACGCTACGAGAATATACGAGCAGACCGTCGACGACTTCCTCCGCCAGGGAATCACAACCGCTTCGTACTACAGCTCGCGGCATGCCGAAGGAACGAAGATTCTGGCAGAAATATGCCATCGGAAAGGGCAGCGGGCGTTTGTGGGCAAATGCAACATGGATAGGAATGCACCGGACTATATCTGCGAAGAGAGTGCGGCTGTCTCGTTGCGTGAAACGGAGGAGTGCATTCAGCATATTCGTGGTCTGTCTGGATGCACACATGGTGATGACTCCCTGGTGAAACCAGTTGTGACGCCGAGGTTTGCCATCTCTTGTACGCCGGAGCTGCTTCAAGGTCTAGGTGAGATAGTGAAGCGCGATAACACCCTGGCCGTCCAGACACATTTCAACGAGGCCCAACAGGAGATCGATGCTACGAAAGAGCTCTTCCCGCAATTTGGTGGCAGCGAAGCCGACTTGTACGATAGTTACGGGCTACTCACTTCTCGCGCTATCCTGGCTCATTGCACCATCATGACTGAATATGAGAAGGAGAGGATCCATTCACTGGAGTGCGGCGTTGCGCATTGCCCGATCGCCAACATGACCGTGGGCGGAGGCTTTATGGTCGCGCCCGTGCGAGATTTCCTTCGCCGTGGTATCAAGGTTGGGCTAGGGACAGATAGCGGTGGTGGCTGGGCGTCGCAAATACTTGCTGTGATCCGGCAGACGATGATCGCATCGAATGCACGCGAGGTGCTATCAGAAGGTAAGGACAAGGCGCTATCGTTTGAAGAGGTGTTCTACCTGGCGACGTTGGGCGGTGCGAGAGTTCTTTGTCTTGAAGATCGCATTGGCAACTTCCAGGTTGGCAAGGAGTTCGATGCCGTGTGGGTGACCACAACAACTGGCTTACAGTCCGCCATGACGCCCCGCGAAGACGGCGACTCGCTTAGAAGACTGTTTGAGAAGTACATCATGACCGGCGACGACCGGAACGTAGCACAGGTGTATGTCCGAGGCCGCACAGTGGCAGGAAGTAGATGATTTATCCAGTATCCCAGTAGCAGAGCCATAATAAGAAATACCAAATCATTTTCATTGATTTCTTTATTATCTATATCTGGACTCTGGAGACTCCGAATCCCCGAGTGTGACACTCCGCTGCGGTCCTTGTCATGGTAGTGCGTGCTAGCCAGGCAGGTTATGGAGGAGAACGAGCAGTGTAACAAACAGCCTGGTGATGCTTGATATGTACTTCTTGACCAATAATGTACAACTAACCAGGAACTAATAGTGCCAAGTATACTAGCGAGATTACGGTATAGGAGACTGTCACAGCCATCACATTCCTAAGCGCCCCGCACAACCTCATCTGCTGCTCGACAAACACCATCTCATCCTCATTACCTTTTACAATGGGCGCCGATGACCTGGTCGGCTCGGTATTCAAATATGCGTTTTTCTCGATAGCCGCCGGGGTCGGTCTCTACGCGACCCTGCTGGGCCTGCTGACGACGTCCGCTTTCCAATCGCACGCAGTTTATTTACACGCAGTTCAAATGACTTGGTTCAAAGACCTGGATGTTCCCGAATCCTTTGGCTTTTTGAAAAACCAGGTTACTCCATTCTCCATTGAGAGTCCGAGCGGTGGGCAGCTCTACGCCTGGCACGTCCTCCCTATAGAGTTGTACCGCAAGAACGAGCTGGCGCTTGCTGCGGAGCCAGCTGGCTTTGTCGCTGACATTTCCTCGAGACTTGCCTTTCAGTTGCTGCGAGATGACCCCGAGGCTCGGTTGGTCATTCATATGCACGGCGCAGGGGGCACTGTAGGCTCAGGCCATCGGGTCCCCAACTATCGGGCGCTATCTGCCGGCCACCCAGGGAAGATCCATGTGTTGACATTCGACTATCGGGGATTTGGACGGAGCGCTGGCGTTCCTTCGGAGAGTGGCCTGATCGAAGACGCCCTGGCTGTGACGAACTGGGCGATGAATGTGGCCGGCATTCCTGCCTCGCGGATCTTGATATTTGGGCAGTCTATGGGCACTGCAGTGAGCACTGCTGTGGCCCACCACTACGCAGCCCAGTCACCTCCCACTGTCTTTGCGGGGACGGTTCTCGTCGCGCCGTTCGTGAATGTGCCAACACTGGTCTCGACTTACCGCGTGGCCGGCACAGTCCCGATCCTGTCGCCGCTGGCTCGGTTCCCAGCGGTATTTGACTATCTTCTTCGTTTCATTCGGGATCAGTGGCTGTCGAATGAGCGGATTGCAAATTATGTCCGGCTCAACGAGGTCAACGAGGAGAAATACCGTCTCACTATTATCCACGCCGAGGACGACTGGGACATCCCGTCGCACCACAGCCAGCTTCTCTTCTGGCATGCAGTCAATGGCGCAGTGCCTGCTGGAATCACGCTTGATGACCTCGAGCAGAAGAAGTTGGAATCTCAGGTTGACCTTGGCGCGGGAGGCACTGTCATGGAATGGCGGACTAGCCAGGGCGTGATCCGAGAAGAACTGCTGAAGACTGGACTTCACGATGTTATAATGGGATATCCAATCATTACGATGGCTGTAATGCGGCATTTCGAGGCGGCTGATCCTTCATTCACGAGGTAAATGTGGAAGTTACATTAGACTACTGCTTCGTAGGTTGGACCGAAGCTAGATAGGACAAAGTATAGAATTATTACTACAGCCATAGAGCTATGTACCGTCACCTTCACAGGTTTATCCCGTAATTCTCGACTTCATAGGTCTCGTAGACTCCAGGGTCGACTGCCCTCAAGGCAGCAAAGACTTCGCCCATCATCAACACACGACTGATGAAATAGATCCCCGGCGCGCCAATCTTCACAATCGTTATGAGGCCGTCCCATCGCAGAATAACTTTCTCAAAGTGCATGAACGCCAGAAGCGAGAAAATCGAAACAAACGCTGAGCCGCGCCACATCCACATCTCCACCGTTGTTGGGAAGATGGTGTTCCAACAAGCCAGATGGAGGGCTCCAAACGAGGCCCCAAACAGACAACATAGCGACCGTATTGTTTTTGACCGGTATAGATGGGGATCCCAATGGGCAACAACAATTTCCTTACGGGGCTTGACCATCTCCCCGTGGACATCTGGTCCTTTGGGAGAACTGGTTTGGACGGCGGCTCTCTCAATAGCCCTGTTATGAGCATCCAATTCCATCCTGTCGCTCTCCTCCTTTTCAAATACTCTCGGGGTCAAGTACCATATACTCCAGTATGTCACTGGAGTCTGGTTCTCGTCAAACTTGTTGCTGAGCGCCATCGACTCGAAGTGTTGCACTTCCTCCCGACTCATTGCAGGCAGGCGAACGATACTGGGCGAGAAGATGTCCTTCGGTTTGTTCCACCAGAAGGAATAAGTAATAGCAAACAGCGGAATATAGCTCAGCGTCATACTTTCGAGCTGCGAGAGAGGAAGGTCATTGGCAGCACGCATTATACAAGTTGCGACAAACCAAAGCACCTGGGACAGCGTGATAAACTTGGTGATACTGTCGGATTTGCTCTTGTCCTGGATTTGATCCATCGTCAGGCCCCAGTGAGCATGGTCTTCCCACTTGATAAGGTGTCTTCTCAGCAGCCAGGTGTACTGGTTTGGCCAGATAACCTTGTTCCCGCCAGGGGTTTGGTATCGCAGCGCGAGCATGCTGATATAGTAGGCGTGAACGAGGTTGAACTCTCCACACGACAGTTCAGAACACTCAGAGACCATTCTTCGACATTGCGCCCACTCCTGGAGGCCCTCGATGGCGATGAACTCGGGCGCTAATAGAGTCTTCGCCAGCAGGGCCAGCTTGTGGGGTACAGCGTAGACCTCGCTCTTGTGGACTCGGGGGTGGATGACGACCCAAGTGCAAAGGAAGATTGTACTCAGGCTTGTCGCAAGCAGGCCCAGGGTGCCTCTACCATCGGGCTCTGATCTCCATCCGACTAGAGTAGACTGTGCGGTTGGCGAGCTGGTATCCATCGCGGTGTCGAATTTGATACGGTCGGCGCGTTGGTTTGATAGTAAGAGCTGCGCATTTCACTGTTTATACTCTCGCAGGAAAAACCCATAGTTTAACTTGGAATCTTGAAGCGCTCTCTGAGGGCAGATTAGGTGTTGTTTGTATGTGACATGGCAGCCCAAGATGAGATACCACCCATGTCCCTACCTGCAACCTGCCTGAACGCTCGCTTTACTACTGGCGAGTATTTGTAGCCAGGATAAGTTATAATTAGAACGTGAATGCTTGCTTTTCCCAAGAAATTATCCTCCAAACAACAGCGGACTAGCTGGTTAACCGTTTCAGCCCCGGCGCTTAGAGATGAAGCCCAGCTGCACACGAGTCAGATTTCTACAAAATGGCCGAATAGCTAACTGGTGAAGGATTTTTGATGGACATCTAGCCTCTGTCTTCTCATTGACAGACTGCCACGTCATCCGGGTACTGCGTGGCGCGAGATTGAACAAGAGTATTCCTCTGTTGGTCGACTGTAAGGGACCACTGGTTTGCATGTCTGGAAATCCCATACCAGGAGTGATATCGGTAGCGATAGGAGATATTGAATTGTACAGCATTTCTCCGTAAAGTCCCCATCTATCAACTTGCTATTTCTCATTAAAACAACCCCTGCAGTGACATCAAAAAAGCAAGTATATAAGATCCACCGTCGGTTGACACTTCCAGTAATGATTATACAAAGGACGGGTGTTGGGATATCGGACGACTGTGTGGTACAAAATCTACATCGTAGACTTCTTCCAAAGGCAAATAGTACTGGTCTACGAGCGTCTCCGAACTGTCTTTATTGCGCAGGAAATCCCAAAAGCCAAAGCCGTTCGCAAAGGGCATGATCTAAATGAAGCAACTAGCTACCAAACGTGTGCACAGCGTCTTAAGAAAGGCAAAAAAAAAATCAAGACAATCGACTCTCTCCCTGTTCCCTAACAATTGACCTATTTGCCATCATGTTTGTATGTATTTGCTCGCGTAAAGTCGTCGTATGCTTTGCCGACGGCTGAATTTGGATCCCAATCGTTCGTGATGCCGTTCGTCTGGAGCTCGGTGATGAACGTCGCAAAGGTCTCTCGAAGGGTCTGGGTCGCTGTCTTGCGTCTATTTGAAACGATGGAGGCGTGTCTGTCCATTCCATCGATGGTCTTTGCAAGGGCTGAATCACCCTTTATATCGTTGTAGCGCGCACTGATGCGCAAAACGTCAGCCGGCTCCAGCCCATACAAAGAATTGTACGCATCGCGGTCATTTGGGGAAACAGGATCTTTGTGGCATATATAGGCATCTATGATACAGCTTCCCCCATGAGCCGTCTTGTTGCCGTCTTGAATCGCCTTGTCATCGCGAACACCCATCCGCAGCCCGTTGTCTCGTTTGTAAGTCGCGATGAAGCGGCGACGAACTGCGACGCATTCGTCGCAAGCGGCCTTCAGCTGGGGGCTCCTGGGATGTGATTCGTGTAATTCCGCCTGGAGCCTTTCGACCCCCTTATTACGCTCCTTTGCGTCCACCATGGCCCGGGCGTAGTTGAGGCCTTCCGGGTTGACAACAACTTGGCCGTCGGTGGTTGTCTCAACACGCAGGGGACTCGCTTTATCCACCCTTTGTAGCAATTTATGTGAGCGATCAATAGCTTCTGTCGTGGTAGCGGCATTCAATCTGTCCGCATACACGACGTGGTATACACTATCCACTGGCTCGGGGGCGATGGTCGTGGAATTCCCTTGTTCGGGGCAGACGTGGCTGGACATTGGTCGTTTAGCGTCTTTTGGAATATCTCCATCTGACTTCCTCTTGTTGGATTTTGTAGCCTGATCCATTGTGGAACAGTGTTACAGCTGGTTAACTGGTGAGGTGAACTGGACGCCGCAGCCTCTGCAAGCTGACTACTGTGGATGATATGGTCCGTAGAAGGTCCCCTACCGGGTGAAGCCTGTGCGGTCGATGGCTGACGCAGTATAGTATAGGCTGTGGTGGGAAACGATAGAGGAGTCTGCACGATATTAACGCATGAGAGAGGGAAATGGTAAAGGCAGATGGCGTGTATACCATCTGGTGGGAGGTGGTAGATACGTGCCTGCATACAGGGTTGAAATGAAACACTGGAGGTATCAATGCGAGGATGGAAGGCAGGATAGAGATGGTTGAAGAGCGGAGAGAAGATTCCTGTTCCTTTAAATGCTTGAGATATCGTTGAAGGCCTTGTTGTTTCGTTTGCTGTGTGGATGGCCCTCCGTTCACGCAAGGAATTTCTACAAACCAACAATGAATCCTACATACGAAGATTGCCATGGTATATCCCTGGAATAATAACTAGATCTAACTAGGTTGTAGACGAGCCTAGGGGCTTGTTTGGTCAGAGACACTACAAAGGAGCATTCCATCTGTGTCCAACATTATAGTCCTCAGTTATACAGAGCTGGGACGATCACCACATTGCAGCTATACATCATTTTTAACATTTAAACAACCAACCGAATGACAATAAAGATAATAACACAACATCATGTTGAATCCATAGCCTCCTAGGGTTCAACATGCTTGAGTTCAGTGCGCCTTGCCTGGATGAAGTCGCAGTACGCCTTGAAAACCGGCGAGTCGGGGTCGCGCATCCAGCGGTCTGTATAATTATGATCCTTCAGGGCCTTAATAAATGCCTGGAACGCAACCTGGTAGGCATCAGTTTGCTGTTTAGTAGGATTGTCCACATCCTCTCCATGTGCGGTTAGAGCGGCAATAGTGGCATGGTCACCTAGAACGGATTGTTATGTTAGCTAGCTATTTAACGCTTGCCCAGGAGAACAGGGGCTCGTACAGATCCTCGAGGCCACGTTAGGGTGTATCCCAAACCACAAGATAAGCTGAGTAGGGTCGTCTCTCCCAGCCCACTGCGGCAACATGGCATGCCAGCTGCAAGTTATCGTGCCGGACCATTCATCGCTGTCTTCACCATCACGCACGTCGCTGTCTTCACTATCACGCACATTGCCAATCTCGCAGTTATAGCCGTCTAGGCAGCAGGTATCAGATGAGTTGCCGACCTTCTCTGGATGGAACAGCTGCGCCATCCTGGCCTTTGTCGTCGCGGATTCCTCCTCCTTTGGCCCGTCGGTCGTAGCCTCTAGACTCTGCTGCATAGTGTCAATCACTGGAATATCACTAGCCTCCGTTAGGGGCATATCGAATGTATGTGCGAAGCAAGTCAGTTGGGTTAGAAGGCAACAGGTACCAGGAAATGAGACTGCCTTTATAGGTGACGGTCTTTCAACCGTCAAAGCCCAGCCTTCTGTGACTCGTTCTTTCATGAGCGTGTAAAGAGCCTTTGGCAGTTAACTATTATTATATTAAACTGCTAAAGGCCTTTTATTTGATAAATTTACTATTTATACTTTTTAAGTAGTCTTTCTAGTTAGTATATCTATGAACAATATGCGAAAGAAGCCAGAATTTGTTCCGGAGTACAATACAGCGGTGCAGGGCGACTTAGGGCTTACCGGTTCAAATGTTCCCAGCCACAGAAGAGGGCAAGTCTTGCCTCATACGCCGATCAAATATCCTGCACGTATACCGGGGAGCCAGCCATAATACCTTCTATTTAAACGTGATACCGACAGGGAGCCACTTCTATCTATCCAAAACGACATCAATCTAAACGATATCAACCCCCTAACCACCTAATTCCAACGCATCAGGGAGACTGCCGCCATAGGCCTAACCTCTCGCAGGATTACCCTTTTTACCGGTGTTGCTTCTGGCCTTGGGCTCGTATACCTGCGTGCTTTTAAGGGCGTCATACGCCGCACGAACACTCGGGTTCAGGTCCGACGCTGTAGTGATGCCTTCTTCCTTGAGAGCAGCGATAAACTTGTCAAAGGCGTCCGAATACGCATCTGTTGTTCTCTTTCGGGTGTGTGCGACAGCAGTGGCATGTGTGTTGAGTTCGTCGATAATCCAGTCGTGGGCTGGTTGGTGCACCTTGGTAAGTATATGTCCCTGAGCTTTCTTTGCGGGACTTACTGATTCTCTCCACCTCATCCGGGGCCATTCCATAGAGGCTTGTATAGGTATCCATTCTGGCGCCCGCTTGCGATTTAACCACTAGGGAGTCCATCTGACAGTCGCCTCCATGGGCCTTCTGATTGCCCGTCTCAATCATGCCGACCTCGTTCCGGGTTATGCCCCCCTCCCCCTTACACTTGCGTTCGTACGACGCCATGAAGCGACACCGAATTGCGACATAGCAATTCCACGCAGCCTCCGATTGCGCGTTACCCTCCCTAAAGGTCTTCGTCTCGTTATTCAGGCTGTTGTAGCCGGCATATTGGAACCCCTCTGGGTTGGCAACGGCCCTACAGTCGCCAGACGCTTGAACACAAAGTTCATCGTTGTTATCGGCGTCCTTTAGGACATCTCGCGCCAGTCTGAGTGCTTCAGGATCGTTTGGTGCACTCAACTTCCGTACGTATACAAGGCGGTATTCTTCGTTTGCTGTGTCGCTGCCTCCCTCTGTAGCGGTCGTCGTCGGGTTTCCTTTCTCAGTCTCGCTCCCACTGGACATCCGCGGCTCGGTGCTTTTTGGAAGGTATTCATCTGCTCTACTCCTGTAGGACTGTGTACTTTGGTCCATGGTCGCACGATGTCGCTGCTGGCTGCTGGGCGACGTAGATTGGAGCAGCGTGCTATCGGACACAGGCTGGTGATAATCACTTGCGTGGCACACAGAGGGGGATGCCCAACTACTCCAACCACTATTGCGTGCTGTGGGATACTGTATCAAGATGGTAAAAGCTGATAAGTAGATAATATTAGACAGGATAGTGGTGATGATGGATAGTTGAAGATGGAGGGGGGATTTCTGTTTACATGTCCTCCTTATATCGTACGGGGCCTTTGTTGTCTCGTTTGCTGCGTGAAGGCACAACGGAAGCTCTCCACAGACATTACAATTACAGGTGGCATTTGTGTCCATGGTATTGCCATAGAATGGCTCTGGCGAGACATCTCCTTAGGGTGGGCAGATAAACTCCAGCTAACCTATGGTGCACTCTACATCAGGCCTACACTCCACAGCTATACGAAAATGAATATATTGAACACACAAACTAACTATATCAAGCAAAGTCAGCCACTGTATCAGGCTGGGAGGGTTCAAACACGCTTGGGCTTGGTTCGCCTTTGCTGGATGAAGTTGCAGTACGCCTCGTAAACTGCCGAGTCAGTGTTTTCTATCCAGTATCTTGGGTAATTAGAGTCCTTGAGCGCCTGGATAAACATTGTAAATGCATCCCGGTATGCATCAGTTACCTCTCTAGTAGAGCTGCGCACATCACTTGCATGCGCATCAAGAGCAACAATAGTGGCGGAATCGCCTGCAAGGTATCACAATATTAGCTATGAAGGGCAGCGGAAGGGGAGGGGTGTTATCTCACGAATTTTGCTGACGATTTCAGGGGACAGGCCGTACAGCCAGATGTAGCGCGTGGAGAACTTCTCGAGTGTCTCCTCCCGAAAGTATAGTTCGGCATACCATTTGCAGCCTTTAGGCCTTGGGCGTCTATCGTCGTCGTCCTCGTCATCGTCGTCCTCGTCGCTGCTTCCCGGGTTGTTTCCTGATTGGCACTGCTCCATATGTTCTGTCATCTTCTCCATATCGGCTGTCACCTGCTTCAAAAGCGCATTCATAAATCTGTTGGTGGAGGCCATTTTCTCAGTTAATTCGTCACTCTCAATGCCACAATGCGGGCACTTGACAGGCTCTACACGCACTGAGCCGGCACCGTCATCATTCATGGACATACTATCGTGTGCGGACATATCCAATCTTTCTGCGATTTGTTGAGCAATGTGAAAATCGATTTATCGGGAAGGCTTGTGGGGAAATGAACAGATTCCAGGAAACGAGGCTGATTTTATAGACCACGGTCTTATATATCACGTAATCTCAACAAACAGGGATTCAACAGTCAAAGTGCAGTCGTCTGAAACTCACCCTTGCCCTTTCAGGTGTAGCAGACACAAGTAAGTGAAGACGCTTGTACTTTGTCTATAGTTTGGTTAGGGGTGAAAGACTTTCCACCCGCCGTTATTCACTGGCCTTGAACTCATTGTCGCCGCGCTCAAGGACTATCGGCTCAATTATTGTCATTTGAAGTTAACAAGGGATGTTAATGTGACAAGCCTGCGGTTCCCGGGTGGTTTGATAAATTCATAATTCACAGCCATTACGGTGTAGCTCTGCCCAAAGGCCGGTTGAAGAGGAGCCCTTCGACAAGGCATGAATGACAGGGACCGCTAGAGAAAGAGACTAATGCCAGCCTCCAAGACGAAATGACTCGATGGTATTCGAAACAGTACCATGATTGGATCAGTAGTCAGGAACCATCTTGGGGGAATCCAACGCTAAAGATGCACCAGAGCATCGAACCAAGAAATGGTAGCTGACTAGCCACGATACCATGCAAAGCGAGCGAATGGTTTATTATCCAGATTGTCCCCCAGCTGCGGTTCACCTTGAGCTGAATGTCGGAACTGGAAACAAAGTGGTTGATGCTGCTGGCCGTTGCTGCCAAAGCCTTCATGCTGGCGCCTCCAGATGCGACTGTACCGAGTCGACTGACTCTAGAGACACTGCCCGAGCCAACTGTTGCGCCTCTAGTTAACATTAATTGGTATGCACTTGCCCGGCGTGGTACTAATTCCGTTGGAGAGGCCAGCATCTGTGGCTACTACGAGGGTTCCAAAAGTGAGCCTTCCTCTCTTCCATGGAAAGAGCTTGTCAGTCTGATCCGGACTATCTAGGTTCGCTTTTCGCCTGCTACTATGGAGACGCCTGTGCCTTCCATGCGCCGGACTCGGAATTCCCTGGTATTGCTGGCTGCTGTCCGACAAGACCGAGAATAGCGCATGGTGCCATACACGGACGTGGTCCGATCTCAACGTGGGAGATGTTGCGTGCACGGATGAAAGATCCTCGCGCGTTGAGACAAGGTACACTGTTGGGTCGTTGACGAATGTTGATGATGATTATGGCGATCAAGTCACCGAAATCCTCTCGCTCTCCTGGATCGCAGATGCGGCGCTGCTCAGTCTTCGAGTGTGTCCGCAACATCGACCGGCACGACCGACCGCTCAGTGCCACCCCGCCACCGGGCACCGACGATGGCGATACTGAGAGTAATTCGCCTTCAACCCCATTGGGGATAATTGTTGGCGCGGTAGTGGGGGTTGTTGCTGGTTTGATCTCAATCGTAGCTGTTGTGGTGTTTATCTGGAGGCATGAAAAGAAGACCCAGGCAACACTTAGACAGACGATGCACAAGGGACAGTTGGCTTATCAGGACGAAACTTCCGAGCTCCAGGCGGGGGATAGAGCTGGCAAACATGAGCTGATGGGACAAGGAGAGTGCCCAGAGCTACCAGCTCGGGATGTGCGACACGAGCTGCAATAGACTAGCATGTGTGCACTGCATATATAGACCCGCGAGTATTCCCACTTTCATCTGGTTCCATCGTCGATAGCTTACTGGGCGCTCGATGGCAAGGGCATCGTAACATCCTACATCGCATTTCTGCTCTCAACTCTTTCTGTGTCGGAGCTCCGTTCTTGATTATCGGTAGAATGGATGAAGTGTTGAAGTCGTTACATTGTTTTGTCGAATTGCTGCTGAGCACCCACCTCGAGACCCGGCTTGAATAGACGACGCTGGAATAACGCAGCGGGCTGGAAGAGGATGCTGAGTAGCAGCAACGTGGGCTTGACAGGTACCACAGGGGCTTCAGCCGTCGCACTGCAGAGGATCGCTGGATTATCATTCGAATACTGCATAGGAAGGGGATTCGTGGCAGAAAGGGAAAACATTGCAGAAGTTAGGGCTGCCATGTAACATCTGCCGCCCAAGCTACACCGATACGGGAAACATTGTTGTCAAGATGAATGAGAGCTTGGGAATTCATTTTTTTAATTCAATGGAAGAACAGAAGTATTTTCGATCGTCCTGAAACTAACTGAATGGCTCACGATACTACACTGAGCATGTTAGTGGCTATTTCGGTGATGTCCGGTTGTTACCTCTATACTAGTATGGCCTTCGGCGGAAACTGGGGTCTGATGTCCTAAGGAATGTGGCCGATGTATGAAGCAGCTGGTTGGAAAGACGATTCGATTTGTCCTGGTCATATCCATGTGGTGGTCCATCGATAAGAGTCTTGGGGATATGCTGCCTTTGAAAAGGAAGTCTCGCCTGCAGATCTGCCATCGTAAACCGTCGTCTTGCGCTTGGAAGGGGTTAGTAGTCATTTACCATACAATGACGCCTGCAAACACAAAGACGAAGCTGGGGAGCACGCTCATTCCTACTCTTCGTCCACATCCTCCCACATATCATCAGAGCGATCGTCTTCTGTTTCGCCATACTCGTCTCGGAGCATGCTAAGCAACTGCAGCAAGGCCTGAGAACGAACGATCTCATCGGCCGGAGGTGGACTTTGATCCGTGTCCCAAAGCCCTCCGCTGGCAGAGGATGACTCCGGTGTGGCATTTACGGCGGGACTATCAGGTGCCATGCTGAGTATCCGGATTGTTTTCGTTGGGAAGATGCGCGCAGGGCCTTCGTGGTGGTCAGGTGGCGCTGCACCTGGAACGTTTGGCGGAGGTTGACGTCGGCCAAGTGTCTAGATCGTTCAGTTTCAAAGCACTTTGCGCACGAGCGGAGTGAACTTACTGTATAGGTGGTCATGATTGCATCGCCGTACAGGGCCATGAAACTGATTGGAACGGCCAGTTGTGGTGTAGAGCATGTAAGGAATGAGTACGATGCACGCTCTGGAGAATCGACATCTTGGATACGGTTGTTATTGTCAAGTGCGACAACATAAGCCCGGTCCTGGACTTCAAACATCAGGCGATGATTGCGGACTGATAGCCAGCCACCCAAATCGAAGGTTGATCCGTCTGACTCGCATTCGATGATGGCGCTGCATGCTGCCAAACTGGCTTCATCGTGGATGGCCTTGCGCCAGTCCGAACACACAAAAACGCGACCAGCGCGAGAAACACCAACAAACAGATCGCCATTCAGCATGCCCGCACCCCATTCGTCCTCACCATGTCGAACGTGTTCTGTATCGTCTGGCGGTGGTAGTGGGCCTTTCTCCAATTTGATGGGTACCATATGGTCTTTAGTCGCCGGTCCTGGCGACGAATATTGACGCAGTGGATCGTGTTGTGCAAGACCCATTAACCTTGCGCTCGCCGAAACGGAGCTGCCCTTGGGAGGGCGGATATGATACATTTCCGTACACTGCGATGGGCGCAGTGCGCCCAGGAATTCAGCAGACTTCTTGTCATATACATGGTATCCTCGCGGACCCATAGAGTACACCACAGCGTCTCGGCTCTGGTCTAGATGACCAACCGCATCGTTCTCAATGTGGAGATGGGTAGTTCTTGTCGGAGGACGCTTTGTCATATCATACACAAACCCTTGTCCCTGCGTCGACACCACGCAGAGTGTCCAATATGATAGCTGGAAGCCCCTTGTCTGGCAGTCGTGGTCCAGAATAGCAATGCGACGGAACTCTCCGCGGGGGGCATCTTCCACATCTGCCTGCCAGACCTCAACCGCGTCCCCTTCCCGGTCAAACACCACCATTCCATCCTGGTATTCAAGGTGCGCATAAGGGCGGACAGCATGCTCGTTATCGGTATCCAGGGTGGAGGGCAGACGCCATAAGATGCGGCCGGTGTCGATATCCGTCACGTTCAGGCCGCCTGCGTGAGAGGTCGACACGATAAATCGTCGCTTCAAGTCCGCGCGAAACCGCCAAACAGGGTCGTTGCCGACTTGCAAGATGCGCTCGCGGCTCACGGGGTGCGGGGAGTCCCAATTTCGGGCAAGCCGTGTTTGCCGTGCACAGACACCCTTGCATGACGTGGTATCGTCGAACCAGCGAGAGAATGTAGGAGCGGCGGGCTCGGCTGACTTGGAGAGCACGGAGTAGATGGCATCCTGGTGGGTGAGGTCGATGAACTGGTGCCAGGCCTTGGAAGCTGCGGTGAGGGCAGCGACTGTGGACAGCGAGGCGAACTCCAGGACGCGCAGGACCAGCTCTGGGGGAAGGATTGCGAGGGGGTCAGCGGATGGTGAGGAGCTTTGCATATCCGGTGGGAGAGAGCAATGATGGCGTACAATGGGTGGAGAGAGGAAAAAGAAGAAAGTGGTGGTGGTGAGAAAGTGGGATGAGCTGGATGCACAAAAATTGCAATGCACAATGCACAGCACGATGATGTAATGCATAACGGGATCACCTGACCTGTGCCTCGGTACATTGCCGGTAACGCTTGGTAATCTCCATCTTGGAGTCTACAAAAACCTCTTCCTTCTCATTCTTCTCCTTGGTAATATTTCTCTCTCTCTTCAGTTTGTTTTATTGTCCTTCTCACCATGTCCTACAAGCAGGTCACCCTCCACGAACGGCCGACCGACGCCATTGACCCCTCGCTCGCATCTGGCACCTTTCGCCTGCATAGTGTCCCCAAACCTGACAATGTGCCTGCCGACAAGCTGCTGGTGCGCGTGCACTACCTCTCGCTTGACCCGGCCATGCGCCAATGGCTGTCCGCCAGCCGCTCCTATATCGCCCCCGTGAAGGTCGGCGCCGTCATGCGCGGGCAGAGCATGGCCCAGGTCGTCGCCGTGGGCAGTGACCTCGGCTCCAAGTTCCAGGTCGGAGACTGGGTTTCGGCTTACTCTGGGTGGCAGGAGTATGCTGTGCTGGGTACAGATGAGGCGGAGAAGGTTGTTATCCCTCCGGGTGGTCAACCTACCGACGCTCTCTCGGTCCTGGGCATGACCGGTATGACTGCATACTTTGGGATGACGGAGATCGGACAACCTCGCGCCGGAGACACTGTCGTGGTATCTGGAGCTGCAGGAGCCACTGGCATGGTCGCTGGACAAATCGCAAAAATCAAGGGAGCCAAACGAGTCATCGGCCTTGCGGGCAGCCCGGACAAGTGCGAGTTTCTGCGGAAGGAGTTGGGCTTTGATGTCGCCATCAACTATAAGGACTCCGATTGGCGCAAGCAGCTGAAGGCGGCTACCCCGGACTACATCGACGTCTACTTCGATAACGTTGGTGGTGATATTCTGGATGCCTGTCTCGCTCGGGCCGCCCGAAATGCGCGGTTCGCCATCTGCGGTGCGATCAGTCAGTATAACACTTCGAAGCCAAAGGGGCCCGCCAGCTATATGAACGTGATTGTAAGTCTCCTTTCCTAGTAGATGCCTTCGAGCTAACGCTCTCCTAGTCGCAACGCGTCACGATGAAGGGCTTCATTGTCTTCGATTTCGCCGACAAATACCAGAGTGCGCGCGAGGAGATTTCCTCCTGGCTGGCACAGGGGAAGCTTGCACGCAAGGATCACATTATACCCGGGGGACTAGAAGCAGCGCCCAAGGCCCTGGTTGATCTATACCGTGGCGTCAATACGGGGAAGATGATTGTTGAGGTGGCTCCGTCTAGCCAAGTGCTATCGCCAAAGGCGAGGCTATAAATATTCCATCTTTGTCACTGTATATATACCCAATCAACTTGATCCGTTTCCAAGACCTTAATTTTTCAACTGCCTATGATGGGGCCATATTGTATATGGTTTCGCCAAATATATATTCAGCACACCAACCGGCGGCAGCAACAAACCGCGACCTACAACTGTGGAGCCACATTCCAGACCCCTACTAAATACACAAGTTTAGATTGTCTTGAACTTAAATAAATCAATCAACTCCATTCTGGGCGCGACGTCGCGCTCGTGAGAGTGAACGCCATTAAAGCTCATGACTGCTGCAGGGGGCCTGAAACCCCGCGCGGGGTTTATGGTCTTACGGTCGACGTCACGAACCAGAGAAATTGATACATAAAGACGATATTCCAAATCTAAAATGAGGTATTATATATCCGTGTGATGCAGTGATACACTGTCGTTTCTTGTATATTCCCTTCAACATGGCGACCTCGTATATCCTGATCAAAGGGGCAACTGTGGTCCCCATGCAGCCATCACGCAGCACCGTCCTCAAAGACCACGACATTCTGATACAAAACTCATGGATCAAAGCTGTAGGCCCGAATCTTTCTCTGCCGACCGTCAAAGACGGCAGTACAGCAGTCACGGTCGACGCCACGAACTGCATTATCACCCCCGGCTTCGTCAACGGGCACCACCACATGTGGCAGCATCTCCTGCGCGGCCTCACCCTGGACTGGTCTCTATTCGGATATGCCTGCCACCTGCGAATGGTCTACGGGAGTCTGTATACGGCGGAAGATGTCGGTGTCGCCAATTATGCAGCTGCGATGAGTCTGTTGAATAATGGTATTACGACTGTGCTCGATCACTGCCACGTTATGAACTCGCCGGAACATGCGGATGCAGCAGTCAAGGGCTTAAAAGATGCCGGGATTAGGGGGACATTTTGCTATGGCTTTTACCAGAACCCACCTGTTCCTGGCGAGCCTGAGAGTGCGGCTACTGATGCCTTTGATCAGGCCGCGAGGTTTGAGGATGCGCTCCGGGTGCGACGCGAACATTTCCCAAGCAATGATATTGGCGAGGCACTTCTTACCTTTGGAGTTGCTCTGGACGATCCGACGAACCTGTCGCCCGAGGAAAATGTCAGGGGATTGGAGGTTGCGAGGAAGTTGGAGCCTCGGATTACCACAGCGCATGCTTCAGTCGTGTCCCATGGTGAGCCGAAGCCTGAGATCGTGCAGCAGCTTGAGGATGCCGGGATGATGGGATCAGACCTCGTTTTGAGCCATGGGGTTTGGTTTACGAGCGACGAGCTGGAGGCCGTGCGACGGTCTGGAGCAGGCGTTGTGGGCACACCAGACACGGAGCTGCAGATGGGCATGGGGTATCCCATCGTGTGGAAGGCCAGTGACCTGGGATGTCGAACCGGCCTTGGGCTGGATATCACTTCAAACCAGGGAAACGACTTTGTCGCGCAGATGCGACTGACGCTCCAAGCACAGCGAGCGCGCGAGTATGACCAGACGGTGCAGACGGGCCTGGGCAGAAAGACCGCAGACGTGCTGCATATGGCGACTCTGGGTGGCGCAGAGGCGATGCAGATGGAGTCAGTAATTGGGTCCATAGTGCCTGGAAAAAAGGCCGACTTGGTGTTCTTTCGATGCGATGATATCGAGACAGTGCCAGTCTTGGATCCTATTGCAACGGTGGTCTTCCATGCATCGCCAAAGAACATCGACACCGTCATTGTCGATGGGAATATCGTCAAGCAGGACGGCCGCCTAACCCAGCTGGACTGGCCATCGCTACAGAAGCAGGTACAAAGCAAGTCTGAACGACTGAGGGAGGAGGCAGCGAGGGTCGACATGAGTAGTGCAGAAACTCGCTTCCAAGCGGTATTCCAGCGGGTGATGCATGGTTAGGGCTCTTATGTACAGTAAAGAAATGCAGTGATATTCAGGTAGAAACGCTAGTAACAAGTCGCTCGAAGCTCATACTTAGAATCTCGACGATATTCCCCCAGGGGTCGGCAACATACGCACACTCGCTCCCTGCAATCTCGATCACCTCCCCAATAATGCGTCCTCCAGCCTCAGCTGCCGTCTTTGCCAGACTTCCTGGATCGGGATCTGTGACGCAAATATGGAAGAATCCTTGTCGGTTGTACTGAAAGAACTCGGGCGGAGGAATGGGCGCTGGGTCGACGAACTGCATGACCTCCAGACTGGCCGCGTTGCCGGTGGCCAGGTAGGCGATCTTATACTCGTTGAGATTGTCTGGGTAGATATTAAAGAAGGGATTGTCAGGCCACTCGGATCGCTTTACGAGAGAGATGGTTCCCATCTGCTGGAAGCCAAAGACGCGAGTGTACCATTGCACAAAGGCGTCGATGTCGGGCACCGAGACAGCAACGTGGTTGAGAGGGCGGTTGGGGATTCGCTGATACATTAGCAGCGAAGTAGAACAGGAGATGAACTTACTTGAGCCATAATGAAGCTGGGAGTGCAGAGTGCTGCAGAGGGGACTGAGGACGGTGAAGTATCAAGGGGGGAATGCTGGGGGTTCTGGTTAGGCGCCCAGCCAGAGCTGACTGCAATTGCCCATTAAAAATTAAAATTAGATCTCATCCTTCAGCTGGAATAGATCTGCAGGCTGAATTATGGAATGGAATACGGTAATGAATAGTTAGGACGTTCTATACGGATCTAAGCGGATCTAGAGCACATCCAGTGTATCAACCTAACCACCGCTACTAAATCAAATAACGAAAGCTCTCAAGCTCCAAGTCCGTCTTGTTCGACAATGCGTGGGCACGCTCCTCCTCTTCTGTTAGCTGAGTCGGTGGCCCATACTTAGCATCGCGGCGTCGGTTCTCGAAGATGTAGTAGAGCAACAGGCAGAGCAGGAAGAAAGCGCCCAGTGCCAAACCAGAGACGGCCGCTTTCATGCCAGTCTATATATCATCAGTACTGAACACATGTATAGGATAGACGGAACTCACAGGGTAGGCTGGCTCCTCCGAGGTCAGAAAGAGCTGGGGCCCGATAATGTTTCCCACGCAGTACGCAACAAACATCAACGCACTCGTTACACTGCGCTTTGTGAAGCCAGCGACATTCGAGCTGATGACACTCAGCGATAGCGGAATGTTGACAGCAAAGACAGCTCCAAGGGTCAGGCCGACCATGCGACCGACCTGGTTGTCTTCGTCCAACTGCCAGACCAGCAACATGCCCACCAGCGAGACCAGCGTGTTGATTATCATGGTGACAATTCGAGCTCGAGGAAACCAGGTCGCAGTGGCAGCACTCAGAACTAAGAAGACAACCTGAGCACCGCCCATGGGCATCTGCATGAGGAGGGATTTCAAGTGACTAAAGCCGAAGCTGTTGATGATAATCGACGAGAACTGGAAGACTGTTAGCTGAGGGTTCAGACATAGAAGAGAATGAGGACGTACACTGGTAACACCGCCGTTCCACAGGTTAACGCAGAACTGATACAACACCAGAAACCACGTCTGGGGATCGCGCAGGGCTTGCCAGGCCTGGCCCATCTTGAAGGCGCCGGTGTCCATCATGCCGGTCTTGTTGGCCACTGTACGCTGGATGATAATTGCCCGCTCTTTCTTCGTGAGGAAGACGATCTTCTTGGGCGAGTCTGGCAGCAGGAAGACCAGCCAGAGGACCATCCCGGCTGTTATAGTCCCTAGAACGAGGAAGAGCAGCTGCCAGCTGTTGACTGCAGTCCCTTCGACCGTGCCAATGCCGTAGGCGACGACTCCCCCGATCACGGTGGCGATGCAGTTGCCCAGGAACCAGGCGGCTTGTCTATGTCGGTGGTTAGACAGGCGCGTTGATATGGATTGTAGGAATACGTACCGTGCTGGCTGCTCCTCTCGTTTGTACAGCATCCCAGTAATAAGGGCAAACCCTGGAGCGATAGCCGCCTCGCCGACACCCAGGAAGAACCTCGCGGCCATCAACCCTCCAAAGTTCTTTGCTCCGGCGTGGCACATCAGGACGCCTCCCCAGGTCAAGACGCAGGCAGTCAGGTATTTCCCCAGCGGCAGGCGAACCATCAGGTAGCTGCTAGGCCAACTCCATCCCAGATATCCAAAGTAGAAAACGGCCGACGTCCACGAGTAATCCGAGCCCTGGAGGTTCTAATCGAAGTCAGAGGTGTAGAGTATTTGGCCAGGGAGTGCAACGTACGAGGTCTTCTCGGAGGTTGAACAGCGTTGCTTGACTCAGAGCCAGCTTGTCCATGTACTGCATCATGTAGCAGAGACCCATCATGGGGATTAAACTGGCCGTGTCAGTCTAGACATGTCATGAACATGGGCAGCATAACCAACATCATATCCACTTTGCGAACCACGCGGCGCTCCTCTTCTGGCGTTGCAGCCACCTCCATCATCTGGCCCAAGTCGGCATCTTGGGTTTCCAATTCTTCGAGGTAGGGCTTTGCATCCCCTGCGTCGTCGACTGGCATGGCCTGGGAGGTCCGTCGTGAATGAGAGTGCATTATCAGGCTGTACTGGGCTGTGTAGTTGCTGGGAGGTATGGTGTTGGAGACAGGATCTTTTGTACGCGCAGGCCGTCGGCAAATGAGCAGCATAGCAGCAACCGTCTTGGCCTCAGGAGAGCTCCAGGCGATACCAGGACGGAATTGGGCTCGGTGTATGCAGTCCCCACCGTCTCCAAGCCGTCAGCCAGCACGGACGGTTCCTGATACTGGCATCAGGGCCTGGTCGGCTGCTGCTCCAATCAGGAACTGCTCTCGGCAATGTCAAACTCAACGCCAGCCAAGGGCCAATGAGAACGAACCAATTAAATCGCTGTCGTGGCAAATCTCCCCGCATATCGCGCCTGTCCGGGGAATCCCCAGATAGGCTGAGGGCCACGACGCTCGCCATATTGGCTCACCTTGATGTAATCATGGAGCGACTAATGGACAAAGAGTACCGATACCAAAGCCGACCGTCTCCAACGTCGCGGGGAACGCGGAGATTGCGGAGCTGTTCCGCCTCTTCATATACAGCCACTGCCCAGACTTGCCCCCAGTCATCATCACGGCGAGCACCATGGCCATCCTCAACCCAACCATCGAGCAAGTCAAGGCGTCTGTTGACGCGGCGCTTGAAGCGGCGAATGTTTCCCTGCGCGCTCTCAACAAGAATGTACGATATAAACCCCATACAGCTACGTAGACTGCGTACTGACAGCGCCAGATCTGGTCCCACCCCGAAACTGCATACGAGGAGCACAGAGCACACGATACAATCTGCAACTTTCTCGAGGAAAAGGGCTTCACAGTAACCCGGCACGCGTTCGGGCTCGACACCTCCTTCGAGGCCAGAAGTGGCTCTGGCGGCCGTGTGGTCAACTTCAACGCCGAGTACGATGCGCTGCCCGACATTGGGCATGCCTGTGGCCATAACCTCATCACAACCAGCAGTGTTGCAGCCTTCCTAGCGTTGTCGGCGGTTCTCAAGCATTATAATATCCCCGGTCGCACCCAGCTATTGGGCACTCCCGCAGAGGAAAATGGTGGCGGCAAGGCCAAGCTGATTGATGCTGGTGCTTACAATGGAGTAGACATATCGTTAATGGCGTACGTACGAATCCATTTATGACAGGACCCAACTAAGTGTCTTATAGTCACGCAGGGCCGAAAGAACTGTTCCCTGGCGTGGTTTCAGACGGATGCGCCGGTGTATTGATGAACGCACGCAAGGAAATCCACTGCGAGTTCACAGGCATCAGTGCCCACGCTGGTGGCAATCCCTGGGACGGCGTCAATGCCCTTGACGCCCTGGTCGGCGCGTATAACAACATGGCGATGCTGCGCCAGCAAATGAAGCCGGACGAGAGAGTCCACTGCGCTTTCCTTGATACACCCAAGGTCGCCAATGTCATACCGGCGCTCACAAAGGCCTACTGGCAAATTCGCAGCCCGTCCTTGAAAGGACTGAATGCGTTGATGGCCAGGGCGCGCAGGTGTATCGAGGCCGGCGCTTCAGCATCAGGATGCGAGGTCAACATTGTCGAGTATGTTCTAATTAGCGACCCTAAGTGCTTGTCTTCCTCTAATGAACTTCAACAGGAAAGAGCTGTATGCCGACATCAAGATCAATGACACCCTCTGTGCTCTATACCAGACGCACATGGGCACATACGGGCGCAATGTCCTCAAAAGCCACGAAAAGGTCCTGACTGGGTCTTCTGACATCGGTACGTGCTTGAACATAAGATTGACTGCATATTGACAATTTGAAGGCAATGTCAGCTATATTATGCCCACCCTGCACACGATGTTTGCCATCCCAGCAATGGACGGTTCATTCCCTCACCATCCCACGTTTGCTGCTGCTGCTGGAACAGACGGCGCCCACGAGGAAGCGCTGGTGGTGGGCAAGAGCCTGGGGATGATCGGGTGGGAAATGATCACAAACGACTCACTGTTTGAGCAGGCCAGAAGCCAGTGGCAGAAATGCGTGAAGGAGCAGTAGTACCCTAGATGTTAAATAATAAGCCACTTGCTCATCATCACTGCAAGCAGCAAGTGGACTCGGGCCCTGACTTTCATTCGCAGTTGGACACTGGCGACGAGGGGCTGAGTGGGGGCGAGATAATAATATTAAATTATTAAGACCGACACGTTGGTAACAAGAATGATAAATTTAAATTCATACTTCAGCAAGATGAGTGCATCGCCGTCTCTTCCCACCCATGGCATACCCGTCAAAGACGACACCACCAAGGGTGCCCAACTGCCACTCATTATCCTCGCAGATCTGAAAGACAGCGAAAAGACCCGTCTAATTCAGCACCTGCAAGGGTCGGTGAAGAATGGCGAAACCCTGACTGTTCATCCCTGGCAGCCTTCGACAGAGACCCTCCAGTCCATCGCCAAACAGGGCCCGTTCCCCGACAGCCAGGCCAACATCCATGCTGCAGCAGTGCTGGCCTCGCGCACAGGATGGGACGGTCTCTTGGTGGCAGACCAACTGACCAAGCGTCAGCTCACTGGAACTCTGAGGGTGGGCGAGTATCCGACTGTCTCTGCTGTGATGGTCTCCATCCGGCCTGCAACAGGAGAAGGCCAAATTCACATCTTTGCAAAGCGCACGGCTGGTCCGACATGGCCCATTGGAGGAGATGAGCACGAACTCGTATATGAAGACATTCTCACGGAATTGTCGAGCTTTGAACCCACGGCCCCGATCAGGGAGGACAACCCCTTCCCCGACGCTGGACTTGCTCTCCATGACCCCGATAGGCGTCCCTCGAGTCCAGAGACTTCGGGCATCTTGGGTTGGGAGGAGCATCCCGACGCCGATGTTTCTCGCATTGAACTTGCAAAAAACACCGTCCATCATGGTATAGGCCATCTCAACGTGTTTCTCCTCTTTCCAGTCACCGAGGAGGAGCAAAAGGCTACAGAGTCAGCGCTTCAGCAGGCGATAGATATCTGCCTGCAGCTCCACGCGAAGGCCGAGGGCTGTGAACCCTCCTCGCCGCCACAGGTCCATCTAATACCGTGGGATTTGCACAAGGCCACGAGTCGGCGCCAGCTAATTGAGCTTTGGGATGCATGCCAGCGCTGCCTTCCATTGAACAACATAGTATGGGACGTGTTTCTGCTGAAAGAGCCAATCCAAGATGTCTCCAATGTCGAGCTCGGAGTGGTCAGGTCTCTCAGATACAGTGGATATAAATTCGTGCAGGCTTCATTGAGGGATATAGTCCCGTCAAGACAGTATAGCACGCTCGAAATGGCGTTTTCCCCAGACCATCCGTTCTATGTGACAACGCCCGACTGGCAGTCGACAAGCTATGCCCTCAACTGGATCCCTGTTTTCTACCTCACCAACAAACTGACCCCAGAGCAAGATCAGGCAGTCCGTGATGAGCTTGTGAACTGCGACAATATCGACTGGGCGGACGAGAAGAGTGCATGCTACGTGCCATGGACCAAAGACGAGTCGCGCGACGGCAACCTCGACGACGTGTGGGAGGTTTTCTGGGATCTTTATACATACAAGCGCGGGCGCGCAGTTCCTTGTGGACATAGCACGCCGGTATTCTTCATTGACCAGCAGTCTGGTATCGACCAGACCGTGCTCGTGGCGGATGCACACACGCTGTACATTCCCCGGGACAATGCGGCGGGCCCTTTGGAGATTCTTAAGGGACTCGATGTGCCAGAACTACGGGCCATCAAGTATAACCGCATCCCGGCGGCCGAAGCACACAACGCGTTTGTCAATCTGGGTATTGCAAATATGGGCTTTGACGAGTATGGGGAGGAGGAGCAGATCAGGACATACCCTCGTCCTGGATGGCCGGGACATGGCATATTGGAAGACGACGAGTAGCCTTTCCTTTCCTTGACTTTATCTGTGGCTCCAGTGTAGTGGCTAGCCCTAATTATGGATATTTAGCAAATCTGCTATAGGAAGATTACTGTCATGAATCTACTCCAGTATTGAAGACCACGGAGTTATGAACAGAGCTATGTGCATAATATCACTGAATTAGTCATCACTAGCCATCTTGTGCATTTTTCTCCTCTTCTTTTCTTCTTCTCGTCTCCAACTCTCGTCCACTGTTTCTCTTCCAGTCGCAATGTTGGTCCAGGCTGTACAGGGCCTTTTAACCATCGAGGTCTCTACCGTCGTATATCCCACGGCCGCTCTCACAATCCTCCTCAGTGTAGCCTTCGCCGCCATCATCCACAATGGAGTCACAGCCACCACCCGCAGGAAGCTGCGAAACCTGCACAAGCTCGGGCTATCGAGCAGCAATAGCAACATGACCGACCAATATGACTCCAAGTATGCCGTCCCTGAAGAAGATTCAGCCCACAGCCCCATCCGCATCAAGTCAATCTACATCCACCCCGTCAAATCATGCGGGCCCATCGAGGTGGAGCGTGCGTTGCTCACCAAGACCGGCTTCCTGTACGATCGATGCTTTGCCATTGCAACTGTAGCAGACGGGAAATGGCGCTTTCTCAGCCAACGGACGAAGCCAGCAATGGCCTTGATTGCGAATGAGCTGTGGCTGCCGCATAAGCACAGCGACGCCTCAGATCCACTCGTCCAGGCCGGCGGCTGTCTGGTTTTGAGGTTTCAAGACCCAGATATTCCGGCCCCGACTTGGATGGACTGTCTAGAGTCGCTCGTCTACAAGGGAAACCTGGCTGCGACGCCGGAGGTTTCTGTTATTGTCCCCCTGGAACCCTCGCCCCGCCAACAGGAGCAATACCAGATAGAGCAGAAGACATTCACCATCCATGGCCGTGATACAAACGGCCTCGACATGAGCACTGTCCCATCTATGGCCAACGCCATGCCGAAGCTGAAGCGCTTCCTGGGTCTCCCAGTGACCCAGCCCCTTGCACTTCTGCGATGCAACGACGACTCACTTACTCGGACAAACAAGAATCTCGCCCCGCTTGAGCATATCGGCTCGCCGTCAGTGCACGCATACACAGACCAGCAGCCGGTCAATATCAATAGCCTGTCGTCGGTGCACGCTGTATCCGCACTGCTCCCCACCGAGAACCAGCCACTGGACGCACTTCGTTTCCGCGCGAATCTATGGATCACTGGAGCCCCAGCCTACGCAGAAGAGTCTTGGAAGAGATGTAGAGTCGTCCCCAAGTTGTCTGGCATTGAAGAACAAAGATCATCCGTAGCGCCGGCACTGTCTGTCGTCTGCCGTACCTCTCGATGTACGATGCCAAATGTCGACCCGGGCACTGGCACGTTTGATACGGATCTGCCGCCGGAGGGCAAGAAGAAGGGCAAGCCGCAGCCTAGCACAACACTGGTCGATCATCGAACTGTGGAGGCTGGGAATAAAGCGGCACTGGGATACCTGGGCATGCACTGCGTACCGGAAGATCGGGATTTAGAGGATGCTGAGGCACAAGGAAAGGGACTGTATGTTGAGGTTGGGGATGAGCTTGAAGTGCTGGAAACGGGCGTCCATCTCTACGGGTCCACGAAGGATGATTACTAGGCTTCGACATGTTATGATAGAATAACGATATGACCCTTCAATGCTAGTAACTAACTACTGTACTCTGAACTTTGCTCCTATGGTAGAGGGGTGTCGGTGTGTAGCGTGTCCATCACCCTGTTCCACCGTCAGCTTTGGCTTGGACTGGATTAAATTAAATGAAACTTCACTTACGCAGAAGGATACCGAGTACCCTGGATATCTGCCTGCTCTGCCAGGGTTCTAAGTCGTTGGATCTCCCCATCGGTCAATTCGACCAGCGTCGAGGCCGAATTCTCGTCCATTTTAGCCGGCGACCTGGTCCCAGGGATGGGGATGATTTCCGGTCCCTGGGCTAACAGCCACGCAAGGGCGACCTGTGCAGGGGTACATCCATGATCCTGTGCTACCTGCTCGACACCCTCGACTAACTTGACGATCTCTGGGAAGTTCTCCTCGGCGTACTTGGGGTACATGGCGCGCAAGTCACCCTGTGGGAAGTCGGCACGAGATCGGAATTGGCCGGTGAGGATGCCTCGCCCAATGGGGCTGAATGCCACGACAGTAATGCCTAGCTCACGGGCGGTGTCAAGGACCTTTGATGTGGATGACTCGATATCGAGTGTGAACAGACTGTACTCAATCTGTAGAGCTGCAATGGGGTGGACAGCGTGTGCCCGCCGCAGAGTGGCCGCCGACACGTCTGAGACGCCGATATATCGGATCTTTCCCTGGCTGGATTGCAAGTCAGAGTCTAGCAGATTGTGTGTCGTTTAATATGGCAGTGCGTACTTCTTCAGTTCAACCATGGCTTCTATGGTCTTTTCAATCGGGGTCACCCCGTCCACTCGATGACAGTAGTAAAGGTCGATGGTGTCCACGCCGAGTCGCCCGAGGCTCCTCTCGCAAGCTTCCTTTACATACGCTGGATCAGAGCAGAAGGTGTGCATCCCACTGGGCTGCCGCTGAAGGCCACACTTGGTGGCTAGAAAGATGTCGCTCCGCTTGCCAGATCGCTTCATCCACTCGCCAACGAGATCCTCGCTGTCGCCGTATATGTCCGCCAGATCCCAGAACCGTGAGCCAATAGCATGGGCATGATCGAGTCGTGTTATCCTTTCTTCTGTGGTGCCAGGTGGTCCATAAAAGCCGGTGAAGCTGCCGAATCCGAGACCAACAGCAGAGACATTCGGGCCATCACGACCCAGGGTTCGCTGGGGGAAGGACATAATGAAGAATAGGAAGATAGGAGAGAGATGAAATATTGGAAGATAATTGAAAGACTCGAGTTCGGAGTTTAAAGACAAAATGCTGACAGACTTTCCCCTTTCGGGTTCCCGACATCGGGGGCCCGATTGAGTCGGATGTCCATCTAACAGCACAACACTGACGCTTTCAGCGGTGTCGTTAATCATCGATTTTCATACCGTGCTCCAAGACATCAGCATCTGGTCTGGTATGCGGCTCATCCTGCTGAATGCTGTGCACCTTCACACCGTCGATGATGCCAACGCGGAAAACCACAAAGGCAGAGGGGATGATACAGGCTGCAAAGAATGACATGTTGATTGCGACAGCGCCCGAGAGCGAGAAAGTGTCGATGGAATTGATGCCATATGAAATGGCCTGTCCGGCACTCTCAACACCACGAACAACGGCACTGAGTCGAACAATGTCGCCGCCATCGCGGTTGACGGTGCCGATCAGCCAGTACAGATAGTCGTACATGAGGTTGAAGCCCACGAGCATCAGAATATAAACGCAGACACCGCGGCCAAATCCGTCGTCAGTCCAGTCAAAAACTGGACGCTCTTCTCGCCGCTCATACTCCTTGTTCACGACCATGGCGTAGATATACAAGGACAGCTCAAAGGCGTAGATCACCACAAACGCAGCGGCAGCGCGAGTGTTCAGCGTCAATCTACGCCAGTCGAGGAAAAATCCCAAGAGGAAGTTGGCAATAATCACACAAGTGCTGGCCACGAGCGAGGACAAGGCCCGCGACCGTACTGTAAAGTAAGTGGCATTGTATGTCGAGAAGAAGGCCTCAGAGAAGACGCTCTGGAAGATCATGGGTAGCAGAAGAAGGATCTCAGTACGCCCAAGCAGTTTCCACATGGCACGAAGCTCATTTCTGAGACCCGATGGCAAATTCACGACCACTTTGGAACTGTCCGATCGCTGGAATTTTTCAGGGGAAGACAAGGTCGCGGCGACGAAGGGACCCAAGGCCTGGATCGAAATGAAGACCAGGTATGTTTGCACACTGATATGTCCTTCCTTTCGATTGCCAGCATTGACCCCGAGAGTAATAGCGCCGCCAACCATCTGCCCTACGATGCGACTGGCGAGCCAGTAGGCGATGTATCTGCCTCGTCGGTGCTTCTCAGGGTATGCCAGCACGATGGCGCCCTCGGTCAGCCAGAAAATGCCGGACGAGACGCCGTCGATCACGCAGGCCAGCATTATATACCAAGTGTTGCCGTCCTTCACGTTGCAGTAGATGCTAGAAGCGTAGATGGGAAAGCCGACCATGCCCAATACAAACGCCCATCTAAGGCCGATCTTTGCAATAAGGGAGCTGCCAAATATGCACACGACGACCTGCAGACAGAAGATGACAGCATTGGCAGCATTCACGTAGTATGGATCTGCTGAGCCTGCACCTCCCAGGCCATTCATTGCAGCCCATAAGCCGGGGGCAATGAAGGCACATGCTGCGACAACAGAGACATTGAATATGGTGGTGCGATACCAGGTTCGTTTACTGGGTGCATTCATATTGAGAACAAGACCGATAAGCAGACCTTGAGATGGCATTCTAATGTAGCGCATGAATCATGGGCTTTTATATCTTGGAGTAAGGCGGGGTTATAGCTACCCCAGACTGGAATGCGGAGGATCGACAGTCAGACGCCAGTAAAGACAAAGAAATACAGACGGTCTAACTAAAAGCAGTGATATGCTGGCAGTTATATGTCTATTACTCAGAGCAGGGGTAGTTGGGGGGTGGTGGTGCTCCTGCAGCTCAACTCATACCTGGCAACTAACTCCCCAAACTGTCCTATTTCCTGGACTTCTCAACATTAATCAACCTCCTCGACGTGTAGCTTGCCCTCTATGCCCCGGCCTGGTCCGCTGACGCCCCGAGGAAGGGTCTTGGATATCGCAACGACATCCATAATGGAGGATCCTTCACGGAATATCTCGTCCATCTCTTCCAGATTGCGCCCCATCGTCTCCGGATAGAAGAAGAAGATCGAAGGCACAACAATGGCGCCGACCACGGCGTAGACGATGTAGTACCGCCATCCGATGTTTGCGATGGCAATCGGGGTGATCATGGCGACGACGAACATCCTTTATCAAACACACCACCTGTTAGCAACGATGATGCTCTATTTGGGAAGAGTGAAGAATCTCACCAAAGCCACTGGTTTGCCGTCGAAATGGCCTGCATCGCAACGCGCAACCGGGAGGGCGCAACTTCCGTGGTATACAAAAAGTTTGCTCCCAGGAACCCAACAGGCAGAAAGAAGTTGTATAGAAAAACAAAGAATGCCATCGCAATAGAGGCCGACCGCGACGACTCGCTGAAATAGGTCGAGATGGCCATCGCAACCATGCAAAGGGCCATTCCGCCACCACTGATCATCAGGGCTAAACGCCGACCAAGCCGGTCAATGACCCAGAAAGACACAAAGCACGAAAGAAACTTCCAGGTGAGGGCGCAGGCAGCAAGGATCTTCGAGGTACTGGCGCCGAGTCCGAGATTGTCTTCGAAGATTATAGAGGTATACACCGAGATGAGAGTACCGCCAGTCATCTGCTGGAATAGCTGCAGCATAAAGCAGAGCATGAAGCGGTAGAACAGCTTTTCCTCAGTCATCGTGAAGATATCCTTCAGCTTCAGGTTGCCGTGCTCCTCGAGAGCGTGTTCGATATCGCTGATCTCGGCGATAACATCGGGAGAGTCGACGTCCTTTCCACGCAGGGTGGCCAGGGCAAGACGTGCAGAGTCAGATCGGTTGGCCAAGACGAGCCAGCGAGGCGATTCTGGAAGGGAGAAGACGGTCAGGAGGATCATGAAGATGAAGAGGAACGGGATTGTGAGGGCTCCACGCCACGAGGCTTCGCTGGTATCGATATGATAGAAGCCAAAGTTGACCCATTGGGCACACGCAAAGCCCAGGGCAATAAACATCCCAACAAGCACAACATTGCGTCCTCGCTTTTCTGGAGGGCAGCACTCGGAGATCCAAACAGGGACTGTAGCACTCAAGACGCCGACCCCAGCGCCCAGCACGACACGTCCGACGACGAGATGGGCCAGTGAGTATGCAGTGCATTCAAGGGTCTGCCCTATGAAGCAAATACAGGCACCCACGAAGATGGTGCGGCGGCGTCCCAGGCGGTTACCGATCCAGGTACAGGCGAGCGAACCGACGAGGGCTCCGATGGTATAGCAGGCGACGACTGCGCCTTGGACTGTTGAATTTTGGCTCTTTTGAGCACCGACGGTGTTGACAGTGTCGGTTTCGGGGAATTCGTCCACCCACGATGGGAAGTCGACCAGGCCACCAACACCGGACTGGTTGTACCCGAAGACGATGTACGAAGGCGCAAGGACCAGGAAGACCTGGGCCCATAGTACACGGTTGCTCCCCATGTTGCTACACTGCTGGAGAATGGAGTGGTGTCTATTTTAACAGCATTCCACCCCGGGGAATCGGATCCTTATGTGATAGCAGGTCCGGTTTTCGCCACTTGCAAAGGCCTCGCTCATGGCCTGCTTGTGTGGGCTCATCAGCACTATGCTCGATCTGGCTTGGACATTGTGCCTGAACTCCACAGCCCTGGAGAGAATGGTTGGGGATTGGGGAAGTTGGTGGGGGTCCTGCTGAGTTGCTGCTTCCAGTCTTCCTCGAAGAATATGGCCGTATCTGCTTGTAGTACGGATATCTGGTTATAAGCATGGCATCTCGCTGTGAAATACCGTGAAATACTCGAGAAGACTTTGTGCAGTCCGACCAGAATTGTTTCGACTGCTTGACTCGACAGCGGAAGAAATCCGACAGGGTGGGGAGCACGACAAGCTTTCGGTCCATCACTCTTGGTAGAAGCTTGGATTAACGCTATCTCTCGCCAATCATTTCGCTGCAGCACAAATCGGAGTTGCCTGTTTGTCATCTGGCCAGAATGTGGCTGCCTGAGCTGAGGACACTCGACTGGGGTTATCTACACCGTAACTGGAAAGTGTTGCATGTAAAACATAAAAGGACAGCTATAAATACTGGTATTATTATATTCAATGGTTGCTCTATTATTTAGACAATAGAAGGTATGTTTTTAGATATTATTGTATATATATATTTACACCACACGGTTATTTACATATTATTTTCTAGTCAAACTATTTCGGGACTTTACTTATTCCTTTACATTCTAGTCGTCATCTGTCGACTCGTTTGGCAGGAAATTGCTGCTTAATTGTCTAACGTACGTGGTGCATACAGCAGTCCAGCAGTGTGGGTGTGGTCGTTCCCAGACTGTTTTGATATCCTCAGAACAGCCCTGACTGTTCCAGCATCGGAATGGACCGATATATCAGTACTTGAACTAGAACCAGTATCAAATAGCCCATTAGCCTCAAGATTTAGCCTCGTCAAAAATGTTATAGGCTGATCTGCAAGCAGTGGAGTACCGGTATATCAAACATGACAAGCCCAGCGGACAATCAACCATCCACTTTAAAATCCCATATGTTTGTCTGCTGGAGCATTAGATGTTCCAGAACTGCTGTACAGATATTTTCACCTGGATACCACTCTTACACGGTGTCTGGTTCCGGTGTACTCGCGTGGCTGACCCACGGCACTAAGCGGGCACCCAATGCAGTCAACCAAGAGAGCAGATCATAGTAAGCCACAGGGATCCTAATTTCTCAATGACACAAGGAGCCTCATCTGGGCACCTGGAGACCCTGGTATTATTGCGTTTCTGCTCTCCCTGGCGAGTGGTATTTGCAAAAGATACAAGTGTAGGAAGGCGATTGGCAGTCTGACGGAGAACGGCGATGCCTTAAACCAAGCCAATTCCCCCTATCCATTAGTAGAGCATTATTCAAGGCCAACACCGGGAAGCGTATGCTAATTATTCAATACCCTGAAACGGCCCCCATGCCTCGGGGTACCCGCCTCGAGCCGCAGGCCAGGGGTCGTCGTGAAATTCCTTCTGCTCGCATGGCCAAAACAATCTCTTAAACATCTGGTGACACCTCCGAGTTCCATTATCTGTCCCCTTCCATGCTGCATCGGGTATACTTTCTTTGTTTTGACGAAATAAACTGCCCAGCATGGTCACCCTGACGTGGGTTTGGCTGCTCTTGCTCTCGGTGTTGCAGCTGGCTCGAAGCGACGAAACAGCCAGAAGTAACTGGATTGTGCCTGACGGAAGCAATGAGAAGGACTTCCAACAGACCTTCTACAACGGAGACAAAGTGCAGCTCCAATGGGCTGGCTGGGACGCTTACTACACAGATTCACTGTTGGACGGCAGCCCGCAGGCCAATCTGTACGTGGTTGCATGGGAGGAGCAAGACGCGGACTATGTCAGACCTCTTTCGTGTACGCAATCTACAGCCCCAAACAATTGGATACTGGACTGACAGGCTCACCAAAAACAGCTTCGGTGGACGTCTCGGGCCATGGATCGTACGAGTGGACAATCAACATTCCCAACGATACCCTAGCAAAGACCAACAAGTACTGTGTTGCCTTTGCAGAAAAGGACTATAGCTATTCGTACGATGGCTATAACATCTTCTCATCAGGATTCTTCATCCGGAACAGGCCAACACCGACACCAACCCCGGAAGCTGCATCATCTAGTGGGCTCCAGACTGGCGCGAAAGTTGGAATCGGCGTTGGCGTGGGAGTCGGTGGCCTGGCTGTCTTTTCGGCGTTGGGATTCCTCCTGCTTCGACGTCGACGACAACACCAGGCATCATCGCAAGCGATGGCTGCGAGTCCGCAGGGCGCTGGTTTAGGCTCAGACCAAGCGCTGGGCAAGGGGTACTACCAGGAACAAGCGCCAGACCATGACTACCAAGGACAGATTTGGAACAAGGGCTACTACTATAGCGCTGGACCGGAGCCGCAGGAGCTCTATGTGCCCTCGACTGACGGCTTTTCTGAGGCACCGTCGACGTCTACGCCACCGGTGGAATTACCCTCAGCACCGCGCGAGAAGTAATATGGAGGCAATCAGCTGGTTGACGTTCGGAACTACTTTGTCAGTGTATTGGGTTGGGGAATTTGTATAATAAGACAACTATCAGAATTTAATAGAAAGTAATCTTTATATCTATGTATATATCCCCAGGTCTTCAATTTTGATGGGTTCTGGCAGCTGCTGATGGGCTTACCAGCCAACATCGTCTACTTATTGATACACCATGCCATTCTCCAGCATGTCCATATCTGACAGCCTAGCGGTAGGCGAATGGACGGCATATGGACTCCGCTCGTGGGCGAGGGCCATGATCGTGGCTATCCTGTTGACGGCGAAATACACACCGGAGAAGACAAGCTGGGGCATGTTGGCCACGATTGTGTTGGTTACCACAAACGGAACCCAGACTTGATAGCCCGAGTGCATCGATTGTGCGGCTGGTTTCTTACAGATATATTGCCGCTAGTGACCAGTCTACAAGATGGAATATTACCTGGGCAATCATGCAAGAGGAGCATATGTGAATAAATGTACTGTATTAGAACCAAGGATGGCTGCTGAAAATCTATTACCATGTTCGTTTGTTGTATCTAGGTTAAACTATCATTCCTACCCTAGGACCCAGCCTTCACGATGCAAGTTCAACGAATAGGCTATACCGGCTCGCGAAGGGTTCACAGGGTAGTTACAGTCCACAGTCAAAGTATAGTATGTACCTTGGCTTAGCCTACGTACTATACATATACATCGTGCGCTATGAGCACTGGAAAGATATAGAACAGCCCATCTTCATAAAATGGCCAGCACATCTGCGAGCCCGGATCCTTATAACTGAGTCGCCATGATGCCTATCTAACTATTGATAGCAAATTCATATCGTACTTGGTCTGGCAATGGGAAAAGCGCACAGAAAAAAGGCTTGAATACATGACACCCAAACAGGAAGGGAAGAAAAGCCAAAGATGACCCGTAGACAACCAGTTGTTCTGATTATTTATTGGTGACCCTAAGTGTAGTGCCCCAATGCTCAATCCAGACCTGCCCATTAAGCCTGTTGCCATCGTCGGCCTGGCCTAAGCAACCATCAATGATCTCATCAATATAAATTGAGACACAAACATCCCTGACGAAATGAGGAGAGTTGAAGTTGCCGGTTGCGTGCGGCTGGCACACCTTGACCACTGCGTCTTGGTTATGCTCAGGGTCTGAATTATATCCGCTACATGCATCCCCATAGACATTGGCAAGGAGTTGCTCTCCGCCGGGACCCCATGTATCTGGGTCTTGGGTATCGGTATCGGCATCCTGGCCGCCATCTGATTTAGCCAAGTCAATGCCCTGTTGTGCCCAGTAGTCTCTAAGCACCGTGACGTCTGACATAGGGGGGCCTAAATTGTCGTCCGCCCCAGTTCCGTGGATGTAGCACTTGAGCCTCGAAGAGGGAGGGCATGTCTTCCATGGGTTCTCGGGGTGATCCTGGCAGGAGACGGCGGCCATGAGAGCCGACAATAGGAAGAAGTATCTCATGGTGAATCCAAGGGAGGGACTGATTGTCACAGCAAATTATCTCTTTGATATGGAAGTATTGATGGTCAAAGGAGGACTGAATAGAGATTGACTTGGATTAGATGAAATGAAAAGTGCTTTCTGTGGAGGGGTTTATATACCCCGTCGACTGGAAATAGCCCCCATCTATAAGATTGCCTGGATGACGATATGTGTGGGTGTAGATGGAGAATCGGCCGAGCATATGATACACCCTGTTCCACAATGCTGCATGTGCCTTGTCCATCTCCAAAGGGCATGATGAGAGCTACAAACCTGAATTCTTGAGATCTGTATAGAGCGACCGGCGACAAAGCTTGAGGGTAATCCAGAAACAAGCTACCCAGGAGCAGCGCTATCACCTATAGAAGCAACAGAACATTCGAGAGCCAAGTAAATTTGCACACCAGTACGTAGCGCATACAGAACTCTCGAGGGTGAATGCCCGGACATTGTGAGATGATTCCAGTGACCATGAACGATGTGCCGTGGGGTCTCCGTAAACAGGATTATGGGCCGATCTCGCGGTGATCACATTGGGGCCGCCGGCAGATGAGCGATTCTGGATGGGCAACATTATGTAGCTGTGGAACTACCTGAACACATGCAGGTATTTGGTGGGTCGTGGCTTACTTGCCTCGCCTTCCTTTGTCTCGTATCAATATTGTGAAGCCCAGTAAGCTCTGTCAGTGCCGACCGCACCTACTTTTCCCCAGTATAAAGCCTGCCGTTACTTGTTCAACAGTATATCCACTATGCCTGCATATCATCAAGAAGTGGTTCCAAAGGGCAGTGGGCATTAGAGGCGACACCGCGATCGATGTCCTAGCAGCCTGCCTATGGGTTCATACACGCTTCTAAGGACGTCCAACTAAGCATCGAAGGTGCCTAAATATGGCCCCAAGTCTGCCTCGATCTGTCCTCAAGGGGTACTCACAGTAAGGGAGTTGACAGCAGCCGATAGTATGGCATTCAGCGCACTGGTAGACCCCAAGTAAACAAGGCCAAATATGACCACGATGGCGTTGGTCAGCAATAACGCGTTGACCGGGATGCCCCATCGCGGGTGGACTCTGGCAAATATCCTCGAAGACGGAAGACCTCTATCGCGCGCAAAAGCATACACTATCCGTACCGAAAATAAGACAGACCATTGGGAATATCAGGAGGCAGACCGTCGCGGCCGTGCTGTTAGTCGCCTGGAGGTAGATCTCGGCGAGGGGCCCCGTGGGAGAGGACACAACTGCATCAACGTCCTTGATTATGAAAAAAAGACATACGAGGAAGAGAAAGCCAGTGCCGAGACCCATTGCAACACAAGCAATCATGATACGGGGGCCGCGAATTCAGGGTTGGGGAATCTCCTCAATCATATGGGCAACGGCGTCAAATCCTGTCAGGGACAGACCACCTTGAAGAAGTCCCAGAAGGAAGGCAATGCCGCCTGGCCAGCCTGTCGAATTGATGAATTGCTCAAAAACGAAAGTAGCTGGCTGGAAGTCCGGAGCACCTAGCCAAGACGGTGATAGCGGTGGCAAGGAAATCGCAAACAGACCAAACCAAAGCAGCCTTGGTCATCAAGGGCAGGCCTGAACCGAGAAATAGGTTGAGGAACAAGCCTATAACAGTATATAGGAGGAAAAGTAGGAAGAGCTGCCATTACTCTAGCCTCAAGTCAGGATTATACATGGTAATAACGCCTAGGAAAAGCGAGCCTCCGAGCACGCCTCCGGACGCTGAGAGAGCGACGCAACCGCTAACGCTGATCCACCCAGTGACCCAGCAGACAATGGCAACCCATTCAGCCGGAGGGATTATGGCTGCCCAGTGGTATTGACCAGCGCTGGTAGGGTATGAGGATCGAAACTCGGCATTGGAGGCTGCTAGTGATAGGCTACCAACCCCGGCTGCGATAAGTCTCTATATGTTTGTCTATTTGGACAGACATATTAGATCGTAGGCATGCGTTATGGGGAAGAGCTGGAGAAGGTTGGGGCAAATGTCAGATCCTTGAACAAGCCAATCGCCTCAAGATAAAGCCCCGTTTGATTCTCTAAATTCGATTGCCTGACCTGTACTTGAATAGGATGCTTCCTTCTCTCTTGCTGGAGACAATCCAATACATCCCACGACCCTGGGCCTGATCCCAACTCTCGTGGTTCGTCTGTTCCCAGTTTGGTCGGACTGTTCTGGCCAAACACTCTGAATGTTTCTCCGTGGTCCGATCTGTAGTTGTCATGTTATAACTACTATTTTATGATCCTGAGGCAGTCCCTGCCATTAGTATTATCTTCTAGTTTGAGCTCGTGACTGGTGTAAGTGATTTAATACAGGGGTGGAAGCAAAAGAATACAATTACTTATATTAGGTTTTGCGACATAACAAATTTGTTATGTGTTGTTTGCCACGATAAGTCACTTATGGAGGAGGTTGACGGAGGTGGGCCACAAGAATGCCACCCAGCTAGCTAAAACAATTGACACGAGGAGCTCTGGAGAGTACCTATTACGGCTTGTTCACCTATAGGGTATGACTTGGGTTGATTGTCATCTTATGAAAACAGGGCTTGACGTTAGAGGAGGAAGGAAATCACCTGTCAATACCCTACGCAAGGCAGACCCTATATGATGTCTGCCAAGGCACATATGGAGCAATACTGTATCCATTATATAGCCGAAGGAATTGTTATGCACGCTGATGGATTCTCCTGCTATCTAACTCGTTCATCAAGGTTCTGTGGAATCTTCTTCCCCACCGGTTAATAAAGACATCAAGGCGTTTCATTCTAATCCCTATCTTGGAGGACCCCATGGAGATGCAATTGCATGTCTACAAGGCCTAATTCGACTAATTCCATCAGCACCCGGATTAGAGTTGGATATCCAGTTATCAGTATTCAGGGCAGACTTTACCCAGCCTTGGAAGCTATAGCTGAAGAGAAGACCGAGACAGTCTCCCAAAATCATGCGGTATGCAGATGCTTGATCCCCTGCGTCATTGCCAACTCAGCTCAACCTCAAACCAAATTCCCTTTGCGGAAGGTGATTGTCAAGAGCTTGAGAACCAAATCCCCTTTCAGGAAGGTGGTTATTAGGTCATCTTTCCTGTTTGAGGACCAGATTCCCTTTCGGGAAGGATATCATCAACAATCAATGCCTTATGATGTTTGAACCCACGTTTCCAGGTGGAGTCCACCCCTTGGAATACCCTCGTATAATCCCCAAACCTGTACCTTCGGAGAACGGCCGATCGGTTGAAGAAGCATAAACACCACGTGCGGGTTAGTCCTGAAGGCCAGGCCAGCTATATAAACCTGCGTTGCTCCCGTGTATAGTTTGTATCCAACACTCTCCAAACCTTGAAAGCTTGTTTAATTTTCACTTTTGATTAAGAACCACTATGTTGCTCAAACATTGCCTGCCGCTTATTGCCTTGGGCGCTGCGCCTGCCCTTGGGCGTACCCTGAAGCGAGACGCACCACCTGAGAATGATGCTGGGGCATATAAAGTCAGCTTTCATTGCAGTCACACGATATACCCTGGAGGACGTAGGACGCTTCCCCACCCTCTATCTCTATGTTTTGGTAGCTAACCTGGAATCCAAACCGGAAGCCCATGGAGAGCCGAACAATTATTCGCACAGCAGCAGCCTTGAGCTGTTGGTTCCCGATGGATCGTCACGGCTGGCAGAGGAATGCCACGCACCAGACGGTACACCGGCAATCAGCGAATGTATCTTCAAGGATGATGCACTCGACGCAGGATCCCTGACTGTCCATGTCTACTCGAACCCAGGTAATTGCCACCTGGATTTCGGGTACAAAGGGGAGAGCTTTACCGCGAAATCGGACAAGTGTGGCCATGAAAATGGAGGGTTTGAGCCTTTCGCAAGCGACAAAACAGCTGTCTGTTACTTTGATGCTTGATTTATTGTGTGTTCAGCCGGACAGTGCGGATACTCTGGTGTTGCGCACTCCTTGTGCCCTGAAGCATATGTGTGTGGTAGTTTGTATTGGTTTATTTGAAGTTTCATGTCCATGCAGACCTAGGCCATGTTATGTACTTGTTCAAGAAGTAAGCCCGGCTGTTATAATGGAGGCTTGGAGGGGTGTTATCTCCAATAGTTATATCCTCCAAGAAATCAAGCATCTCGCGAACCTCTTGTTCCTCGTGTTCATCTAAGTATTCATGGAAAATATCACAGAAGACCTACCGAGGGTTTGTATGGCGGAGGTTCTAATAGCAATTGGCAGGTGCTTGCATGCTTCTGCAGACTGCCGACCATTCGTAACGAATACTTATCCCTGGGCGCCATGCAAGAGAGATTCAAGGGAAAATAAAGACAGTTAAGCGAAATGAGCTCTGAACAAAATTAAGCAGGGAGAAGCATGGCTGGGGCGACGACGACTACGAAATGGCGGATGAAGTCTCCTGGTATCAAATACATCAGACCTTAACACGACTGTTGATTTTGACCTCTTCCTATATGCTTCCTCCGCCATCCAACTCTGACAATGAGTGTCCGGATTGTGAGCCACCCTAGTAGTAAAAAACTTGGTTCTGGCTCGCTTCAAGCAGACGCCCAGACAGGCGAGGAACTGGTTGATCTGGCAGACAACGATCTTCAGGAGCCGTTGGAGCTCACTGGTTCTATCGTGAGGATGTCTGAGCCAGAGGAGCTGAAGAATAGAGGAATGTCGAATTGGTTGTCAGCCTCCAGGTTTGGCCGGGTAACCACCGCGTTGATCAACCAACAATATTCATCATTTCTTACAGTTGCCAGGTAAAGACTGATCCTGGGGCCAGGTCTCGCAAGGGCGAGTTTTGCAAAAGATACTTGCAGATAGTTCCTTTATATTGAATGATACTCCGCGCCTCCACTGTGCGCCTAAACTTGGCAGGGCCCAAGGGCTGCACCCTCGGAGGCTTTACTCAAACAGATTTTAATCCATTTTACTTAACAGTTTTTGTTATAGGCTTTTATTTATTAGTTTACACTAATAAATAATCTCGTTTGATTTCTTTTCCTAAAGTTACTAAGATATTTCAATTCACTTCGTTTATTATTTGATTTCTCTTAGAATCCTAGATTTACCTAGTGATTTATTTCTTTAATATATAGCTAATTATCCTTAATAGTTTCTTTCTATAGGCGGGGGGCCTGGCAGTCTAGAGGCAAATGTGTATATAGTACAGCAAAGTCCGAGTGAACCGTGGTTAGTTCTGTACAAATATTTCTCAGTATACTGTGCATCCAACCTAAGCCCATCATCTCAATACCTCCTTGACCACCTCAAACAGTTCACCTCCACACTGAACACCAATCCAACGCAATAAGGCATCTTATCAAATCGACCACTCTGCTAGCACTAGCTGCACTAGCTACTCGGTCCTCGGCGGCCACCTGCGAAAACACGTGGACATCCCCTAACCTCTACTACGACTGGGAGATCACGGCCCCCGACGTCCCCGAAATCCCTGCAGTCTGCGGGAGGCTCTGGGATGAGCTGCGGTGTCCGGCGCCGAGCCGCACTAGCTGCCATGAAGACAGCGGCACTTTGGTGTGGAAATTCACTACTGGTATTGGCTGCAATGCTGGTGACATTGAGTCTGCTTGGTTCCGGGCTACGGGGAACGATTATGGGACTATTGCCTGTTGACGACGTGCGCAGGATACTAAACAGGCCTGGTGGTGACGACCCAGGCCCTGGTAGCAGGGGCTTATGGGCCTCGACAATGGAGGTTCCAAGTCTGTATGGCCTGGGGTGTATCTAGAATAGGTAGCAAGTATAGGGTGATTAATGCCATGGTCTGTGGAGGATGTTCTTCCCAGTATATCTGCTCTCGTCCACTGTCGCGCTTCCCGCGTACTGGCTGGATCCCCATGAGGATCACAGGCAACCTCCTTGACGTACTGCTTCTATAATCGTTGGATTTAAATTGGCCTCGCGATGTTTTGCACCCTCTTCTCCCATTCTAGTGATCTAGTCTCTGTTAGTCTGGCTCCTATTCCACACTTTTTTCCGTGTGTCTATATAACCAGGCACTAGCTAGGGCTATATACCTGTCCTACTATTCTAATCCCTATACTCTAGCTCCCTCTAGGTAGTACTATGTGTTTATTCTACTATTCTAATCAATATCTCTAATATTATAAGACCACAAGCGAGAGATAAAGCCCGAGCGTGAAGGCAGGGGCCGTCAGGGAATATTGGATTCCAACTGCTTACCACAAGTTGAAGTGAACGGCAAAGTGAACCTCTGCTGCCTCAGGGACCGTCTTGGCTGGGGGGTTGGATACGCCGTTGGATGTCGCGGGCTTAAGACCTTTGTCGCCTTCTTGGTTTGTCATTTCAGATATGCAGACAACTTCTTCGGTAGTAAGAGATCGTAATTGTCCTCAGTAGATGGGGGGGGAAACTGCGAGCGGACTATGATAGTCTGGACGACTTGGAATACCCCTGACTGGGACCTGGCATTTATGAGAAGCCCCCTTCACCCCATATATATCGTTCATGGCGAGTTCCGACGCATAAAGGCATGCAGCAAAAACTGGCCAGACTATAACATACTCTATGCGCCTCTGCTATAGCTGCTACATGGCGCAGATCCGAGCACGGGCCAGATCGCTGGCACGGGAGCCTACCAAGGCTGAGGACGAAAGGCGCGAAGGAGAAGAGCCTTAGCCACGATGGTTTTCAGGAAAGATAC
Organism: Aspergillus sp. MA 6041; assembly: GCA_025768905.1. NCBI lineage: Eukaryota > Fungi > Ascomycota > Eurotiomycetes > Eurotiales > Aspergillaceae > Aspergillus > Aspergillus sp. MA 6041. The sequence continues at coordinate 125,426 of JAMFNV010000011.1, read as the reverse complement.
TGTTTCTATTGGTCCTGAGATGTTACAGTTATCAGGCTTTTTTAGTATCCTTATGGCACCACTTGCGCGGTAGTGGAGCATGTAATACATGAGCTACAAACAGAGGCAGAAGGTATTCAAAACGAAGGGCCCAACATTAGTCCTGGGTCATCCATCATCAACAGAGTATCAGGATTAAAGTTCTGCAAGCGTGGTAGATTAAGTATAAAATCATCATAAGCTTGAGCATCTGGCTGGGGAGAAGGCATTGATGATTCATGGGAAGTATAGGCCTGGGTATCCATTGGTATAATGCTGTGGAGGTCTTGTGTACATCTCCAGGAAGCGGTCAAATAAGACACTGGAGATAATGGGGTTGAAGGCACGAAGATAGATGTCAGTTGATGCAGATCATCAAGTTGCACTGCGTCAGTATCATTAGCAGCCGCAGGGTGTCAATTTTCAAAATGTCATCCAGCGCTTGCTGTAAGAAGATTGCATGTTGCGCCTTCTCGGGGCCCAGATTCTCTGATGGCGCCAGAAAGTTCAAAACGGCCCTCACTCCGTTCGCTCTTTTGACCTGGGAGTGAATGTCGGATCGATGTTAGATCCCAGCCTCCGCACAAAGGCTAGCCCGGAATTGGTCTCAGCGAAGTCTTTGGTACTTATTGGACTCACACCAGAGATATCGTCCGCCCCAGGAACAAAGAAGCTGCATTGGGTATGCATGGATTGGAAAAAGAATGGCTTGACGAAGTAATAGACGTCTCGATAAGGGCAGCGGGCTGATGCTGTATTCGCCGTAGTTACGACTACCAATACAATACCCCATTGCAGTATTTCACGCTACTATATATTGTGCCTCACACCCAAGGTCTTGAACCGAATCCCACATCTCCCGCAATCCCAGGTGTTTCGACGCGCACCATATACACAACCCACGGGCTCATCTCATTCCCTTCCGTTGCCTCAAATTAATTCGGGTACGTCAGCGGCGCTGGGTTATTGCCATGGCCGCAAGTCGTCGCTTTGCAGTCCATTCCGGTGGGCCACATGGTGAGGAGATCGGTGGAGAGATCGGTGGAGTGATCGGTGGTCCCATCATCGCTTCCGCTTGCGTCGTCTGCCACGGTCCTGCCAAGCGACAGACGACTTAATTCTGGTTCTTACCATATGGGCTGGCATCGCAAGTACTAGCCGTTGATTGTTTGTTCAAAACGAATGGCGCTGGTATTGCTGGGTCTCCTAAAGTCTAGCCAGTTATTTCCCTGGAACTGCTTATACCATTGCTGTTAAGCTTTACATTCTGTCTAGGATCTAGACTATAAATGAATTGGCCGGTTCCCTACCAGAGCCTTGTTCTTTCGCTTAGTAGTTCGTAGTATCCTCCCTCTAGTAAAATTCACAGAGCAGTGTGCAATGTCTCAACCAACCTACGCCATCGAAGGTACTCAGCTGCCAGAAGGACGAGGAGATCCGCCAGCTCGACAGGAGGTCACGTCCTGGATCAACAACCCGGCCAATTCGCGTCAGGTCTCCCTGTTCATGAGAGCTCTTACCGAGTTCCAGCGTCTATCTCCAACCGAAGACCCGCTTTCCTATTATCGAGTTGCAGGTTCGTCCCACCTTCTCTTGGCCCTGCCCCAAACTTTCTCACCATTCTGTTGCGCAGGCATTCACGGCAACCCAGACGTGAGCTGGGATGGGGTTGCTAACCCTCCAGGAACGACTGGTCGTTCCTCTTGGTGGTGTGCACATAACAAGGAGACCTTTGCCAGCTGGCATCGCCCGTATCTCGTGCTGTTCGAGGTTTGTAACAGGCTCAGGGCCTTGATAATTAACAAATAATGACTGGATTGTATCCACAGCAACGGATATACGCTTTAATGGTAGCGACTATTGCAAAGAACGTCCCCAATGATAGCCAGAAACCCTGGGAAGATGCTGCTCGGGAATGGCGTCTGCCCTACTGGGACTGGGCTTTAACCCAGCCATACATCAATGCCCTCGGGGTTCCAGAAGTGTTTACGAAGGACCGAATTGATATCGTGGACTTTGCTGACAATACCCCTCCCACAATGGAGAATATCGCCAATCCACTCGCAAAATTCTCCAATCCTAGTGGAACTGCGATGGGCGATCAGTCAATGGGCGATTTCGCGCTTACGGGGGAGCCGGTTCGTAGAACCTCTGACATGAACACAACCTGAGGAGTACATACATGACTGATGAGCGGTAGTGGAGCAATGCTATTGCAACCAGCAGGCACGGCATTGACCGCGCAGATGTCACGGCTTCGTGGGTCGGCGGGGTCAACAACCGGACCAAGTCCAACGAGGCTATACAAGGAGGTAATGGAGTAACCTCAATCCCAGACCAGATTTACAGACTGTTTGCGACCGATTTCAGTTCTTGGGAATCCTTTTCGTCCACCAAGTCCCAGCCGATTGACTTTCTGTCCCTGGAGGGTATTCACAATAATATCCATGTCAGTGCCACCGCCCAAAACTATTACTATCCTGGCTGACGCACAATAGGGGTACACTGGCGGTAGAGATCCAGGAATGATCGGGCACATGGGTGATACTTCTGTCGCCGCTTTCGACCCAATATTTTGGTTCCACCATTGGTAACCGCCTGTTCTTTGCATTTTAGAAATCATCTGGACTGAGATCGTTTAGCAATGCCGACCACCTTGCAGCGACATTCCAGACACTCCACCCAGACATGTGGTATGATCCCACAACCGACCTGGCGTCAACAAAGCTCGAACCTTTCCACCGCGACACAACAGGCACATCATGGACAGCTGATGCAACCAGAGACTGGAAAGCAAATCTCAGGTACACGTATGACGATTTAGAAGCGCCACACCCTCCACGGGCATTTGCTGCTTTCCACAGCCTCGCAGCCAGGACCATTGGGCGTCCACGAACAGGGGCAGATAACCGACCTGACCTCTCGCTTATTAGACGGAGAATCAATGAGAAGTACGGGACTGTCCAAAGACAGATCATGAATTCCCCTGATATCCTCGGAAAGGAGAATGACTACGTGATCAATATCATCTACGACCGGTAATCCTCCTCCTCCATCATCCCATGCAGGTAAGCTGATTATACTGGGCAGCTATGCTTTAGACGGCGCACCATACTACATCCACTTCTTCCTCGGCGACCCACCACCCGACAGAGATTCATTCACGCACACAGACAGCTATGTCGGCAGTATGTACACATTCAGCAGTAAGCTGGAGGATAGCACAAACGCCACACGGTGCGGGAATTGCCTCAACCAGAGATCAGAGGGTATCCTATCTACCTCCCAGGTACCGCTTACAGAAGCCATACTGCGCTCCGTTAAATACCCCGGTATAGCGGATCTACACACTATGGAACCAGATGAAGTGGAGACCTATTTGGAGACCCATTTGGTCTGGCGAGCCAATATTGCAATTCAGGTAAGCAAGTATAGCGTATCCTCTGCTCAATATTCGGTGGTTAATACACACGGTCCCTGAAAGGAGCCTGGCGGCGCCGCACAATCAACCGTGATCGATATGTCACGCCTTCCCAAGACCAAGATCTTTGCAATGAGGGGGAGAGTCCATTATCCAGAGAATAACTCCGAGTTATCAACCTATAGCAATTACACTATAATGTGGAGAGCTACGTCGGATAAACCAGGTGGCGCTGTTGAGTCTGATGCGCAGCCAGTTTCTTGAAATTGAATCTATGTTTGCATCGTGCTTTGATATTGTTATATCACGCTGTCACTCCTTTATTCCTTTGTCTACTGGGTGTTTTTGCTTCCCTATGTGGTTATCAGATGTCTCCGCGGATATTGTTGAATTTTATTGTCCACCTTCAGTACCTATGGAGGGTTAACCTTGGATCCTATAAGTATAAGGGGTACTATCAAGAAATATTAACGGTATGATACGATGCTACAGCCAAACAAGTTACTTTATTCTTCAGTAAACTTGGCGAAACTTCATTACTATAGCCAGGTTGTGCTGTTAAATATTCCATGTAGGCTTGTCAGAACCCAATAGAACTGTGAGGTGCAGTTTTGAACCTGTGGTCTTATAGAGATTATAGAGAACCGTTTGGGTATAAAAATATCAACCTAATCTGCAGCAGGCTTGGGGTGGGTTCTACAGGTTTAATCTACAAAACCCAAAGATCATTAGTACTAATCTTTTATAGTAATATACTATGCTGTACGGCACCAGCTCGGCACCGAGGATGTAGCAACTATAAAGTAATATTAATGTAGTATAGGAATACTGGCTTAACTAATTAGAAGGCTCTATTTAAAATAAAATAAATAAGAGCTGAACGGAGTCGACAAAGCTGCCTCGGCGGCAATCATGTCCTTGGACTGACTGGTGACGCGAACCGTGAAGACTACTTCCAAGCCAGAGGAATCTTCTTCAAGACGCATCGCACGCAGGATGTCAACATTGTGCAGCTCCACTAATCCTGGTCCACAAGGCGAGTGCCAGCCTCATATGCCATTGACAGGTAGCCGGAGGCCGGAAATAGATCCCCCCCCTGGATCCTGTGGCCGACTAGCCATGGTATCCGCTCAGCCTCAGGAGCTGCTTCTAATGTACCTCGCAGTTGTCATTTTCGCCGTGCGCGACCGGATGGCCGAGAAGCTCATGGCGTGGTTGGCCTTGTGAACGGAATATCCGAGCAGATCTAGACTCTTTCCAGAGAGGGCTGGGATGGTCCCACGAATAAGCTGGGAGACCCTCCAATATAAAGATTTGGTGTGTTTTCTGCACTTCCCCAGAGGGTGCAAAGGCCCGGCGTAGTCCAGAAAAGGTGACGCATGGCCGCGCCGATGGGAAGGCAGTCCACAAAGATCCCAGTGCATCAGCGAAAGACGAAACTGCAGTCTGCCCACGCTTCAAAACACCAGCGTACGGCAAGGAAATGCCAGTTAGCATGTCGATAACCTCGGGGCTCGGTGCCTTCAGAGCTGGGTGTGGCCCAACTCCCAGGGCAAAGTCAAAGCACTGCTCTTCGTTCAACGCCCGCGCAAGGGCCTGGCTGAAGAGAACCGCCTGTGTTATGTTATCCACCTAATACTGCCCCTCGAGAAGGTTGCAATCGGCAGGCTGGTCAAATGAGCGACTGCGGCCATTCGGTCCTCAAACGCTTGAGTACCATTGGCACTGCCGCCTGCGGCCCCTATGCTGCGCTTTGACTCCGCACTGCTTCATTAACCCTAGATACGGGTCGCCGCATGCCTTCATGTCATGAGAATGATATCCCGTGTCAACCTGCAGCACACGGGCAAAGGTGCCATTTGCCTGCAGCTGGGAATGCGCATCATCAATCGCTTCCGCGTCGCCTGCCAGCGTGCAACTTGGCTGCGAGTTGCTAGCTGCCACCGAAAGCGCGCCGCCAAACTCGCTGCAGAAGGTAGTCGCTTGGCCCAGAGACATCCCGACTACCATCATTTTACCCCGCGCACCCTGGGGCCCTTGCGCGAGCGTGGCGTGCACGCCGCGGTAGTATGCTACTCGGATCGCGTCAGTAGCAGTGAGATAGCCGGCTGCGTATGCGGCGCCAATCTCACCAGATGAGTGCCCGACTACGGCGGATAAGTCGATTCCAGCGGCATGTAGGACGTCAACTAGTGCGACTTGCAACGCCGTGCACAGCGGCTGGGAAAAAGCAGCCACCCAACGCGGGAAGTCTCTACTGGGGCGTCAACCTGGTCGACCAGAGACCATTGGGGGCGGTCCTGGGCGGGCAGCGCATCCAAGCTGTCCTGCATCTCGTCTATCGCGCGACGAAAGACGGCCGAGGCGCGGTAGAGCCCCTTGCCCATCGTAGCCCACTGCGCACCCTGGCCGGTGAAGACTCCCAACATCCGGGGTGGAAGCGTCTCAGGTACGGCTGAGGTGCGTGATACGACCTTGAGAGAAGAGTCCCGGCCCGTCTCAAGCTTGCTCACGAGTTCACCTACAGATGTGGCGGAAAAGGCAGCCCGAAAAGGAAATTCCGTCTTGCGAAAGAGAGTATAGGCAACCCGATCGAGATCCGTATCGGGGTTTGAGCCAAGATAACTCGCCAGCGCCCCGGCACTGGCCGCCAAAGCGGAAGCTGAGTTTGCAGACAGGACAAAAGGCCCGGCGTTGCTGACGCTGGTGTTGGACTTGCTGCCGTCGCTGAATCGGCCGTTGGCGTGTCCGTTCAGATGGCCGATGAGCTCGCCAGGGCCGTCCCAGCTCTCAATAATGGCGTGCGCATTCGTACCCCCGAAGCCGAAACTATTCACGCTGACACGGCGCGGGGACCCATGTGGCACAGTTGGCCAGGGAACTGTTTGGGTTGGAACGTGCAGATTGGTGTAAAAGGGTCGGACCTTAGGGTTCAGGTCATGGAAATGAAGTTTCGCTGGAATATGGCCGTGTTGGACTGCTAGTGACGCTTTAAGCACTCCGGCCACACCTGCAGTGCCCTCGGTGTGTCCGATGACAGTCTTGATGCTACCGACGGTGAGCTGGCCCTCTGTGCTTTTACCGTCGGGGAAGAAGACGCTCTGGATGGCTCGGGCTTCGATAGCTACTCGACGTCAAGCCTTATTCACGAATAATACTGGAAGCTGATCACTTACGGTCTCCGCTGGCGTCCCAGTGCCATAGCCCTTGAAATATTGTGGGCGGTCTACTTCACACTCTGGGCTGAGTCCACATCTAGCGTAGGTGTCACGGATGAGTCGTGCCTGCGCCTCGGAGTTAGGCATGGTGATATCTGTTCCTCCTTAGCACTGGTATAATAAAAGTGTCAAGTCATAAATGGCGTACCTGGAGTCTTCCCGTCCGAATGAACACCCGTCTCACGGATAATACATTCAATGTGGTTACCGTCAGCCAGAGCATGGCTCAGTATCTTAAGAAAGAGAGCAGCAACGCCATCACCCCTGGTATATCCATCCGCAGCGGAATCCCACGTGGACGACGGTCTATTAGGCAACAACATATTAAGCTTAGACTCGCTCACAACCGGCTCGGGTCCTATAATAAGATTAGACCCTGCCGCAACCGCTATACTAGGCTCTCCGTTGTGCAAGGCGGAAACTGTTTGGTGTACTGTAACCAGGCTAGACGAGCATGCTGTGTTAATAGCTACTGAGGGACCCTTCCAGTCATAATCATATAAGACGCGGTTAGCGAGGATTGATGCTGCAGTCCCGGTTCCATAGTATTAGGGTAGACTATCAATACCTGGGATAGCTGTGAATTAGTAGTCAAAGCTCATGCAGCCGACAAATACAGCGGTTAGAGAGCCCCGCAGTTGCTGAATTAAGTAGCCGGTTGATTCGATGCCCTTGTATACAGTTTCAAGCAGGAGGCGTTGCTGCGGGTCCATGGCCTCGGCCTCCTTTAGAGTAATGGAGAAGAAGTCTCGGTCAAAGACTCGCGGGTCCTCATCAAGAAGGTATGCATGTTTAACATTCGTGCTCTGTCTTGGATTAGCCACGTGCGTATGGGTTAGCCCGCGATATAGGAAATTATAGGAAATTTTCTCACTCCATAGTACTAACTATCGGGGTAGTAAAAGGCCTTGGTGTTGAACTAACTGGCTAGGATCTCCTGCACCACATCTCGAGGTTTCTCTAGGAGCTCCCATAGTTTTGAGGGAGAGGTAGCGCCTCCAGGGAAGGGACAGCTGCTGCCAACTATGGCAATTGGCTCGCGTGTGAAAAGGAGCGAGTTACCCTCGGTCCCTATGCTACCCATGATGAACAGTTGACAGAGGTATATAATGTTCCTGAAGATCCACAAGCAATCCACGCAAAGGACAGCAGACGTTCTCTACCTAATTTTATCAATATATCTGCAGAGAGGCACTCACCACTTTGTCCATTCCAACCACATCCATCACCTTCCACGACAAACCTTTGTAGTAAGTCTGAACGGAGATGCGGTTTTCTACAGGAATTCCCAAGCGGTCGAGCGCGGGCATCATTTCGGCGGGCAGCTGCAGGCCGTTGGGGATGCTGCCGTCTTCGTTTACGTAGGGGAGGTACATGGGTTCTTCGGGCTCGGAGGGGTCGGCGGTTGGGCGGGTGGTCTTTGAACCAGGTGATTGCGTCGTGGAGATGCTCGGCTTGTTGTCTTGCGTCGATCTGCACATCGGTCAATAGATGTAGGCAGACCAAGCAGGTCAGGATTTGGTGCGACTCACTTCATTTCGAGGCTCTCCGTCGCTGGCGCCAATTCCACGCGGATCGTAGAGCAGACAGGTGACGCCTTGCTCTTGGAACCACTTTGCGATGTCTGGAAGGATCGCGTCTTTGGGCATGTTGAACTAATTACGTGGGCGTCAGTCAGCTCCAGCGTAGGGCATATCACGGTAGAACACATACCCCCGGCGACATAATTATGGCTGGACCGCGTTGCGATGTGGGGAACAGCCATCCACGCAAGGTAAGCCCGTCGAGGGTCCTGAACTCGAAGTCTTCGCGGGGAAGTGCCATTGTGCTGTGGGCTGTGCGATTGAAAATGAGTCAAGAGGTATCGGGGGACAAAGACAGGCGTTAGCAGTACACGCAGAGAGAGCGAGGAATGATCCTAGTGTTAGTAGGGCTTCAATGCCTGGGACCAATCGGTGCTATTCTATAATGAACATAGATTATAGGTCGTACTCTCGGCACTCGGAGAGGAGTCGGAGGTACGGAATCGGCGTCCATTTTCTCTTTATCGGAATGTTAGCCGGCTTATGAGCGGGAGAAATGCCGTTCCCTGTATACTCTTCCTATAGGCAACATACCAAGTTATATATAGCAGTAACAGCAAAATGATATTTCAGAAACAAACAAACCCATTCACTACCCAGTCTTGCATCACCATCACGCACCAAGTATAGATACCACCAGGTCTACCTCTAAGCAAATGCGACACCCTCTGCCGACCCATGCAGTCTCTTCCACGGGCTAAATACCGTCAGCAAAGCAGCAGCCGCCATCCCTGTCACTCTCCCACAATCGGAATGCCTCTACACGGCGCCCCGCATGCCATTCTTTGTTGGGGCGGACAGTAGTTGCCCCGCCTCCGCCTGGTCCCTGCAGCCATTCCAATGGCTCTCCTTTTGGGCCAAAGGAATTATGCACGCCTCTTGGGCTCAACAACCAGCACCGCATCCTAGTCGCGAGATGAACGAGCTGGGGAGAAAGAGCATGGAGGCCAGGGGGGGGGGGGGGGATGCAGTGAGTCCACTTGTCTTTTTTCTTGTCTTTTTTCTTGTCTTTTTTCTTGTCTTTTTTCTTGTCTTCCTGTTTTCTCTCCATCGTTGTGCCCAGTGCCTATGGTATTAATTTGTTGACTTTCAGTGTCCCGCTGCATTTTACGAAGCCGCAAACGCCCACCCGAGCCTGCAAAATGTCTTGGAGAAAAGCTACAATACCGTCAAGTACGGGGCCGAGCACAAAGATGAGGTTAACGCGACGTGGCTGTGGTCGTGTACCCGGTCCGCAAAGATGATTCTTGCTGCGAGCGGGCGGCCGGATGTCGAGGAGGAAATGCACAGGCCGGAAGAGGGTGCGAAGCGGGATATTGATTAACGAGACCGTCGCTGCTCTCTGGTCGGCTGCGAGCGGTGGACTGAGGAAGGTAATTCTGGGTAATAAGAGGAGCCAAGTCTGATGCTGCAGACAAGGGATTGAACAAGGTCGATGGAGTCAATAGTGACCGTATGCTTGCATCCTAGCTATTGACATTATCCAAGCCGGGAAACGTTGTTAAATTTAGTCTGCTCAAGTTAGTGCCATCGAGGCCTTGGTCAAACCACGTATGGCAATGGCTATGGTTATTTGGCCGTCGTAGTGATGGCTGCGCACCATGACGGGTGGATTGTTGTTTCACTAGGCAGAGAGTGAGGATAAGGAAGAGGCATAGACACAGACCGAGAGCAGCACGTACAGTTGTAAACACAATCCGCTCCTACTTTCAAGCACCGTTCGCATGGGGTCAGCGGGCGCGGTCTGGGTTGGATGACCCCCGATACTCATGAGCCTGACTCGGAGCTTCATTGCGAATACATCTCACCTTTTGTTGGCGACAACGGTCGCACGCCTGCCGGTGTCACATGTTCCATGCACAGCTCAGAGCATTCTTTCCATCCTCCGCTCTTCCTTTCAAAACAACTCGCGGCTCTGTCTTATATTTGGTCAATATCGACTCCGCCTCGGGGGTTGGGGGGCTGAAATCGGCCGGGGATGCTTATCCTGATTACGCATTTATCGGGTACTACCGCCAAACTTTACTGCTAATGGTCTTGCATTCTAGCAGGGGCGTAATCAGTGCTACATGGACAAGTCAGAAAAACACACCATACAAGTGATTGGGAGAGATTAAATTGCCATGCTGCTGGAACTGTAAAACATCTCGCAGGCAGTCAGGGTTTTATGTGATCCGGCATACCAGCCGGCAGCCCAGTCAAGCCTTGTAGTGTAATCTCGACAATGTTTCGATCTACTAATAGTAGTAGTTGCTGACGGAATTAAATCATATGCATAACACGAATTGAACATAGGCGAATAGGTAATAGAGCACCTTGGCTCCTGTAATCCTTAACTGCTACTGGAACTAATACAGATGAAAGTACATTTTATTTATTACAGGAGGGGATTTCAGTCAAAGATCTACCGGATGGAGGGACCTTTGAATGCCAGGTTTCAACTGCTAAGACCAGTCGACCCTTGTGATATATCTAGCATCGGACGCTCATCCCAAATATATTAGGATAGAATCTGATATGGCTGTTGTCGCTAGAACATGGCAAGTCTCGTAGGCCTGGCATTGCCGGACCGATTCAACTAGGCCCCCTAGTAGCCCTGCAGGATGAGTGAAGGCCTCCACGATTTCCAGGCTCGGCCAGGCGAGGAGAGAATAGCAGACAACATGCCTGCCATCTTCTCTTCATCGCATCCTTCATGATCACTGTGGTCTTGAATGTCCTCGCCGTCACTATCGTTCTCCAACATTTCCTCGAGCTGGAGGGCTGCGTACTGAGGGAGTTCCACCTTGACCAGGGTCGCCTCACTAGGCGTGCCCTCGGAATCCATAGCGAAAAGCATGTACCAGCCAGGAAGCAGGACACCACCGTCATCTGGGAGGTTGGAACTGAAGGAATGGCCTTCATGGCCGTTCACCTCGATTGGGATACGGCGCTGGTCCGTGTTGGTAGTGTGGGTAGTGGTTCCCTGGCGAACGAGCGATGCAGAAGCAATGTGCTTGTCGGTCGTGAATTCCAAGACCCCGCCCACGATGACTCGGTTATCAGCACGCAGGATCGTGGGGCGTTCACGGCGTTCTCCAGAAGGAGTCAGCAGGTAGGGAGGCGTGAAGATCTGGGCATCGTAGTGGTTCGAGGAGCAGTTTCCGCAGAGACCACCACCACCGTTCAGGACAGTCGCATCAGGGAGCAACATGGAGATGCTGTGGTAAACACGGACAATATTCTGACCGTTCATGACGTCGAAGGTATCAGCCTCGGGGTTGTAAATTTCTGGGTAGAACTGGACCGTCTCCTCGTTGAAGGGCGATCCCCAGACCTGGCCACCAGCAATAAAAACCTTGCCATCAGGCAGAACGACAGAGGTATGGTAGACACGGGGGAAGTTCATGCCGCCACCAGAACCTTTTCCGGCGACCTCGACAAGGGGCTCTTGAAGTGGAGCGCCCAGTGTAATGATATGGGCGTTCTTGGACCCGTAAGAGCCATCGTAAGACGGCTGGCCTCCGACAGTGAGAATCTTGCCGTGAACAGCGTCATACATGACAGCGTTGCCCGACATAGAGTCTCCATCATCCATTCGCCTTCCTGCGGAGGTGGTGCTGCCGCTGCCCTCAACAGTAAACCAGTTCATCTTCACACTGGGACCCGCCTGGAAGGCACTGCCATCCTTCCATCCAAATAACCAGGCGTGGTTATCGGCACGCCAGCGACCCAATCGGTCATTCGTCAACATGGCGTCAACCTTTGCGCCGGAGCGGGTGTACCACTTCTTCTTGATGGGGTTGTACACTTCGCCATTCTTCTCGACCTTGTTGCCACCACTCCAAGAGCCACCGATCGCGAAGATTCGACCATCGGACAGAGTCGTTGTTGCATGGTATCCTCGAGGCTGGCGCATATCAGGGCCAGACTCCCAGGTCTTTCCGTTGAAAATACTGGTTCTAGCAGCGTCACCACCGCCGCTGACGACGATACTTCCATTAAAATCCATGGCCATGCCCGGACAGAACATGTCATGGTGAGTTTCAGCAACCACACTTTGCGAGATTTCCTTGGTCTTGGGATTCCATGTGGTGGTGAGTGTCTTGCCACCGGGGGAAGCAAAGAACTGGTCATCGGCCCAAGCAGACCAGAGAATGATCTGACCATTCTGTTCCTGGGCCGAACTGGCGGGGATGACGGGCAAATCGAGGGTTGGTCCCCAGGCACCCTTGCCGGGCAGGGTGGGGAGAGTATAATCGGCAGCATAGATACCAAGGTTGACGATCGAAATAGGCTCATGCCAGTCAGGCGCATCGGCAACGAGCTTGACATAGCGTGCAGGGACGGGGTTGAAAGAAGCCAGCTTCATGGCTTTATTGTTGGCCCATTTTCCGTAGGCCACCGGCTCACCCCAGTCTCGCTCATCCTCGGTCAGGTAGACACGGTGGGATTCAATCAGACCCCCAGTGACATTGTCCTCAAATCGAGGTAGCATCGTCAGACCACTGACATTGTGGACTGTTTTCAGATCAATTGAAATCCACGGTGGCCCACGAGTAAGGTTGTCACTCTCCCAGTATGTGTCGCTTCTGCCGTCAACGACGCGTTCACAGTCGTGACCCGCCGTCCAACCAGTACAAGTAGTACGGAATTCCTTGACATTCAACAGAGTTGAGTTGACGGGGGGTGACTGCCATTGAATTGCACCAGTGACTACGCCATTGATGCCAGGGCGGTCGGCCTCGGTCGACTCGTAGGAGTACTTGTCGGATTTGTGAGCGCCAACGGAGACAGCTCCCAGCAGGAGGCTGGCTGCGCATGAGAATTTCATTGTGAAATGAGAAACAGATGGTTGACAGCAGGGGATGCTGGAGTTCCTCGTCGGGGAACTTATAATGGAGAGGGAGGATTCCAATGCCAAACTCAAAACGAGAACAGGAAGCTCAGGTGAGGGTCTACGGGATCGGTGGGACTGGAACCAACCACCTAGTTCACGATCGCCGCTCGCCATGGCAACATAGCGCGGCCTGGAGTGGTCGGGTTTCCCGTAGTGCGATCATCATAGACTCCACAAGATCTGCTAGGGAGGGGTTCATCTCAGCTGAACATCGGTCCACAAAAGCTTCGGAGTCATTTATCTCCGACGATAGTGCAGGCGTTCCAAAGATGTTTTCGCACCGGAGTCTTTACAAGAATTAACGGAGAGTATGCCTAGGAGAGTGGCTGGCAGCTACATCTTATTTATGTAGCTTTACTGTATTAAAACCAAAATTACTGGCAGAATTCTGTACCGGGAAGACATCTTTGGAACCCTTGTACGTCAGCTTGGGCTGGCTGAAGAACGCATGCTTTGGCGGTCAGGCATTTGGGATTTGCAGAGTTCTTGTCGATCGCAGTGCACGCCCATTAAAAAGTACGATCCAATTAAGATCTATTAGAAACTGAATGAAGGAAATGGGTACCAAGGCCCACAAAAGGGCCGGGCCAGGGTGGGCACTATAATGTGACGAAAGTCTCCCAAGACCCACAAAGGCGCCAGGGTGGGCACTATGATGTGTTGAAAGTCTTCCCAAGACCTGACATGTTCGATGCTTTTGTCTTGCCCCATCTGTACGGAGTACACGAAACATCTCGTTACACCAACTGTGGGTCTCTTCTAAATATCCTTCGTCTATCGGTGGCGTTCTACATACGTGCTGAAAGCGAAGGATAAAAAAGTATTACGAATCGAACATTTAAAGGTGGCAGGTGTCCCGAATCTCTCTGTCGAATCTGGGTTGGAAGCACCAGCACCCTTCATTGTTTTGCTTAATGCCCCGCTGGGGTGGAGTAATCTCCACCTACAGCCAAGTAAACATCCCAGTTTGGCAGTGATGATGGTTCGCTCATAGGCAACCAAGGTCGAAGGAAAGAGCAGCATGGACCAGTATTGAAAACGAAGAGGATCTTATTGGATACAATGTAGTTTTCCCACCACAGTGCGGGAGCAATCAACAGCTGTGGGTGTTTAGGCATAAGAACTCCAACCGCTCCTCACGTTTAAAAAAATTGCCCTTGGTATCTTCTTCCAATACATCTGTATCTTTGAGAGCCAGACAAAAATGAGTCATCCAGTAGACAAGACCAACATCCAGGGCGGCATCTGGCCGCGCATGCCCAAGGAGTTTGAGTCCTACCTCTTTTACAGGATCACAAATGCGAACAGACTCCGCTATGATCTCAGGGAGTTCATCGGCGAAATCACCACTGGAAAGCAATGTGAAGAGCGTCTAGAAGAGATCAAGTCAGCACGAGAGAATGGTAAAGCTGCAAAGATCCCCATGTCGGGCATAAATGTGGCCTTTACCCAAAAAGGGTTGCAAAAAGTAGGTTTGGCTATTCCCATTCACTATCATGATCATGATTTCTCTTTCTCTTTTCTTTTTGACGAGCAAAAGAAGAGGAAAAAAGAAAGAAAGAAAAAAAAAAAGGGTCATTAACAAGGATAAAACAGTTGAACCTAGCACAAATCAACGATGGCCTTTTTGAAAAGGGCATGTACAGCGACCTTGTCTTCGAAGGCGCCGATATTCCAGACATGTTGCTTCCCGAATTCAAGCCTCCCCCTGGACACCCCGCAGGCGATGACAGCTGGCGCATCGACTTGGTCTTCGTCGTGGCTGCATGCAGCGAACGTACCCTGAATGAGGGAATCGCCAAAATTGAGACCAATTTTCATCTGAGAGACTTGAACAAGTCTAGTTTGGAGCTGATATCCGCCAAGCATGGTCAGCGCCGGCCCGGAGATCTTCGTGGCAAAGAGCAGTAAGTCAATTTTTATCGAGCAGTAGAAATATTCTAACTTCATTCGCAGCTTGGGCTTTGAGGACCACATCTCGCAGCCTCAGCTTCGCGGTCTGGATCCCGAACCGGGTCCACGTGAACCACAATTGTGTCCTCCTGGGTAATATACTATCCACCCGTCTCTGTAGCAAAACGAGCTAATTGAGCTAGATACATCTTTGTCGGTCATGACGGAGATCCACGAAAAGACATTACGCCTCCTTGGTCCGTGGAAGGCAGTTTCCTTGTGTTCCGTCAGCTAGACGAGAAGGTCCCTGAGTTCAATAAGTATATCATTGCCGGGCTCTCAACTTGGAGGCTATGCTAACTATGCTCAGGTTTATTAAGGAAGCTGCAAAGAAGATTCCAAACTATTCTGGAGAGAACGGCGCCGAGAAATTGGCGGCTCATATGATGGGACGTTGGAAGAGCGGTATTGTGACCTGCTGTTCTGTGCTACACTCAATGTACTGATATTCTGTAGGCGCGCCCGTCGCTTTAACCCCCCACAAGGACGACCCTAGTCTTGCACACAGAAACGACTTCGATTTCCGGCCCAAGCAGAGCATTCTGGGTTGTCCATTCGCCGCGCACATCCGTAAAATGCGCCCTAGAGCTGACCACAAGCCCGACCTGGGCAATGATGACGATTTTGTGAAAGGACAATTCACCGATCCTTTGGTTCACGATACCAGCGCTGTCACGGTTCAGGATGTTGATAGTGACGAAGAACCCGACCAGCCACCCCAGAGGGAAGACGCCAGCGTTATTCTGCGCCGTGGCATTCCGTTTGGGCCTGAGCTTGGACCCGACGAGACGGAAAAGACCACCAAGAGCCGTGGTGTTTACTTCACCTGCTACCAGAGTGATATCCGAGACGGGTTTAATTTCCTTATGACACGTAAGCTCCCTCTGCATTATTATCGTCGGGCATTTCTGACAGTTATGAAAGGCTGGGCAAGCAACAGTGTTTTCCCATCATCCAAGCACAAAACTCATGAGCATGGCCCTGGAATGGATCCATTCATCAACCAGAGACAGCGTAAGGATCATCCTGAAGGTCATATATGTGTGCATGACGGGATAGATTCGGAGAAGGCACACAGGCTCGGGCTTGGGACAGATGCCTGGGTGGATCAGCGTGGAGGCGAATATTTCTTTACTCCATCCATTCGAGGCCTGCGGTGGTTCTGCAATGCGCCTCAAGAGCAGTAGTAGGATAGATTCGTTTACTTGAATTCCGATTCGAACATCCATTTCTTGTATTCCCTAATACTATAGTACCCGCTGGAGCAGCATCCACTCCATACTTTTCAGCTGTGCGTGTGTAAGGCACCGGTTCGGCGCCAAGGATCTAGTAACTATCAAAGGGTTAGGGACATTGGACCTGGGAGTGTGTTGGATCGATGTTGGATCCCAGCCTCCGCACAAAGGCGAGCCCGGAATTGGCCTCTGCGGAGCTCTGACGCGTGTCTGGATTCAATGGTCTGATAGTTTCATGCGGCGTCGACCCAGATTTAGGATTGATAGCAGCAGTATTTGTATTTCCAGGTTGTCCGTACCGGCAGTCGGATTTCAGGTGGGAACATATTGTGCACGGCGGCCTGCTTCGACTACCACTCTGCCGCTTGCGGTGCCGATATCCGCGTCTACGCTGGCGATACACTCCGCTACGTTCTCGACTGTGTCACTGACGCTACCACAATGAAGATGTGCTACGCGGCGATCGGATCCCCCGGAGGTAGCTACGTTGCGCTGGAGACAATCACTACTACGGTTAAGTATACCCGGCGCGATGTACGCGCGGACTGGATTCTCGCAGATGCAATTATGGGGAATGGCGTGAATATGGCGGGGACGTATGGCCGGCCGGCATCTCTTGAAGATCGACAGTTTGGCAAGGGGCTGTTTGCTTTGACAGAGGGGTGGTTGGATGAGGGGAGAATCAAGACTCATCCGCTGGAAATACGCAATGGAGGGCTTGGGCAGCTGGCAGATGCTTTGGACGATTTGAAGGATGGGGGGTGCATGGGAAGAAGCTTGTCATGCCGCTACTCCAGCACCAGGCTGTAGGGGCTTAGACAGAGACCAGGAAATGAGACTAGTTTATCTTGCTCTTCATGTATATTGGCGTCAAAGGCAGGCTCCATGCATGTGCTTGCCTGCCGTGAACTCTACATACGATCATGCTGGTGCCGGCAGCCGGAGTAAGCAATCGGGGCCGACACCGACTTAGGGCTTGCCGGCCCTCCGACTCATCTCTATACTACGACAGCCTCCGACCCATGCCTATGCTGCGATCCAACTGCAGACACTCACTTTATCGGATGAGCTACACTATATCCCAAGTACACAGCTGTGTTTTGCCCACCTGCACACCGAACCATTCGCTTGAATGCTGCACCGATCTAGCACAATGGCAGTACCACTCCCATTCTCACCATCCCCAACAACCCTCCTCCTCGTCAGCCTGCCGCTTATCCCGCTCACAATCCACCTCCTCATCCGCATCATCTCCTTCCTCCTGCACACCCTCCGACCAAGATCCTTCCCCCCCCGGCCCCCGTGGTCACATCATCCTCAATAACCTCACGCAAACAAACCCTCGCTTCCCCTTCCTCAGCTACTCGGCCTGGTCCCAATCAAAACCGCACACCCCCCTCGGCATCAAAAAAGTCACCGCCAACGTCGTGATCCTTAATAGCGACCGCCTCGTCCGCGACCTCTTCGAGCGCCGCGGCGCAATCTACAGCGACCGCCCAAGACAGTATATGAACCATGAGTGGGTTTACTGCGGGGCCATGCGCGAGACAATCTTCGGGAATATGTCGCCGTGGGTGGTGAAGTGGCAGAAGCAGGCGAATGGGCATTTTGGGCCGGGTGCTGTGAATAAATATAGGAGAGTTTATGAGGGGGAGACGGCGAGGCTGTTGGTTAAGTTGCTTGAGATTGAGGGAGGGATTGTGAGAAATGGGAATGGTGCTCGGCCGGCGGGAGGTAGCGCCAGCCACGCAGATGTCCAGTCTCTCCTGGTGGCATGGTTGCTGAGTGTGCCTAGTTTGGGTGTTTGTGGGAGGCGGTTGGATACTATGGGGGAGTTTGGGATCAGGCCCCAGAACTTCAAGGCGTGTACGGACGAGTATGCGATTGCGGTTGCGCCGTCGATGCGAGATTTGTTCCCTGTCTTGCGGTATGTGCCTGAGGTGTTTGGAATGGCAAAGTGGAAGGCTCGGGCCAGGGCCGTTCGAGAGGAGATCAAGCAGATGTGGCTGAGGTTTGTGAAGGCTGCCGAGGAGCAGTGTGCAATATTGGACATCGGTGAGAAAGATCTAGGGTGGGAGAGTATGCTGGCGAAGATGATCAAGGAGCGCGAGAATGGCGATGAGACGTTTACGTATTTGGATCTGGCAAACACAGCGTGCCATGCTGTTGCGGCGGCCATGAATACCTCGCTGTCGGTGTTTGAGATTATGTTGTTGGTTCTGGCAAAGTATCAAGACGTGCAGCAGAAGGTAAGGGAGGAGGTGCTGAGCGTGTCGGGTGGTGATGCGCCCAAGGCAGCGGATCTGGCAAGCTTGCGGTATACTGAGGCGTTTTGGAATGAGGTACCTGCACACGTCCGTCTTATTGATCTGGTCAAAATACTGATATCAAGCAGGTCCATCGCTGGCGCCCCGCCGCACCCCAGGGTGTCGCGCACGCTCCCTCCCGCGACGACATCTACAACGACCACCGCATCCCCAAGGGCGCAACAGTGATCATGAACACATGGGCAATTCACCACAACCCCGAAGACTACGACTCGCCCGAGGATTTCATTCCTGAGCGGTCCCTCCGCCATCCATTTGGGATGAAGATGGATTCGCATCACGACGCCGCTAAGCTGCGGGCTGCAGGCGCTCGTGTGACGTACGACTTTGGAGCAGGTCGTCGAATTTGCCCTGGGATGCACTCGGCTAAGCAAAGTTTGTTGTTGGGGCTGGCGAAGGTGCTTTGGGCGTTTGAGGTGATGCCGCGAGAGGGAGGGGAGATTGATTTGAGACTCGAAGGGTTCACGCAGGATATTGCCCTGCATCCGAAGAGATTTGATGTTGATTTGAGGCTGAGGCAGGGACGGACGAGCGCGGAAGTGCTGGAGCATTATGATAAGGCTTACGAGGGTGAGGCGGAGGTTTTTGGGTGGAAGGGTGGGATCTTTAAATAGGGTGGTGCAAGGATGGTTAAACTGTTGGATTTACACGGATAAAGCTGTCGGTATATATCATATGTGCTTCATTGCATACAGTTCCAGCCGCAGAAGCTCATTTTGGAATGGAAAACCCGTTTTATCAAGACATTTCTGATATTGCCTCTTGAGCTCGAACAAACACAGCAGTTAATAGTTCTAGTCGCAATGCTGTGGGCTAGCCCTAAGTAAACCAGCTCCTCCAAACATCTGTTCCCATTCTCGCACAGCTGCCTCTCTAACCCCCCATATACTCCATCAGAAACGCCAACTGCCTACTGAGCACACTCTCCATATCCCCAAACACCCAATCCAAATGCCCCTTGCCCTGCAGAATATCCAACGTCTTCGGCTCCGCCATACTCTCATAACAGGCAATCTGCTCCGCCGCCGGACAGCTCACATCCAACTCTGGCGTCACCATCATAACAGGTGTTGGCGCAATATACCCAACCACATCCATCACGTTCCACAATAAGCTTTTGTAGTAAGTCTGCACGGAGATGCGGTTTTCTATAGGGATTCCTAAGCAGTCGAGCGCGGGTATTATATTAGCAGGCAGCTACAGGCTGTTAGAGATACTACTATCTTTATTTATATAAGAGAAATATATAGATTCTTTAGGCTTAGAGAGATTAGTAGTTAGGCGGGTGGCGCGGTTATATATTATAAGTTTAAGGATGGGTTGTCAACGGGCGGGATTGCCGGTTGAGTCGATCAATGGCGCGACGGAAATGGCGGCGGCGATGCGTTTGCTGATGGTAGAAAGGGTGGTTAGCCTGGTGAATATAAGAAAGCCGGAGCCGGGAGACGGGGATATATATACTCAAACGCGGCAGCAGCAAGGGTGACATTGCCGCCAAAGCAGAGGCCCTAGAGCGCAAGTTTCTTCTCATCGACGAGTGGGTGGTCTTTAAACCAGGTGATTACGTTATAGAGATGCTTAACTTATTATCTTATATTAATCTATATATCAGTTAATAGATATACGCAGACCAAGCAGGTCAGGATTTAGTGCGACTTACTTCATCGGAGCCTTAGCCGGCTTATGACCGGGGGAAATACCGTTCCCTTCTCGAGATATAGTCGGAGGAGCCGATGTTCGCCGTATACTCCGTGTCTCTTTCCTATAGGCGAAGCTTGAACGGCTGCCTATGTAGAGGATCGATAAAGGTCCGGTAAGAAGAGTATAGTTGTCCTAAGGAAACTTCCAAAGAGGACTGTTCTTAATAAGCCAGTAGTATTGTCTAGCCAACAGCCATGTACTAGAAGAACCCCGAAAATATTGAAGAGAGACAACGCCCGAGACACGGAGATTACATACAAAGAACAACAACGGAACCCATACCGGTTTGTATGTAGCAGTAACAGCAAAATGATATTTCAGAAACAAATCAACCCATTCACGGAAAGGCAGATAGGACCTCGTGCACGTGAGACTACTTGCCGCGGCCTTTGCAAAGGCGAATCCAGGCTTTTTAAAGAAACTCAGAGACAAATAAAAGTACTTGAGTAGAGTAAGGGACCGTTCTTGATATTTGGCACAGCTCCATTGTGCTACATAACATTCACTCCTTCTTTCCAGTCGGCATTGGATCCAACGCCCTCTCCGTCTTGCGGAACCAGTAGTCGAATGTTGCCGCAACAATCCGTTCCTGCATAAGGTAATCATGGGCCTCCTGCGCCAACGCCCCAGGGACAGGCTTCAGCGGGCCATAGACACGAGCCCGAAGCTGGATCCTCGCCGCACGCTCCAGATAGACACAGAGGTAAGTCGCCTCCTCGACCGTCGTCCCAGCAGTCAACATACCGTGGTTAGCTAGAACAATCGAGCGGTTCGTGCCCAACGCGCCACTAATAATCACACCCTCTTGATCTGCAATAGGCACACCCGGCCATTCTTTCAGAATCGTGCAGTCGTTGTAGAACGGCGTCATGTCCATCTGGGAAACAACGATTCCTTCACCCGCAGCTGCAAGAGCCTGGATCCACGGGGAGTGGACATGGACAATACTCTGGACGTCAGGCCTCGCAGCGTAAACCCACAGATGGAAGCGTGTGGCCGGGTTGGCCATCCCGGTGCCGGTGATGGTGTTCAGGTCTTTGTCGACTTCGATGAAATCCTCAGGCGTGGCTTCTTCCCAGCCGACGCCGAAGCGGAGCGTCCAGTAGACATCTGAGGAGCGGGTTGAGCGGGCGGTGATTTGGCCAGCCAGACCGGCGTCTTCCTGGAAGTGGGCGATGATGCGGGTAGCGCAGGTGAGGCGTTCTGTTAAGGTGCGTTTTTTGGTGACCAGGTTGCGCTCCATGTCGTTAGTCGCCCGTTCGTCGAAGTAGTCTTTGGGGCGGAGATTCTCGTCGACGGAGGAAGGGGCCATCTTGGTGGTGTCAAGAGCTAAGCGAGGAAGGGTTCAGATGGGGTACTGTTCGAAAGAATGATTGTTGAGGGGATTTACGTCCTTAAAGATAAGTATTAAAACGATGCCGGGTTAGGAGGCAGTCTTTATACATGGTAGACAGTGGTTTGCATCATCATAGCAAGGTATAGATGGTATAGATCGGCGACAATCAAACCTCGCTGATAGGCCTGCCCCGCGTTATCTCCTCATTTACGCGAACCAATCGGATGGCCCGAATATGCGAGCTAATCAGGTCTGTTTCTCTCCGCGTTATCTCCTCAGTGCCGCTAAATACGTACTGGCCGACGCCTCGGTTTCTGGCAGCTCCATCCACGCGAGCCAGTCTACACTTTCTTCATGACTATTATGATCAACCCAATTTTTTGTCCCCCCGCTCGCTCGTAACCCAGTCTTGACAGTTATGTTCGCGCGCCCACCCGTCCACGTCACTCCACGATCCTCGGCAAAGCAAAAAAGACACCGGACCAGGTCAGGTACGGACCCTTTCCCTATCTCTGGGATGTATCCTAACCACCAATCTAGGCTGTGTGGTGTGTAAGCGACGGAAAATCAAATGCGACGAGGCAAAACCGGCTTGTAGCCCGTGCCGCTCACGCAGCCTCGCCTGTACGTACGATCGCAACGCCGCGATCTCCCGAGCGAACAGTGACGCAAGATATGCATCCACAGCTCCAAGGGCGACTGAAGTACCTTCAACTTGGGGTTCTTCACCAGAACCGGTTGCGAACAGGGCTCGGTCGTGCATTGTGACCCATGATGCCGGGGATTCCGAGGTGGAGGAGCCACTCGCCAAGGCGTTCTGCGCCCAAATGACTCGAAATATTATCCGCAGCGTGGACTGTCCGGGAAACCCTCATCTGGATATCTTCAAATCGCTGATGCGGTCTCCGACAGTCCTCCACGCATTGCGTGCTCTCGCCAGTCTCCATGTTCCCGGCTGTGCGTGTCCGGAGGAAAGTGCTCGGGCCCGAACGGCCAGTCTGCGGGATCAAGGAACGGCCATCCAGCTGCTGGAACGTGATCTCCAGAACCCTAAGCTCGCGCATTCCGACGCTGTTCTTGCAGCCACCATCCTACTTTATCTGTTCGAGAAGGTAGACATTTATCTCGTCCGCAGAATTCCCTATACCCTTGCTTATTTGCCCAGGCATATGATCCAGACAACGAAAACCACTTAAGCTACTTCGAAGGCGCCCGCACCCTAATCCATCAGCGCTTCTTCACTGTAAGAGACGTAGCACCGCAAGGCGACGAAGTCTCCTGGGCGACCAGGGTCCTGGTGAAGACATTCGCCTGGAACAATGTAATGACGATTGTGTCGAAGCCGTTCCTGTTCCAGGACCGGGACCTCGACGTTCTGAGATTAACGGACCTGCTGAACCTGAAGAGCGACCAGAACCTGTACCTGCTCGGCTGGGCAAAGGATGCATTCTGGCTAATGACAGACCTCGCGGCTTTCACCCAGTGTTCAATCCCCCCCGACCCGAATAACGTATCGTGGCGGATGAGAATGCTTCCTCGAGCCATGCGCGTGGAAAAGAGGCTGAAGGGTTATACGGTGACGCTCGACTCGGTGAAATACTACATGGGCAAAGTTGAAGTTGCCGAGAACGTCACAAGGCAATGTCTAGCGACAATTGAGCTGCTTCGTCGGACCTCGTTGCTTTATCTGTACCAGGTCATGCCGGATATGATGCCAGTGTTTCTGGTCGATGATCTGGCGCATGACTTGCTCCAGCAGCTGAATTCAATTCCGAGGGATAGCCCGATGATCGCGTATCATGGATGGATTCTTCTTACCGTCGGAGCGCAGTGTCTGGATCCTGTGGACCGCGGGTTGGTGCTGGAGAGATTGGAGCTCAGCCATGGGAAATTTCAGTTATTGTCGGTTGCGGCGAACGCGACCAGATTGCTTCTAGAGGTAGGTCTATTGTGTTTTCAATCAATGTATCGGCTAACGGGACGAAGGTTTGGAGACGAAGAGATGAAGGGCTCAAGGACGGAACATATACGAGCCGTGTGGGCGTTGGGCACTGGACAGATGTGTTGAGAGATATCGGACCGAATCTGGCTTATGTTTGACAGGAATTGTTTGTCGTTGCGCCAGGCTATCCAAAGGGCATGCATACCTGGGTAGCCGCCCGATCCAGGGCCAGCTGAGAAGACGCCCAGTCGCTGTTCCTGTATTCTCCGCGAAATTCAATACCAACGACAATTGCTTTGCTTGCTCGCATTCCGATTGGCTCGGCTGCAGAAGTCTCTCGATGTGCTTATCTCGGTCTGATTATGCAAGGGCAGGCTGATAACGAGATAAGAGCCTCGTGTATACCTAGGCGCAGGGGTGCCATGCTGATAACCACAGAAGGCGCGCAGCTACTTAACAAAGATGGCCGGTCATTCGAGCATCATCTTCATTCAACATTCTTCACTCCCACTCTCTCTGCGCGATGGTATCCTTCATACGATCCGGCAGGTCCTCGTCCGAGACTGCTTCGGAAAAGCCGCACCAGAACCCTACGACCACGCAGGACAACGCTGGGAGCACCGTCGAGGAGACGCACTCTACCACTCTAGATCCAGCTGCTGTTCGACGCCTCAACCGCAAGCTTGACCTTCACGTCCTACCACCGCTCTTCATCTTATATTTCCTGTCATTCCTGGACCGCGGAAACATCGGCAATGCGAGGATCCAAGGTCTGGAAGCCTCGCTGGGAATGTCCGGTCAAGACTACTCTATTGCGCTATGCATATTCTTCATTCCATACGTTCTCTTCGAAGTCCCAAGCAACCTGATTCTCAAGCGGCTTTCACCAAAAACGTGGCTCAGTATTCTGGTCACAGGATGGGGTCAGTGGACCGTTCCCCGGTGCAGCAAGTCCCAACGCTGAATGATTTAGGTATTATTACGATGTGTCAAGGCTTTTTGTATAATTTCGGCCAAATCGTCGCTCTCCGCTTCATCCTCGGTTTGTTTGAGGCTGGCGTTTTCCCAGGTGAGACATCCCTGCGCATCCGCAACATCGTAAATACGACCGGTCTTCTGATCCCTATACAGGTTGTATGTACATCCTGGCGATGTATTATCCACGCTTTGAGCTCCAGTGGCGATTCGGAATGTTTTTCCCCTCGTCCACGTTGGCTGGTGCCTTTGGGGGCGTAAGAAAACCCTCCCCGGTCCCAGCTCTCCACCTCGTCTTCGCGGCTAACTGATTGATACACTTGTAGCTTCTGGCCTACGCGATTGTCAGGATGGACGGCCTAGGACGCTTAGACGGCTGGCGGTGGATCTTTGTCATTGAGGGTGTGGTTACGGCTGCATACGGAATCTGCGTCAAGTGGCTTGTTCCAGACTGGCCCGAGCAGGCAAAATTCCTGACAAACCACGAACGCACACTGCAGAAAGCAAAAATGACACAGGACGATGGCGAGGCATCAATGGACAGACTAACACCTGCAGCCAGAAAGCGCATCTTCCTTGATTGGAAGATCTACCTGGGGTGCTTGTAAGTCAGCGCTCCCATCGCGTTGGGTTCTGGGCAATGTACTGACTCTGCATGAGAATGTATATTGGGACTATCAACACCACGTACGCGGTTTCCTTTTTCGTGCCGACGATTATCGCCGTAAGTTGAACTGCTGCCGACCAGTCATTCTTGCTGACGGGCTCATGCAGCAACTAGGCTTCACGGCCTCAGACGCGCAGCTGCTGACCATTCCGCTCTACGCCGTCGCTGTTTGTATCCAGCTGGCCTTCACGTACATGGCTGATCGATTCCGCAACCGGTGTTTCTTTGCTTTAGTTTCGATGCTTCCAGGGATTGTCGGATACAGCATCCTCCTCAGGAGCTCGCATGTCTCAATTCAGGCCCAATATTTCGCCTGCTTCCTCATCACAATCACCGGGTACACAACTCTCCCGCTGATCCTCACATGGGCTACAAACCAAGTACGTCACCCACCTGGCTCTGCAGTTACTTTGAGCTAATACTGTAATCTTCCAGCTTGTCGGCCAGTATAAGCGGTCAATCGGCGTCGCGATCGTGGTGGGCGGGGGCAACTGCGGCGGTATCATCGCCAGTAATATATTCTTGGAATCCGAGGCGCCGTCTTACACGACTGGGTTTTCGTTATGTCTGGGCCTGCTGCTCCTGACTGCCATTGCGTCGCTTGGATTTGCAGTCGGGCTTTCGCTCGAGAATCGAGCTCGAGATCGAGGGGAGAGGGATCACAGGCTGACGGAGGATCAAGACGAGGCGGATAATCTTGGGGACGACCATCCGAGTTACCGGTATGCTCTGTAATAGATGGAGTGCCAGAAAATGTACAGAGTACTGGTTGCCTTCCTTTCCTTTATTGTTTCCTTGTTGTTGTCCTTATGTGGCTAGTGCACATGGAACAGCAGAAGCACATATAAGCTACGGTGCGTTTAATAAAGGATTACTCAGTAGGAATCAGACTACCAGAGTAGAAACTAGATTAAATTAAGGCTTAATCTCTAAAAGAATAACTATCTAGACGATTTATATAACTTTCTAATAATCTTAATAATTCTTTTAATTAAATGCTAGTGGACAGATTTATGGTAATAGAGCACTATTAATCCTGGTCTAATCTAAATACTTTTACTATTAGTAGATAATCCTTAATCTACTAAATCTAAATATAATCTTTATTTTCTTGTTAGATACTATATTAGAAAGTTATTATAATTTAAAGATCTTTTTCTAATAATATAATAATTTAGATCTATAATAATTTTTATACTAACTATATAAAAATTATAAAAATTAAATATTTATTAAATCTAAAGAGGATTTTAAATTTTAATCAAATTATTATTAATTAAAAATATATCAGCCCTTAAGCGGTACTACTAAAAAGTATTAGATTTTATAATATAATAATTTAAGCTAGTAGGCAGATTTATAGTAATAGAGCACTACTAATCCTAGTCTAATCTAAATATTTTTATTATTAGTAAATAGCTCTTAATCTACTAAATCTAAATAAAATCTTTATTTTCTTATTAGATATTATATTAAGAAATTATTATAATTTAAAAATCTTTTTTTAGGAATATAATAATTTAAGTTTATAATATCTAATAAGAAAATAAAGATGTAAGGCCCCAAGCTGGCGCCAAGGATCTAGCAACTATAAAGTGATGTTGACGTAGTATAGGAATACTGGTTCAGCTAATTAGAAGGCTCTGTTAGAAACAGAATAAATTACTTAAAGATCTATAGAACTAGAGTTACTAGGGGTTCTATATAGAACTCTTTAAGAGGGATCTTTAATAGAGATCTCTAGTAGAGATTCCTAATACTTAGTTTAATTAGTACTATCAGGCTGTGATATAATTCTTCTTAATAAATTTTTTCTAGATAGAAATATATAAGATTTTAAAATTTATAATATATTAATTTCTTAGTAGTTACTATATTAGAGCTATATAAGATTAGTAGTTAGTATAATAATAATTACTAGTCTAAGATATTTTAGAGATACTTCAGTAGTGGTTTATAGAGATTATATAATAAAGATTATATATTATAATCTTAGTAGATTATAATAATTCTTCTTTTTTAAAAAGAATCAGACTATTCTTAGTCTAAGTACTATCTCTAATTTAATAATATATAGAGCTATTATTTAATAATATAAGAATATTATATATAATATTAAATAAAAGTTAAAATAGTAATAATAAGTAATACTTTAAGAATCTATTTTAGTTAGATACTAATTAGTCTCTAATTAGTAAAATCTTTATAAAATCTATAATTCTTTATAGTTTTCTAGTTTTTTAATTTATATTAAATTACTAGCTATTTATTATATAATATCTATTAAAGTTCTTATATAATATTAGTATTATTAACTATATTAAAATTATATTAAATCTTAATTTTCTTCTTTATCTCTATAATTATTATAGCTACCTATTTATAGATATTATATTAGAATTAAAGCTTTTTATACTAAAGTATACTATCTATAGTAGTAATAATAAAGTAAGTCTAATTATTAAATATCTCTAAGTTATCTCTAGTCTATTTATTAAATTATATTAGATTTATACTTAGCTTATTTAAGTCTTCTACTACCTATAACTTATAAGTATCTGCTTCTTTAGAAGTATAGAACTTATATTAATTTAGAATAATAACTATTCCTACTTTCTACTCCTATCTCTACTATCCCACAGGCGGCGGGCAGTTGCAGTGTGACTGCCCGGTGTGGAGCAGTTAGGGTTTTGCCAGATTATTCTGTAATTAACTGCGAGCGCCTATAAAAGAGGTATAACTTTATACTTTTTCTGAGTATGACTCTATATACTTTTATAGGGTAATCTAGCTTAAAGTAAAACAGCTAGTTCAGGATTAATTAAATTTAATCTAGGCTAAATTTCAGATATATCTATTAATTAGAAAGAGTGTAGTGGTAGCTTAAAGTTAATTAAAATAAGAAAACTAGTTTTAATAGAGAATTATTACTACCCATAACTAATTATATAAATAATATATTAAAAGTAATTATATATAATTAGTAAGAATTTAGAGGCTATTTTTATACTTAAGAAAAATAAGAGATCTAGTTTTAGTCTATTTTTAATTTATATCCTAACTTTATTTTAGTAACTATAATCTAAAACTATTATATAATATATATATATATCTTATAGATTTAGTCTTATACTATAAAATATTAATTTTTTTAATAGATCTTTAGTTTATAAATTATTATATATTATTACTATAAATATAGTATATATCCTAGAAAGATTACTATATATTTATAGATTAAGTATTTTATTAAGCTCTAGAAGTATATATAGATAGCTAAAATAATCTAGTAATAAGATAATATAATCTAAAAATCTTATACTATTTAAATATCCTAGATACTATAGAATCTATTATCTAAAATTAAATTATATACTCCTTAACAATTTGGACTTACCAAATGGCTTTCATTTTCGGCCGCATTCGACGCCATTTTCGGCCGTCATTTGGTAACACGTGACTCCACCCTCCCACCACGCGCCCATCCTTGCTACCACCACGCACCAGTCCAACTCGCCCTCGGGGCCCCACCATCGTGGGCGTTTCAACAACTTCAGCGTCGGTCTTTCAGCACCTTCCATCCAACCAGAAGCTGTATGAGGGAGCCGAAAATGGCTTCACTTCACCCTCTCAGATGGGCTTGGCCGGGGCCCAGGCCACGAGGGCGCCAACTCGCTTACCGTGGCCCCCTTTGTCCAGATCTGTTCCTCTTTTATTATTTCCATCGGGATCCATATGCCAAACCACCCTACAAATACCTAAGAAGGTCCTTTCCCAGCCTCAGAGTCAATTCCTTGCACTACGAGAGATAAAATTCACTCCTTAGCGGTTGCAGCACTGCAGCTCCCGTGCCTTCTCTCTCGGTATCTCATTTTCTCCAAACCCAAGATGAAGCGTACCCGTGCGCGACAGGATCGATCCTTCCTGGCAGGGAGTGACTGCAGTGAGAACAATATCGCCGAAACCAGCACTGACTTGGACGAGCTGTTGGATGCCACTTATGAGACGGATGTAACCGACCCAGATGTCACCGAGCCGGATGATCGCCCCAGCCCAAGGAAACGCCTCCGGTCGAATGAGGACCACCCTGCTTTGGAGCCAGGTCTATCCGGTGAGGCAGACGAATTCGACGACGACCCCCTCGATGACACCGGAATCGACCTCTCTGAGATTGACGAGGATTTTGACAAAGCAGGGGGCACCATCGAACGACGGGAGCGGATTGAATCCCGATGGAAGCGGTCAGTGACACAGGGCGAATGCCACCTTTGCTGTTCTCTGCTAATTGAGGCATAGATATTGTAACAGCAAAATCAAACTCGAGCCCACTGTGCGAAAATGGCGGGACCCCGAGGAGGCCCTACGCCAGGCGTCGAACAACGACCTATATCGGTTCTTGGGCTGGTCCCTCAAACTCGAGCGAGGAAAGGGCGGTCGGCGTAACAAAGGCATTCATAAGTCTAGCTCGTTGAACACTGACTGGAAGAACCTGCGTGGTTACTATCAAAAATTGACTAAGATCAAAATCGACGATAAAGACGGGTCAGAAGTGCGGAAGGTCAGTAACATGAAGCTTTGTTCTTCCGATCGGCTTGACTGTCCCTTCTAATTTTCTAATCTATAGGGTATGAAATACTTAGTCGTTGAGCATGGTTTAGATACACAACCAAAAAAGAAGACGCCAGTCTATATTGAAGATATCGGCCCGTTGAATGAGACGATTCTCTCGACTCAGCAAAAGAAATTCTACCTTGGATTCCAGCGTATCCAGGTGTGTATATTCAACTCGCTGGCTCTGTTCACCATACACCGCAGAAGTGCCGTATTGAGTCTCCAGTTCAAGGACTTCCAAATCTCGCTGCAGAAGGATCCTCGCGGCGGGCCTCCGATCCCTTTGGTTGAACTGACGCCAGATGGATGTAAAAAGTTTCTCGGGCTAACTAAATTGTAAGTACGTTGCCTTAATTTCTCCCCATCCCATGATCCATGATCTCCAGGTCCTACTGGACCCGTCTAACACGAGTCTATTTTGGAAATCATTGGCCCCTTCTCCCCCGGCAGAGCTGTCTAAACCGAGCAATGTGGGCTGACCGACGACAGGACTACATTTGCACTCCCTGAAGTGGTCTATGGTCCGTCTTTGGTGATATGTCCCCATACGTTGCTATTCGGAGTTTTATTCCACGCCAAAGCATTCCGCAATAACTTGACATCAAGGGCCGAGCTGCGGAAGCTCTTTGTCAGAAAAGGCTGCCAACAGCTCCTGGTGCCCTTGGACCAGAAGAAGGCGGATTGGTATGTCTTTTGCAAAACAGGATTGGTCAAAGGTGTCCCAACCATTCAGCGGACACAACCCATGTCGAAGTCCGCCATGTCCAGCCTACTGGTTACGTTTGGGGAGATCCGCGGATGGCCCGGGGCATTCCATGCTCATCAGTTCCGGTACGGGGGTGGCAAAGTGATTAACGAGAGTGGTGAGCAACTCTTTCCGTACCACCACTTCCTGGGGCTCTTTTAGCTGCTGACATTTAACCTCAGGGTGGGTCAGCAAGGAGCAACATATGTTGATTATGAAGCACGCTAGCCCCCGGACTTTCCTCAACCATTACCATCCTTTGGAGATCGACACAGATATGATTCGGGTTATCTGTGGCCTTGACCCGGATGTGGAGTTGATGCGCGCTGTCACGCGCCAGAATCGTTGGCAAGACCCACGACGGCCGAGATATTTAACGGAGGAACAGAGGGAGCAGGTAGAGGACCATCCCGAGTTGGAAGAAGCCCGGCGGAAGTTGAACGAGATTTGTGCCCGGTATGATAAGACCCAGCAACCGGGCCTGCTCCCTCGGGTTGAGAGACAGAAGAAGGAGGTGACAAATACGCGAAAACGATTGCTGAGGGCCCTGCGACATCAGATCCGAGAGACCTTTGATGAAGAGCAGGCATTTCTGGATATTGAGGCGCAGCTCTCTGGCACTGCAGTTAAGGAGGGAGAGGATGAACCGTTCGAGGATGCGACGCCTCCTCCCCAGCTACATCTTTTGCACTGTCTTATGTCCTACCCGATCTCTAACTCGTTGGAGGATGAATGGAATCGGCGGGATGCAGCTGCGGATGCGGTAATGCAATATTGTGACGTCCTTGAAGGAGGCCCTCTGAGAGGCCGGCCCAGGCGAGAAACTACAGTCTGCGCCGCATCGGATAAACCCATTGCTCAACCCCAGGAAGCATCCCAAGTTCAAGATGGCATCAGCGCATGCGAAGTTGAACCCCTTACCGCACAGGGGAAGCCGTCGCGTGCTACCAAGGAATACTTGGAGAATTCGCAACACCCGGAGGCCTGCTTTCAATGCTTTGCGAATGAGAAACTACCTGATAAGGTTCGCTGTCGGATGTTTCATGACGCTGGCTGTGTCACGCGACACTTTGATGCCATTCATCTTAAGGAAGAACCGCTCAAGTGCAACTGGTGCGAAGTAACCTTGTTGCATGAAATGGAATTCCAGCGCCACGCGATTGATGAGCATCGGGTGCGCAGTCGCTTGCGTTACCCGGGTCCGGCGTTTTGGACCTGAGAATAGTGAGCCAGCACCACGCACGACTTGCCTATAATGGATTCTGAACGCAGTCTCCTTTTAGGATGTCATTGGTACTCGTCCGGCGTTTCCTGCAACATTACTGTATTCGGTAAATCTTCCATGGAGGGTCCTCTAATAGCAATTCCCGATAAGATCTTCCTCTATATTCCTTGTAGAATGGGAAGTTCAGGACCTTAAAGACAGAACAGATGCAATACTCTTGATATATTATTTATAGATTGCAGCACCAGTAGGTTGAGCTAGACATCACTGAGATATAGTGACTCTGTACTCTTCAACAGAGTATCTCCAGAGGTGGCTAGCAGGTCCGATATAATGAAGCACATTGCTTAACCAGAAACTAGCCACGATCTTCTTCGCATCCTGGTCTTCGTTACGTGTTGAGGCATAGGCTCGAATTTATCTGCAACTCCGCTGAGAATCCGACGTAGGTTTTCGTGATTGTGTCGGTGCTCGCCATTAACTTAATCGCCAACTTGTACAATTCGCATAGAGAGTAGATATTGCTGGTGGAGGCATAAACAGAAGCCTGAATAGATCTTGGCAGCGGAGTATTACTGCCGATCGCTCCCGTTCTCATCCCGGCGCAGGAGTGATTGTTCCTTGGGTGGTCAGGGAGCGCTCCCGGAGCTCCCGTACCTATGTGTTCGTTCTAGGGTTGTCTTCCAAATACTTATTGACAATATGAAACTAACTTGTATCCTACGCAGTAATATGCATAAATGGGCCTCGTCCTTCACCGGAAGCCATCGAGGGAAGTCGACAAAGTCGCTCAAGAGAGAGAAGGGAACTCCGCCAGAGCCTTCCCGATGACATTGAACTGAAGACAATTGGACGTAGTACAGTATCACGTGTTAGAGATTGCACATATTACAGCATGAACATACTGTAGCACACACCTAGCTCATTCTGAGCAGTTGCATCACAAAAGGGTGAGCAAAAGAGCATTAAGTTGGGTGATAGTACGAAAGCTATCCGCGACTCCCGCATAGCTGGTATCATCGGAATCTAAATATTGACGCTTGAAAACAGTTCGTAAATAAAAAGTCTAATGTTTCTTTTTCTTTCCTGGTATGCAAGTGATATCAGATGACGTGAGACTGGAACATGTATTGATTTCGATTCTATAGTTCTAAGTGCAAAGTGGAAGATATGGGCGCGTGGCGGCCGAAATATAGAGTAATCATCCTACAAGATTATTCACTGGTCTTCAAAAGAATTCTTGTACTGGCATGTACATGCTCAATCATGAAATAGGGCACGCCTTATCCTTATCGCAAGCTTCGCCTCGTAGCGGACAACCGAAACGGGCATCCATATCCTCATAATGCGCGAATAGCTCATATGCTGTCCTCCCCTTTTCATCCTTGACGTTTGGGTCAAATATCCCCTTCAGAAGCATCCCGTCTAGAATACTGATCCAGTCTTCAACCCCTGACCTATTTTCGTCAGAAGCACAAGAAGATACAACACGGTGACCGAGAAAGCGTTTATCACGCATAGGATACTCTTTCAAGCAACCGAATTCCAACAAGCATTTTGCGATGTTAGCATTGCATGTTAAAATTGCCAAGTCCAGCGGAGTTCGACCCCTATTGTCCATTTGGCGACTAAGTTGGGGGATTTCATCCTTTAAAGTCTTCACCATGTCAAGATTGTCAAACACCACGGCCAAATGTAGAAGGTTCCAGCCCTTCTTGTTGTCGATGGACAAAAGTACGTGAAGCACATCAAGACGTCCTTTTTGAACTGCCAAGTTCTTCACATAGACGTTGTCGAATTCAAAGGGGGATTTTAATTGTTGCTTGCAGTGCTGCAGACAGACAACAAATTTTGCTGTTTCCGCGCCCTCCTCCAACAGACCTTGAAGCTGTGCTTGTAGTGCTGCTTCGGCTATAGTATCACTATGTAGTTTTGCACGGAGTGTCTTTTCACATGCTGTCTTTGAACGGGTTGTCTTTGCACGGGTTGTCTTTGCACGGGTTGTCTTTGCACGGGTTGTCTTTGCACGGGTTGTCTTTGCACGGGTTATTCTAGGATGATGTTGGGTGACTGATGAACAGCTGTGTTGTTTTGTTTGCGAACGGGTTTGGGCCATGATAAACAGAGAATGAATTATAGCCAACAGCATAGGAAAGGTGTTCTTGGGTAAACAAAAAAAAAGGCCCACGAGACTGGCATCTTCGGCATCTATATATCCGAGAAAGATGTGCGCAGCCTCAACTAACACATTATCAGGCGATGAGGTTACACTGACGATTACACGCCACTCATTTTCATTGCATAACAGAGATGACCAATAATAGATAGAGACATTTTTGGCTATCTACTTTTATTCAGAGGACTTATATTACTTTTTGCAACCTAGTGGCAGCCCCTGAAGCTGGAGGTAGCCCCTCGCGTGCATGATACCGTGGGCACGAATTAGTCTCCCACAGCACAGCAGCGTCTCACATCTGGAGACACTAACCCCCCTGAGATAAAGAAAGCAATCCCTGGTGCTTTCATATATAACTATCCAGCCGCAGTAGAGTAGCATAGTTAACTAATCCAGGCAGTTATAGAAAGTAGCCCCTTATATATATAATATTATAGGCATGAATTAGTCTCCTACAGTATAGTAGTGTCTTATATCTAGAGATACTAACCCCCCTAAGATAAAGAAAGTAATCCCTAGTACTTTTATATATAACTATCCGGCCGCAGTAGAGTAGTGTAGTTAACTAATCTAGGCAGTTATAGAAAATAGCCCCTCGCGTGTATGATGCCGTGGGTATAAATTAGTCTCCTACAGCACAGCGGCGTCTCACATCCGGAGACACTAACCCCCCTGAGGCAAAGAAAGCGATCCCTGGTGCTTTCACACGTAACTATCCGGCCGCAGCAGAGTGGCGTAGTTGACTGATCCAGGCGGTTATAGGAAGTAGCCCCTCGCGTGCATGATGCCGTGGGCATGAATTAGTCTCCTACAGCACAGCAGCGTCTCATATCCGGAGATACTAACCTCCCTAAGGCAAAGAAAGTAATCCCTGGTACTTTTACACGTAACTATCCGGCTGCAGTAGAGTAGTGTAGTTAACTAATCCAGGCAGTTATAGGAAGTAGCCCCTCGCGTGTATAATATTATAGGCATAAATTAGTCTTCTATAGTATAGCAGTATCTTATATCCAGAGATACTAATCCCCCTAAGATAAAAAAAGCAATCCCTAGTACTTTTATATATAACTATCCAGCCGCAGTAGAGTAGTATAGTTGACTAATCTAGGTAGTTATAGAAAGTAGCCCCTCACATACATAATACTGTGGGCATGAATTAGTCTCCTACAGCACAGCAGCGTCTCATCTTTGACGTTATTATCTTAAGAAGGTAAGAAAGTATCACGTACCGCACGCACCATTCCTGGCAACAGCGCGTAGAATACGGCACCAAAGAATGTGAGGGGAAAGGCACCATAGTAAGTATTAAAGGGTAGGAAGCACATGCTGTAAGAAGACCGACGGCTCTGAGGCCGGATGAGATTGAGGTTTCGCAGGGAGCAGTCGGGCTTCTGTTGATATGGTGGGGGTCCATGCCAAGCAAGGTCCACGAAAATCGCACGCAAGTTTCACCTGCGGAACAGCCGGGTTTGGAATGAGTTTATATCATGTGTTGCGAGCTGCGGGGACGAGGCACAGCCCTGTACTTAAAGAGACGTCTAGACCAGATACCAGGCTTTCTAGAATTCTCCGAGTAATACCAACCCCAGCACCGGAACGCGCCTGTATTGAGGCACCCCTCCCACCGCTACATATGCTCCCTACTCCCCGAGAGGAATATACACCTTCACCACTGCAGATCTCCGTCTTCTCAGACGGCTCGCAAACCAGTAAGGGTGCTGGCTTTGGATATGCCATCTACTTTGGCCCTATCCTTACTACCCAGGGCCTTGGCCCCGCCGGCCCCCGCACAGAGGTCCACGACGCAGAACTCATGGGTGCTGTAGAGGGTCTCCGGAATGCGCTGACCCTACCATGTATGGCGTACACTGCGAAGATTGTGATCTTGCTAGACAACCTCGCAGCGGCCAGCCTCCTCGCGGACGGCCGACCTGCTAGGCACAGACGAGAACTTACGGACACCTTCCAACAGCTCTGTAACCAGTGGAAGGAGAAACCATCACTCTTAAGCTCAGTGGATAGGCGAGTCGAGGTGCGCTGGGTACCAGGCCACTTTGGGATCTCAGGAAATGAGCTAGCAGACAAGCTTGCAAAGCAGGGTGCAGAGCTGGATGGCTCCCATATCCCTCCTTCTCCCTCTTTCCTTGTACGAGAGGCAAAACAGCAACTACGTGTAGACACCTACACAGCATATGCCAAGGAGGCACCCCAGGCCTATCAGGAACCGGATATAAGACCACACACCAGAGGCAGCCGCGCCCAGGAACATAAACTTCCCCGCTGGGTACTAGGTCGGCTGATAGCGGCCCGTACAGGCCATGGGGACTTTACCGCTTACCATGAAAGATTCCAGCACCGGGACTATCATGCAACCTGCTCCTGTGGCAAGCTCAAGTCCACGGTCCATTTCTTCTTCTGCCCGTACACCCGGAAATGTTGGCGAAATCGATGGAAACACTCAAAGGATGGCCCGTTAAAGACAATTAACTGGTTCCTGGGAACAGCTGCCGGCAGTGAAGAATACAGCCGCGTCGTGCAAGACTCATCCTTCTTTAAGGATATATGCCTAAACTGGGCTCGCCGAGATACTATATAGTACAACCGTCCACACCTCTACTTGAGTAAGAGAGGAGGCACCCCCTCTTGCTTATAGGTAGTCAAATCGGGCCGATGTCCCCAGAAGACCAGGTCAGGGAAGCACCAGGCTCTTCTCCCACCCCTTTCCAACTTTCCTATCCAGAGTTGCTACCCAAGGCCCGTATTTAGTTCAGTATAGATCAGTACACCCCAGGTAGCACGTCCGGTTGCCCCTCGGGAGGCCGCGAGTCACATGCCACGTGACCGCCGAGTGACGCTAAATAATGAATAATAATAATAATAATAATAAAGAGACGTCTACTGCGACTTTATTCTCAACCATCTGTCCATCCCCAATGTCTTCAAATATTTCTGCTCGAGCTTGCTGGATATTGGCCGACTTACACGCCGCAAAATCACGTCGACGGACACCGGCAAAGAGCCAACGCAACCCCTTTGGCTCGAAAGCCAGCTGCCCGAGATTAGTTTCCTCAACACCGCTAATCAATCTTCCGTCTGAGCTTCTATTAGCTATTTTCAGGCATCTAGGAAACCTGGATGATCCTTTTTCTATTATACTCACTTGCAAACGTTTCTTCGATGTCTTCCAAACTGCACAACGATCATTGATTCAATCAACTTTCACCAGATATACCTGCCTGAAGTCCGACCGTGTCATTTATAAAGGGCTCCTACAGCTCAGACAAGTCATTCAACGCGACATTGTTCCCAGAGACGTCGCAAAATCTATTTTTGAACTTGCATGGAAGCTTTTCAGACAAGACCAGCAGGAGGTATTACTTATTCCTTTCGGAAAAGCCCTAGCATGGTCTTTTGTCTTGGATAATCGCGACTCTGAGGCAATTAGTATCCTAAGACTAATTGAAGGCGGATTGCATCCCTATGGGTGGTCAAGAGAAGAAATACAGCCACCAATCCAACCAATCCAACAACTCTTAGAACACCTACTCTCGGAGCATGAAAAAGATTATAAGCCGAATGAATACGTTGGCTTCGGATTCGACGATCTACTTGAAATCCACAGCAGATCCAAGCAGAATGCCACTATCACCTTGAACATTGCTGATCAGATTATTATGTGGAAAGATGGGATATTATTTAGGGACCAGTCAATCGTGGTGAGACACAGCAGACCTCAACTCCCAAAGACGTACCCGACATACTTCGATTATTTGCTCCGACGTTCCAGCCCCAGCGGTAATGAGACCACGAGCATATCGGCAATTCTTGCTCATCGACTTCCTAGTGAGCACCCGTTCCTTAGGTGGGGCGATGTTAGATTAGCTAGCGAGGACAAGGTCCAATTCAAATGAATTGAGGAATCTCAACATCTCTACTTCTCAGTATCTTTCTTTTCTCCTTCCCTTTAAATGCGCAACTGGGTCTGTGAGATGCTTGGGGACTCGGTGGCGGAGGGGGTATTGGGGCGTCACACCGGCAAAGCGGACTACTCCGGACAAGAGACAAGGATGACAGATAGTAGCCGGAGAGAACTCACTGAGTTGGTCAAGTGGTCTAGAGACACCGGCGCTATGTGGCTCCATATGCTCCTTTCCAGTGGCTTCTTTGACGATCTGACCTTTCCGTGTATGCAGCTGCGGAATCACAAGGGCGTGCAGTGGTGGGATGAACGCATGGAGGACCACGGGAATACAGAGGAAGTCGAAAAATTTGTAGCTGACAAGATGAAAGACCTGGCAGCGTATGATGATATCAGAGATAAGGTCGAGCAGTACAAGGTCCTCATAGACAACGAGGAGATGTCCGCAGACGATATACTTCGTAATCGAAGGGCTAGGCTAGATAATATAACCATTTTGGTATCGGTAAATGATCGTTCAGCCAATGATCTTCATCAAGACTTCCCGGGTCTTGATATTGATTGGACTGTCATAGAGAGGCAGCTCCTTCAGTGGACCAACCTGTTATGCAAGGGAAGAAGATTAAACTTGATATTTGCGTTAACTACCTTGCAGATTATAATGAGCCTCGCGCTGGAGAAAAGCGGGGTGCTACTTCAGTGACCAAGACTATGCTTGCTGATAGGGATCCCCAGATTGATGCAGAGAAAAACTCGGGTCAATCCTCAGCTTGGCGGCTTGTCTACAATGTGTTGTGATGTCCTGGGCCACCATGTGATAACCATGACGGGCACTGCTGGCAAGACCCCGTGGGAAAGAAGCATTATAAACTCAAGACACACCATTTGAGACACCTCGTTGGTTTGGTGAAGAAGAAAAAGCTAAATATTGAATCTCATGACGATGTTTCGGATGAGATTCGACAACAATTATATGCAGAAGAGCAACATCGGTCGGAAAGGCAACGCAAAACTGGAAGACAATCAATAAACGAAACACCGCCATCGGCACCGATTAACATCCATTTTTTACCTGCGCAGCCTACTCGGGCATCATCTCCAGCTGGCTCTCCGCCGTTACTCCCTTATTCAGACTCTAGTGTTGATGATGCAGTCATGATCCCAGATCTGCCGCTGGATATAGCCGTCCAGAAATATTCAGTTTGGCTGTGATTGAGAAACTGGTGGAGAATGTTCACCAGTAGGACAAAAGCTATATTCAGAAGGCGTACGTTCGAGAACGAAGTTACCGTTGCCGGGAGTAGGAGGACAGGAAGGAGTGCGCGCCCAAGTACCAGCTTGAAAAGCAATATAGATGTTGAGGGGAGGGGATGTCACATCCTCGAGGCATAGTATCCTGCCGAGAAGCCTAACGTGAGAGTCCTTGTACGTTAGCCTTCACCCGGGAAAGTTAGTCTTGTACCAGGGTACAAATCCTGACAGGCTGAAAATAATAATAAGGAGTGTCATCTGTGTTGCTCCGCTTATCTCCTGTACTTCTCGAACAGGTACCTCGTTGATAAGTGGCAAGGTAGGAACAGGAAGGTGGTGGCGGTTAGCCGCTGGCAGACCAACCAGGCATTATGTCATAGGGGTCTGACTCGTTTGCATATCCGTAGAAGCTTCCAGCTTGCCATAGATATCGCACAGCCCGAGGTGCAGCCCTACGTGGGGTACTGTACAATGGACTGAGGCACACGGACCCAGAAGAAATGCTACGTTGTGTTAGAATTGTTTTATGCATTCTTGAAGTTATAGGTAGGGGACTCACTTACAATGTAGAAACCATTCTTTTTGGCTCTGCTAGAACTGCCGAAGTATTAGCCAATGGCACTTGCCGCAGTATACTCGTGCTTTCCATATCGGCTGCGGCCAGCCCCATCTGTGGCGCAGTAACAATGTATGGTCGTATAGCGATTACGGTAAATATACACATTCAATACGGAAAATAACTCGGCACGGATAATTAAGGTGAGGGGAAACCACGGGACAGACTTGTTGAACGCACCCTGGACGTTGAACAGTTCAACTTATGGAACCCTATGTTGCTCACAACTCGGCTTGCCTCGTCCCGAACCATGCATAAATGATCAATTTAAAAAACAAAAGAGTTTGGCCGCGGCAATCAACAACATTATGGCCAACGCTAGCTAAGGGCCACAGTTTGCTTGCGTGCTAGGTCCACCACAGATAAGTCTCTAGCACCAATGTCATTGAGCAGACGCACTCAAAAATTGGGATCTAGTCCTTCTCCTGCTATGGCCTTGGACGCGTAGGAAAGAGTGACCATCCTATTGTCGGTGAAGGCGAATTCGCGCATGACATTGCACCATTCCATTTTAAGAGGCTAAAAAATCCTACCTGGTGTGAACATACTCAGGAGTGAAGTTTTGTTTCGAAGCTGCCTCACAGTCCTGTAGTGGTGGGTATCATTCATTGAAGAATTATAATGACCAACACAGCACCAGGTTCTATAATTTGCTCTTCGTACACTGGTCCTCGAGCAGGATGGTCCGCTATCGTGTACGTCTCTGTTACAGAGCAGCATGGTTGACTATGATCTTGCAAAATATTTTACAAACTCTGGCTTGCCTACTCCGAGTTGTCTATCGTCTCGGACATAAACGGGCAAAAGGCAAAAGATAATATACACCGATGAACAAGACATAGGCACCGTCCCATTATGGTTGCGTCGCGTAACCCCCGAGGCGCCTAGAATCTGCAATCGAGCGGGGTCTCCGAAATCAGAGAAGGGGTCCGCTTTGTTTGCTCAGCTACCAACTTGCATTACTTATAAGCTTTAATTTCTGAGGGCCGCGCCAAGATTGTCTTGATTAGAGTGCAAATCCTTGAACTGCGTTCCGACATCTTTAGCCATACATAGAATCATTCCAAAGCTAACCATATACATTACAGAATTCTTGGCATTTTAATGGGACTTATGTCGTAGGGAGTAAAAAAAAACCCTTCCATAGTAAGGCAATTCTTGCAGTAGAAGCAACAGTCGTGGATTCAAGGGTCAAGAAGCCCTCGCTTTCCGTGGATAGCAAACCAAACGCGCGAGGTTAAAACACAATCAATCTTCGATACTACGGTAAGTATGTAACTTTTAGGGCCTACTGTAAATACGTATATAAATGTGTGCCTTAGCGCAGCTCTGAATTAATCGAGTGGGTACGGGGTGTTCGAAGCTGATTGTGCAAACTACTGCATCACGCCCACCGGAAGCAGAACTAGATAGTCGGACGGGGCAATACCAGTCTCTCCGGTGCATTTCCGAGCTTGCCACCATTTGCCAGTAACATCTAGGACTTCCAAAACTTCATCTTGTGCGAAACTAATTTCCCGATGATCGTCCGGGCTAGCTGCATACGTGTACATCGCCCTGGCACGGTAGGGGTACACTTCAGCTTGGGTAGCTGGAGTTGATACCATAGAGCCCCCGACCCCTGGAGAAGTCGTATACCGCGGGGCAGAGGAAACTTTCAGGTCATGGCCACTACTATGATTGCTTTGGACCCCCCGTTCACCTGCCTGGTTTGACAAGGATATCAAAGCAGTAATCTGTGGCCTTTCAACACCAGTCTCGTCATCGCTGGGCTGGAATTTCCGAGGATTTGACCCAAAGTATCCTATCCAAATAACCTAAAGGTTGCAATTCATCAGTTATCGTTTCGCTAGCTGTCGGGGCCGTCTGACTCACAACAATGATAGAAATCAGAATCGAACCTGCCGCGGCAACTTGACAAGAGGTGGAATTTCTGTAGACCAGATTGTTCACAGAGACCACGTTGAATGTGAACGCCGGACAAAGATAACCTACTACCTGTTTTCTAACGTTACCGTGATCCAAAATATAAATAGAATAATACCAATGGAGCAGCATACAGCAACACCGTAGGTAGATCCTGTGTCTGTACCAAGAATAACAGCCGAACCTATAACACACAAAAGCGAGTA
This sequence comes from Aspergillus sp. MA 6041, assembly GCA_025768905.1. Taxonomy (NCBI): domain Eukaryota; kingdom Fungi; phylum Ascomycota; class Eurotiomycetes; order Eurotiales; family Aspergillaceae; genus Aspergillus; species Aspergillus sp. MA 6041. Next base: position 83,496 of record JAMFNV010000011.1, on the reverse strand, counting down.
GGCAACATTCCACCATGAGTAAGTCGGGTAGCTGATGTGAATGCTTGCGACGACGGATGAAGTAAACGATATCAGCCATCCAAACTAAAAGTATGCCGTGGTTAGACCGCGTCCAAAAGTTTCATTCGCAGGATGGGCACCCACGATCGCAAGAGAAACGGTGGAGAGCGCAAACGGGTCTTGAATAATATTAACAATAGAGAATTTTGCCATTTTCCCTTGACAAATACCACCGTTTGACATAAAGCCGTTAGAACAGCAGAGAGGAAGGAATAATAGATGTCGGGATCCTAATTATGAGGGAGTGACGAGGCGTCAAAATATTTCTTAGATATTAGTATTTATGGCGCGAGCCAAATGTGATCACAAACCATAAAAGGCGGCTAGACCGACTCTTGGAAGGCCGTAGGCCAACATTGCGGTCTGGAAAGAGAGAAGAGCAATAATACAGGACAACTCAGGAAAAACTGAGCGGAAATTTAATACTGTAGCAAGTCCAAATATAGAGCTACCAGAACTATAAACCGTTCAACAGACACGCCCCTCAACAGACCCTCGTCCCATCAGGGCATGTGAATCTTAACGATGTTGCTCAGTAGATCCCGAACGTCTTCGGTTGCTCAGCCTTGTGCTACACTAACGATGTCAAACCTGTGGCAGGTGAGACTTTTATTCTATCCAGCAGTAATCAACGGCCTTCAATGCAAGCATTGATGATGAGTTGAGTTACTAGTTCGTGTCGTTTTACCATTGCCCACCGAAGAGCAGTTCCCCCAAAGTGGTCGCGGTAGTCGACAATTGTCCGGGTATCCTGGAGCAGCAGGCCTACTATATCAGAGAATCCCGCTTTCGCAGCCACAATTAGGGCTGACCGGCCCTTGCTATCCCGGGAATTTATGTCCAGTCGGCTACCATCTTCGAGAAGTGCCCTGATAACTTCCGTATGGCCATCCACTGCAGATACTAGCAGCGGTGATTCTTTACCCCAGCCGAGGTTAATGTTCGTTTCCTTGCGGGCCAGAAGCCGTCGTACCACCGCGGCATGTCCAGCCTTTGAAGCCAGGTATAGAGGGGATGGTCCCTCGTCGCCCACACCGTTCAGGCACACACCTTTCCTGCTTATAAGTAGATCAACCATGTCGATGTTCCCCTTCTTAGCTGCATAGCCCAGTGCGGTCTGTCCAAGGGAATCGGGCAAATCCGGATTAAGATCCAGGTGTTCAAGTAGGCAACGGGTGATAGGTATACTGCCCTTCTTGATTGTGTTATGGAGTGCCGTAGTTGAGATGCATAGAGCATTAACGTCCAGATCACATTCTGCGAGAAGCCGCTTTGTTATCAATTCATAATTGTAATGGGTCGCTAGCCAAAGGGGAGTGCATCCGCAATCGTCTCTGCCGTTGATATCAATCTCTGGCTCGGCAAGCAACAGTTTAACACAGGAAAGAGTGCCGTGCTTTACAGCGTGGTGAAGCGCCGTACTACCTGAGTTATCCCTTCCATTTATTTGAATCTTCTCATGGTTGAGGAGGCATTTGATCATGGTCTGTAGGCCCTTTTCAGCGGCAATATGCAATGGCATCTTTCCTTCACCATTCACAAAGCTAACATCAGCGCCGTGGTCCAATAGTGTACGAACCATTTTTACGCTGCGTGTCATAACAGCCTGGCCTATCAGTGTTTGGCCATCGACATCTGATATGTCTATTTCAGCTCCTTTCTCGAGGAGCACTTTTGCTGCTCTGCCTGCACCACAAACAACAGCGTACCAGAGGGCGGTTCGATTTTCGGGTGTGCGAGTATGTATATAAACTTCGGGCCGTTGTAATAACCTTTCAACCACTCCTGGAAGATTTTCTGCTGCGGCATATGCCAAAGGAAATCTACCCCTATTATCTCGGACTGTTGCGTTGATGTTATCTTCCCCCAGTAGCAGTCCAATCAAAGCGTCACTTTGCCGGACGATGGCGTGTACCAGTGGCGTTCTGCCTCTCTTGTCATGCGTATTGATATTAACTCGGCCTGTTGCCAAGAGAATAGACGCGGTCTCAATATGACCCTCATTGATTGCAACCGCAAACGGCGTCAATTTATGGTTCAAATCAGGCACATCCACTAGGATATCGCCCCTGTCAAGGAGGTTCAAGACGATATTTTTATTTCCGCTGCAGCAGGCACACCATAGTGCACTCTTTCCGCTGATTGTCGTGATATTAACGTCAACGTCTCGGCGGTTCAGGAGCACGGTAGCGACTAGCCCCGATTCCCAGCATACTGCACGGGTCAACGGAGTATGTCCCGCATACAGAGCATTGAGCTTCGGCTGATGGTTGAGGAGCATCAGGACAACTGTTTGAACTCTGTCATGTTGTGCCGCCCAGTGCAAGGCCGAGCTGTCTTGTTGTTTTATATTGAAATCGTAGAGGGCAGATAATGCGACATTGCTGATCCGACGACATGTAAGGGCGAATGACAGGATGTCTTTTGCGTTGTCACTTTCGAATATGATTAAGCGAATAACTTCATATGGCAAGTAAATAGCCATCCTACTGGTGGGTTGTAGAAAGTCCGAGCTTGAGTGAACAAGAGTCTCTTAAGACCTGTAGTTGCCTTTCCCTCCGGGAACTTCAAGCTGAAAGTTATTTGCGGTAGTACTAAACAGTCAATTCCATTTCTTTATCATATAGGTAATTGGCCATGTATGTACTGTAACCCTAGGCACGGAAACCGCTGTTGGCTGATGACGCGAGGGTGTTTCACAAGGTCAGCGATGATTGATCACCTTCGATCAGCGTCTGGTCTACCTCACCCTGTGTTCAACAAAAGTCCCCGTGGAGGACGTTGAAAGTGCACTGATAGCGATCGTCTGCTCCCACCTGGCGACCTCCTTCTCCGTGATGGACCTTCGGCTATGTTTGCATGGATCCTAGGAACACTGATGTGCCAGCACTAGCATTATTGGTAACCCCTTCATCCCAGTTCTTGGGCATTACCAGGAGCAGATTTACTGGACATAAACTTGTGCTGGTTCTGTCCTTCCCGGGACCAAAATACTCTCGGAATCATGTATCCTAGGAACCAAGGTCCTGGTACCTGAATAATTTGTCCCCCAGGACACTGCGTTCACCTATTGTGTTTGTTATAGTATTTTCGCGCCCGTTCCAGCTGGTCTACAGAAGTCAGCTGGCAGCCCGCATCAACGAAAAATACACATTTCCCTTGTTCGATCAAATTTGCAAAATTATCTCCATTCAATTTGGCAATCCGGCTCAACTCCGGTGGATTTAGACCCATTACGCTGCCAAATTCACTTATCAACTGATTTCCCTTGTCACGTGCTCTGCCAGGGGTAAAGACTCGGGTTTCTGACTCCCAAACACCATTAGTCATCTTGTAAAGTCTGATGGATCTTGGAGGTCTCAGTAAATCGTGCTTTGCTCTTTTCCCCGTACCCAAATATTCGAATTGGCTGCTTCCTTCCAAACTTGCTGCAGCTGCTTGCCGTTCCCGGATGGTATCTGCGGCCTTCAGCGCTGCGACTGCCTTATTGTACACGTCCGTAAAGTTCTCTCCCATTTTTCTGTATTCTTCTGCTGGTCCCAGGCAACTCCCCCAATCTTTCTTTGTCTTTTCGAATGCTTCCACTGCCACACGATGGGCGACTTCAGCTTGTCGGTACTCCCTTCGGAATTCTGCAGAGCATTCGAGGGAGCTAAATTTCTCAGTAGCTTCTTCTACTGCTTTCGTGGCCCTATGGAAGTCACTGGTCGCTTTCGAGTGCCACCAATATCCCGCAATTGATACAACTATGTTCTTTGCCTCATCCTGGGATATCTTTGATGCCTCTGCACATTTGATTGTGTCTGAAACCGCCACAAGGCTTTCACTTAACAATTGTTTTCCGGTCCTCAGGCCATCGAAGGAATTCTTTATTTTCTCCACTGCATCCATCACTTTCATGGCGCGCCAAACATCTGAATCCAGAGCTTTCAAGACCGTTCCAGCGACATTCAGATGGCTATCCCACCCTTTCCGATCATTGCTGTCAGCAGCGACTTTCGCAGGATCCCGCTGCCTTTCGATATCTTTCCTTCTGTTATCCGATAGATCGGCCATTACCTGCGTCATAGAGCTTAGAAGGCGAATTGCGTCGCCAGTCGCTTCCGCGGTGGTTGCTAGCGACTTCTCAAATGAACCTGAGATGTTCGACTCATAAGACTGCATTTTTTGAATAGTACTGTGCACCTCCTCCATCAATCGCTCTGTCTTCTCGCAAGTTGTATTCATCATGGCGCTGCTGATATCGGATTTTTTATATTCCGCCCGGCAGGCGTAGAATTCCTTAACATTCTGTTTGAGCCTGCGTAGGTAAACAATCCACCGTTCTCGCTCCTCCGGCACCTGGATCTCTTCGTCGACCGTTGAATGGTCTGGCACAGTTCTGGTCAGTGATTCTGCTTTCTCTGAAATATCCTCAAATTGTGCTGCAAGTGATTGCAACTTTTCTGCCGGCCCATAGCAGCCTTCCCATTCGTTGGTAGTATTTGACAGGCGCTGCTCGATGGCTATCAGAGCAATTTTGGCTTCTTTCCCAATACTGTGACCCTCTGAAGCTTGTTCTAAGACTGTCCGTGCATTAACACACTCAAGCATAGCCTTCTGGCGCTTCTGACCTGTTAATTTTGTCCACCAAGCAACTTGTTTCAATTCAATCATTGAGTTGATCTCCGTCTGGATATTTCGTGCGTCATTGACATATTTGTTTATGGCAGCAATAGCCTCTTTTTCCTCGCTCAATTCTAGAGCGGACGTATGGCCCGCAACTGCCCGCTCTACTTCGTTGCTTGTCTCCACGGCCTGAGCCAGTTGTTTAGCTGTCTCTTGTGCGCGGCCAGAATGGGCAAACAACTGCGATACTTCTTCCTTCTCAGATGCCAATGCAGCAAAATCAAGTTCCTGGACTATCTCCGATCTCCCATTCTCTAAATATTCGACAATCGATCCGGCGACTCGCTGATAAAAAGAGAAAGCAGTACTGATTGTTTCAACGCACGCATCTCTCACTTTCATCAAAATTGATGATGGGCTGGCCTGATCTGCATGGGATTCTTGGATCTTCTTGGTACTGAGAATTGTCGTTGTTGTTAACTCTTCCATCTTTGCAAAGAACTTTTGTGCAAGCTCCAAGGTTTTTCTTTCCTCTTTCTCGTATGATCTGGCCAGCTTTATGGCTTCCTTCGGCCGCTTCAGGACGATATACAGCTCAGCCGACTTTACAGCCTTCGCAGCGCTCCTGGCGGCATTGTTTGCCTGTTGCGCTGCTGTTTTCCCTGTAGCCATAATCTTTGCAACCTTCTCTTGAAGCCAATGGGGAGCACCTGATATTAACCCCTGGCCGTCCACCATGTTTTTGAGCAAATAATTCGAATGTGTCGCCGCATGATTTGCGGCCATTGCGGCCTCCCGGGCCGCATCCAAGTCCTCTGTGTGCTTGGCGATTTCTTTTTGGGATAATGCCTTGGATGATTGATCTGTGGCCTGCTCGCCCCAACTCACCAGCAGCCGCTCAATTTCTTGTACCATTGACGACAAGATCTGCCCCATTATTTCCTCATCCAAATTTATACGTTTCCGCAGATCCGACTGCCTCCTATCTCTATCCTCCATCTCATTCATGGATTTTTCAATTAATTCCAAGCCATCCAAGCATTCTCGAATGGTTAAAAACGGGCCATTGCGTAGTATGAGCGCATCAAGTTCGGTTTTGCTGTCGAGGACGGCGGCATGTATCGCGTCTATCTCTCCGCTGTTTCCTGAGAAATCCAATTTATCCCATTGAGAGTCAAAGCTCTCTTTCAGTGATGTAGCCATGTGTGTATCGAGGAATACTTTATGGTATTCTATCGCCTTTTTCATTGAAGTAGATTGATCATGAAGCTGTTGGACTCTGGTCCTGAAGCCATCTATGATGCTTTTTTCAATCTTGTGTCTGTCCTGCAGCACCTGTAACTTGTTAGCTATCGCTATATTGGTGACTCCAATTACTTGTTGGTCCGTTGTGTCCTTTGCCGCAGATATAGCCTCCGTGGCCTTCAGCTCAAGCTCAGATGAAGAGTTTAGCCACTGAGTATATGTTGCGACAAGGTCAGCATTACGCACGCTTGCGAGCTGACTATCCAGCAAATCACGGCTTTCCGAGAGTCCCGTATAGATGCATCGTAACCTGTCGATTGAAATCTTGAGGTCCTGGCCGTCGCTGTGGTCCACGAGCCGAGCTAGATCTGTAGCACCACTAATGAGGGTTTCTATATCTTGACAACATGCCAGTATATCAGCATGAACATGCTTCAGCCGTAATGCCATATCTGCCACTTGAACCTGCTTTATACCCCTCGATAAGAGGGGAACCAAGATCTCCCCTTCCTTCAACACCGACTGCAAGGATGAAATTGCACCTTCAGCAGCCACAGCGACTCTCTGAGCAGATTGGGAAACGTTAAAAACGGTCGCGCCGCCGGGAAATCGCGCGCTTTCCTCCTGTCTCACTTTTTCCATCGCGCACAGACTCTGTTCCACGTCCGAGCGATGGGAGCGGATCTGTGATTCTAGATTATTTAGGATTTGTATACGAGACGACACGTCATTTCGAAGGTCAGTCCATAGTTGTTCCACCATCCCTTGTGCGAACCTCGCAGTATCGATTTTAGGACACGAAAGACCCACAACAGTACGTTTTTGTCCCTGGAGTATACGATTCAGCTCTTTCCATCGACCTTCTGTACGGTTAAGTTCTTCAAGCTGCTGTCGAAGCCGTGCCTCAATCTTCTCAAACCTGGAACCCGAGTTTCTGTCTTCACTTTGCGTCTCGGCATTTTCTGTTGCTCCGGCAGTCTCCAGTGGTGGCGAGGCATCCGATGACGATTCGATTGGAACCTCTTGCGCGGTTTCGTGCCCTGAACTTTCGGGATCTCTTGCTGGATGGGCACGGCTGTTGGAACTGTCTCGGCTGGCTTCTGGCTGTGGATTAGGTGGGATGTTAGGGGACTTAGGTTGCTCGTCGGCCTCTTGCCCTGATGCACCTGCGGGTTTTGGTCTCACATACGGATCCGAATACGTTGTCGATCTTTGAGACGGGGTCGCGTTTAGCGTGGTGCCGGTAAGATTGCCAAAGAAAGAGATGTATATATCTTGAAGTACAGATAGGGAGCAAAGTTCCTCGTCCTCCCCCAGCGTCGCATGCATCTTATCCAGAAAGAGGCATTTCCTATCCTCTTTGAACGTGGCTGTGTACGGAACACCCTGACGTTTCAGATCTGGCATCTCATGCCTTTCGAACTGGCTATAGTGATTAGACTCACTAGCAGTACTATTGCTGATTATGTTTGTTATTGTTTGAGATTTGAAGCCGAGCTCACTAGCAAGCAACGCCAGTTGATATTGAGCCTGAGGGTGGGTTTCTCGCTGAAGGGTAACCGGTTTGTTCCCTTCCCCAGGGGTGCAGCGACTGCTTCGCCACGCACAAAGCCAGAGCTGTCGGTATGCAAGTTCAAACTGAATTTCCTCGCCAACATTGCTCTGGAAAATTTCAGTATCTGATGCTTGGATTGTGATGTTGCCGCTCGTCTGAGCATAGAATTTATGTGCCAGGGCACTCCGAACTGTACACTGGCGGGGGTTCACTTCGTATCCAACACTCCGGTAATCTTCTGGAGATAGTAGCTTTCGCATCAAATATGCACCCATTGCGAAGAACATTATATCCTGAAAGAAGAGCCGAAGTGATAGAATCCTTCCCTTATGACGGGTTAGGGTCTGGCAGATATGCTCACGGTCTGCTGCTGGAAAATTTTGGAATAAAGTGCCACTGAGCACCCGTCCACGCATAGTCTTTTCATCAGCATTGCTGAGACCCGGGGCAAGACCTTCCAGGGCCTCTATATCCTTACGAGTGATGCATTTCATTTTATCGGGACAGTTCTGGGCCACTTCTCCCCACAAATCACGAACGCGTACAAGATAATGAATAATTTCCTACGAATATCAGCAATAGATAATATAGACCGGATAGGTTAGAAGTACATCATCACAGTGGAGTGATAGATATTTATTCCAAACACTTAGTAAAGCTCCACTGGAAACGATAGCAGGTATGGCCAACAACGCGTCGAAGGCACAACGCAGAGCTGGGCGGTTATCTAGACTGGATATCCGCTTCTCTGCAGATGGTGACATACGTGCCAGCCATTTCTTCGCTGCCAGTGCATCGCCCTTTGCTTGATACCGGCGATATTTTAGATATATCTCGCCCGGTGTAGCCCCAGTTTCACTGTAGCTGTATTCCGCCTGCACTGTACGAAGCTCATCTGACAAATCTTTCTAGTAATGTCAGCATCCTGCATCTTCTTGAGGTACTCTTCTTGTAGTATCAGACCGTGTGAGTAAAAGTCGACTATCCACCACCGCTTCCAGGGCGGGAGAAATCTGCGAGCGGCTACAATGCGGTGTCGACCTTGCAAGCAACGCAACTGCCTTCCTGAGAAATTCAACTCAGGGTATTCACTTGGACTTTGCTTACGAAAGCCACCTAACGTTAAGTTGTGCTGGTCTAATACGGATTGCAAGTCTTCAGGGGAGATAACGACCTCCACATGGTTCTCATATCGATACTGATCAACCTTATTAGCTCGAAATGTTCGACGCAAGTTCATCAGTCGTTTATGATTGAGCTCAGATTCTGGTCCGACATCAAGGTACCTAAAGTTGACCTTAGCGGAGCCCAACAGCGTGTGGTATCTCTCAGCAGCAAGACGTAGATGAGCATCAAGAGTACTTCCGTTTTGCGTCATGGTGGGTAAGAGAATGCCCAAAAAAGCCTAAGAAAGCGATATTGCAGCGTCATATATGGAAGCAATTTACAGTTATCGTGTTCGATCAAGGAATAGAATTTTATTGGGGGAGGGTATATTTATTCTCCTTGGGCAAATTTTCCCCAATATAAATTTGTGGCGCCTCCAATAATATTACCTTCTTGAGAGATTTACGAGAAAAAGAACATCATGAACAATCGCCTAACGCAATTCGAGTTTTTGGGAGTTTCCTCTAACAGGAGGGAGCGTGGAAGCACGATTGCCCAGGCTACAGAATCAACCCGCCCTCCAACAAGGAATCCTGATCAAGTGGCGAGCTCCGAGAGATCTTTACGGGACCGTCAACATCCGGTTCGAGAGGAGTTTTCATGGAGGGACTACAGGGTGGATGCACGAGTCAAATTAGATATATGGCTTCTAAAAGCAGTTCGCCAAGACGGAACAGATCATGTTGTCGCAATCAGGGCTTTTCCCAAAGAAGGCTCCGACCGAATCTACCAGCGATACGAACAACTGAAGCACCAGCATCTGGTGAACTCGTCTGAGATTTTTTTTACTAATAATCCTCAAGAGTACATGTGTGTCATCTCAGAATATCTACCGTTCAGCTTAGACCATCTTGCAGCGTGCGAAACACGCCCAAGCGATCGGCAGTTGGCTTCTATGATTGGCCAAGTAAGTCATAAATTGAGATTTGATATCGTATATTGACAAATCCAGATATTAGGGGCTCTTGATTACCTCCATTCAGCGGGACTTGTCCACGGTTCCTTGAAATGTTCGAGTGCCCTCCTAACATATGACGGAGTCATTAAAATTGGTATTTAAAGCCCGGCGAGTCTCTCGGCATAAACCGCCCAAGCTGACGGATCCCTAACACAGCGGACTTTAGGGATGCTCAGATTGGCCATGGGAAGATGAACGAGTCAACGGATATCAAGGCAGCTGGCCACATCATGATGGAACTGATGCATGGCAAGTCCGAACCAGACGGCATCATAGGCGTCCGGGATAGCCACCGGGGAGCGGATGTGATGGAATTCCTTGCGGCCATAGACCTAGGGCTGGCTGCAAACAGGCTGCTTACGGTACGTACCTCCGGTATAAGATCCCAAGCTCTGATAGCTCATCTTCTCAGTACTCATTTTTGGCATTCGGGGATGGCACGGCGAAATGGACGTCCGAGCACCTCCAGAACTTCGTGATCAACGCGACGTACTGGTCCCAGGTCAATTACATAAGATCCCAGCCGGAGTCAATACCTTGAATATAAGTCTTTATGTTCCAATCACAACGCGCTTTCTAAGGCGCCGTCTTCATATGGAAGCACTCTGTTGTTTCTTCCCCCCCCCCACCAAAACGACGGTGGCTGTCAAATTGGTCCTGGTGAAATGTGTGCGTTGGACTTATACTTCCATCCAGTGTGTACTTTAAGTCATACAAATAAGCTTCAATAGTGCCTGCGTCTTGAAATGTAGTCGGTGAGTACAGCAGGACTGTGCGTTCCTATCTACCCAACTATGACAATGAAGGCCCCGACTACAAGGCGCCCGATTTCCTTGCACCGCTGCTGTACACACACGTGTAGTGCACCTTAGTAATTCAGTTTTCAACATTCAGGTTGATAATTCAGTTCTACGAATTCAGTCCACTCGAGGTGGTCCTTCACAGCCCGTCGTAATCGATCTCTGGTCATGTTGGAGGCAGACACTATTTACAATTAGCGTAGAATTCATAGCCGATATTGTTAACTTACTCATCACTAACATGGCCCCTCTTTCATCTCTGACATCCTCTGACAATCTTGTTCGATGACCCCTGACTTCCTCTTCCAGTATCGCTTCGAACTCCGCAGGTCTTCGAAGTACCTGCCCTCTTTCCCTGTTCTGATCTGAACATAATCCCATAGGGTCGAAGAGCGTAATCTGCAACATCTATAAAGCATGTTAAATGGACTCAGGTTCTGGCGGGAAATTAGCTTAGGCTAACTTACCTCCATCTTGCCCTCTTTGTCCTTATAGAGTAGCTCGTTTACCCACTGCCCCAGTGCAACGCTGGTTGTAGATAGCTGACAAACGAGACGCAAACGACGGGCCTTGGATGTCTTCTGCTTAACGCAGTGAAACAAGTGGTCCACGTACGGCTTAATAGCAAATATCCCTGCATCGCTCGCGACCAGGAGGACCGTTTCGTAGCGTGAGACAGGCTCGCTGGCACCATATGGGCCGCTAAAGAATAGTAGGTAGCGGCAATAGTTGCGCTTAGCACGCAAAAACAATAACCACCTAAAGCCTAGGTCGCGCCGTGGTGGCTTGACTAGGAGCTTCATGCTCTTTTGGTTATCAGCTGACCACGAAGTGACGATAAAGGACGACCCCTGGAACCATGACCATGGATTGAATGAAGGAGCCCAGATATTGATGTATTGACCTGGAAGTACTCTCAACGGCTGCGTAGGCACTATCTCAACCTCCAGACTACCGCCGTTCCGACTTTTCAATGCGAACTCGGTCCGTAGCCCATTCCACGAAGTATTGTAGTAAGCTATGCGGCCAATCTCAAAAACTGCAGTGGACGCAAATACGCCAAGAAAAGCATAGGTCATATATTTGGAGTGCAATGCATTGCTTGGAATATGCAGCAAAAGTGCGGAGACCACCGTGATCGATAAAAGATAATGTGTTAAATAGAAAACAGGAAACACAAACCGCCGGACGAAACGGAGCGATAATATCATCAGTATTAGGACAGAAGCGGAAGACTGATTATATTGTTAGTGTTTTCCCAGGGCCTTTATGTATCTTGCACCCGCGAAGAAGAGAAGAACCGCAATCTTACTCACAATGAGGCCATTCAATATAGCAGGTTCTTTTAGCGAAATAGGACCAGCTTTCAGCGCAATTGCCATATGAATTCCGATATGGACCGATGTCATCCATCCAGCAGCACAGTGCAATCGGCGGCTATTGTGTAGGCTGATTCTTAAAATGTCAGCAAGAAGACTTATAGATGCACTTGTGAAAAGAAAAGCCATATTGGCCACTGCCAGTTTTCCAGAATTGCGCTTCGCAGCGAGAACGGTCCCTTCTGGATACCACATCAGTAGCATATTGACAGTAAGGTATAGAATGCCAAAGGTTGTGTCTCCATATGAGCATGGCAAGCGGCATCGGCTGATCACAGGGTAATGAAGGAACAGTCTAGATTTGATCCGACGAAGATATTGTGTTGTTGATACAAGATACCGCCGACTTCGGGGAATTATGCGAAGAATGATTATACCCGCAGCCACGATTAGATATATATGAACAGGCTCCATAACTGTCGCACTGCACAGGTTTAAAATTAGATACTAGCCTGCCTCCGGGCAATGGAAAAGACCAATCGGCCCAGCAGCGAATACCACGCAAGAGGCTTAATTATAAGAGACCACAATTTCGCATCAAGTGTACGGAAGACAAGTAAGATACACGCTTGTGAAGACCCCAATGTTATTCTACTAACCAGCAAGAAACTAAGGTGCATTCAGTGCGACCTGAGAGCGTCCTCCTCGATACAAAAGAAGCCCGGCGATAATAAAATAAAGGCTTGCAGTATCACAAAGTGGGGTCCTGGTTACAGGACACATCCACACGCAGCTCTCGATTGCTGGGATAGCCCTGTCTGCATATAATTTTGGACCAGGATAGAATAAAGACCTACGCCATACTTCCAGGTAGCGCGGAAAGGAAGTTCTGGGCAAATATGGCATGATGTGAGCATGATTGTCCGGTGCGTTGATTTTGGGACATATTAAGTGTTGGTAGTAATTGTGAATTAGGAGGGTCCCTCAGTTTGGTGTAGTTAAAATAAAGATTCGGCCCATCAGGTATTGAACCGTACGTACTACCGCTGAACATAGGGCAAGCGGTTATTCTGGTTTACTCTTCTTTTGAAGGGTGTCTGTCCATACGTCATTCGTGAAGGACTCACGGTTGTAGATGAATATTGTGTCAACGCAAAATAATTCCAAATATCCTGGGGTAAAAATGAGAGTAAGGCTGAACGAATTGACAGTATAATGAAGGTATCTGGACTTTCTGCAATTCTCGAAATGAGAAGAAGTCTAAGTTTAAGCTATTCACCTAATGAGTTATGTCATTTTTGCACCACAAGGTCTCGTAGAAGGATCAATATTTCGTAGCCTTGTCGAACAGGCTTTACCTCTCAAACTGTTCGACGGTGCCATAGTGCAACTGTAAGTCTTCATTGCTGACATAAACGCGGTTGAGCTACACATTATTTATATCGACCTGAAATATGAAAGCCACCTTCGGGTTGTCCGAATCTTGATCGTTAATATATCCAGGAGAAGCTCGTCTGTAGCTACGTTGAAATCCTATAACAATGTCGGCCACGCATAGTACATGGGTGGATCATATGAAAGACCTTACATTCAGCAGGCCTGCGAACAACCGTAGCGAGCCTAGCGAAGATCAATACTCTGACACCACGGAGAGCTCTCTGTCTATCTTAGCTGACGAAATGTAGGTAATCCTACCTGTTTGATGCCAGAGCATGTATGTTGCGGTTTCTAATTGGAAGCAGTGACGGACTGCAGCAGACACTCAAAAAGTAACGTGACTCTAGTCTAGATATATAGACGAGCCCCACTGACTGGGACAGAGTTAACGAGGAGATTTGGTACGGACCAAGTGACATAGTCGCCTGGGTAGTGAAGTTGACATGAGAATAGCGAGCTGAGGTCGGAACTCAACCAGTAAGTCTTTCGGTACAACAGCCCCGGTGGATACTCATTAACCGTTTGAAGCATAGGGGTTAAAGTTGAGTAAGTGTTCCGTCCTGTATCTTTCGAATTTCATGTAACTAATTTAGGGCCCTAAATCAAAACACCGAGGGGTAAGCCCATCTTGTTTTCACTTCCTCCTCCCTGCTGGAATGACTATCATAAGCTCATACTAGGAACGAAGAAATGCAGTGAAATTTCGGTATGGCACGTTCCCTACGAAAGATGATCAATCACTAACGTGTTAGCGAAATACGTCGTTGCCTAACGTTGGTGTGGGATCACGTTAAAATTTTAACTAAATGGTCAACTGAAGCGCAGGACGCCATTAACCAGAGAACTAACAGAGAGTGCATTTAGACAATATATTTGGCTTCAATCAGTATTGGGTGTGTATGGAAACGGTATAAAAATATTTAGATGGCGTATCTGGAACGGTTTGATGCACAGTAAAACCGTTGTAACATTTCCCTTGTAATCTAATTTGAAGTCCTAATTCAAATTCCAACTTAGACCTTCGATGGAATGAATATATGAGTAGTCAAACAGGTGAGAAGTATGCCATGGACGCCGCGGAGGATTGAGCACAGTCCTGCTGCAATACGTTGCAATGCTGGGACTTAGACGTGTTCAAGGGACCTGCTGACCTGCTCCGAGGTAACCGAAGTTGAATTAGCGCAAGTATCTGGGCCCTAGGCTTTATTTCCCTTTTTTCGTCGGTATACTGTACAGTCGCTTCCCACCGAAGACATATATTCCTGTTTTGGAACACTACTGGGCTAAGATGCTCTAAGTAAACTTGATTTAGGGCATCCCGGGTTGTCTTTTAATAGTAAGCAAAAGGCTCTTCCCACTGCACATGTATTTAGTTAGTACGGAATACTGTACTTGGGCATATGTTGTTGACGTTTACATATCGCGGAAAAGGGCCTGCGAACAATTTAGAAGTGCTGATCACAGTGTGCTTAGGCGCTGTTTGGTCAATCTTTCAGCCTTTTTCGTTCACCTCCTCAGCTGTACGTACATAGTAGAGATTCAGATTTCGAGCCTAAACCTTTGCAGGTGCCCCTAATATTCTCCTTATTTACTTGATTGATAATACAAAGTTAGGCCTACTTAATTCTGAGGGAATGGTGGTGATCATACCTGTCTTCGACCAATAGATGTAGGGCATGTTCAGTTGTAGGCCCTATGAAAGAGTCAGTGTAATCGGGGGCTTATAAGCTCACAATATCTCCTGTCTTATTGACCATAATGCTTTACCAAGTATTTGACTTCTCGCAACAAGGTACTGAAAGGTGAATCGAAATGACGGGAAAATTCCCCCTTACATACGTCTATCGGACGCTACACGGAGCTGGCCTTCTCAAGCCCGAAGATGAATTGGCTGATTACATAAAGAATGTGAGCAAGAGCTTGTCCGAGGCACGGCTCCAGGAACTCAAAGATTGCCTTAATATTGAAATACGAAGAATCAATGAGGGATCGGGGGACATACTCACAGTCCCTAACTTCAAGGGAAATAGAAAAGAAGCCAAGAAGTTGTTGCAGGGAGTCTTGCAGATAGCACAACAAGAAAATTTTGCTGGGGCAGCAGGGGCATTGGATAGTAAGTCCATTCAAGCGGTCTTGTTAGGGATCCGCTAAAAAGATATCAGAAGTGCAATCTGCTAGTGAGGACGACAAGGATGGCAAGAAAAAGGGTAGTCAAAAGAAGGAGGAGGAGGAGAAGGAGGAGGAGAAGGAGGAGGAGAAGGAGGAGGAGAGGGAGGAGGAGAAGGAGGAGGAGAAGGAGGAGGAGGAGGAGGAGGAGGAGGAGAAGGAGGAGGAGAAGGAGGAGGAGAAGGAGGAGGAGAAGGAGGAGGAGAAGGAGGAGGAGAAGGAGAA